>CM076976.1:4409357-4613443 GCA_039105355.1 Benthosema pterotum | reverse complement strand
ATATATATATATTTATATATATATATATATATATATATTATATATTATATATATATATATATATATATATATATATATATATATATGTCTCTTGCTATGGAATGAAGAGAACTGTCTGCGTTTCCTTCCTCTGGGCCGTGTTTGAGTGATCTGAACTCAGATGCGGCATATGGTTGATGACGCAGACCTTCTGGGTGCTTTCTGAGGTTGTGGATTAAAGTCCAGGCACCCCCGACTCAGCGTAGTCTTCAAAAACCCTGTCCTGCCACAATTTAAACTCACCCTGTCACCAATTTAAGCACTAACTCTTAAAAGGATCCCTGTCTAATAAGATAAACATTGCTTAAAACATTATACTTTCCCTATATAACTAAAATAAACAAATAAAAACACCAATGGCATCTTATTTCTTTCATAAATTTAACTGCTCCTGGCGCAGGATGATGATGTCACGTGTGATCTAGCTCTATGGAATATATGGGTGAACATGCTCTGTGACATCATCATCCTACGACCGGAGCACCTCCTATACAGTGAAAGATTCTCTATTTATGAAAGAAATAAAGTATTGAAGGTGTTTTTATCTGCATGTTTAGTTATAGAAGGCAAGTATAGCATATTTGTCTTATTAGGCAGGGATCCTTTTTAATGCATATCAAATTTACTTCCAAAATGGTTTCTGCCACAGCGCAGCCTGAATGCATCACGGGATGAAATTTCTCATAGACCGGCAAAAAAGTGCAACCCGCTTTCACCACTGCTATTGTGCATATTGATCTTAATTAAGAACAACAAGCCTTTTCACTGATTTATTTAGAAAAGTTCTGCTCTTTGGTAGGGTTTTCACAGGGAGACGGGCGGATCTAGGCATGGGCCATGCCCAGACTGCCCTACCAGACATGATGGCATGCAAACAACCCACATTTCAAAGATATTTCAAAAAGTGCTTATATTTAAAGTGATTTGAAACACTACTACTGCTACTAACTAACTACAGTTGTGTCACCACTAAACCAACAGAATGTCATCATTGAAAACAGAAAACGCTCTACCTTTAGCTTCATTTGCCTGTTGCAACTTCAATAACAACTGATGTTATATCGATGCTTTAGTAGACTAATATAAGTCCTGTAAATGAAAATGGTGTGCCACGGGCGATGAAGCCGCACCCATACCATTTTTACCTGCCCCCCCGGGTTGAAAACCACTGCTCTAACATGAAGCTTGTTGTCTGGTGCGGCTTATAGTCAGGTGCGGCTTATACATGGGAAAATCAGTATTTTGCCCCAAATTTAGCTGGTGCGGCTTATATTCAGGTGCGGCTTATAGTCCAGAAATTACGGTATGTTATTCCAAACGAGCAGAGAGGGGCCCACGTGCGTGGGTTATGCCTGCAGTTATTTGAATTGCTCAATGTAGTTCGCATTATGCTACATCTGCGGTACCTGCCAAGACAAATAAAACAGAAAGCAGTTGGCCCTGCCAAGCGGAATGCATATAGTCCTGTAGTACGCTGTATGCTGCGGCAAGTGCTATGAATCTTAATTAGGCAGCACCAGTGAGCAGTTAATTATCCCGCTTAACACGTCTGTACAGAACTGGTGTTATAGGAGCAACACACAATTGCATTTATTTATTTATCGTTACATTTATTAATGAATCAACCAAGTGTATTGTTTCCCCGAATGGGTCTATATTTCACAATCCAGCACCGAAATTAAGGGAGAAAAACAAAAGCATGCCCCTCTTCATTTGTGCAGCCCTCAGATTGTTTACTGCTGCGCCGCGCAGACAAAACAAACTCATTATTTGGTGTGTGTGTGCGCAGCTGTTTGATGCCATCCATCATTTATTTGTTTTTTGTCTTTTTTCTTAAAAAAAAAGCAAACAAGGAAAAAAGAAACAGCATACTCTCTCTCTCTCTCTCTCTAATTATTGTCTTCCGCTGTGGCTAAATGACAATTTAATAATCAACGGTTTTGATGAAGTACTTTTTAATAAGGCGAAGGAACCACTCGTTCAGCACGTTCACCATGAAGTAGACTCGTTCTACCATGTCGTTTAGAATACATACGCAGCTGTAAATACCGGTTTTGTTTTGTTTTTATTAAGGCTGTCAGCATTAACTTAGTTAATCGCGAGTTAACTCAGCCGTGAGTTAACTCGATTAATTTTTTTAGTGCGAGATTAACTCACAGTAAAACCAAAGGCCAAGTGGGTCTATTTGGTTAAATTTCACCAAATGCAGGTGAATAATTGTTAAATAGCAGTTAAGTTACTTCAAAATAATAAGTCTACACAATTAGAGAATGTAGAAAACTTTCTACAAAATGTGCATGTTCGTTCCTAATGGTACCAGCATCAAATTATTTAATTTAGGTCTGGAAGTCTAAATAAATGTCATCAAATGGCGGTCTGTGGCTCAATGCAGAATAAATAATTTAGGTCCTTGATATGAATATTCCTGGTAAAAGACTCATTTAAGGTATATTTAGAACATATAAAAATATGCGATTAAATTGCGATTAATCAAAGATTAACTATGGGCAATCATGCGATTAATCACGATTAAAGATTTTAATCGATTGACAGCTCTAGTTTTTATCAAGGTGAAACCCAGCTATACTGTCGATGTTGGGACTGTGTAGTGAGGCTTTGTAGCGTATACGTTTGGATACTTCTTCCATGATTGGCTGCGTCTAGTGCCTCTCTAAGCCAATGAGAGAGAAATCCGTATCCTCCAACCAATGGGTGATAAAACCCATAGTGTGGAAGCTCCACAGTGAAGCTATCCTAGCCCATGTAACCCATTGGTCAAATACTGTAGGTAAATTTGACCAATGGGTTGCTAACCAATGGGTAGATAGATTTGAATCCTAACGACGATTCCATTTGGATTCCTAAATTATTGTTACACACCTACATTGCTTAATTCACTAAAAGTCTACACAAGTTTTTTTCTTGTTTTTCTTAACCCATTTAGGCCTGACCTAAGTTTTTTTTTTATATATCACCATAAAAACAAATTGAATATTTGAATACTGTACATACTGTACAGGATCCAAATATGGATTCCCGTCCTTAATGGGTTCATTCTGCATAACATAATTGAACGGCCAACAATACACAAGCTAGGAGCACTAGAACACTGTTGATTCGATATCATTTAGCCGGTTTGGAGAGGGGAGGGGGGGTGGCCCTCTGGAACTCTGGGAACCCCCCGGACCACCGTTTGGAAACCCGCCGGTGTAAACAACGAGGTTTTCAGTGCCATATGGCATGGCCCTCGGTCCCTGCTGGGATCCAACAGGACCCTGGGAAGAGATCCAACGGAACACGGCAGCGTTCCTCCCTTCCATGAGTTCCTTCTGTCCTAGTCCTCATCAGGGGCGGATGTAACATGTCCCATTTAGGGGGGGGCAAGAGAAAATGTTGGAGGGGCAAGAGAAAATGGTATGGGTGCGGCTTCATCGCCCGTGTCGCTTCGCGCCACGGGCGATGAAGTCGCACCCATACCATTTTCGGTTACAGGACTTTTATTAGTCAAGTAAAGCATCAAAAATAACATCAGTTGTTGTTGGAGTTGCAACAGACACGCAGCATGCATAAAGCTAAAGGTCTGACTCAGAGAGTTTTCTGTTTTCAATGATGAAATGCTGTTGGTTTAGTGGGTGCCAAAATTGTAGTTCGTATCGGTAGTAGTGTTTCAAATCATTTTAAATATAAGCACTTTAATTTGAAATAGCTTGGGTTTTTTTTTGCATGGCATCGTGTTTGGGGGGGGGGGGGGGGGGGGGGGGGGGGGCAGACTGGGTATTTAGGGGGGCATTCCCCCTCCATGCCCATGCCTAGATCCGCCCCTAGTCCTCGTTGGGAAATCTCCCTCTCCACGGTAGAGCTCTATATCTGTCTGTCTGTGTGTGTTGTGTTACCTCCGGAGGACCCCCCCCCCCCCAGCCGCGGAGGACGGGGGGGAGGGGGGGGGGGGGGGGGGGGATGGCGGTATGAGGTGTCCGAAAGTCTGTTCGCATGACTCGGCGCGATCGCGTCACGCTCAGGACAAACGGTCGCCTGCCATCTGTTGTCTCTCCCGTTTCTCTCTCTGTCTCTGCCATGGACTGGACTATCTAGTGATGCTGCAGTAATGATTACGCTGTACCTGAATAACCCCTGAATTAAAAAAAAAAAATAAAGAATTAAAAGGGTATATTGTGTGTGTATATTATATAACAGAATGTAGAGAGCTCTACCAATATACAGTATATACTGTATAAATACCCAGATAGCAAAATCCATTGATTCAACGATGAATTTTGGTTATTTAACCAAAATTCAACGTTGAATCAATGCATTTTGCTATCTGGGTAGCTACAAACAACAAGCGGGCATATACCAACCACCAATTATGGTTTAGTGACAACACGTTAGAACTCAATGTGAAAAGGAAATATCAGTATCTCGCTTGTATAGTTCTTGGGTTTTCTTTCTCCCCCCCACCCCACACACAGCAGCTAGTCTACCGGGAAAAAAAACAGAGCCGTTTCGGCACATTCATTCGTTCACATGAAAAGAAAGAAAGAAAGAAAGAAAGGCTTAATTCCATCATAATGATGATGATGATGATGATGATGATGATTGCTGGCCCTCTGCATTATTGGCTGGGCATCCATACCGTTAGACCAGGGGTTTTCAACCTTTTTGACACCAGGGACCACCATTTATTCAGCATTTGAGCCACAGACCACCATTTGATGACATTTTCACCCCAAAGACCTAAAACTAAATCATTCTTTTGGTTTTCCAGGCAATTCCAGGCTGGATTTGGCAAACAAAACAGTGTAGACTTCTTAACAGTTTTCATGCCGTTGAAATGAATCTACGTCATCCGTTATCATTATGATTTACAGTAACAACTGATGCCGCTGACGTTAACGCTACTGTACGTGACGTTACTTACCGGCGCCGGTTCAATACGATCCCCATGCTAACAGCAGCTAGCAGCGACCGCGGCGACCATTGCTAGAGCATAACAAGGGACGGACTAACCCGGAACCAAAAGTGTGTGTCCGTCCACTAACTTGTCTGTCGGGAAACATGGACCGAAATATGAAATATGACTTTTAGATGAAAATCGCTGGCACTGGCGAGCTCCAAAAATATGAAAAAGGGCTGGCACTGGGAGTGTTAATTAAGTGGTGCTAATTCAGATGATGAATATTTTAACTCTTGAGAGTGTAAAAATGAAACCAAATGGACCCGCAACGGTCCATTTGGTTTCATTTTTACATTCGCAAGAGTTACATCTGGTTAACCAACTTTCCATCATTTAGCCTGGGGGCCACCTGGAATCCTCTCAGGGACCACTGGTGGTCCCCGGACCACCTGTTGAAAACTGACTGTGATTTTTGGATGCATCAGTGTTGTTAGGAAAATACTGCATGTTTTTTTCTTGAAAAACAATGTATTGTGACTGTTTTTTGAGTAATGTATAGTTACTTTCAGAAGTAACAAGTAAGGTAATATGTTTTTCCAGAGAAGTTACTATAACTATAAGTCCTTACTACTTAACCGTTTTCCTGCTATTGACGTAGATCTACACTTATCAAATAGAGTTACTGTATGACCACTGCCATTGCAAGATCTACGGCAATCTTTGATTAGTAGAGCTATATGTTTTATAAAATCCTAATGCTAGCGGCCGCGAGCAGCGCTAGCCTCCTCTTGTCAGCTGAGAAGCCCGAGTAAGAGACGAAATATGTTTTTACATGAAAGTCGCTGGCAGTATAGCTACCTACAAAATTAAAGAAAATGCTAGCGGAGTAAGCGTCAAGTAACGTCCCCCAACAAAATATCAAATGGACAATTTTGACTCTTTTTGACTCCGAGAATGACCAAATGATAGAAGCAAAGGCTGCTGGCACGCTGGACACTGATTCTGGTCACATCCTCCTGCGGAGAGAGTCCCTGTTTTATCTCTGTCCGCTCTATACACGACAGGAGAGAAGGGAAAACGCTCATGGTGCATTCCTGTAGCGCAGTGGTTTTCAACCGGTGGACCATCCAGGGACCACCAGTGGTCCTTGAGAGGGTTTCAGGTGGTCCCCAGCTAAGTTGGCTAACCAAATGTAACTCTTGAGAGTGTAAAAATGAAACCAAATGGACCCCGCCAGGGTCCATTTGGTTTCATTTTTACACTCTCAAGAGTTAAATTATTCATCATGTGAATTATCCCAAATCTACACAACTAGAGAATGTAGAAGATTAATGGTCATTTTGATCTGTATGTTTGACTGTTAAAAGCAAAATAAGTCTTTAGTTTTGGGGTCCTCAAATGTCCTCAAATGCTGGTCCGTGGCTCAAATGCTGAATAAATGGTGGGATCAAAAAGGTTGAAAACCTCTGCTGTAGTGCTTTTATCCAAACACCTTGCAACCAAATGGACCCGCAAGGGTCCATTTGGTTTCATTTTTACGCTCTCAAAGAGTTACATCTGGTTAACCAGCTGCCCCCCCTCCCAGGGTGGCCTGGCAAAGGCAAAATTGTCCTGGTGGGAAAATATGTGCCAATCCGCCCCTGAACTTATAAGCATTAATCTTTGATTCCAACCCTGTTTGATCCTAACAAAAAAGTACCGGGGACCAAAAGTGTTGGTCCCCATGCAGTCGTCGTTGATCACCAACAGGTGATAAGAAGTGCTAAGTTACAGCAGAGCTACACTGGGCACGCTCAGAACCGCCAACAGTAACACTTCTGTGTTGTTGACATACTGTACATGTTAGTACATGTGTGAAAATATGGGATATTAATACACATTAACTCAAAGGTAGGAAAGAACGTTTCAGTCCACTGAAGCTGTGTGGTGAAAGTAAATAATAGTGGTTCATGCACATGCAACACTATTACAATACCGTAAGCTTGAAAATCCCCCAATGTCAACACCATGGCTTTTAGTATTGCGGTAATACGAAGTACGGTACACCGCCAGTGTTGGGAATATTACTTTACCTTGTTAATACATTACTTATTAATTATTACCTTCATTTTAAAGCAATATATTGTATTACAATATTACTGTCTGAGCAAGTGTAATATATCACATATTACTTTGGAAAAACTTTTTACTAAATATATAATTACATATTTAGTGTCACTATTAATCAAATATTGCGTAGTCCAGTGGCATACCTACAATAAAGCAAGCGCACTTGGCTATCTGGCCAAATCCATATGAAATCAACTTGAAAAAACGTCACTCCTGAATGAATAATTTGATGACAACTGATAGAAAATAATTATTTAACTCCTGCAGTTGTCAATATAATTTCACAAGAACATTTTCAATGAGACAGATTGACAGAAAGTAATATTGAAAGTAATGCAGTAATGCAGAAAGAAAAGGATAATATATTAGATTGTTTTAGTTAAGTAATATATTTATATTACAAGTTACTGCATTTTGGTAATATATTATGTAATATATTGAGTTACGTAGTGCACATGTCCCAACACTGCACACCGCTGCATGCCTGGTAAACCAATAGAGCACCCTCACCCCCACCCCATGCATTTAAAGCACAAATAAATAAATGTAGGGCTGAACAGATATTTTGGCAAGAAACAAAAGATACTGTACCCTCCCCTTGTTTTCTTCTTTCTAATCATATTTTCGGCCAAAACAATACACTTTTCTGTATGCCCGCCCTCATATGACTTATAATACAAATCCCTCTATCTATAACTATCCCTTCAATAAACCTGTTGTAGAACTGTGTGCTGTGCTGTGTGTTTCACTCAGGCAGTGCCAAAAAAGAAAGAAATACATGTTTAGCATAATATTATCATTCAGTGTACAACCGTCTGTCTCCTGAAGGAGCTTATCAGCGAGTTGCTCGGCAGCCAAAGACAGAGAAAGCAAACACGCTTCTCCCCCAACCCCCAAAAACAATTAAACCTTCAATAGTGTTTTCAACAGGTCGACAACTCTTCCACCGTTTCGCGTTCCCATGGGCAAGACCCAACAACAACAACAACAAAAACATAACAGGTCAAAACCCGGCGAACGATACAAAAAGCCAGGCGACGGCGAATGGTTAAGAGAATAAAACAGCCGGCTTTCTTTGGTTTCGGTTTCCAAGGTGCGAGTCGCTTCCTTCCCAGAGTGCCGTGCGTATCTTCTACAACATGAATGAGAATGAGGAAGCGCGCGCCATCAATCACGGTCGTTCCTTTTTTATTTTTCTTCTTCTTCTTCTTGCTAACGAGCTATCCGACGCCGCGCGCTGCGTTATCAAGCCGGACCTACTAATCTGTGTCAATTTTTTTTTTCTTTTTAATTTATTCAGAACTCGCCGTGTTGTATTATATTATTTATTATATTTTATTTTATTTTATTTTATGTCAGGCTGCGAGGAACGCAATCGGGGACCACTTCAAGGTGAACGGAGATCACAGGAGCAGGTGCTTTCCTTTCCCCTTTTGTTGTTTTTCTTCTTCTTCTTGTTCTTCTCCAGAAGCTGTTGTAAAATACATGGAAAGAGCAGTGGATTTGATGAGCCTTAACTAGACTGCAGCTCGTTTTGGATTGCAATTCGGGAAAAAAAAAAAACACGTGTTCTCACACATTATTCCGCCAGTCTTGTTAAGGCGTAATCACGTGGCTCCGTGCTGTCGCATGCATGCTTAGCCAAGTGGGTTACACATCTATAGACATTATCAAGTTCTGCTTCTTCGTTTTTCTGTTTCTGGGGCAATCATTCAAATAGAGAACTGTTTTTTTTTTTTTTCAGTCTCCACTATATTTGTCCCTATCTTCCCTCAACTCCACACTACAGTCACATGATCTTTCAAAATCGGGAGTTAGAGCCGCTGCTTCTTCACCTGGAAAGGAGCCAGCTTAAGGCTCATTCAGAGTTTAGATTGTCGGTGATCACCACGAACACCGCTCCAACCACAGCGGCCATTGTTGTTTATTTTTTCCCACTTCATACCCACCTCAATTATAATCCGTCCTGCTCCTATTTACTTGCCTGAGCGGAGCAGGCGCAAGTCGGTGTTCGGGCGGTTGGTCCCTCGGTTGAGGTGATGACGCAATGGTGATGGAAGTAATAGACCTCTATAGCTAATGTCATGAATATTAGCCCACTCCGAACACGTTGTATTATATTTGTGTCATTGTCTTTATCATTGAATTCCTTCCTTCCTTCGTTCTCCACCAGCCTGTCGCTCTGTAGTGTGTTGTTTTCCTTTTTTTTTTGTTCTTTTTTCACGTCTCACGTCTCACGTCTCAAAAACAAGAACCGGAAATCAAAACTCTGAATAGGCTTTAACACTAGAATGCCTGAGAGGTCATTTTGAGCGTTTTTGAGATTTTGAAGTGGATTTTCTCTGCCTGTGATGGTCTGAAAAGGTCCCCCTTGCATGACTTTTCCTAAATATGCAATTCAAGTCATCTCTGTTTTTCTTTTCGTCTGTAATAATTTCTAAATATGAATTTAGAGGCGGAACTACCTAAAAAGACGGGGCATTCGCCGTCAATTTGACCATCCTCACCCTCCTCCCCCGCTAATCCTCACAGAAGGATTTTCGCACCAGTCTAATGGGTCATTTACATTTCAATTCTTGTCGCGTGTCGGGTGCGGCCTCTCTCTCTGTCTCTCTCTCAGCACTAAACTAAGCTAACTAAACTAAGCATGTCTTTGTAACTTTTCCACATTTTCAACTGTTTTTATTAGACCCGCCAAAGGGTTTTAGTCCATTTAGTCATTTTAGTTTATCATGTGCAGCTGCGATGCGGCAACGCGGCCTAAGCACGCAGCCTGGCTGCTGATCTTATTTTCAAACAATTATAGCTCGGTCAATTCTCAATCATTTCTTACCATTCAACATGTTATGTTGAAAAAAATGTTCCTTGTTTTTTTTTGCTGTATGTGGCGTGCATTTATCCCAAGTCTGCGAAATGTTATAAAGTAAAAAGATGTTTTTTTGATCATTCATTTCTCGGTCAATTCTGGACCATTTTTTACATTTCAAAATACAGCGTGATGGGAAAAACCTTCTCTCTCAGATGCTGTATAGAATATGTGGGTAGGTGTTCTCTACGATGCGGGATCGAGCAAAATTTAAGTGTCGGGATTTCGGTGGAAACGTCCACCGAATCCCCGACACGAAGATGCATCTCTCTCTCTCTCTCTCTCTGGCGGCTTGTCAGGCCCGATATAAAGTTTCACAATTGGGGGGGCGAAAACCTTATCCGTTATACAACGTATTTAGGGCGTTTAGGGGGGCATTCCCCCCTGTGCACAGCCTTAGCCGGCTCTGCAAATACGCAAAAAAGAAAAAAGAAAAGCAAGAAAGAAGGCGATCCCGACACTTAAATTTTGCTCGATCCCGCATCGTAGAGAACACCTACCCAAATATTCTATACAGCATCTGAGAGAGAAGGTTTTTCCATCACGCTGTAGGCTATTTTGAAATGTAAAAAATGGTCCAGAAATTGACCGAGAAATGAATGATCAAAAAAACATCTTTTTTTGCCGCAAATTCCCGACTTTTTTGCCATTTACTTTATAACATTTCGCAGACTTGGGATAAATGCACGCCACATACAGCAAAAAAAACAAGGAACATTTTTTTCAACATAACATGTTGAATGGTAAGAAATGATTGAGAATTGACCGAGCTATAATTGTTTGAAAATAAGATCAGCAGCCAGGCTGCGTGCTTAGGCCGCGTTGCCGCATCGCAGCTGCACATGATAAACTAAAATGACTAAATGGACGAAAACCCTTTGGCGGGTCTGTGTGCACTAAATAACAGATGAAATAAAAATAAAACTTAGTTAGGCCTACTTACTAAAAGTAAAAAAGTAAAATTCAAAAGACAATGACAAGTCTTGGGCTCTTCAATTGGAATGTAAATGAGCCATTAGCTGGAACAATAGAGCTCTTCTTGGCATGGAGGTGTGAACTTTCAAGGAGGGAGAAAGGGTGAGGATTCCAGAGATCAAAAAGACCTCTGAGCTTCAGTCATTCTAGGTATAACTGCTATCTCAGGCATTCTAGTGTTAAGGTGGTTCTTCGGGGCTTCGGGTTAGGATGCCTCTTGAGCGCCGTCTCCTAGGGAGGTGGCCACCAGCAGACCAAGGACCAGATGGGTCAACTGAATCAGGTGAACCGATGATTCTGACTCTGAAATGTAGATCATTCACTGTAGTATCATTATGTATTGATTGATAATGATCAATGATCAAAGTATTACTGCGCCGTTATATTGTAATGCTTTAGCAATGTATTGTAAACGTATGTTTTCTCATGCCAATAAAGCCCTTTGAATTGAATTTAATTGAGAGAGAGAGAGAGAGAGAGAGAGAGGAGAGAGAGAGAGAGAGAGAGATAGAGAGAGAGAGGAGAGAGAGAGAGAGAGAGAGAGAGAGAGAGAGAGAGAGAGATAGATAGAGAGAGAGAGAGATAGAGAGAGAGATAGAGAGAGAGAGAAAGAGAAAGAGAGGGAGAGATAGAGAGAGATAGAGAGAGAGGGAGGGGGAGAGAGAGAGAGAGAGGGGGGGGGGGGAGAGAGAGAGAGAGAGAGAGAGAGAGAGAGAGAGAGAGAGAGAGAGCGAGAGCGAGAGAGAGAGAGAGAGAGCAGTGCACAACAACACGTGGACGACTGTCACAATCCCAGCGAGAGATCTCAACTCAATCTACATGGAATATTCATAGGGACGGCGATGCATTATGCATCAAAAACACAGAGCTCCGTGACATCTCCTCCTGCAAGGAGACATGTTCAGCACATTTCACTTTTCTTTTTTTTTTCTTTTTTTCCACATGGATCCTCGATCCGCGTTCCATTTGGCAAACGAGCGAGCCGCGCTGTCAGCTGCGTGTGTACACGCCTGGTGGTAACACATGCACACAGATGTTACCGCCACAACATGAAACGGTGTCAGATTACGCCACCGCTGGTGCGAAGACGCACCGACTACATTTAGTCGAGTATATACCATGATGAAGTCAAAGTCCTATGATCCAGTGTTGCCAACTTGGCACATTTGTCTCTATATTTAGCTTTTTTTTCCCCAGACTCCCCTAGCGCCAAAAATTTGGGAAATAACTCCTGGCGGAAAATCTAGTGCTTTTTTTGCTGGTGAGTTGGGCCGAAATTGGTTGACAGGCGCCAGAGATAAATCCCTCGTTTTTCACCATTTTTCCTCCTATGATAGTAGTTTTCAAACAGTGGTCCCCAGGCTAAATGATGGACAGTTGGTTAACCAGATGTAACTCTTTGAGCGCGTAAACATGAAACCAAATGGACCCGCAAGGGTCCATTTGGTTTCATGTTTACGCGCTCAAGAGTTAAAATATTGTGAATTAGCCCAAGTCTACACAAGTAGAGAACGTATGAGATTAATGGTCATTTTGATCTGTATCTAGCTTATTCTAGTGTATTTTGGATTTTGGCAGTTGGCAACACTGCTTATGATCAGTCACTCACGTTGCTGCAGTGAAATTGGTTCTCCGTTTTTGACCCATTTCTTAGAGCGGTGAGCTGCAGCGTGCGCCGCGCTCAGGAATCATTAATTGATTAGACTCCCAATCCAACCTTTTGATACTGAGTGCCAAGCCCAGGGAGGCATTGGGTCTCATTTTTACAGTCTTTGGTATGACCTGGCCCGGAATCGAACCCGGACCTCCCAGTTTCAGGGCGCACACTCCACTAACCACATGGCCAATGTGTGAATGACTGAAGTCAAATGTGACACTGTGCTGTGACAATGTGACCATGTGCTTAAAGGAGGTTGTTTTGTATCGTTATATCCTACTATATTTTAAAACTTTAATAACTAGCAAACATTGGTCAATATCTTTACTTATGACCCTGTAGAAAAAGTAAAATTATATGTTAGATATATTACTTATGTTACATATATTACTGTTCTCCAAACACGTGTTTGAGATATAAATTTTAACTAGGGCTGATTGGAAAAAAAAAATCTGATTAGATTTAATCAGATCAGATCACAGCTTCAAAATTTATTAAAACATGATTAATCACCAAAATGTGGGTGTTGCTTTCCTGCACAGGATTTGAACTTTAAAACGAACAGAATCTGGAGGGGAAAAGAGATCTTATCTTTTTTTAATATTTATCAAAATAGGTGATCTACAAGCCCCCAATGTTTGTAGATCCCTCCAGCTATAGTCTATGGCTCTGGTTACAGGGAGACACACAGCTATACATCTCTAACAATTCTTTTCGATGAAAAATGCTCAGTGGGTTGAGTCAGTGTGCACACGAGTTAATTGCGTTAAAATGTCTAATTAGATTAATCGCAAAATTAATTTAATCCCATTAACTCATTATGTTCTTCTACAGCCTTAATTTGAACAATTGAAAACGGAACGTTCTGCCCACAACGCCTGCTTTTAATTTGGGCACATACATTTTGATGCCAACACGTGTGCAGTGTCACACGTGAGTGCTTTTTTCCCCCATTGCTGTATGCTATCATTCAGTCACGCGTGTGGAATATGGGGGGAGAAAAAAAAGACATTTCCGCAGCAGCAGCCTCTCTAAACACGAACAGTTCGTGCCGTAATGGAGTCATCTCGTCTCAACGTCGGCTTAATTCAAAAACATGCGTCAGAGCGCCTCAAAAAAGAAGGAAAAAAAAAACATGGCGGTGTGCGCGTTGTGGCGAAGCCCGACCGACGACAAAGTCATTTTCTATAACTCCGAGACGAAGAACAATTACAATCTCTGTTCCGTCCCATTGGTCAGGCCATTTGTTCTTCTGAGAGAGAGGCGTGGAAATTGAAAAGAGATTATACATTGTGCTGCGTCCGTCCGCGGCTACCGACGGAGAACTGAACGCAGTGGTGTTCAAGCTCTTTTCATATCCAGGCTATTATGTCATTATTAATAAATAATTCTGTATCTGAGCCAAGGTATATAACATGTTTTATGGCATGACATTTACCCTCGCAGTCTCGAAACTACAGGGGTAATTTGTTATCGTTTTCCCACAGATCCGTGATGTATAAGAAGAGATACAGTAACGTATAAATGTTGATCGAGATGTGCAGACCCCTAATTGAAGTAATGATGATGTTTGAAAGGCACTATATGCAACTCTGTGTTTAAATCTAACATCAGTTCTACTCCAATGGCTCTATAGGAAACTGTTGGGAGCCCCGGAAACCCCCCCCCCCCCCCCCCCCCCCCCCCCCCCCCCCCCCACACACACACACACACACACATACACACTAGCGCCGCCTTGTCATGGGCCCGAAGCGAAGGAATTGTTGACAACAGCAATAAAGTTCAGGAGTGTGTGCAGGGCGAAGCAAGTGTCTTGTCTATAGGGAAACAGCTGCAGCATCCGAATAGTCGGGACACAGATGGGGAAATCCGCCAAAACATAATTAAAAAAAAAAAAAAAGAATAGATAGACAGACAGATGGAAACAGACAGACAGACAGATGGAAACCATATGGATCAGTACGGGTATTTTTCATTTAATGTTTTCATGTTATGGATTGTTTTATTATGTTCTAAAACAAAAGAATGTCTGCACGCGATGCTCACCTGCACCCTGTCTTTATTTAAACCTAACAACGTCTCGCCCTTCCAGGGCTTTTTCAAGCTGAACGTGAAGAACTTCACGAAGAGCTTGAAAAAGCTCGGAGGGGTGAGATGTTGTTAGGTTTCAAATAAAGACGGGGTGCGTAATGCAGATGTTCCTTTCTTTTATTCAGTGCATATGGGTTTTCTTTTTCTACATATTATTGTATTACTTTCCCCATAATTAGTAATTCATCTTGAACAGGGTTTAATGATATCCTGTTGTTTAAAACAGATGATGGTGTGGAAGCAGAGCATTGGCTCACCTGCTGACTGTATTAACTTTAGGTTTTAGTCTTGTGCGGTATCTTAGCAACTCCAGTGCGCTCCGGTTCCTTGAGTTCAGTCAGATAACTAACAAACTGCACTGTAGGAACTTGTATTTACTCAATTCAATTTGACTATTACCTGATGATCTTATATTTAGGCAGTCGTATCTTAGCAACTACGAGTTGCACTCGGGTTTCTACAGTTAACTATGAAATGTGACCTTCTCTAACTTTTGGCACATAAAGAAAAAAAAAACACACACCTAGCTAGCGAAAGTATCTGCTCAATTTCAAGTCACCTTGACTAACGTTCAGTGTTCTATTCATGGGGCCTTGCTTTTGTGCTCCCAAGAGGCATTTTACTGTTGACTGCGCATTGGTAGGCTCCGCCTGAATAAAAAAGTTTTGTTATTTTAAAGAGAGAGTGCTGTGATTTTTGTACTTTTTCCCCCAGATCGTGTCACCACTCTCTTTTTACAGATACTCCATCTTCTACTAGATGGCTCTGTCCAATCAGAAGTTGTCGTGACGTTGCCGAAATGGGAGATATCCAATCAGATTACCGGTACCAAGCTCATCCCTTGGCTCAGAGGTCCACTTGTGGCACAATGGGTAATCCTCATGCCGACCTCTTAAAACACTGGGACCATTACATCTCCTCCATCCAGGGGCGGATTGGACATCTGGAGTACAGGGAGTTTTCCCGGTGGCCTGCGCCACCTAGTGGTCTGGACAAGATCCAAAATGATCCAAAAGATTCCAAAATGCACTAGAATGCGCTAGATGCTCGCCTGGAACATACAGATCAAAATGACCATTAATCTTCTACATTCTCTAGTTGTGTAGACTAAGTTGGGCTAATTCACATGATGAATATTTTAACTCTTGAGGGTGTAAAAATGAAACCAAATGGACCCGCAAGGGTCCATTTGGTGTCATTTTTACGCTCTCAAAGAGTTACATCTGGTTAACCAGCTGACACCCCCAGGGTGGCCTGGCAAAGGCAAAATTGTCCCGGTGGGAAAATATGTGCCAATCCGCCCTGCCTCCATCAGTCCGCAGCTGCCCAAAAAAAAGAAAATATTTTGTTGGACAGAGGAGGGGATGTGATATATCCAAGCGCTATAAGCGTGTATGCGTGTGTCAGGACGCCCCATATAACCAGAGAACATCCGCATGCAATGGGCTGCTGCTGTGACGGCTGTAGGAGGATGTATGAGGAGGTATGAAATAAACCACTGCTCTCTCTCTGTTCACACACACATCAGGTGGAGCCCATATAGCTGTCAACAAGCTGGGCAGGTTGCACTCTGACGCGCTTTGAATTGATTCGGAGACTGAACCGACAGAATTCGTCTTTTTGCATTAAAAAAAAGGCGTGAAGGACAGGTGTGTGTGTGTGTGTGCGTGTGTGAGTGTGAGTGTGAGTGTGAGTGAGAGAGAGAGAGAGAGAGAGAGAGAGAGAGAGAGAGAGAGAGGGTTGACAGAAGGGCAACGGTGACATTCAGTACCAAGATAAAGACCACGATCAGAAGATTAACAGAGGAAGACAGAGTATGTGCGTGCACACGCACACACACGCACACGCACACACACGCGCGCACACCCACACCCACACCGACACACACAGCTCCATCAGCCCCTGCAAGAATTAATCCACTGGTTTTTGTTTGTTTGTTTTTTTTTTTCCAAAAATGGGGCGTTACAAATAATTTAGATTACAATTATTATTTACATTATTTACATTACAAGTGGAACCACATGGACCCGCTATATAGGGTCCGTTTGGTTCACAATTGTATCCTCTCAGGAAAATTTGGAAAAAGGGTGGAATTCCCCTTAAACATTATGTCAAAGTTTGATGTGGTCAGCGTTTTCCAGTGAAGAGATATATATTTCGAGAAACGGGAGGGGTGTACTCACTTAGTGTATATATGAAGAACATATCGTGAATAGTCTTTCCAACCAGCCAAACACTAACCATTATATATGGGAAAATGAACTAGAAAAGGAAAAAGCACCTTCAGGACACCCAGGACTAAACTTATGCAGAGAGAATATTACATTAAAACAAGCTAAACCAGGACATGGTTGGAGCCACTTTGGGGGCGAATTTAACTTTCAACCTGCCACGTCTTCAGGGGCGGATTGGCCATCTGGAGTACAGGGAGTTTTCCCGGTGGCCTGCGCCACCTAGTGGCCTGGACAAGATCCAAAATGCACTAGTAGTGGCACTTCCAAAATGCACTAGAATGTGCTAGATGCTCGCCTGGAACATACAGATCAAAATGACCATTAATCTTCTACATTCTCTAGTTGTGTAGACTAAGTTGGGCTAATTCACATGATGGATATTTTAACTCTTGAGGGCGTAAAAATGAAACCAAATGGACCCGCCAGGGTCCATTTGGTTTCATTTTTACGCTCTCAAAGAGTTACATCTGGTTAACCAGCTGCCACCCTCGGGGTGGCCTGGCAAAGGCAAAATTGTCCTGGTGGGAAAATATGTGCCAATCCGCCCGTGCACGTCTTTATTGTGGGCAGCCATAACGGACAACAACTGATCCACATCTCACAGGCTATAGAAACACTAGGGGCTCTAGGGGGGAAACTATGGCACACTGATGTGCATTTCAGTTAATTGTTGATGTTATCAGAGCTGCAGCTTCGCATTGAAAAAGACAAATTAGCCTCGCTGTCTCTGTTGGCTTTATATTCTGTGTTTCCGCAATTTCCTTACACATATCATCGCCGGAAGAAACCTTGAATCTCCATAACTCAACTTTTTTTTTTCCTAGCTTGTTTGCAGCTTTCTTTAGTTTTAGTGATATTAGCCACTTTTGACAGGTGTGGGTTAGGGTTTTTAAAAGTGGCTAAATGTTAACAGTGATTGGGTGCAATTCCCAATCGCTGTGGTGTATCAGGTATGGTGTAAGTCTTCTCATTGGCTGCATGGCAGCAAATCAGGTCTGGGGCCTTGGGGTAGGCCGAAAGCCAATACCACCAGCCCTGGGTCTGAGCTTACCAAATAATTACCCAGAATAATTAAAACCTGCAAGTCAAAAGGTCCAGAAATCACCTGAACCCCCCCAATTAAAAACGTTACTGTACTCCCCGGCTTTGTTCATCATGAGTTGAAGCTCTTGATGACTGGTTTTAATTATTATGGATAATTATTTGGTAGGCCCAGGCCTGGTGGTATAGGCTTTTGGGCCTACCTCAAGGCCCCAGACCTGACTCGCTGCCATGCAGCCAATGAGCACGGCCCCAAACCTGATTTGCTGCCATGCAGCCAATGAGAGGACTTACACCATACCTGGCTACACCAGAGCGATTGGGAATTGCACCCATTATTTATTACCTTCATCTTTACGTGTTGTCATATAGCAGTGGTTTTCAACCATTTTCATACCAGGGCACACAATTCTGCATATGCGTATTCTGTATATTAGCCACGGACCACCATTATAATGTTGAGATTAGTCCCTCGGACCCTAGCCTCGACACTCAGGCTTTCATTTTCGTTCACATTGCGCAAAAACGGAAAGCCTGCACTAATTTGTTACCCACAGCGGCCTAGAGCAGGGGTTTTCAGCAGGGGTTTTCAACAGGTGGTTCGGGGACCACCAGTGGTCCCTGAGAGGGTTGCAGGTGGTCCCCAGCTAAGTTGGTTAACCAAATGTAACTCTTGAGAACGTAAAAATGAAACCAAATGGACCCTTGCGGGTCCATTTGGTTTCATTTTTACACTCTCAAGAGTTAAAATATTCATCATCTGAATTAGCCCAAGTCTACACAACTAGAAGATTAATGGTCATGGACAAATCTTTAGTTTTGGGGGTCTGTGGCGCTAAAAATGTCCTCAAATGGTGGTCCGTGGCTCAAATGCTGAATAAATGGTGGTCCCTGGTGTCAAAAAAGGTTGAAAACCCCTGGCCTAGAGGGAAGAAAAAAGGAGGAAAAAGGTTCACTCGTCTTCTCTAATAACAACCTGAATGTTAACCTTATGACAAGGTTTTATGAAAATGGAGACAGTAAAAAAAGAAAATAAGGACAGACACCGGAATAAAGTCAGTGGATGCGTACGCATGTACGTACAACCGCAATGCAGTGTTTCTACTTTTTATTGTTTCTGCGTGTTTTTCATTCTTACTGCTGTTGCTGCTGCTAGCATGACACCTGAAATGTCCCTCTGGGGATCCATAGCAGGTTATATTTAGCGTACCGCGTCGTATTACTTATTAGCCAGCCCTACTAGGGTGGGCTGGAAGTATGGCAGGTTGGGCAACTCCAAGGTTTTTATATGAAGCAGTGGTTTTCAACCTTTTTGACACTATTTATTCGGCATTTGAGCCACATTTTAGCCCCACAGACTCCCAAAACTAAAGATTTATTTTGCCATCGCAATTCCAGGCTGCACTTGAGAAACAAAACAGATAAACTTACAGATCGAAATGATCATTTATCTTATACATTCTCTAGTTGTGTAGACTTGTAGGCTAATTCACATGATGAATATTGAAAGCGTAAAAATCTTTTTACGCTTTCAAAGAGTTACATCTGGATCTGGTTAACCAACTTTCCACCATTTACCCCCAGCCCCCCAAAGACACACACACAGAGGACCTTGTTTGTCCCCATAGGAGCGCACAAATGGAACCGTTAGGGTTCATTTGGTTCCTTTTGTACGCTCTCAGAAATAAAGTTGAAAATGGGGGGAATTCCCCTTTAAAGGTATAATAAGTGATGATTGTAATTTTTTGTTCTTTTCTGGCTAACCCTCCCTACTATCGAGTGTGGTGACCATATAAGGAGTTCCTCACTGTCCCCAGTGAGTCCCTGAGGGCAATAAACCCTAGTTTCAGTTTGGGTTTTCGGAGAAAATACTCTCGTCCAATCAAAAATGAGAGGGACGTTCCTCCAATCAGGATCGAGTAGGGGCGGGCCTTGGGGTATGTGCAACTTTTTGGCAAGTTGTACTTCACCCAAAGTGATACGTTTAAGGGTATTTATTTTACTTCGTTTTGCTTTTTTCCATAATGCGTCTCCCGTCCCTAGGCCAACATGCACTCACTACAGAACACTACACAACAAGTGAATAAAAACTCGTGTCTGCCACTTGTATATAATCTTTCTGAGCCTTCTTACGGCAGTCAGGCATGCATGCCGGAGCACCCGCTCGGAAATCCATGGTTTAGAGATAAAAACATCAGTGTCATACACGGATCAAAACACTGGCAAAATAACGTCCGATCCGGGCCTGGGTTTTCTGTTGGCACGCTAGCTGCTAGCACTCAGACTCAAGTGCCACAAGACGCTTTCTGACAGGAACATATTAAAAAAGAAAAAAGGAACTCTTGGATTTAAGTGCTGTTGACTGGATTATCAACAAAAACAAGACATGTTGTGTAACTCTTTGTCCATATAAAAACTCCCACAATGCTGTGAGAAATGAGAACAGAGATTGATCAGAAAGATTATCGTTCGTCGTTCTTTGTTTTGCCTAGTCTTAGCCACATCTGCTATGAAGCCCGAATGACGTGTGCATATACTCCTGCGCAGGGGCTGATGTGTTTGTTTGTGTGTGTGCGTGCGTGTGCATGCGTGTGCGTGCGCACGAGTGTGTATAGTATAGTCTCTGTCAGTTGGAAACTTCTCAGGATTAAACGTAAAAAAAAAAACAGATCGCATAGCTGGTGTGTGTGTGTGTGTGTGTGTGTGTGTGTGTGTGTGTGTGTGTGTGTGTGTGTGTGTGTGTGTGTGTGTGTGTGCGCGCGTGCACGCACGATCACATGGGCGTGTGTGTTGTTTTATATGATGCCACTTTCCTTTCTTGGAATCCAATCAAGGCGTGTTAAAAACTTGCAGCAGCCAACCAAGTTGTTTTGCATATGTAATCAGGCCAGCTAAATTTACACCCGGGAGAGAGAGAGAGAGAGAGAGAGAGAGAGAGAGAGACAAAGTGTCAGTTTGACCGTCTATAAACCGCTTTATGACGTTATGAACGGGACAGCTGCTGACTGCAGCAGGCGTCTGGATCACCATATGAGATGGGATTTGCTTGGATGTCGATGTGAAGATTGAATTGTACCGAGAGCTGGCCATCAGATCTATCGGGCATCCTTGTGTTGTGTTGTATTGTTGTACGATTGCTGTGAGTATAGAAACATGAAAACTGTGTTTTTTGGTGACGGTTTCAACACCCAAGGAAGAGTATACCGTAGCTGCTGGCATGTACTGTAGAGTAAGCTATTGGGGAACTAATACATGAATCGAAAATCGAATCCATTTTCGTTGCAGTCCCATCCCCTTTCAGAACAACGAGCATTCGAGACAATTCCTTTTTTTTTCTCCCAAAGTCTCATGAACTTGAACGCAGCAATTTTTTTTTACAGAAATCCATGTCGTATGTGCTGCCTCTCCGTTATATCTGAAGACGGCTGATCTACAAGCTCATGTTGAGCTGTATTTGGTTGTTTATGTAGCTTATCGATCTGCTATAAGAACTCACCACGCCATGCTGTGGATTGATATATATTTTTTAAGATGTTCCCATGTGTGTGAGAGAGAGAGGACTGCTACAGGCGCATTCAGCAGGAGAACTACAGTAAAATGATACAATCGAGACAAATTGAGGTTGAAATTTGGCTGCTTGCAGGCAAATAAACCTCCACCCGCCTGCAATACAAGGACTGTGGACCCTACGGTTCAATTCATGCAAGGGTCTTCTATTGTATCATGTTTTTTTTCTCTGTCTTATTCTTTTTGCCAATTGGGAGCAGTGTGCCGCCAGAATACACAAAGGTTCTATCAAGGCTAGAGGACGGATATGGAAAAGAAAAGAAAAAAAAAAAAAAACATTTGGGGAAAAGAAGCACCTATGGTTCTGGCTCCAATTGTTGTCATAGATACTAGATATTTTCAGGAGGTGATCCAATAATGAAACTGTCTAAGATAAAGAAGAAAAAGAAGAAAAAAAAAAAAAAAACTAAATGCAATTCTGAGATTTATTGCTTATACTTCAAAGCAGTGGTTTTAAAACTTTTTGATACCAGGGACCACTATTTATTCAGAATTTGAGCCACTGACCACCATTTGATGACATTGACAGAACCCAAAGATTTATGTTGCTTTTGTCCACAAATCCAGGTTGGATTAAAACTGTCAAACATACAGATCAAAATGACCATTAATATTTTACATTCTCTAGTTGTGTAGACTTGGGCTAATTGACATGATGAATATTTTAACTCTGAAAGAGTTACATCTGGTTAACCAACATTTAGCCTGGAACTCTCTCAAGGACCACTGGTGGTCCCAGACCACTGGTTGAAAACCACTGCTTTAAGGTAAAAAAAAAAAAAAAAAAAAAAAAAAAAAAAAACAGCAGAGGAGAAACGGAATGTCACAGAAATGTGCATCGATATCCATGACAAATAAGGTGACGAAAAAAGTTTGTTGACTGCGATTTTCCACTGATAAAAACTAAATGAAACCCAAGCTGTACGACGACCAAAACTAAGATTATACATAATGCAACCAATAGAACATCAGCCAGGTGCTTCATGGAGATGCAGGAATACTAAATAAAGTAGCCCTGGTGCTTCAAACATCAAAGGGACTGGAACACTAACAGAAAGGAGGCGATCTGAGCACTCAAAATGTAAAAAAAAAAAAAAATGAGAAGAGGGTAGATAAAAGTCCAGTTACTTTAGCAACACAATTACCGCTAGGGCCGAATATCTTGTCAATCAAACATAGTTGACTTTGATCTTTGTCAATCTTACCTTAACCCATTTTGTCCTGGAAAATGATTCAAAGATTTGCACCACATTTTAACCATTTTCCAACAAAAAAATATCAGATCTACAAGCTCTACGAGCTTGTCTGGAAAAACGTCCCCCCGGAAACGGAAAACTTGGGCTCTTTGAAATATGAGTTCCACAATGGAAAACACTGGGACTGGGAGATATCTGTAGGAGTTTTCATCAGGGCAGGGCCTCGATGAGAACTCCCCGAGAGTCGAAACATGTTGGCGGTGCACATTTTTCTTAGTTTCATCATGTGAAATCGACACCCACCACCGCGACCTTCTTCCTCAACAACTAAACTTGCCACCAATTCCCTCTTCGCCTCTCCTTTTTCCTGCCGCCTTCCTGTCTGGAGGATCTGAGTGATTGTCACATCAGGCGGAACAGAGTAATACACCCCCACCCACCACCATCACCACCACCACCTTCCTCTGTGCAATCTGGATATCAGGAGCAAATCGAGGGTGATTTTCAATAAACTGCTCCGGGACTGATGCAGCCACGGGCGGATCGGAGTCTTATTCTCAAAACCCTGACAGGCCTGTAATACGAGAGCTGATCGGAGCTTCTTCACACACGCACACACGCGCACACGCGCGCACGCGCGCACACACACACACACACACACACACACACACACACACACACACACACACACACACACAGCTTAAAACTTGGATTATCTCCACTTGCTCGGCTGCTAGATACTACCACTGCAAGACAGTTCTGTTGAATGAATGGCAGCACTTAAATATGTAGGTCCCGCTCACAGTTCACGCCACACAGGGACCTAAAATCCAAAAAATCCATAGATATATATAGCTATATTCATCAAAGGGAGTCTATGTTGCTTCTAAGGCCGGGACTTTAGCGCGTTAATTGAGACTAATTAATTACAGAAAATATAGCGCGTTATAAAAAATAACGCATTTATTCGCACCTTTTCTTTATCCACCATTGGAACGGAACGTTTGTCACTGATGGCCCATTCACACCATTGAAGTGGAACGTTTCTCACTGTATCACCGTTTCACACCTACCCAATATGCTAACGCACACGGAAGCGGCAGTCCACCCGGAGTCACGACATTGAGGAGTCAGAAACTGAGCGCTTGAGCGCTGTTCAAATGGCCTGAATAGGAACAAACTGCAGTTGAAGTCAATGTAGAAGAATCGCCATTGGTCTACTAGCTCTATGGAGTAAACGTAACTCAGTCTATACTCTAAAGCTCCGTCCGCCTCCTCGTCCTCTTCCCCCGCAGCAAAAACAAAACAAAACAACTCACAACATGAACGACAAACCAGATGAGCAAGCATTACTCGGCCCCGTTGATGGCAAATTTAGATTTAAGCAAAGAACGGATGGAAGCGTGGACAAAAAGGCAGTTTATGCAACAAAGAATGTGCATACCATCGCAGCAGTTCGAGCCTCAAATCACATCCAACATGTTGGAGCTAGTGTATTTACTGTCCCCGTTTCGTAGAAATCTATGTAGAAGAGCCACCATTGGACTGACCCCGTGAAGAGAAGGGAGCTTGGGTAAGTCTTTCTGCATTCTGGCTAGTACCAGAGCGACGTTGAGGTGTCCGACATCCAATGGCTTGAATAGGGACAAACTGGAGTTGGCGACCGGCGCTCATCAGTGCAGCTGGAGTCGAGTTCATATTGGCTGTGTGTGTGTGTGTGTGTGTGTGTGTGTGTGTGTGTGTGTGTGTGTGTGTGTGTGTGTGTGTGTGTGTGTGTGTGTGTGTGTGTGTGTGTGTGTGTGTGTGTGTGTGTGTGTGTGTGTGCTCAGATGATCAACTGACGTGGGCTTTGGGCAAACAAATCGTGAGCGGTTTGATCATAGTAGCCTAGTTCAGAGTAGTTCACTTCACTGTGTTTATCTGACGCTAAATTGCATGATAATAATGACTGCTAAATGTACGCAAATGTATGCTCCAGAACAATCAGCGCTGTGTGTGTGGCACTGCCTTTCTTACCAGCTAGTCTTCCAAGTACCAGTATTTTATTTATTTTGCCCCAGAGTCAATTATTGTACTGGACTGACTGAGAAATGCTAACGTTTGTACTTGAATTTGGTAAATAAGAAGAAGAAAAAAAGAAAAGAGGAAAGCTTTGGAATTGGGGAATCTTTTTGAATCGAGAATTTAAAAAAAAATCTAGAAATCTAGTTTTTGGATCGAATCGTGACCCAGAAAATTGATACTGAATTGTATCGTGGGACACCCACAGATTCACAGGCCTAGTATTCAGTTCATTGCTTCACTCATTCAGTTCATTGCTTCACTCATAATATAATAATAATAATAATAATAATAAATTCAGTTCAAAAAATGTGCTTTCTCACTTTTCTCAGGTAAATAATAATATGCGATTAAAATGAGATTAATTGAGATTAATTAATTATTGAGCCTCTAATTAATTAGATCAAAATTTTTAATCGAGTCCCACCCTAGTTGCTTCTGCTGTTGCAGCTGTTTCCCAGCAGAAAATACACTTGCTTTGTCCTGCAGATGGTCCAGAATCATGAAAACAAAACATTCTTGTTTTAGCCAATCACACCACAGCAGTCTCCAGCAGATTCATAACGAGCCAATAGAGTGGAGGTGGAGGTGGAGTTAGATTCTGTTTTTAAACAAATCTGTTTACAAACGCAGTGTCTGTGCACACTAAAGTTCCCTCTGTTGCCTTTAAGAATGGACATGACCGCTGCTGATATAATAAACACGTCGATGGCCGAGGTTGTGCATTACCCGTGTAGGTATCTGTTGAAACACATTTTGACACAGACAGAAGACAGGATGGTTCACTCTCTCTTACTGAACAAAGTGCCATGTACTCAAGCCTTGACCTTGCTGCTGTTGTTGATCGGACAAGACAAGCCTCGATACAAATGATGTTTTTGTTTCTTCCTTTTTTTAAGTTTATGACTTATTGACGGGCGCAAAAACGGAAACAGGTGCGTGTGTGGTAACAGAAAAACAAAAAGTAGAACAAGCTGTCAGAACGAATCCGACCTTTGAGAAAATGTGGCTGTTTAAACTTCTGAAAAGAGCATTCTAAATGCCTGTGCACATCACAAGGAGAAATGCTGTAATAGGTGTAGAAAAAGGAATACTGGATTGAAACTAGCCCTGGTCATTTTTTTAGCTGCCACAAAAAAAACTCTAAGCCCTTCATTCTATTGTAATTTGCAGACAACATGCCATTTTGTCGACCTTGTCAGCCTATGAAAGAATTACGAAGCGGTTACACAGCAGCGTTCAGAAGCCTGCTATTCCACCGCATCAACATTTCCAACTCCACTTTACCAACCTTGGGATAACCTTCGAGTATAACTTCATTTCCACTTTACTGCCATTGGTAGTATTGCTGTATGCGGAGGAAGATTTAAAAAAACAGGATTAAATTAAATGTAATTTTCATGTGGGCACCCCCACCATTTCACCAGTTCATTAAGTATGCCTGGTTTCAAGGTGAGTGGTGATGGGTGGTCATTGGTCTATTTGGACTGAAGCCACACCCACAGCTTTATTTGGATTAGAGTATCTATGATGAGAGAGAGTAGCGATACTCCCCATGACTCCAATGCGACAGCTATTGGCTGAAAAGTGCATGTTTGGAACTAACATAGTTCCAAACAAAACCACTCTCGAGTCGCCCATCCACTTGCATTGACAGCAGGACTCCAGTGCACGCGGGAAGCACGAGATCAAAGCGTGCCGCCACTCTCTTTTTACAGTTACTCTAAGTTGGATGATAAACGTGGACGAGTTAGGGGAGTGGCTGATGTGTGATGTCACTATATTACTGTTTTTTTTTTTTCTCAATTGCACAATTGGCTGGAAAGGTTCCAGCCTCCAGCTGTGTTAAAAAATCCCAGAGCTGGGGGGGGCGACGGAGGTGTTGCCTGGGAGGTGATTTTCCGCTGCAAGTATGCACAAAGTAACTCCTAAACAGTGTTGGGACATGTGCACTAGGTAACTTAATATATTACATAATATATTACCAAAATGCAGTGACTTGTAATATAAATATATTACTTAACTAAAACAATCTAATATATTATACTTTTCTTTCTGCATTACTGCATTACTTTCAATATTCTGTCAATCTGTCTCATTGAAAATGTTCTTGTGAAATTATATTGACAACTGCAGATTGTGCAGAAGTTAAATAATTACTTATTTTCTATCATTTGTCATCAAATTATTTGGCCAGATAGCAAGTACGCTTGCTTTATTGTAGGTCTACGCAATATTTGATTAATAGTGATACTAAATATTTCATTATATAGTTTTTTTAAGTAATATGTAATAGTAATATTAATATATTACACTTGCTCAGACAGTAATATTGTAATATAATATATTGCTTTAAAATTAAGGTAATAATTAATAAGTAATATATTAACAAGGTAAAGTAATATTCCCAACACTGCTCCTAAACTACAGAGAGAATTCAGAAAGAATTCAACGCATTCATAACTTGCGCGAGTGCTTCACAGGCACTGAACAATGACTGAGGTTGACCTGGCTCTTTAAACGGTGCCCCGCAACACTTAAGGCAAGCTCTTCTTACTCTGTCAGATCTTTAATTCATGTTTGTGTCCGTGGAATCGTGTTGGTGCGTTTTATACCAGGGACCCATCTGGAAGAGCAGCTCTCTCTGCCTGCGCGTTTGACCTTTTTTGCCTGTTATCGACTAACTGGGCTGACCTGGACTTTGGATTCCGATCCACTCCTTATTGGATAACTTGGGCCGCGTTGAACTGCTAGTCTTTTGTTCTGACTGACCGTTGCCAGGTCTCGCTGTGCGTAAGCCTTTGTACCTCACTGTGTGAATAAAATCACTATACTGCCCCGCAGGTAATTGCATGCATATCCTATGCATATCCTGTTACCACGGGAACTGCACGCGCACACACACACACGCACACACACACACACACGCGCATGCGCACACGCACACGCACACGCACACACACACACTAAGGAAAGACTGTAGTTCTGTATGCACCCAACTGCTGCTCGTCTCTCTATATAATTAGGCTTTGTCATAGTTTTATACATTTCACTTTATATAATTAGGATTGATTATAGTTAATACGCTTCACTTGCCTGGATCCAGTCCTAAATCACCAGCTTAAATTATTTTCCCTGGGGATTCAGGTCTGGTGACGGTCTATGGGCCAGTGATAGTTGAAAATCTGACTACAGTATCTGAATTATGTGTAATTTCTTGTTTTTATATGATTTAGTCAAACTCAGACTAATAATTTTAGTCTCAATCTTAGTCTATAAACCCCTAAATTTAGTTATTTTAGTTAACAAAAACTTTAGTTTAGTTTTTTTGCACATTACTTGTTTTGGTCAGCATTTAATCTAAGTATTTCACATGTCCGCATGTTCTGTCATCCTTATGATGAATAACAATTTAAAAAATACATTCAGGAATGGAACATGTTTTGGTGAATCTGCAAATGTATTTGGAACCAGAGCAAGTCACAGAAATATTGATGATTTAGCAATGTATTGCAAGCATATAGAATAGATCATATCGAAGACATTTACAACACAAAAGTCTTCACTCTAGTCCACTGATCTCTTGTCCACTAGACCCTTCCTAGTATACTTTGTATTTGTTAGATGAAACTGTCATACTAGTCTTAGCTTTAGTCATCGTACTTTAGTTTTTTAATTGTTGACGATATTGTCTTTATATTTATTATAGTGTCAGTCATCATAGCTAATTTTATTTAGTTTTTGCTAGTGGAAATGTAGTCGACAAACGTTTTTAGTTTTAGTCGACTAGAACAGGGG
The DNA here is from genome assembly GCA_039105355.1 of Benthosema pterotum. Classification (NCBI taxonomy): domain Eukaryota; kingdom Metazoa; phylum Chordata; class Actinopteri; order Myctophiformes; family Myctophidae; genus Benthosema; species Benthosema pterotum. The sequence continues at coordinate 4,584,915 of CM076976.1, read as the reverse complement.
TTTTCAACAGGTGGTCCGGGGACCACCAGTGGTCCCTGAGAGGGTTCCAGGTGGTCCCCAGCTAAGTTGGTTAACCAGATGTAACTCTTGAGAACGTAAAAATGAAACCAAATGGACCCTTGCGGGTCCATTTGGTTTCATTTTTACACTCTCAAGAGTGAAAATATTCATCATCTGAATTGGCCCCAAGTCTACACAACTAGAAGATGGACAAAAGCAAAATAAATCTTTAGTTTTGGGGTCTGCGGGGCTAAAAATGACCTCAATTGGTGGTCCGTGGCTCAAATCCTGAATAAATGGTGGTCCCTGGGATGAAAAAGGTTGAAAACCCCTGGACTAGAACAACAGTGGCAGGATCTGACACGAATGTTGACCCGATGGTGAGAGATTCAGTTTATCCACCTAGCCAGCATGCAGGTTCCATTAGCTCCAAAAAAATAAATGTCAGCACTTGCACAGGATAGAGGGTTCAAATCCAGGACAGGAGAAGAAAGTTGCACATATAGTAGTGCATCCCTAAATGCTGATTTCACTAGCGCTCCCGTTTGCTGTGTCCACAATACATTAATATTTAAGTCACTCTATAAGTGTACGAGTTTAGTATTTTGGAGGATTCCGGACTGTGAGGCATTTTTTTCCTACCTTGCGTTATCATATCCAGTAATGAGTGGTACAGGTGAAAAAAAAACAGTCTGCTATTCATCGACAGAGGAAGTTACCAAAGTTAAAGCACCAATCCTTCACAAGCCGGTTCAACCTGATGCATGATGCAAGGAGTCGCACGTCAACGCTTTGGTGTAGAGTTAGGGCATAAGATTAAAGCATAAAGACTAAGAACATTGTATTTTCTTATTTTTATACATAATTGCTTGAACACAAGTACAGTACATGAGTATAATTAATGGTGATTACCATTTCAGTCATATATATATATATATATATATATATATATATATATATATATATATATATATATATATATATATATATATATATATATATATATATATATATATATATATATATATATATATATGCATCAAGTGAAGTATTGAAGGAAAATTAGCATCTCCATGAAGCTTGTCAACGTAATAAGTCGCTAGTCCAGAATGCATGAAGTGGTCGAACCGTGCTACAGTAGATTATTGTGTAAGGCTCTGTCACACTCTGCCTAGATGTAGTGCTATAGGCTGGAAGGCACAGGTTGCAAAACAGGGGAAATACTGAATATATTCACCTTGGTAAAACAGAGCTTACTTATTATTCACCGTCTCACCACCGGTCCAGTGCTCAAAAAACTGAAAACAAAGTATATACAACTAACTAACCATTGGCTCCCGATCCTTCCACCCGCACATAGCCCTACCTCGACTGGCTGGCAGTGGGAAATCTCTATAGACCTGCGCAGTGATGTCACTGCCCCGGTTCCAGAAACGGATTCCCCATTCATTTTTCTCATAGACTTTTCAAAAATAAGTTGTATAAAGACGATTACGCCGCGGATGAAGCCAACTCAAGTCGTGACGAATCATGATGGCACACACAGACGTTTGGGACAATCAAATAATTTCTAAGATGAAAAACGAAACAAAAATTCTTGTATCATGCCGTTTTCTACTTCTTGCTAATTAGATATTATATGCAGGGGTGCACATAAGTGGTGCTCCGGTGCTCAGGAGCACCAAAAATCCTACAATGAGCTCCCAATCCAGGGGTGGAAAGCTCCTTTGAGCACCACACAGCTGGGGCTCATAATGACTGCCTGACTGGGCCAGTAAAAAAAGTCTTGAAAATGAAATAATTCTAACTAATGTCTAAAATACTACTAGTATTTCAATGGATGTAGAATGCAGGTGGTAGTACTACTAGGCTAGCCACTATTGCATCGCCCAAACTATCGCCCTGTACTGTAATACTGTACATTGATCAGGATGTACGGAGTGGAAAAAAGGGGTCCCAGGGCCCAGCGATGTGGGTCACCGCATTTTGGGAGCACCAAGTAACATCTCCAGGTGCTCCTCTGAGTACTGGACCAAAATAGTTATGTGCACCCCTGATTATGACAATATTGTGTATGTTGTCATGATTTGTCACGACCCGATTTGGCTTTGGCCGCGGCACAATCGTGTTTTTTTTTAACTAGGCCAAGCCCCTCCCACGCACCTAGCTAAAGCCAGACCAATTCAACTGTTGGCAACAAAAAAATGCCTGTCAGCAGATAGGTTTGGAATAGCTCAATTGTACAACCATTTCCTACTCCAGAAAATTGGGCTGGCCAATCAGGGCGCAGGTGTGAATATATTTAAATGCTGTGTCCTGATTGGCCACTCCCAATTATGTTTAATCAGTGGATTAAACAAAATTCGTCTTTATGACTTTGGCTACCTTCGACTACAGGTAAGAGGCTTGTTTATATCTCTTTTTTTATGTTTATGGTGATTATCCTGTGATATTTTTCAATATTGTAAGTAATGCTAATGCTAAGAATTGTTAATAACGCTAAGTAATGCTAATGCTAAGTGTGGTTAATAATGCTAGTAATGCTAAGCAATGCTAATAATGCTATTTGATGCAAATAATGCTAAGTAAGTAATGCTGCTAATGCTAAGTGTTGCTAATGCTAAGTAAGTAAGGCAAATAATGCTAAGTAATGCTAACGCTAAGTATTGTTATTAATGCTAAGTAATGTTAATTATGCTAATAACGCTTATAACACGAAACGGCATACCCGCCCAATGTGGGTTTACGAATCACAATATCAGATAACAAATATCACTCTGCACACATACAGTACTGTATACTGTATGCACTAGTGATTCAAACTTTTGCCCTGTGTGTAAAAATTCAGTCTTGGTGGCAGCTAGCTGCAACTGCCAGGGGCTCCAATTTCCACGTCAAATTGCCAGCAAGCCTCCGTTTCACCCTGCCGGCCCTGAAGCACGGCGGTGCTGGTGGCGACGAGGCTCCACAGCGGGGGGGGGGGCTTCTGTCAGGGGCTGGCGGACCCCCCGCCGCGCCACGAGTCACACAATTACGCACACAACATGCTTAACCTATTGTGTCTTGAGTAGATTCTAGTTTCTGAAGCTAGATTATAGTTCACAGCACTAGATTCTACTGTAGTTCCTCATGCTAGATTCTTCATGGTAGATTCTAGTTCCTCTCAGTAGACTGTAGTTTCTGAAGTTAGATTCCAGTTTCTGACACGAGATTCAACTTCCCAACACTAGATTATATAGTCCATGACACTAAATTTAGTTTGTGACACGAGATTCTAGTTTTTTTTTTCTGGAAAAATCTCTTTCTGTGTCAGTGATGCTTAACATACAGTATTTCATAGGAAGGACCCCCAGAAATATCTATTATTTAGCTGCAGAACCTCATCTAAAAACATGTTGTTCTAGGGATCCCCCAGAAGCAAAGCCTTGAGTTAAAATGTTTCCTTTCAAAATAATGGATTCAAAGATTTGAACCACATTTACACAATTTTTCAAAAATAGCAGAACTACGAGCTCATATCGCGCCACTCGGTGGCGCGATATGAGCTTGTAGATCTGCTATTTTTCAACAGCTAAAACACCAAAACGCATTCAGTACAGAAAGGATTAAACATGATTAGAAAGCTGAGCTGCTTCGTGAGAACCCAATTACACTTTCTCCCGGGAGATGGGCAAAACTGATTTCCTTGATTTGATTCAATTGCTTTCTGGGAAAAAACGGAATGGTAAAAATGGTCTCGCATTATGTAGTTTTTCCATCTCATTCTGACTCGCATTCTCAGTATACTGTATATACACACAACAGCAGCAGCAGGAACAGCAATTTACAACATGGTTGTTGGCATAATTTAGCAGACAGCCTTAATCAAGAGTAGTTTTCAGTAAGTATAACCCACAAAAGGTACACCATAATGGTTTCCTTTACTACCGATTTTCTGTTGTAGTTCTCGAGATACCGGTCTAAAGACAAATTCTCGTTGTCTTGGTCTTGTTTTTGTCCTCGCCATCAATTGGCTTGGTCTTGTCTTGGTATCGCCGCTCTGCACTTCATTCGTCTCATGGTCTTGTCTTGGTCTCGCCCTCAATTTATCTTGGTCTTGGTCACGATCTCAGAGCAAATGACTACAGATGGAACCATGCACCTAGAGCAGTGGTTTCACAATCAACCGTCTGCTCCTCCTTGGTCTCTCCCACCAACTCATCCATAAACAACTGGTCCAGAATAGAGATCGACCGATCAGACTTTTGGCCGATGTTTCTGATCACCGATTAGTGGGACATCAAAAAGGCTGATAGCCGATATCAGCCGATACGATTATTATTTACTTTTTTAATAGAATGAAAGTGCAGGAAGCAGCAAAAGTGTTTCAGTTTCCCCTCCATAAAAAGCATCTTTTTTAATTCAAGGGCAACAATGCATTGTAGCAGCATTGGAAACATTTTGCCGTGAAGTACAGGCACAGAGCTTCAGACATAGACAAGAAAAAGAGAAAATACATTTAGGGTAATTTGGATAAATCTATCAATACATGAGGTGAGAGGGTCAGAGACACACAGCTATACACTACCACAATCTACTGGATCTTCAATGACAGTGGTTGATGTACAACGTACCATTTTTGAACATTTATAATAAGTAAAAATAATCGGCTGCTCTTTTTCCGATTATTTATTTTTAGCACCCATACCGATTATTAATAAAATCATGGATATTGAATTCGATAATCGGCCGCAGCCGATAATCGGTCTATCACTAGTCCAGAATGCAGTATTCATCATTACCAGAAGCCCTGTCATCAGTCACATCACCCCTGTTTTTAAAGTGGGGGTGCCGTTAGTTTAAAAAGGCAAAGAAGGGATAAGGGGTTTAGCAGGCCTCAGTCTAAAGGCCCTGATACACTAGCAATATTTTGAGCAATGTCAACTAACAATGTCAACATCAATGGGCAACGCGATGAGACACAAGGCAACAGGCAACACCTTCCCATATGAATTCCACCCACTTCACATTTTTTCTTGAGTGCGTACAAATGTCCATTTTGTACACTCTCAGAAAAAAAAAAGGTCCTACAAGAACCAAATGTTCACTTGAGAGACTAAAAAAAGGTTATGAAATGTTCCTGTCCAGTGAGGCATCTGTGGGAGGAGAAAGGATCAGGTGATGACAAGGAAGGCTGTGATTGGAGGATTCAGAAATGTTGACCAGTAGAGTAGGCGCTAATGATCTGACTTTTCTAAACAACCAGGAGTTGATCATTTTTGCAGAAAAGTGAAAAGTCAACGTTGATAATTGACGTTGCTTGTTGATGTTGCTCAAGACATTGCTAGGTGTATCAGGGCCTTAAGAAAGCAAATCTACAAACTGACAACACGGCACATTGTACGCGTTGTGATCTTGCAGATGTGTTATTTTTGGCTATAGCGATCAATTAATTGGTGATCAAACCACAGAGAAGTGTTCGTGCTAACATTATGCACACCCTACAGCCAATTAAAAATAACATATAAGACGTCAGATCAATTCAAATCCCCATCATTATGGTTAACGAGCGTTACTGTATGTATGCGTGTATATGAAAATTAGGGCTGGGAATCGATCCGAATTCCCTAGATCGATTCGATTTCGATTCACAAGGTCACGATCCGATTCGATCCACGATTCGATCCGATTCGATTCGATATCGATCTATTTACAGACATAATGGAAATAAATACTGTCCAATAGACAAGACGGCCCCATGTGTTGAAACTAAAGATTTCCTTTGCTTCTGTGACCACGACCATTAATCTTCTAGTTGTGTAGATTTGGACTAATTCGCATGATGGATATTTTAACTCTTGAGAGTGTAAAAATGAAACCAAATGGACCCGCAAGGGTCCATTTGGTTTCATTTTTACGTTCTCAATTTGGTTAAACAACTTAGCTGGGGACCATCTGGAACCCTCTCAGGGACCACTGGTGGTCCCTGGACCACCTGTTGAAAACCCCTGATTAATGAATACACAGTGAGACAGAATTAGTAATAGAGGGAGAGGAATGATGCTGTAACATTTTACCTGGGTCAAACACAAGCATTAATACTGCAACATACTGTATATTAGTGCAGTGGTTTTCAACCTTTTTGACACCAGGGACCACCATTTATTCAGCATTTGAGCCACAGACCACCATTTGATTTTCAGCCCCAAAGACCTAAAACTAAAGAATTCTTTTGGTTTTGTTCACAATTCCAGGCTGGATTTTGCAAACTAAACAGTGTAAACTTCTTAATTAAATAGTGCTAATTCAGATGATGATTATTTTTTTTAGAATGTAAAAATGAAACCAAATGGACCCTTGCGGGTCCATCTGGTTTCATTTTCACACTCTCAAGAGTTACATCTGGTTAACAAATTTCCATCATTTAGCCTGGGGACCACCTGGAACCCTCTCAAGGACCACTGGTGGTCCACGGACCCCTGATTTAGATGTCTACGTTGTAAAATAAATATTATACTGCAGTATTCGCGCGGCATAATTCACGTAGTTTTAGAACTTAGGTGCTGCAGCTCACTTATAGGCTAATGCTCTGTGAGCTTGTAGATTGTATAATTATCGCGCAGCGCACAGCTGTTAACATTGCATCATACAGTAGCCTATACGCAGGATGCCGAGTGTGGGACTCACTTAGCTCCGTGTGAGAGAACATTATAAACTTGGCTAAAAAGGCACAAATACTCCTGTCCAGATGGGAGATGACAATGGATTTGTTCCGCAGCAAGACGGCCCCGCGTCTGTGTTATATGTTTGGACTTTAAAGAACGTCGTGTGTCGGATGAAAACTCATTCGGTGAGAGACTGAGACTGAATGAATTGAATTGTGTGCGCGCACGGCTGCGTGTGCGTAAATCTTGCACTGAGACTGACCGTTCTAATGTGAAAGTAATGGGAAAGTAAAGGTCTTTGGAGCGAACGTTTTTTTTTTTTTTTGCCCGGATCTAACATTTCACAATTGGGGGGGCTTTATGAGGCAGCGTCATTATAGCGTCATTATATGAACGGCGTTTAGGGGGGCATTCCCCCCCATGGCCCCAGCTGTATAGCCGGCTCTGCAAACACGAGCCTCCAAAAAAGAAAAGAAAGCAAGAAAGCAGGCGATCACACGCTGTTTCCCCTCCCTCGACCATCGCTGCGCGTGATGGATATAATTGATAAAATACTGCAAAAGGTACACAGTAACAGCCTAATTTAACATGATTCTCTCAGAACACATGCACAGGGCGATCGCTGCGTTACAAGTGATCTCGTCGAGCAGCGAACACAACGTGTTTGTGCTGTAACGCACGCACGTAAAAGAAAATAGTGCCAGCCGCCTGGAGAAGGTCGATCCACACATTTTTTAATCGATATCATGTTTTTGAGCGTGGATCGATATCGGATCGCTGGATCGATTTTTTGAACCCAGCCCTAATGAAAATCTGTACACTGAGCGAGTGTCTGCTCGTGGCCGGCGTTCGGGAGAGGAAAAAAAAGGTGCAGTTTATTATGCAAATGCGCTCCTTTTTTCCCCCCCTTGATTTATTTATGTGAACGGCAAAACAGGTAAGACAGATTTAGCGCGTAACCAATGATTACCCTAATCCGTCCCCCACACACACAAAACAAGTTGGTACGATGAATTATGCAAATGCTACATCTGTTTCTGGGGCAAATGAATCCGGGGGTTTGGAAAATGGGCTTCTGTCAAACATAATGTGAAATCCATCCAGCGGGGGGGGGGGGGGGGGGGGGGGGGGGGGGGGGGGGGGGTATGTCATCCGCGCTGTTGATTTAAAAGAGCCACTATACGTGTGTGCATTCAACAATCTCATGTCCGCTCTCTGGCAGAGAATATAAGGCGGCGGTCTCCCGCGGACCATATAGAAATACGACTCGTATCCGCCCGCCGTTAGCGCGGTGACTTGTGCGTTCGCCCGACAGAATTACCAGAGAGAGGAATCAAATTTGGCCTCGGTCGTCGCAACAGATTGGCGCCGGCCACCGCAAGGAGACGGAGCCCTATGTGGATGGATGGATAGTATAATGCGTTCTTTATGGCGTGGGCCGTATAGGCCAAGATCACCTGGAAGGCAGGGTTTGTGTGCGCGCCTGACGCATTGCACGAACGAACGAACGGCTGTCAGCTGAGCCAATCGCAGAAATGTATGAATGTAACCTTGATCCAATCAACCCGGATGTATAGTACATATGTACTGTATGTTCGTGTCACGTTCCTGTTTTTATGGCCATGGCGTGTCGTTATAGGGAACGAAGGAAAAGCTGCACCTTGCAGCCGCGATGAAACCAGGAGAGGAAGGGTTGAAGTAGAGGTCAACGTGAAACTGAGGAGAAGCATTGACGCGAGTTTGGAGTTAAAACAACTAATCCGCTATTGCCGAAGATCTTGGTCGATGAAACACAGTTATGCCCTCCTGGCATTGCCTTATTTTCGGCAATCTCACCTTAATAGTCCAATTGTTTGATACCGTCTTAATGCTAACGGCTGTTAGAATCGCTAGCCTCGTCTTGTCAGTAACACAGGATCACGCGTCACGCCCATAGACATCCATTCTATCCATTTCTGGTCAAAACAGCCATTTTGGTCCAAATAGTATATTCACGGCTCAGATCAGCCACCTATAGTGACTCTGTTGACAAACAGCAGATGGATCGGCAAAATCCTGTCCGATCTAAAATGCCCCCTCAGAAACGGAATCTTGGCTCGTTAAAATAGGAGTTCAATAATAGAAATGTGGGGGGGTCCTGGCATGAACACATTTGGGAACCGCTGGACTTTGTTGAGCATTCAGTTCAGTTGAGTTGAGTTTATTTCATATGTTTGTGTCCACAATTTAGGAGCGATAACTGGCTAAAACATTGCAAATAACAATTCTTCTACATTGTGTAGATTATTGAAAAATTCAGATGTTTAAATATAATTTAACTTTTGAGAGCGTAAAACGATACACCAAAATGGACCCTTACGGGTCCATTTGGTGATCATCTGTTAGCTGCATGGGGACCATCTGGAATCCTCTCAGTTACCCCTGGTCCCCAGACCACTGGTTGAACACCACTGCTGTAGGACACCTCGATGTTGAGCATATTATGCTACTGAAATGTGTACTGTATGTAACTGTAGGTTGCAGTATACCATTATATCATCTATGTGCAGCTCCCCTGCATCATAACAAAGCCTTTTTTCCAGGAAGAGCATAATGTAACAGCATGTACGCGCGCATCCATTAGCAGGGCGGCACGGCACTTTATCGCACAACATTAAATATGCCTTTGAAAAAGAAGAAAATGTCAAGTTAATCTTTGTCGGAGGACCTTGCGGGTTCCGTCGGCCGGGTCAAGGTGTGTGTTAATTATTCTGGATTGAATACAAGACTTTAAAGTTCAGCGCTTGCTGCGTTCCCCTGCTGAAGGAGAAGGCTGTGTGCAACGGGGCAACAGAGCACACGCTCCCTCCCTCCCTCCCTCCCTACCGGTGCTTTTGACATGATTAAGATCACAACCTTTGACTGGGATCGCCTCAGAACACGGGCCAAGTTGAACACAGTACGAATCCAAACCTGAATCCAATCTCCCCGGCACGTCTATTCCAGAGGGCACTGGGGTTTAATCATAGAATAATGGCAAAAAGTCCACACCACTCTAATTCGGGTAAAGGTTTAACTGATGGATCCCAATATTGGTTGTCTACGACTGCACTGACTTAGCCTGGGTTACAGCCTGATTCGTTGCGTTCGCTGCACATGTGAAATGTCCCTTCACAGCTAAGTCTGTCCAGAGCCTGCTTGACTTGCATTAGCCACGTTGTTTCTGATTGGATGGCATGACCTAGTGTTTTTTTTTTTCCCCCTCAAACAAACCACAGACCAATCAGAATCCTTGGCTGCATTTTAAGCTTCATATGGCACCGCCTACCTGTCGGGATAAGCTCTTGGCCAGACTGATTTGCGAAGTGACATTTCGGATGCACCGAACGCAGCGAATCAGACTGGATTTCAGGCTATTAATGACTCCCTTTAAAATGTATTTTTCTTTAATTTCATTCGGTCCAATCAGAAATGTGTGTCGTCGCCTTCTTCATCTTCAACGTTTGTGTTTGCTCAAACACAAACGTTCATGCAAATGTTCAAAAGTAGTCAATGGCATTCATGTTTGTGTTCACACAAACCCTCAAAGCAGCCAAAGGAATGTCACCATCTCGCTAGTCTCACAGCACCCTACAAACCCTAACCCTGTGCACTCCGATCAGCACACACAGGGAAGCTGCCAGTACTCCCCCACTCACCCCAAACTCGTCTCCCTCCTGGCACTTCCCATTGCAATCAGAACCACACACTCACTCCCTATCTTCCGCCGCAGTCTGAAAACACACCTCTTCACACTACATCTCAGCCCATAGCACTTGTATTACATACCAACCCGTAGCACTTAGAGTACACTCCTCGGTAGTTTAGATTTTAGCATATGAAGTAGATAGGATAGCAGTTTTAGTGCTTGCATTGTAAATTGTAAAGCATATTGTAATTTATACTTAAGTTGTAATTTGTTAATTCATCTAATCTGCATATGCATATGATGTCTTGCAATGTTTTTACTTAATGTAAATCGCTCCGAGAGAGAGAGAGAGAGAGAGAGAGAGAGAGAGAGAGAGAGAGAGAGAGAGAGAGAGAGAGAGAGAGAGAGAGAGAGAGAGAGAGAGAGATCTGTATGCACAATTTAAGTAGATTGGGTCTGGTTGACTTGACTGGCCTAACAAGCAGTTTGGGAAATGTGTCCCGTCTCTAAATCCTTAAATGGCACCAACTCCCCGAAGCAATTCCCTACGAGCTCAAATAGCGTGGCAAATGCCTTGACGAAACTCTTGAAATGTCCGACCGCGATAAGAGGGGAAATGCAGTTGTAACTTTGGAGCACACTGCCATTAGGAGGTTGTCTCTGACTGGGATGATTATCAGTCGGGGGGGGGTGGGTTCCTGTTCCCCAACTAACTTATGGAGAGTTTGTTACCAAATGGACCCCTATAGACGTTTAACCCTTGAGAGTGTAACTAAATTATCTACAATTAGTTCTTCAATTAGGCTCTCACTGGCACTTTCTACAGCTGTTACTACAAGTATTATGGCAACATGAAAAATCCAGTATCAATTAAAATACATTGTAACAGTAGCACAATGTCACCTGTAAGTTACCCAGCTAAAGAAAGTAGGTCCCAGCTAAAGAAAGTAGTTCCCAGCTAAAGAAAGTGGTTCACAGCTACAAAAAAGTAGTCCCTGGCTAAAGAAAGTAGTTACCAGCTAAAGAAAGTGGTTCACAGCTACAAAAAAGTAGTCCTTGGCTAAAGAAAGTAGTTACCAGCTAAAGAAAGTGGTTCCCAGCTGTAGAAACAACATACCTGCAACATAATTCCATAACAACAACACAGCTGCTTCCACGTGGTGGAGTGATACTAAATGTGAGGCATCAGCAGTGGGATACTGGTGGGTTTTACACCTGTCACATGACGGTGACCAGCCAATCACAATCGAGTATGGGGACTATCGGTAATAGAATATTACTTTTACACGAGTCTCTCTCTCTCTCTCTCTCTCTCTCTCTCTCTCTCTCTCTCTCTCTCTCTCTCTCTCTCTCTCTCTCTCTCTCTCCTCAGAGAGGAGAGAAAGAATTAACAGATTCAGAGTCTGATTCTAAGGTGTTTTTGTGTGATTTTAAAGACCCATCTCTGCCGATTCAGTTGGCACAAATAAAAATGATGCCTCCATAATAAGTGGGTCATCCGAGTGATTAGTCTTCATTCTCAAAGATACTATTCACATGCACCTCTTATAACGACCCGACTGATTATCCTACATCTGTTCGCACAATCTGCGCCTCCACATCAGACAGCTTATTTTATTTATTTATATAGCATACAATAACGAACTCCTGCACCTCCTCTTCCATCCATTATGTTGTATATGATTATATGCATTATGGATCTCAAAGAGAGAGAGAGAGAGAGAGAGAGAGAGAGAGAGAGAGAGAGAGAGAGAGAGAGAGAGAGAGAGAGAGAGAGAGAGAGAGAGAGAGAGAGAGAGAGATTGAACTTGTAACTTCTACACTCACGTTAGCCTGGTCTAGCCCTCAATGATTTTGGCCTTGGGGGGGCGGGGGTGTCGTGGGATCCACACGGCAGATGAGCTGCGCTCTGATTTGATCTCACTAACGTGTCGTCATCCCCGGCCCCTCCCGCGCCCGTCCACAGCTGTTCTACGTCACATCATTTAGAGCGACGCCCACCCCGGAAGGTTCACTCCCACTTGAAGGCCACTTTCCAACGTGCGTTAGTCCAGGCTTTCCGTTTTCGCGCAAGGCGAACGAAAATGAAAGCCTGGGTGTCGAGGCTACACTCACGTTAAAGTAATATGTGTCGCATGGAACTGGAGCTTATAAACCTGCATAACTCCCGCAGTGCCTCAGGGGGCGTGTCTGTAGAGTACTATAATGGAGAGTACTGACACACACAAAAAAAAACTGTCCAAAAAAAAAAAAAAACTGTCCAGGCCACGAGGTGGCGCAGGCCACCGGGAAAACTCCCTGTACTCCAGATGGCCAATCCGCCCCTGATGCAAGTGGATGGGCGAGAGAGGTTTGTTTGGAACTATGCTAGTTAATGTCAGTTCCAAACATGTGCTTTTCAGCCAATAGGCATCTCTGTTCAGCTGTAGCATTGGGAGTCAACGGGAGTAACAGTACTCTCCATTATAGAACGATATGGGGTGTGGTGTGCCAACCATTCCAGTGTGATCCTAAATTAGGCCTCGCTGGTGCTAATTGAAAATTGCTGATGCATGGAGTTTGACACGCACGCAGCCACGCACGCACACACACCACACACACACACACACACACACACACACACACACACGCACACACACACACACACACACACAACACACACACACACACACACACACAGCACTGAGGTGGGGGGGGGGGGGATTCAGCCCTGAATTGCCACCATAAAAAATAGCACCTCATTTTATTTGTGAAAAATAGTTTTCTTTAAAGAAGTGTCAGGTTTTATAAACATCATCATCCGAAATAGTTTACTGCTTTTGTTGACAAGCTAGTAACGCTAGTTGGCTGTTTGCTATAGGTTAGCATCTGGACTAGCACATTAGCCACATGATTGACAACAACATTCCAAATATTCCGAGTGGTTGATTATAAACCAATCACTGAAGACTGACGCTTTGGCAACGCCCAACCCATAAACTGCTGTCGCGGGGAGTAGGGCATTCAGACTGAATAATGAAGTGAAACCAAATGATAATTCAGACCTGAGTGTCAGGCAAATGTCAAGGTAAAACACTTTTTTTTTTTCGTTAGCAGATCCCAGGGGTGGATTGGCATCATCTGGAGTACAGGGAGTTTTCCCGGTGGCCTGGACAAGATCCAAAATGCACTAGTGGCACTTCCAAAATTCACTACAATGTGCTAGATGCTCGCCTGGAACATACAGATCAAAATGACCATTAATCTTCTACATTCTCTAGTTGTGTAGACTAAGTTGGGCTGATTCACGTGATGAATATTTTAACTCTTGAGGGTGTAAAAATGAAACCAAATGGACCCGCAAGGGTCCATTTGGTTTCATTTTTACGCTCTCAAAGAGTTACATCTGGTTAACCAGCTGCCCCCCCAGCCAGGGTGGCCTGGCAAAGGCAAAATTGTACCCGGTGGGAAAATATGTGCCAATCCGCCCCTGGCGGATCCCCCTCACCACCTCATAAAACTCGGGGTGATTACCCCCCCCCCACACACACACACACACACACACTGTGCGCCTGATGGTGTGTAGGGAAGTATCAAGGGAAAGGCTTGCTCTTCAAAATGCCTGCTGACGAATGATGTTTTAATGCACTCCTTCCAGACAGAATGAATGAACCAACATGCCTGCAGAGCATCTCAGAGGTACATGCTAAATATACAGAGAGATAGAGTTATTTCCATGTCTCTCCGGAGCACAGGTTCAACCACCGTGCATCCGTAAATTAACTAATTGCCTAATGATTGCGTCTCAGCAGAAATGAAACGTGGCAAATGGAAATGTCAGAGGAGTGCAAAGTCAACCGGGAGAGACCATCCGTGACTGATGATGGAGGAGGAGGAGGAGGCATGAAACGTCTTATGTGAAGATTTGATTAAAAAAAAAAATACTAAAGTACATCGCAATGTCATTATGATCAACTATAGGTTACGCTGTGATAACCTCTTTCTGGTTCATAAAAGATATTGCGGCGAATAGAAGACGTCTCTAGTCAGACTATAAGACCACCAACCCCCATTTTGTAATACTCATTTGTGGAAAAGTACATTTAATGGAGAATTCTGCACCAGTTTTTTGAAAAAAGTGGTCGAGGTGGTATTTTGTGAAAACACTCCTTTATGGATGTTTCCCCTACCCCAAAATAAGCTTATAATGGGGCTGAGGAGTGTTGTTGTTCACCTATATACATCGCTCTAAAATGCATTTTTTGCTATATATTGTGTCTCCACCATGTCAGTAGTGTGTTAACACTCACACTTTCACTTGCGTTTCAGCAGTGGTTCCATGTGCCACCATGTGCCATGTGCCACGCCCCAGCTTTTGAGAGAGCTGGATCACTGCTGAACCAAAAGTGAAAGTGTGAGTGCTAACTCACAACTGACATGGTGGAGAGACAATATATAGCAAAAGAAAATGCATTTTGGAGCGATGTATATAGGTGAACTTGAACAGCACCCCCCTTAGACCCATTGTAAGCTTATTTTGGGGTAGAGGAAACAGCCATAAAGGAGTGTTTTCACAAAATAACACCTGGACCACTTAAAAAATAAATAAAATAACTGCAAATAAAGATTAAAACAAAAATGGTGCAGAATTCTCCTTTAATATCCACTAGTCTAGCCCCAATTACATACATATGCCCTGTTTGTTGGGATATTTCCATTAACTTAGCAGAGGTATAGCGATATAGCCCCTTTTTAATGTCAATTTATAGTGTGAATACAGTGAACAAGGACAAATTAGAGGAATATCTCAATTCAAATGCTCATTACCTCCCATGCCAGCTGCTCTCGCCACACTGTCACTCTCAACACATTAGATATCACTTTATTACACTAATAATAATCCTTCTCTGGGTAAGGGATGGTTTCTCATTGGACATAATGGGCTATGCGCTATATAGAGCTTGTAAAAGAATAACGGATCGTCCACACCCAAGAACCATAACTACAAATGTCATTTTAATAAAAATCCACTGTAGACATGGTATGAGCTACTCCCTGTCAACAAATTCCTTGCAGATGATTTTTGTTTCTGAAGTTGCTGGAGTTCGGAAGCCCAAGACCTTTTCTGAATAATGTAGGAAGCAGCGGGGGTCGCTTGGCAGAAAATAAGACTCTGGCACTTGTCTTGACAGGTATAAGGTTTTCTAAATCAAAAGAAATTCGATCATTTTTTGATGGCCCATAGCTGCCCCATCACAGTAGGAAGTATAAGACCTGCCCTTTTTGTTCCACATCGTAGTTTCTTTGTTTTGGCTAATCTTCTAATACAGGGGTTTTCAACAGGTGGTCCGGGGACCACCAGTGGTCCCTGAGAGGGTTCCAGGTGGTCCACAGCTAAGTTGGTTAACCAGATGTAACTCTTGAGAGCGTAAAAATGAAACCAAATGGACCCTTGCGGGTCCATTTGGTTTCATTTTACGCTCTCAAGAGTTAACATTCATCATCTTAAAGGTAGGGGAAGTGATTTCACTTTTGTCAGATATCACCCAAAAATATTTTTTTTCTGTTAAAATGCTCTATTATAAGGTGTGGAAACCACATATGGAGTTTTCCCCCTCCCCCACGTTAGCAGAGGAGCTAATAAAAGTTCCCCAGGTCACCACAATTCTCCTCCAATCAGGAGAGAGCAGCAGGTTCACATAGTGTAGCTACTTTTGGGGGCCCCTAGTGCACCAGGCTGGTACTACACCATGAATTTCAAATCACTTCCCCTACCTTTAATTAGCCCAGGTCTACATAACTAGAAGATTTTGATCATTTTGATCTGTATGTTAATTTAACGGTTTTGTTTCCCCAAATCCAGCCTGGAATTGTGGACAAAAGCAAAAGAAATCTTTAGGTTTGGGGTCTGTGGGGCTGGAATGTCATCAAATGGTGGTCCGTGGCTCAAATTCTGAATAAATGGTGGGCCCTGGTATGAAAAAGGTTGAAAACCACTGTTCTAATATGAAGCCCAGCGACGTCGTGTGTGTCTGGAACTCGGTCCAGAAGGAAACGATCACGGGGCGGACTCATTTAATGGCCGCTAATGGTTCCCGGCGCTTATCGTGTTAATTAGTAAATTTTAAAAATATAAAATAAAGAGTACTCTTTGCACCAGTGGATGAACAATATGAACTAGAGTTCTCAAACTCTGCCCGAACAGGCCCGACCCGACAATTAGGGCCGGGTCGGGCCTAAAATCTATGCTAATCAGTAGGGCCGGGTAGGGCCTCGGGCCTCATGAAAAAATAATATATATTGAATTATTTTATTATAGTAAGAATAATAGTTATTTTCTGCATTTACGTATGAAAATGGTGCTGATTGCCATTTCATTTTTAATCTATGGTGAATTCTCAAATTTTGCCCGAACCCGACAGTTTAGGTCCGGGTAGGGCCTAAAATCTAGTCCATTTAGTCGGGCCGGGCCTAGGGCCTGAACTGTTAGGACCCAGTTAGGGTCGGGCCTTAATTTTCAGGCCCATTGAGACCTTTAATATGAACCCCTGACAGCCAATCAGAATGCAGCATCTGGACGTACGTGGCGGCAGCACATCCACCACATCACAAACACTAATACTAATACTAATACTAATACTAATACTAATAAGGCCCAACATAAAACAGCGGATGTGGATTTTGGAGTTAAACAGTTCATTTTGCACGGCTGCAGGAAGATAAGTAATAATCGTCTGCCTTTGAACGCCATCAGCCTGGTGTGAAAATCAGCACTGCGTAAGCCATGTGCGTGTGCCCGAAAACACCCACTCCATGCACAGTTCAATGTTTTTAGGTTTTTTTTTTCTTCTGTTTCATGAAAGAAAAAGGGGTTAGAGTATCTAGCAGTGATGGAAATGTGAAAGTCAATTATCAGTCAAAAGCAATAAAATTGCCCACAGGGGCCTGTATTATGCTAATTTCCCTGCTATTATTATCATCTCATATTTGCTCTACAAAAGACCACTGCGTGTTGACTGTTCTCTAGCCGTTTTCAATGTGCCATACGATGAAACTATAGCGTGTATGACCATGTATATGGCTGCAGCAGTCAGTTGTGCGGCTACGGACAACCGGATCTCCATCTCCGTTAGTCCCTTGTCCGTTGTTAGTGCCCATATATGTCAGATAACCCACAAAAACATAATGATTTAACCAAAATGTATCATAGAATCAGAATACAAGTGTGCAATGCATACAACCAAATGGACCCTGGCGGGTCCATTTGGTTTCATTTTTACACTCTCAAGAGTTAGAAGATTAATGGTCATGGACAGAAGCAAAATAAATGTTTAGTTGTGGGGTCTGTGGGGCTAAAATGTCCTCAAATGGTGGTCCGTGGCTCAAATGCTGAATAAATGGTGGTCCCTGCTGTCAAAAAGGTTGAAAACCCCTGCAATAACACACCATCATTAAACATCAAAGCTCTGCTGACACGCCCCTCGGGGAGATGATTGCCTAATCAAATTAGCAACACTTATTGATGATGTCAATAAGTTTTGAAATGCAAAAGAAACCAGATTCATCCTGCAGTCGGCAGCATTAAAACAGGGTTATCACTGGGAACAATAATCCTTTGTACCTGTGCGTCTACAACAAGCTGTACTGTTCCAGCGGCTGCTGCTGGAGTAATATAGAGCCTAATGGTGGTTGAGGACGTAGTGTTCTTAAACCACTCGTTTCTCACACAGAGCATCGAAGATCCTCGAAATTGACTCTGGCATTAGTTGGAGGTTGCTATGATACTAAAAGGAACAAGGGAATGTTCTGGCAAGGAAATATGAAAAGATCCCGCTTTACTGAATTTAAATACCTGTGCGCGGCGTTAAAAGGTTCCGTATTACCATTGGTGTATTCAGGTTATGGATTATACGCGAGCGAAGATCTGTTTGAAAGGGAAATGCTGTCCAAATAATGAACACGAACTGCAGTAGAAAGCGCATAGTTTAACAACTTTGAACGCTTACGTTCAACTGAGCATCCATACTGTAAGGATTATAATTGGTTAATCAATTAATCACATCATTAAAAGTGTGTGCACACCTTGGGCTGGGTTGGCGGGTGTTTTACGGTGTGTGTGTGTGTGTGTGTGTGTGTGTGTAAATCTTGCTAAATTTATGTACCCGTGCAAAACATCACACCACATGCACTCACGTACAACACACACACGCGCGCACACATGTGCGCATGCACGTGTGCACACATGTGCGCACGCACACACATTTGGCAGGTGTTAATTGCACACTCTCACCGAATCTTGCCGATTGTAATTTTCTTGTACAATCACAGTCTTAACACATGTGTCACACGTGTGCGCACGCACACGCACACACACACGCACACGCACACACACACACACACACACACACACACACACACACACACACACACACACACACACACACACACACACAACACACACACACACACACACCTTTATGTGTGTGTGTGCCAACTAGTCAAGCAATGGAGGCTACAGTTCTATGGTATGTACCATACGGTAGGTGTTGTTACAGCTTCACTGCATACTGTGTGAATTGGTGAGCACATTAAGGCAATGTGTGCAGCAACACATTGTATAGAAACAAAGTGATGTGCAGACATATCAGTCCACGTATCGGTATGGCCCAATATCAATGTTAACGGTCAGCATCGGTATTGATATATCGATACAGCATCGGTATCGGCTACTAAAACTGACATTAACTGATGGCAGTAGTTGTTAGGGTTGCTGATAAGCATACATTTTACATTGGCTATGTTGTATGCGTTGATTATCTGCAGCACACATGAGCTGTAGATTCATGATATTAATTTCTTGTATTGAACATTATTTGGTTCCCTGGCACCAAAGGGGGCAGGAGGAAAAAAATCTATTGGTATCAAATGGTGTACACTACACCTAAGCTACTGCAGTCAACATAAAATAGAAGCTACTGCAGTCAAACAATACATGGTTTGTTTGAACAATACATGGTGCTCTGGATTATAAGGCGCAGTGTTGTGTTTTGAGAAAATTAAAGGCTTTTAGGTGTGCCTTATAGTCTAAAAAATATAGTAATCTAGGGATCTCAGAGATAAAACTGCCATAAAATGAGGGTTGACCCCCGGATCATGGAAATGTGTCATTTCCTGGGCAAATAATCTGGGTTCAAACAGAGGCGGCGTCCACGGCTGTGTCCACTCTGGATCGGAATTTCTGGGACAATCATAAAAGCGAGATTCACAAAGCGATTACTTTGCTCAAACAAAAAATGCCGCTTTGTCGAGATTACTATATAAATCCCTGAACACACCCGTGCGCGCGCGCACACACACACACACACACACACACACACACACACACACACACACACACACACACACACACACACACACACACACACACACACACACACACACACACACACACACACACACACACACACACACACACACACACACACACAAGACTGCCAATTCATCATCGTAACTAGGTTGCATGTATAGGCGTGTGTATGCGCGCGTTCTTGTACCTTGCAACATTGCCATTTTTGGCACGTGTCCGCGCAAAAGGCTGGCAATAACCGTGAAGGTGCTACACGGCCCAAAAATGCGTATAATATCTCGCCATGGTGGTCACGTCCTGGCCAGCAGTAATGATGTGTACGTTTCTCACTGGGGCTGCACTGACCTCCAAGTCCAAAAAAAGAGAGAGGGTTGAAGGGGAGTTCACCTGCGTCTGAAACCCACCACAGTTTGCCTGCTGTAAGTGGTGTTGTAGACCAGGGGTTTTCAACGTTTTTGACTCCAGGGACCACCATTTATTCAGCATTTGAGCCACGGACCACCATTTGATTACATTTTCACACCCAAGACCTAAAATTAAAGAATTCTATTGGTTTTGTCCACAATTCCAGGCTGTATTTTGCCAACAAAACAGGGTAAACTTCTTAATTAAGTGGTGCTAATTCAGATGATGCATATTTTAACTCTTGAGAGTGTAAAAATGAAACCAAATGGACCCGCAAGGGTCCATTTGGTTTCATTTTTACATTCTCAAGAGTTACATCTGGTTAACCAACTTTCCATCATTTAGCCTGGGGACCACCTGGAACCTTCTCAGGGACCACTGGTGGTCCCCGGACCACCTGTTGAAAACCCCTGTTGTAGAAGAATAAGACCAAAACAAGACCAAGACCTAGTGGGGTTGAGACCAAAACAAAACGGAGACGATCACGGATTGGTCAAGTCAAGATCAAGGCGAGACTGGCACCTAAAGGGGTCGAGAACACGACCAAGACCAAGACCTAGAGGGGTCGAGACAGAGGCCGAGGCCCCCGACCTAGAGAGGTCAAGGCCAAAAAGCCAATTTTTGATTGTTCTGTAGTAATAGTACAACATAAGACACTATAGACTGAAGTTGTTATCAATACCAACTGTCGTTTTGCCGACTGCTAGCGATAAGCACATCATGCAGTGCTGCACTCTATATAAGACAGCTGTCTTTATGAATGTGTTTTTTTTATAAATTCGGTCCACACAATGGATATAGAACATTTCCTTTGCATTGCCTCATCTCAAGCGATCTCAGTGGTGAAAGAGACCTGAGACATTTGCTCCAAGATCGTGACAAGACCAAGACAAATTGAGGGTGAGGCCAAGACAAGACCACCAGACAAATGAAGTGCTGAGCGGTGAGCCCGGACAAAACCGAAAGAATTGAGGACGAGACAAAAACAAGACAGAGACAACGACAAATTGTCTTGAGACTGTCCTCGAGACGAGACAATGTCTCCAGAACTACAGTACAGCACTAGTAATTGTTATACGGCAAGACAGCTTGCGCGCGGCGGGGGAGGGGGAATAGCATATTTATATACAGTTTGTTTGACAAGGGAACGGGTGGGGGAAATGCACTGTGTGTGTGAACAAGTTCCGCATATCAATTTCCAGAGAATTAAATTGCTGACGATGCCGATTCCTTCCTTGTGCTTTTTGTGCCGTTTTGTTTATTTCTTTGCATGTGTTTTGTCATCGCTTTGTGCACCGCACGGTACGTACAGCACCGACACGAACGAACACATCGAAGGCAGCCGCAGAGTGCCGAGGCTCGGCTCTTGTGTAGATTTCATTCCATTCATTTTTTTGTTTTAAATCCCACAATTTTGTAACCCATTTTTTTTCCCAACCAGTGCAAATTACCTAATCTGATTTGGGGATCTACACACCCTCCACCAACCTGGGGAGGCAACGGATTGACCTCATGCTTCCTTCAATGCATGAGGAGTCCAAGCTGCCTTCTTTTCACCTGTTGGGGGGGGGGGGGTCCTTGGTTTGATGTAGGGCGTGGAAGGAACACTTTATTCCAACCAGTTCCTGCCCCCTCCATCAGGCGCCCCGGCTGGCCAGGGGGAGGCAGGATTACTGCATGTTTTTGTGAGGGTATCTACCCTTATAGGGGACACGGGGAGAACATGCAAACTCCACACAGAAAGCAAAGTGTGAGAGTCTTGTTGAAGATTATGATTACCATGAAGCACGTCTCACTCATTCTCGCTCTCTCCTGAGTAGAACGACACATGCATCAAACCTGACAGGCGACGTCAAAACAACCCCCCCCCCCCCCCCCCCCCCCCGGCATCCATCTTAATTATGTGTGCCATTTGTCATATTGTGAGCTGCAAACTCTCACCACGTCCGTGTGTTAGGCGGCCTGTTAGCTCGCTCTCCTCGGGTCCTAATCAACACCAAGATGTACTTGTACGCGTGGAGGGAGGGAGGATCATTGACATGCCATAACTGCTTAAAAGAGAAGCGAACCACAGTGCTAGCAACACGCTGGCGACAGATGGCTCGTTCTCGCTTTCAGAACTTCGGTCGTGAAGTATTTCAGCGCAAAGCCACCACAAAAAAAAAAAAAACAAGGGGTCGGATGAGAAACGAGACGTGCTAGCTACAGTAGCTCGCTACACCGAGGTGTGATGGAGCACCTCAAGAACTGTCGAGGAGGAGGAGGAGGAGGAGCATCGTACTCCATTGTTGTCACACTCCATTATGGAGAACAAGGACGCGGGATATGGTGATTAGGTTTTAAAGTCGAGACGTGCAAATGAGATTACACACAACGCATACGTGGCCTCTCTCTCGCGCGCGCGTGTGTGTGTGCGCCGAGGGTGCCGCGGTGGAGCTCTTCAAAGAAGACTCGTAAAGTCCTCCTCGCGAAAAAAAAAGCATGCGAATGTTTTAAATTCATGAAGTTTTTTTTTTTTTTTTAGTGTCTGCAATCTCAAAAGCCTTTAATCTAATTTCCTCTTCCATAAAAGTGTGGCCTCGCTGCTCTCGCTCGTGTTTCAACACCCCGTGTCTAATTTTTATTTTTTCATTTTTTTCCCTTTACTCGGGTCCTGCCGGATTACCTTGTACGCGGCACTTAATGGAGGCTTCCTGATTGCGTGTACGTGTCGAGTTCTACTGTCGGCTTTATTAAAATGTCATTTCGGCGGTAATTAAGCAAAATCGGCACCGCTTTTTTTTTTCTTGAGGGGTACTCGGGATGCTGAAGTAGCAGGCAAACGTTAATTAAACCTGGTGTTCTTGTAAAAAATCAAAACAAAACAAAAACAAGACAAGCGTCATTTAATTGCGCTGCTGGATCAGCGTTGTCTTAAAACAGTAGATTATGGCATCATTAATACATTTAGACTATATGACTTAGGATATTGACTGTGATTTGGGAACTTACTTTTGGCATTGCTGTCTGTATTGGCAAGTAAAACTTGCCAAATACTGTCCAAATACGTCCTTAATGTCATTGTGGTCTACTCCCAACAACACCAGATGGAGTGCTACTAACCATGTCCAACCTAGATTCGGCACAAACAAGGGACTTAATTCCTTTCACTCATATGCCATCAAAATGTGGAACACCCTAACAACAGTCATTAAGACATGGGAATACCTTTAATCTTTCAAAACGACTCTCAAAGGGCACCTACCGACGGCTGCAATTAAAAATGGCCTCTGTAAAATATATCTTTGGACATTTCTCTTTTCAGTTTTTACCTCCATTATGCTTTTAGCTCTATGATCTGTTGTTTCTGGCTTTACTGAAGTAATTATTTTGTACGTATTTGAATGTCTTAATGAAATGAACAAGGTGGCCATTATTGTAAACAAGTGTATTCTTAGCTAGTGTGTCCAATCAGCCTTTCAGATTTGCTGTAGTTGTAGTAGAATTGTACTGTAATTCTCCAAGCTGTTATCAGTTTTGTAGCAGTGTGTACTTCACTTGTACTCTAAGCTCCCAGTTCTGTAAAAAAAAAAAAAAAAAAATTCAATCATCCATCAGCATGCAACAGGAGCAGTACCCATTTTGTGAAAGATTTAGTTGCAAAGGGCAACTATAATGTTTTAAGGCATATTTGTCTTATTAGACAGGTATCCTTTTAAAAAAGAAAGAATGCCTCCTGACTCCTAATCCAAGAGGCTTTAGCATGAACATCCTAAGGTAAGAATGGAGAAGTATATCTTCTGCCTCTCGGTGTTGGTGGGGATGGATGGGGATTTAGGAGTAAAAAAGGCTGCCATATCTGCCGGCACTCGATAGCTTGCAGAATCTGTTGTGTTAATGATATATAGGGCTCCAGTGAGGCTCGGAGAGAGAAGGATCGCTTATCGCTTTCTCATATATGTTGACAATATCAGCCATAAACAATAATTCCATTGTCAAATCGCCCACGGGAATATTTGAGTTGACTAATGTGCATCTGGCTCTCAGTACCCTTCAGAAAACGCAGGCAAAGTGTGTGTGTGTGTGTGTGTGTGTGTGTGTGTGTGTGTGTGTGTGTGTGTGTGTGTGTGTGTGTGTGTGTGTGTGTGTGTGTGTGTGTGTGTGTGTGTGTGTGTGTGTGTGTGTGTGTGTGTGTGTGTGCGTGCGTGCGTGCGTGCGTGCGTGCGTGCGTGCGTGCGTGCGTGCGTGCGTGCGTGCGAGAGAGAGAGACAGAGAGAGCTTATATAATGGCCAACTGGTGTGCCCCAGAGCACTATTTTAGGCCCGGCCTTTTTTCACTTTTACACTAAATATATTTTTCCAGCAATAGATGATCCAATTACACTTAGGGGATACTCAGGGTAGCCTCCAATAACCATTCATCCATCCATCCATTCAATATATTACAATAGGCCTACATCTATAATCCATGTACTGCAGGAAAAGGTAGTCCAAGGCCTTGATTGTCTTTTCAGGAGTAGTTCACGAAAGGTATGTCAATTTCATACCTTCTTTCAAAAAGAAGTGCTTTGCAAAACATCTATCTTCAACCACTCATCTGTGGGGTGGGTGCATAGTTCTGTCAGAAATAGCACTGGTCTGATGCACCTAAATCTATCCATGCCTAACCGCCCCCACACTAATCTGTCCATTAAACAGACCTATGATGAAGAGTTTCGGGGGTTGTCGGGTGTATAATCCGCCATATTTTTACTGTTTTGGTTCACAAGCTAGTAGCGCTCGTTGGCTGTGTTTGTTTGCTTAGCAAATGGGCTGTTCCATTAGCCACATGATTGACAACAGCCTCTGTTTTGTTTGGTATGAACCAAACACCTCCCCCTTGAAATCTCACAGACAGCGGACAATTTCAGACTGAAGCTTCAGGAAGCTGAACTGGAGTCTGATAATCAGGCTATATCACCAGAGAGCTCCAGGCTTTCCTTTGCATACATCCTTTAAACATGCTTCTTCTTTGAAGTTTCTGGGAAGAACACATCCACTGTGGCTTTTTTTTTTGACCAGAACACATCCAACAGTGGCCTTTCTGGGCCATTCCAACAAGCCTCAGCAGTGAACACACGGCCCAGATCACATGTTACTGGAGAGGGACAGGACAGAGCTCTTAGTGTATGTAGTTATGTAGCAGAATCTAGTTTACTGAATATTTCGTGAAGATTTTTGTAAACCATGTTTTTTCTGTTCTATGAACCCTGTGGAACATGAAAAAAGCGGTTTACATTTTTTATCTTTGCCCAGAAAATATTTACCCATAACATCCCATATAATGTAATAATTAAAAATATAGTCATACTTTAAGAAGCACATGTGACATGTCAAACTATGGGTTTTTCATGCTTCTGAATCCATCCCAAGCATTAGTTTTGCCCCAAAAAACACTCCTTGGGTTAAAATCGGCCATAGAAATCATGGAAAATGTGATGAGGTCAGCACATTTGGGCAAGTATCTATGGCCGTTTTTAGGCCAAGGAATGTTTTTTGGGCAAAACTAATGCTTGGGATGGATTCAGAAGCATGAAAAACCCATAGTTTGACATGTCACATGTGCTTCTTAAAGAATTATTATATTTTTAATTATTACATTATATGGGATGTTATGGGTAAATATTTTCTGGGCAAAAATAAAAAATGTAAACCGCTTTTTTCATGTTCCATAGGGTTCATAGAACAGAAAAAACATGGTTTACAAAAATCTTCACGAAACGTTCACTTAACTACACAATGACATGGACTTTACTGACATGTAAGGAAGGCTAAGAGAGAAGGAAGTCGTAGGAGGAGCACTTTGTAAAGCTGCTTATCAGACAACACCAGAAGCGGACCTTTCTCTGGGGACCTTTGACCCACACCATTCGGTGTGGTTCAAAGACACATTTTTGTCTTTGTTCAGTTTTATTCAGCATTTCAATTTCGTCCAAGAAAATATCCCACTGAAAGCAAACTGATTTCACTTAAGGGGCCATTGACAAATAGAATCATCTTTACAGATACAAAAAGGTGAAACTTGCTTTTGTGCAAAGCAAATTCCACCCACTTTTGCACTTGTAAAAGTGCGATGTGGCAAAGATGATGCCTCTATGTGAGTCAATGGTTCTTCATAGAAATCAATTGGTTTCATTGGGATATTTTTTTAGACAAAAATTCTGAGCATACCCTTTTAACAGGCACCGACGGTGGGGTTTCAACCAATGGTCCGGGGACCACCAGTGGTTACAGGTGGTCCCCTGCTATGTGATGTAGAGTTGGTATTCAACCAAAGGCACCCTTACAGATCATTTTTACAACACATCTGTGGTCATTATTTGGCCATACCTGAAAATGAATGCCAAAAAAGTGATAATCTTCACCTTTGTATTTTTACATAAAAAAACAATGTGTCATTGTTCCTGTAACAAAGAGCCGCTGCACCAATAAAAGTCAAGAGAAATTAATCTGACCTGTTTTTTTTTTTTTTTTTGTTATCCCATTTCTGAATCATCCTTCACAAACACAGGTGCCGCGATTACAGTCAGAAATGCCATACCGTGTCCAGACAGTGTATTACTGGGTTTAAACTCAAGCAACTATAGTTCAAAAACAAACATTCACACGTTGCGTTGCATTGATTAATCCCGGCAGGGATTGACGGTAAAATAGATGAACAGTTTGTTTGGATGCAGCTGACACGGATCAAACTACAGTAGCAGCACAGAATGCAAATACCGCGATGAAGATCCCTCCCACCCCGATCTAACCATCGAAACCACCACCACCTCACATGCACACACAAAAGAAGGAGGAAGAAAAAAAATACAATTTCTCAACTTCAGTCGTGCAGACAGGTCATCCGTCTTCAGGCTCGGAGGCAGGGGCGGATTGGCACATATTTTCCCACCGGGACAATTTTGCCTTTGCCAGGCCACCCTGGCTGGGGGGGCAGCTGGTTAACCAGATGTAACTCTTTGAGAGCGTAAAAATGAAACCAAATGGACCCTTGCGGGTCCATTTGGTTTCATTTTTACACCCTCAAGAGTTAAAATATTCATCATGTGAATTAGCCCAACTTAGTCTACACAACTAGAGAATGTAGAAGATTAATGGTCATTTTGATCTGTATGTTCCAGGCGAGCATCTAGCGCATTCTAGTGCATTTTGGAAGTGCCACTAGTGCATTTTGGATCTTGGCAGTTGGCAACACTGCCTCCAGCAGCGCGAGCCTCGCCCTGGCGCACAGGAGTGAACAGGAATATGGCAAACACTAGTTTGCCTGGCCTGGGCCTGGCGCCCTGGCCTGCCCTGGACTTAAAAAAAAAAAAAAAAAAAAAAAAAACTGTCCAGGCCACTAGGTGACGCAGGCCACCGGGAAAACTCCCTGTACTCCAGATGGCCAATCCGCCCCTGCTCGGAGGCCAAAGAAGATGATAACATCTGTCAGGACATATGGCATATCTCAAAGGACTCGCTCTGCGCCCAAATAACCAGCAACCAGCTTGTAAAACCAAGCGGCAAAAAAAAAAAAAAAAATGCTGATTAGAATCAGACTGCGTACCGATCGTTCATGCACAAGGTGTGTGTGTGTGTGTGTGTGTGTGTGTGCGCGCGCGCATGTGTGTCGTTGAAATATTTTACGATAATAAAAAAAAGCCACCAACGCAACTTAAAAACACAAGTTTGCACATTATATACAGTAGAGCTGATGAGGTTGATGTACATTTTGTTATAATGAGTCAAATCCATTAACAAACTTGTAATTAAAGCTTTTAAACATCATTGTGGAGTAAAAGTACAATAGTATAGCCTCCAAGATGAAACTTGAAAATACTTCAAGAGAAAGTATACTGAAATTAATAATGCAAATGTACTGCCATTGGCGCTGATAGCCATCAATTAAACATTATAAAGGCAAGAGTTAAATGAGTCCCCAGCTAAATGGTGGAAAGTGGGTTAACCAGATGTAAGTCATTGAGAGTGTGAAAAATGAAACCAAATGGACCCGCGTGGGTCTATTTGATTTCATGTTTACACTCTCAAGAGTTCAAAATATTCATCATGTGAATTAGCCTAAGTCTACACAACTAGAGAATGTAGAATATTAATGGTCATCTTGATCAGTATGTTTGACTGTTTTGTTTCCCAAATCCAGCCTGGAATTGTGGACAAAAGCAAAATAAATCATTAGTTTTGGGGTCTGTGGGGCTAAAATGGTGTTCCGTGGCTTACATTCTAAATAAATAGTGGGCCCCGGTATGAAAAGGTTGAAAACCCCTGTCTTACATGATCACTTCAACAAGTAGTGACTAAACATCGTCCAGCACACTAACAAAAGATGATCGCTTCCTGTCCGGAAATTCAGCTCTTCAAAATAAGAGCTCTTAGATGAAAAATCGCTGGCAGTATCAAGCCACATTTTTTTTCAGTATTAAGTAGCGTACTTAAGTAAACGCACTTAGTTACTTTCCACCGCTGACCATTAGATGCCGGACTCTTCAACAGCCTCTCATACGCACGTGGCATTCAGAGATGCCAGATAAGCAGGCCTATTGAATTAAACATCATCTCTCCCTGGGCTGCCGCGGCTCCGCCAGATGTTTCTCAGGAGGGATCGATGCCGCTGCCAAAATCGATAAATTGAAGCCAAAGCAGATCACGGAGGAGGAAGGAAGACGCCTCATTCCCTCACGGCCTCCCGTGGTCCTTGATAACAAATCAAATGTGCGCGATGAACAGGGGCGGATCTAGGCATGGGCATGGGGGGGCAATGCCCCCCTAAATACCCATTCTGCCCCCCCCCCAAACACAATGCCATGAAAAACAACCCAAGATATTTCAAATTAAAGTGCTTATATTTAAAATGATTTGAAACTCTACTACTGCTACTAACTAACTACAGCTGTGTCGCCACTAAACCAACAGCATTTCATCATTGAAAACGGAAAACTCTCTGAGTCAGACCTTTAGCTTTATGCATGCTGCGTGTCTGTTGCAACTTCAACAACAACTGATGTTATTATTGATGCTTTACTTGCCTAATAAAAGTCCTGTAACCGAAAATGGTATGGGTGCGGCTTCATCGCCCGTGGCGCGAAGCGACACGGGCGATGAAGCCGTCCCCATACCATTTCTCTTGCCCCTCCAACATGTTCTCTTGCCCCCCCAAATGGGACATGTTAAATCCGCCCCTGGCGATGAATGCGATTAAATGCCTCGAACATCGCGAATCGTGACATCTGCCCGCAGCAGATCTATCCATCCATCTTCAACCGCTTATCCGCAGTCGGGTTGCGGGGGCAACGTGCTCTGAGTCAGAGAGCTCCAGAGCAACATTAGTGACTCCCTCCTGTGGGGAATCCCGAGGCATTCAAAGGCCACAGTAAAAAAAAAAATCGATGTAATCCCCTCCATCTGGTCTTTGGTCTGCCCTGGGGGGGTCTCCTCCCAGTGGGACGTGCCTCGAGGACCTCCCAGGGGAAACGCTCGAGAGGCATCCTAACCAGATGTCTTATATCTAAGGGAGATGCCAGCCACCTGACAGAGAAAACTCATTTTGGCCGCTTGTCTGCTATACTGTAGACTGCTGTGCTGCAATTGGCTTCCTCACCCCACACAACCCCCCCTCCCCACCCCCCTCAAAAATTACCTTGACCTTCTTCAAGACGAAGCAAGTGCATGTCTGCAGGGAAACAGCTGCAGCGTCAAAATAGAAACAATGTAGAGGGGGGAAAAGGCAAAACATAGCTATACTGTAGAGTATCTATTTTGATTTTCGGCAAAAAAAGTTGCCTCTATTACTTTTAACGCATTGTGTCCTGACCCTCGATTGGAGTTTCTGACACCAGATTATACAGTAGTTTCCGACACTAGATTCTACACTAAATGATAGTTTCTGATGCTAGGATCTCCTTTTTGACACTAGAATCTACTTTCTGACGCTAGAATCGAGTTTTTGACACCAGATTCTATAGTTTCTGACACTAGATTCTAGTTTTTCTGAAAAATCTGTGTTCCTGTGTCAGTGATGCTGACATATTTCTAGCCAAGGACCACCAGAATTATCCATATTTGGCTGCAGACCGCCATCTGAAAACATGTTGTTCTCGGGGTTCCCCAGAAGCGAAAAATTGAGATAAATTGTTTGCTTCCAAAATAATGTATTCAGAGATTTGCAGCACATTTTCACAATTTTTCAAAAAATAGCAGAACAACAAGCTCATGTCGCGCCACTCGGTGGCGCGACATGAGCTTGTTGATCTGCTTTTTTTCAACAGATAAAACACCAAAACGCATTCAGGACACTAAGTGAAATATCCCTTTAATCAGGGGTTGACACTAAGATCTCTGAGACACTTGCCCATCGGGCAAGTGCAAGTCAGGTTTTACTTGCCCTCAGGTCATGGTCACTTGCTCCCCAAAATATATTGCACATTTTGCATTTAAGTTTACTTTGTACTTGCTTTAAACATTTCCTTTCAAAGTCGAATACTGTTTCGTTTTAGTCACTATCAGCTACAGTAAATATTCAACTTGTAAATCAGTGGTTCCAGCAAATTGATAGTTTGTGTCCAAATGGACCTGGGAGAGAGATAGGAGAAATAGCTAGAAAGAAGGGAAAGACGCAGAGACAGAGCGCAATGACCATCTTCAAGACAAATATATCTCATGTTGTGTTATACAATACAGTATATTGCGCACACTTGCCCGATCGGACAACCAGGTAGCAGTCTTCACTTGCCCGACCGTGTTAGTGTCAAGCCCTGCTTTAATGACCCAATGTCCATATGTTCGGGGACCGGCAGATGTCCATTTAACCCTCTGCCAGTGTGCTGTGAACCCACTGCAGGTCCCAGCACAGCCAAAACACCTCGCGGGCAGGCCAGGACCTCTCCTAAGCTCTCACGGCAAGGTCCACACAGCCACCTGCTCCACGCGTGCATGGGGAGCTCTTAGAGAAGGGAAGGTAGCATGTAGAATAGGTTCATCAGCCAACGTACTGTATAGCCCGGCATAATGCATCTACTGCAGGGGTTTTGAAACCTTTTTTGACTCCAGGGACCACCATTTATTCAGTATTTGAGCCACGGACCACCACTTGATTACATTTTCACACCAAAGACCTAAAAATTATAGAATTCCTTTGATTTTGTCCAGAATTGCAGGCTGTATTTTGCCCAAAAAAACAGTGTAAACTTCTTAATTAAGTGGTGCTAATTCAGATGATGAATATTTTAACTCTTGAGAGTGTGAGAATGAAACCAAATGGACCCGCAAGGGTCCATTTGGTTTCATTCCATCCATCCATCTTACACCGCTTATCCACAGTCGGGTCGCGGGGAGAAGATGCTCCATGAGAGAGCTCCAGACTTCCCTCTCCAGAGCAACATTAGAGAGTTCCTCCTGGGGGGGATCCCGAGGCATAGAAAGGCTGCAGTGAGTTGATGTGATCCCTCGAGGACCTCCCTAAGGAGACGCTCGAGAGGCGTCCTAACCGGATGCTAACCAGAGAGTGAAATGATGGGTGTGACTGAGGTTTCGTCAACATGGCAGCAGCAATTTCAGAACGGCATTAATGGACGCAGCAAAGTCTAGCATTCAATGCGCTCCCCTTTGATGTTAAATTGGCCCCTTGCATCGAGACTTTTAAATCTTGCCTCAAGACCGCCTTTATACCTTGGCTTTTAGAGTCTCTCCGGTTTATATTATGCAGTGTTTCACTACCTGACGATCCTGTGTGATGTGTCTCGGTTGTTTTGCTGTTCTTGCTTTCTTTTGAATGCTTGCTGGCGTTCTTTTGCCATAGTATACTTGTTTTTTTTTAAAAAGTGCTATATGTGCGATATGTACTGTAAATAATGTGGATTGTATCGGTGTGCGTGTCTGGTTCTCACACATCCAATTATGACTCATATTTTGTATACATTGTGGCACAACTAGTGTTGTATCTTGACATGTACATGACATGTATGTTTGCACGTTTGTGTGAAGTGTTGACACGGCAGTGTCATGTGCAGCGTCGGCATGGAATGTGTTAACATGTTGACGTGGGTGTTTGAGAGGAGTTACGTGAGCGAGTGTGCATATTTGTTTGTTTGTTTGTTTGTGTGCGTGCGTGTGTGCGTGCGTGCGTGCGTGCATGCGTGCGTGCGTGGGTTAGTGTGTGCAGGTCTGCCCAGGGGCGGATTGGCACATATTTTCCCACCGGGACAATTTTGCCTTTGCCAGGCCACCCTGGGGGGGGGGGGGGGGGGGGGGGGGGGGGGGGGGGGGGGCAGCTGGTTAACCAGATGTAACTCTTTGAGAGCGTAAAAATGAAACCAAATGGGTCCATTTGGTTAATAGGTATAATAATTCAAGAATAGTTCAACCCTGCTTGTTAATGTCAATGTCAGTGGCAGGGTGAACTGCCATACATTATAATAAATTATTTCAGTCATGTGGTCTTCTTCCCAACCTAGCCTAATGTTATGTGCCTTCTATTGTTGCGACCACAGGTCGCCATTTAGTATGAAAACTGTCCGGAAGTTGTCACACTGTAACGCTGTAATGTGTAACGCTTATTACACACATGCACGCACACTCACTATTGTTCACTACATTCGGCATTCAGTAGAAAACAGGGTTGCCAACTTTTCAGTAGAAATGATAAGTCACTCATGAGGCGTTTTGTTTTACGAGTATTAACCTAGAATACACCTGCGGAGTGGAGGGAAGAGGATGTGAGAAATGGTCGAGTCAGGGCGAGCCAGACCTCATTTGGTGGTTGTTTGGAGTTGGATCCACTTCAGAAGCGCGTTCTGTGCCAGTCCAACGCACTCAGAGCCAGTCCAACGCATTCCATTCCATGCTGCTGCAAAGCACTTTGACACACTCTTAAGAACCCTGCAACCCCGGAGCAGTCGGGTTGAGGTCCAAGGGCCTTGCTCTGCATTGTGAACCCGCAAACAAAAGAAGCGCTTTGCAATCCAACACAATGCACTGTAGTAACTGTAACTAAATATCAATTTAAAAGGTGGAATGAAAAGGAAGTGTTGTTTTTTTTTGTTTTTTTTTTACTACACAGAGGCTTTCTGAAACAATCAGAGCATGCATCCCTTTAGGCAATGGGACTCTAAGTTACTCTATTATAGGCATACAGCTTTACTTTACTGCTACTGCATGTGTCTTATTTCTACTATATAATGTGTTCATATATATTATTCTAATGTGATGATTGAGTTTAAACCCAGTGATACGCTGGGATTAAAAATGGAGTATTTCTGACCGTAATCAAGGCACCCGAGTTTGTGAGATGGCATAGATTCCTGACCTTTATTACTATTGGCTTTTATTGCTGTGGGCATCATGATGTCATCACACAGCACATTTTTGTTT
This sequence comes from Benthosema pterotum, assembly GCA_039105355.1. Lineage (NCBI taxonomy): Eukaryota > Metazoa > Chordata > Actinopteri > Myctophiformes > Myctophidae > Benthosema > Benthosema pterotum. Next base: position 4,551,473 of record CM076976.1, on the reverse strand, counting down.
ACACAAAGTATATGGGTTTAATTACTTTTTCATTATGCAACGCTACACTTGGTCTAACAATAAATGTGTGTTAATGTCAAGGCGTGGGTTTATCCATAGGTGTTCAAATACATATACATCTATTTGCCAGAGAAGCACTGTTTAATTTATGAATTATATCCATATAATACGTATTGTCCTTAAAAAAAACCTGCACTATCCGCAAGTTTCACACATTACTATATCGATTTCTAATGAAATGTATTGTTACACCCCTACTAAAAGAAATCAAGGTCCATCAAGGAAACTAATGCAACATGTTTGTATTTATATTTGTGTGTTGTGTGTCAGTGTGTTGGGTTTTAAGGGGCACATATAGCTAGTTTTATGACCCTAAATTCAGATCACATTTATGCCACTTAAGTGTGGCATAAAAATCTCAAATCTCAATCTCAAACTGACTGTACATGTAAATAATAAATAAGCAGCACTATTATATGTGATGTCTACCACAAAATTCAACCCTGCTGTCCTGTGCAACTGACCATGTTTCACCATCAAGCTAATCTTTCTAATCTAATCTAAATGTCTCAATAGACAAGTGTGGAGACAAAATACAACCATCCCCAAGTGTATAAGCGTTGGTGCCCTAATTTGATTGTCTTAAGTATCAGGTCTTAAGTCTTGGAGGTGTGGCAAAGCTGTTTGGCCACTCAAAACAGCCAAACAACTTTTCCACACCTCTGATACTTATGACATCAAAATAGGGCCCATAAGGTATTAAAAAGATCCCTGACAGCTATCTCTTAAAACATTATACTTGCCCAATGTAACAAAAGTGTATATACAGTACATAAAAGCACCATAAATATTTAAGTTCTTTCAGAAATAGCGAATCCTTCCCGTCCATGTGTGGCCTAAGACTATGGAATTATGAATCCACGTGCTAATAAAAACATAAAAAAAAGTATTTATTTGAAGACTGTATTCAAATACTAGAAAGTAGCCTGGCCTAACCCTCAATGATTTTGGCCTTGGGGGGGCGGGGTGCCGTGGGATCCACACGGCAGATCGAGCTGATCTGATTTGATCTCACCAACGTGTCGTCATCCCCGGCCCCTCCCGCGCCCGTCCACTGCTGTTCTACGTCACATCATTTAGAGCGACGCCCACCCCGGAAGGTTGACTCCCCCCTCAAGGCCATGTGTGTAACAAGTTAGTCCAGGCATTCCGTTTTCGCGCAAAGCGAACGAAAATGAAAGCCTGGGTGTCGAGGCTAACTAGAAAGTATTAAGCTGTTTTTTTTATTAGCATATTCACTCCATAATTTCATAGGGCTAGACGATACATGGGCATTTGACACCATCAACCTGTGTCAGGAGCAGTTCCTATTCATGAAAGATAAAAGATTCTCTATTTATGAAAGAAATAAATATACATTATATACAGGGGTTGACACTAAGGTCTCGGAGGGCAAGTGCAAGTCAGGTTCTACTTGCCCTCAGCTCATGGTCACTTGCCCCCTAAAATATATAGGGGGCAAGTAAATATACATTTCAGTAAATATACATTTCAGCACCACGGACAGAGTCACTACAGCTACCATAACAGAAAGCTCATTTCAGCACCACGGACAGAGTAACAGAAAGCTCATTTCAGTACCACGGACAGAGTTACTACAGCTACCATAACAGAAAGCTCATTTCAGCACCACGGACAGAGTAACAGAAAGCTCATTTCAGCACCACGGACAGAGTCTCTGCAGTCAGGTTCTACTTGCCCTCAGCTCATGGTCACTTGCCCCCTAAAATATATTGTAAATTTTGCAGATGTAACTCTTGAGAACGTAAAAATGAAACCAAATGGACCCTTGCGGGTCCATTTGGTTTCATTTTTAGGCTCCCAAGAGTTACAATTCATCATCTTAATTACCCCAGGTCTACACAACTAGAGAATGTAGAAGATTAGGTCATTTTGATGTGAAAGTTAAATTGCCTGTTTTGTTTCCCAAATCCAGCCTGGAATTGTGGATACCTAGAAAGCAGGGAAAGACACAGAGGCAGAGTGCAATGACTGCCTTCAAGACAAATTTATCTTGTGTTGTGTTATAGTGCACACTTGCCCGATCGGGCAACCAGGTAGCAGTCTTCACTTGCCCCACCATTTTTTTTACTTGCCCCGGGCAAGCGGGCAAGTGTTAGTGTCAAGCTCTGATATATTTACAGAGTTCATTTTTAATTTTAGTTATAGAGGGCAAAAAAGCTACGACAGCTACGCATTCCTCTGATATACAACCTGCCAAAATCCCACACCAAAACACATTAGGCATCAATCTACTTTGATCCCTGTGCCATCATATACGGTATAGTGCACTTGATTTTTGTCATAGATGCCCCCAGCTCTACATTCCACCCCTGAGATCCCCTTCCCCTCCCACAGTTTACCTTGATGGTATTTTAGTAGCTCTGAATTCATTTTTTTAAACACACATCACATCAAATCACACACTACAGGATAATCAGGCCAGATACACACTACATGACGCAGGCAGCACCACCACTTCACGGTGGAGATGCTGTGGAGGTGGAGGAGGAGGTTTGACCTGAGGGATTGGAGAGGAGAGTGGCAATAGAGAGAGGAGGAGAGGAGGAGGAATAGATTACCTACAGGACTACAAGTAAAGTCTGCCCCAGAGTGACATGAAACACATGAACGAGTATAATTCATGTTTTTTATTGTGTCTTGTCCTTTCCTTGTGTTTATATTTGTATATGGACCACAGTGTCTGCAATAAAGTTTTCATTCAATAACATTTTAATTCATTCATATACTATTAAAATATGAATGAAAAAATAATAATAATAATAAATAATAAAAATAAGCTTAGAGGTACTAAAATACCCCGCATTAGAATAAAGACAACCTGCGGCAATGCAAACTGAGGGAGGGGAGGGGGATCTCAGGGGTGAAATGTAGAGGAGGGGGTGTGTATCTACAGTATGACAAAATCAAGTACACCATGATGTCACAGGGATCGAGGTAGATCGATGCCTAGTGTGTTTTGGTGTGGAATTCTCCTTTAAAGCAGCATTCTGAGCAGCGAAGCCCAATGCGTGAAGGTGACCGGCGGGCCGCAACAGGCCCACCCTAATGGGGTTGTGAGGTCCCAAGGTATCCCTTGCGGAACAGGGACGATTCGAATGTCATTATCTGAGATAATGCCATTTGAATGCATGGCAGGGGCGGATCTAGGTATGGGCATTGGGGGGGGGGGGGGGGGGGCAGGGGCGGATCTAGGTATGGGCATTGGGGGGGGGCTGGTTGCGCAATTGGGAATGTCCCCCTAAATGCCCAGTCTAGCCCCACCAAACATGATGGCGTGCAAAACAACTCAAGATATTTAAAATAAAGTGCCTATATAAAATGATTTGAAACACTACTATACTGCTACTAAATCCAGCGCAAGCGATAGTTCATGGAGGCACGGAGGGCAGAAGGTTTTTTATTATACTCTCAGTCAGCGAGTCATTCTGTTTCTTTAAATCAGCAGTTTCTCTCCATGTCAACTCCCACCAAGTCTCATTGGCTGTCAGCAAGTCACTCACGCCCACATTCGATCAGGTGTTCTTTATAAGCAGTCACTACTCTGTCCTCAATCTTCCTGCTAGCTGACTCCATGTCCCTATTCAGATGTAAGCATTCAAATTTCCTCCACCTCCCCGGCCTCCTCCCTGTGGCACTAGTTCTGAGTGGCTAATTATGAGATGATCATGATTTGTGGATTATAGCGTTGTGGTGTCTAGTTCTGTTATGGGTATCTGTGATCATTATGTGTTCTATGGTCTGTGAAGTGTTCAGTGTGTATTTGGAATGATCATATCATGTTGTAATGTGTTACAACATGCTAGGTTCTGCTCTGGGGTGGTTTGGGCTAGAGTATCTGGAATAGGAGAGAGTAACGACACTCACAACACCCTGTCTGGGGTGGTTTGGGCTAGAGTATCTGGAATAGGAGAGAGTAACGACACTCCCGTTGACTCCAATGCTACGGCTGAACAGAGACGGTTATTGGCTGAAAAGCGCACAATGCCTAGTAAGGAGGGATTCAGGGGCGGATTGGCCATCTGGAGTACAGGGAGTTTTCCCGGTGGCCTGCGCCACCTAGTGGCCTGGACAGTTTTTTTTTTTTTTTTTTCTTTTTTTTTTTTTTAAGTCCAGGGCAGGCCAGGGCACCAGGCCCAGGCCAGGCAAACTAGTGTTTCTATCCTTCAAAAAAGAAAAGGTGTCCTACACCAGAGCCTTCAAGTAGGAGAGATCTTCTACATTCTCTAGTTGTGTAGACTAAGTTGGGCTAATTCACATGAATATTTTAACTCTTGAGGGCGTAAAAATGAAACCAAATGGACGCGCAAGGGTCATTTGGTTTCATTTTTACGCCCTCAAGAGTTACATCTGGTTAACCAGTGGCCTGGCAAAGGCAAAATTGTCCCGGTGGGAAAATATGTGCCAGTCCGCCCCTGGAAGGATTCAAGTTCCGTCAAACCACTCTTGGCCATCCAGCTCCATTGACAGCAGATCGCACGTTCACAGCTCAATTGACAAAATTGCGGTATTTTAGGACATTTTAACGCATTACCAGACCTCTCGCAACTTTGGTGAATAATGATTTAGTAAATAACTCGCTTTCCTTAATGTATATTACAAGAAAATAGGCTGTGCTGTGATGCAGTGGTTAGCTGTGTGGGCCTATATGTTTGGAACTCCTGTGAGGTGGTGAGATCAAAGCATGTCGCCCTATTTTTAGTACGCCAGTTTTGGCGAGTTGAGCCAATCCTCACCATAGTTTATACCTCTAAAAACAGAGCCTTGTTTTGTCTTGAAAAAGTGAGCGGTAGGTACAGGAACGGACGGTAATTACCGACCAGCCAGCTAGGGCCAACATCCGTTTGCTATAACATCTCCCACCACTCGCTGCTTGGTGGCAAAAAAAATTGCCCAACTAGCAGGAAGGATCGACCCGCTCCCCGGCTAGCTCGCTCGCTTCGCTCGCGGTGTGTGGGGGAAGCGAGGGGAAAAATGAAGAATAGAGCAAATAGGGGGGGAAGATGGGCACTGCCGAGACACGCACGGAAAGCCATTACCGGGAGCTGTGGAGTCTGCTTGAGGAGGAAATGAAATATGGATATGCTCAGGTATAGGCCCCGGCGCAGAGCTCTTAAGCCTCACAAGTCTGGTTCAACTTGAGAAATATATCACGCCTCAGACTCTCGGCCAGGCAGCCAAGCCTTCCCTGTAGGGTAAAAGCGCGCCACATTACTTATTTCTTTCCCCACCCCCCCACCCCGATAATGCAACATGATTAAACGGGACCGACAGCCGTTGTATTTTTAGGATGAGATGGTATATAGACCCGTTTGTTCTTTTTTTCATAGTATGATGTTGTGTTAGTTTGGAGCGCAATACATAGTGAAATATATAAAATACAAGACAAAATGAAATATAAACACATTGCCCACCACTAAGCAATCCGAAACATGCGGTATGATGGCCACCGGAACCCATACAAAATAACAGTTAAAGGTTTGTCAACAGATTTGACTCTAACTTCACCTCACCTCCAGTCTATTGGATGGTTATGACGCCGGCCCCCAGTATGTACTTAGGTGAAACAAATACCTCAAAATTAGGCCTTCTCCAAGCCCCTCTCCAATTCCACTTTGTCCATTAGGCACGCTAGAAGAAGAAAGCTTGACCAGTAAAGCTTAACCTGCATAGCAACAGTTGCTACGCTATTTGGATTGGCATTAGACCATGTCTAAGCCCCGCCCCAAAGGGTAGGGTTTTGAGAAGGGCTAATTGCACTAGTAATTGTCAGTGTGGGGGAAGTTACTTTTTAAAAGTACATACTGTATGAAGTTATACAGTAGTTTATCTGAAAAGCAACATAGTACTTTACTCATTACTAAATTACTAAAGCAACTTCAGTTGTAAGGTGTTTAACGACTAACTCACCCAGTGAAAACACAGCAACTGTAACAGCGTTACTTAATGGGAACGTGTAAAGAATTACTGCAAAAAGTAGTCCCTTACGTACAGTAAACGCCGTTAGACCCAACACACAGTATTGTAAGTAAAATGCACTTAGTTACTTTTCACCATATATGTCATCATATACAGTATCTAGAGTGTGGTACAGTAGGTGCACGATGGCAGTATCTCACTTGTAAATGTGTGATATTTAGCCTAACCCGCAATTTTTCTTTTTTTTGCAGTCAGTCAGCAACTTAAATCACGGCTGCTCTCGCTCACTTTGAAAGGCAGTTCCCACTGGCAGCAAGATTCCCCAGAAGACGCGTTTAGCTGGCTAAGCTTTACACGTGACTTTCATGTTTTATGGCAGGCAGACACGAGTGCCGACAAATATAATTAAGAGTACTGGTTTTATTTCCTTCCACACCGAAGCAGATACACACACAACCGTATACACGTGGAGGTGGCAGGGTCATGAGTATGAAAAATACTAGCCCTATCTCTAACCCTAACCATAAACATAACACCCGCTGCTTATTAGCCGTTCTTATCGACAAGGCATGTTGTCTGGGAGCCGACTGGCACGACTGACACTGACAAACCCGGAAATCCTCGATTAGCATGGCCGGTTGGCTGCCTTGTTCTAAGCCCTGTGTCAGCCTGGCAACGTGCTGGAGGTTATGGTTAGGGTTAGAGTATGTTGACCAAAACCACCGCAATAAAGTAGCCGAATGTGTGTTAAAACGGACTGCATTACGACGCGCTCGCGGTGCAGTTTGGGGGCGGGGCTGAGGACGCTTATCAGGTTGTTTGGCTGGCAGCCAACATGCCTGGTGGAAGAACTCTGCTTAATAAGCAGCCTGAGGGGTTGACACTAAGGTCTCCGAAGCACTTGCCCATTGGGCAAGTGCAAGTCAGGTTCTACTTGCCCTCAGGTCATGGTCACTTGCCCCCCAAAAATATATTGTAAATGTTGCATTTAAGTTTACTTCCTACTTGGGTGCTTTAAACCAGGGGGTTTTAACAGGCGGTCCGGGGACCCTGAGAGGGTTCCAGGTGGTCCCCAGCTAAGTTGGTTAACCAGATGTAACTCTTGAGAACGTAAAAATGAAACCAAATGGACCCTTGCGGGTCCATTTGGTTTCATTTTTACACTCTCAAGAGTTAAAATTCATCATCTTAATTAGCCAATAGTGGTCACAGACCCAGTGGTCCCTGACCCCAGCAAAATGATAGTTTGGAACCAAATGAACCTGGGAGAGAGATAGGTAGAGATAGCTAGAAAGCAGGGAAAGACACAGAGGCAGAGTGCAATGACTGCCTTCAAGACAAATTTATCTTGTGTTGTGTTATAGTGCACTAAGTTGCACACTTGCCCGATCGGGCAACCAGGTAGCAGTCTTGCAAGCGGGCAAGTGTTAGTGTCAAGCCCTGAGCCTACTGGGAATACTCGCTTGATACTCGGTAGAATCTGCTGAAACGTAACCACCAGCACAGGAGTAGAGCGTGTTCAGAACAATGAACCTTTGGAACTAGAGGGGAGTCCATCTCAGCACCATCCTCTGCCACTTCCTCTCTTACTCCGCCATGTCCTCTTTCACTACGTCTATAAATCTCTTCTGCTGTACTCCATCTCCTCTAGGGCCTCCTCCATGGCACTTCAAACAATCTCTGTCTGGCCTCTCCGGCATCGTCTCCAATACATCCAACACAATGGTTTCAACCATTTTCATACCAGGGACCACTGTTTATTCAGCATTTGAGCCGCGGACCACCACTTTCAGTAAAAAAAATCATTAACAGATTTCAGTAACAAAACAGACAAACATGAAAACAAAAATGACCATTCATCTTCTACATTCTCTAGTTGTGTAGACTAATTCAGATGTTGAATATTTTAACTCTTGAGAGAGTAAACATGAAACCAAATGGACCCACAAGGGTCCATTTGGAGCTTGTAGATCAGCATGTAGATCAGCTATTTTTGGGGGACAGCCGGCAGTTTTTATCCAGTGGAGATGCACTGTTAACAGACACTTATAGTGTATTTACTGTATGCTCATACCTACTGTATATAGATTAACTATTGCTTATGTATGATTAACGGTAGAAAGCAGGGGAAAAGTCAAAAATGGCTGCTAAATTGTCTCTCTCTTTTTGCAACCAGAAACGACGGAATTGCTTCGTAGCTTCACATCCGTGGCTTCCACTGACAACTAATGGTGGACTGTATCTTTGCATCTGCCCGATTGTGATTGCAAGGCATTCCCAATGAGCACCGCTGCAGCGGTTAGTAAAAATCAGAGAGAAGGGCTGGAAAGAGCGGCGTTTGCGGTGGTATGACGTCATATTGTAGGCAACGGTGCTCGCGGTGATCAGTGAAAATCAAACTCTGAAGAGGCCTTTATGTGTTGTCGTAAAGTTGTAAATAATCTCTGCTCCCTCCAGCTCCTCTTCCCATCCAGGGCTTTACACCAAGACTTGCCCACTTGCCCGGGGTAAGTAAAAAAAAAAATGGTGGGGCAAGTGAAGAATGCTACCTGGTTGCCCGATCGGGCAAGTGTGCAACTTAGTGCACTATAACACAACACAAGATAAATTTGTCTTGAAGGCAGTCATTGCACTCTGCCTCTGTGTCTTTCCCTGCTTTCTAGCTATCCACAATTCCAGGCTGGATTTGGGAAACAAAACAGGCAAATTAACATACACATCAAAATGACCATTAATCTTCTACATTCTCTAGTTGTGTAGACCTGGGCTAATTAAGATGATGAATTTTAACTCTTGAGACCGTAAACATGAAACCAAATGGACCCGCAAGGGTCCATTTGGTTTCATGTTTACGTTCTCAAGAGTTACATCTGGTGAAACTTAAATGCAAAATTTACAATATATTTTTGGGGGCAAGTGACCATGACCTGAGGGCAAGTAGAACCTGACTTGCACTTGCCCGATGGGCAAGTGCCTCGGAGACCTTAGTGTCAACCCCTGCATGGCATCGATACAAAACCAACGACAGCGACATTCAGTACAGTGCATACATAAAAGACACCTATCTTTCCCTACTAATGACTCAGCCCCTCTATAGGGGACCCTTTCTAATGGCCATGCTTCCGTTCTTTGTCTGCAGCATGAAAAGACCTCAGAATCGTTGCTGTCAGTTTGACAACCATTTGGCTTTTCGGGGGCAGTTCCACTGCATGGACCGGCTGGCTCACATGTACTGTAAGGTCCTTGAATAATGAAATAACTGAAAAGGAGAGGGAAAAAATGTGACCATGTCCATGACTCATAATTCTCCATGGTGACATGATGGCCACAGCCACCTCTGAGCTGCCGAAGCAGCCAGAGAGACAAGGCTGCGAGGAAAGGAAAAAAAAAAATATCCCCATTATTCCAGAGAGTTAACCCAGTCGTATTGTGGATTATAGGCACTAGATTATGACTAAATGATAGCTTCTGATGCTCTGACAGAGTTTCTGACACTAGATTCTAGTTTTTCTTAAAAATCTGTGTTCCTGACCATAGCCAAGGGTCATCTCGTTAGAAACAGATTTGCGGTAGTCCTCGCAGAACTACAGATAGAGGTGAAAGGGAAAAAAAGTAGGCTAGAGGTATGGTGGTTAGACTGGGAGAGAGACATGGTGAGAGAGTTAGAAACAGAGCGGTAGAGAGAGAAAGAGAGGCGAGAGAGAGAGAGAGAGAGAGAGAGAGAGAGAGAGAGAGAGAGAGAGAGAGAGAGAGAGAGAGAGAGGTGGCTGAAAATGTGAAGAAATCCTCCCCATACTGCACATTTCTTTTGTCCTCTTTGTAGAAGTAGCTTAACGCTTTCGGTACTGAACGCGTTAGCATCATTAGCTATTGAAAAACATCAGATCTACAAGCTCACAGCGCGCACACCAAGCGGCGCACACTCTGAGAAACTGTGAAAATGCGATGCAAATCTTTGAATATATTCTTTCGGATTAAGCAAATATTTTTGAAGCAAAATCGTTGCTTCTCGGGGGATCCCTAGAACAAGACGTTTTCAGATGGGGGGGGGTCCTCCGCAGCCAATAATTCTGGGGGGTCCTTGGCATGAAATATGTTGAGCATCACTGACACAGGAACATAAGATTTTTCAGAAAAAGAAAAAAAAAATAGAATCCGTCAGAAATGAGCATCAGAAAGAGAAACTAGAAACTACAATCAGGTGTCAAATAGAACATATTCTTCGATTTGCGCCATTTGCGTCATTTTTTACAATTTAAAAAAAAAAATCATAGATATTTTTTTCAATAGCTAAAGTGCAACATAATGCGTTGAACACCAAAACAAGATGACAGTACACAAATGGTTAAGTGGCTGGAAAAAGTGAGGAGAAAGATGGCGCCGCGCATTGTCACTTAAGAGGCCGGCGGTGCAGGATAGGGCTTGCGGGGGGCTCAAACCAGACAGGGAGGACGGCGAGAAGAAAAAGGAACCCAGGATGACTGACTGATCCCCGAGAGAGGGGGGTAAAGGAGGGCTCAGTGTCACCTCGGCTGCATAGCTGTCTGCTCTGGGTTTTTATTAAAGCAGGTCACCACCGCCGGGGCCTAAAGACCCCCGCAAGAGTCACTCAACTTTTGTCCGTTCCCTGACTGACAGCGACTTCTTTTTATATATTTAATCTCTCTCTTATAAAGAAGTGGGAACAGGAAGATGTGATGAGGATGACAACAGAGATCAGGCAGGGGGGCCATGCATGGTGTACAACTGGAAACGGAAGTCTATACAAGAGTGAAGAAACTCGGCTCCGCTTTCAAGGTTTTCGATCGTCGCTATAGGATCTTCAAGATCAGTGTCGCAGGCTAAAACTTTTCTTCCCTTTTATGTCCGTTTGTCCAGAAACCAGAGCTACAGTACATACAGTGGATCACCTCTGTTCACAGCTGGAATGACAGACAATGTCTGCAAATGGCCAGTGTTGGGGAAGTTACTTTTAAAAAGCCAGGAGTCATAGTTATAGTTACTTCATTGAAAAAACATAACATATTACTTCATTTTTCATAACGTAAAGTAGTTACTTTCATAATTTAGTAACAAGTAAATTAATAAGTATCCAGACATTCAATGCAAGCTAAAAAGATGTTCCTAATGGCACTGGTTCAGCTCTACTTTTTGTGAAAAATGTCCCCACAGCCATTCTATTCCATGCATTCGAAAGGCACTATCTCAGATTCGACCCCTCAATGTCCCTGTTCCTCAGAAAATCAGCCATTTCCAAAGAGAGACAGCGGAACATCCGAGACTCGTGACTCGGATGTTTTTGCACAGAGGGTTGGAGGGCAGAATGGTCAAAACACCAGACACACCATGACATCATCATACATCCGGTTTCGGAGATCTGGCACTTCAAAATAAGGGTTTTGACTGTGAAAGCCGCAGCATAGACACACATATGGAATCCTCGTGTTCCGTGCAAAGACCATTAAATGTGCTGATCTATTGAGAATGGAGGACCCTTTTTCCCCTCTCGTTCTATCCTCAAATAACAGTGTTTGTTATTGGCCTGTACTTCCGTTTGAAGTGTATACTCATTACAGATGAATGTGAAAACTAATTTCCATCCATCGATCGAAGATCAACCAACCAAGCAATCAATCCATAATAGATGTTTAGATAAGCCCCGCCCTCTTGTCCACCCTAGGACACTTTCCAGCCATAGGCTCATTCATTCCAATGTAAATATCATGGACTACACAATAAATACTGGTTGGAACCAGACCTTCAATATCTGTTCCAAATCCATCAACTCCAAATCCATTTGGAGGATTCCAAAATGTTGACCAGTAGAGGGCGCTAATGATCGGACTTTTCTGAACAACCAGGAGTTGATCATTTTGTATAGAAAGGTGGAAAGTCAACGTTGATAGTTGACGTTGCTTGTTGATGTTGATCAAAACATTGCTTGTATCAGGGCCCTAAGAGCCCACAACTGGCTTTCCTCTAATAACCAGCTTGTGGTCTATCTCCCCACTGTGACTGGAAGGGCGGATACACGTCGGAGCTCATAATCACCATCACATTCATAACTGAATTATCCAATCACGCTTCCGGCACTCAACCCGGACGACTCTTCATCAGCGATGTGCTTATGCATGACCCATAATGTGGTAATTTAATGACGTTAAATGTGTAGTAGTAGGATAATGTAACGCGTGTGCCATATAATCTGAGCCCATTCACTTGACAATTAGGCCTCCGTCCAAGTGGGTTCCACATTAAAGTGACGATAACACTCTGGTTGCAAGCAGGGGCGGATTGGCACATATTTTCCCACCGGGACAATTTTGCCTTTGCCAGGCCACCTTGGGGGGGAGGCAGCTGGTTAACCAGATGTAACACTTTGAGAGCGTAAAAATGAAACCGAATGGACCCTTGTGGGTTCATTTGGTTGAATTTTAACTCTTGAGAGTGTAAAAATGAAACCAAATGGACCCGCAAGGGTCCATTTGGTTTCATTTTTACGTTCTCAAAAGTTACATCTGGTTAACCAACTTAGCTGGGGACCACCTGGAACCCTGGAACCCTCTCAGGGTCCCGGACCGCCTGTTGAAAACCCCTGGTTTAAAGCACCCAAGTAGGAAGTAAACTTAAATGCAAAATTTACAATATATTTTTGGGGGGGCAAGTGACCATGACCTGAGGGCAAGTAGAACCTGACTTGCACTTGCCCGATGGGCAAGTGCCTCAGAGACCTTAGTGTCAACCCCTGGATGCATGTCCGGCCGTGTGTGTGTGTGTGTGTGTGTGTGTGTGTGTGTGTTGTACGAAGGATTTTTTAGGGGTTGCTTCTGAAGTGTAAAGTAAAGCCTCAAGGAACACCAGATCAATATGAAATTGTCCACAACCATCTGAAAATATGTTCTTTTTTTGTGTTATGTTTGTTTTTTGATGTTCAAAAAAATATCTTAAATATTTGATTTTATTTGCACGGTGCTTTTAAGAACAACCTGTGCCACTGTGAGCTCGGTAGCTATGGTAGCTATTTTTTTATTATTTGTTTGTTTGTTTTCGTAGACCTTTCGTAGAACTTTCCAAAACCGGCGATACATCAAGAGATAACAGGAACTGATGCACACATACAGTATGCACAGGCGTATGGGTATACAACCCATAACGTCTGTGTGTGAATAGTTTCGCTTTGACAACGACGCCATGTGGTGACAAGTCTACAGGATTTTTTTTTAATGCGTTTAGAGCAGCAGTTAAAAAACAATATAAATACAGTGGGGAAAACATGTTTTTTTTTTCTTTATTTCTTATTTATTATTCTTTGTCTTTTACCCCTCTGTGTTTTTGTGCCTCCAGGTTTCTCTTGTGCAGCTCAGTCGGTATAGAGCACACAACGCAAACAAACTCGGCATGGGGTAGCACAGCGTTTAAGTAAAGGGAACTGATGGTAGGTGCTGTTGCAAGTACTGAAAACTATACAGGGCCTGACACTAACACTTGCCCGCTTGCCCGGGGCAAGTGAAAAAAAAATGGTGGGGCAAGTGAAGACTGCTACCTGGTTGCCCGATCGGGCAAGTGTGCAACTTAGTGCGCAATAACACAACACAAGATAAATTTGTCTTGAAGATGGTCATTGCAACCTGGGCTAATTAAGATGATGAATTCCATTTGGTTTCATTTTTACATTCGGTTTCATTTTTTTTTACATTTGGTTTCATTTTTCCATTACCTTGCGGGTCCATTTGGTTTCATTTTTACACCCTCAAGAGTTTTTTTTGAGCCGTGCACCTTTAAAGCTGAAAAATTAAACCTGAGTGCTGCGGTCTCTCCTGCATTTTCTGCAGTCTTCTTCTAACACCCTCAAGAGTTAAAATATTCATCATGTGAATTAGCCCAACTTAGTCTACACAACTAGAGAATGTGGAAGATTAATGGTCATTTTGATCTGTATGTTCCAGGCGAGCATCTTTAGCACATTCTAGTGCATTTTGGAGGTGCCACTAGTGCATTTTGGATCTTGTCCAGGCCACTAGGTGGCGCAGGCCACCGGGAAAACTCCCTGTACTCCAGATGGCCAATCCGCCCCTGTCACATACTTCCCTGAGCAAATCATTAAAGGTAATAAGAGGCAACTTTAGTGTGTACAAAAAACACTGCGTTTGTAAACATATTTGTTTACAAACTGAAGAGTTGTTTACAAACTGAAGAGTTGTTTACAAACTGAAGAGTTGTTTACAAACGGAATCCAACTCCACCTCACCTCCACTCTATTGATTCATTATGAATCCGCTGGAGACTGTGTGCTGTGATTGGCTAAACGCTGCCTCCCCTCACACCCCCTCTCAAATTAGAACACAACAAAGTTTTGGACTGTCTGCAGGATGGGGCAAGTGTCTGGTCTGCAGGGAAACAGCTGCAGCATTAAAGTAAAAGCAACATGGAGGAGGAAAAGGCCAAAAATATAGCTCTATATCTATTTTATATACAGTATCTATTTATATATTTATATATCCACGCATATTGAATATCAAAATACTGAAAGGAGTAACTTATAAACTGTCTGGTGTGTTCACATGAGGCCGAGTAGACCGTAAAATGACCAAAAGTTTTTTTTTTTTTTTTATTTTTTTAAAGTGGAATATACCTTTAAGACTCTCCTGAAGGCAGGCCATCTACAGGGCACCATAAATTACACCGCGTATAGCCAACTCACGCACGAGGAAGGCAGGGGCGGATTGGCACATATTTTCCCACCGGGACAATTTTGCCTTTGCCAGGCCACCCTGGGGGTGGGGCAGCTGGTTAACCAGATGTAACTCTTTGAGAGCGTAAAAATGAAACCAAATGGACCCTTGCGGGTCCATTTGGTTTCATTTTTACACCCTCAAGAGTTAAAATATGCATTTTGGATCTTGTCCAGGCCACTAGGTGGCGCAGGCCACCGGGAAAACTCCCTGTACTCCAGATGGCCAATCCGCCCCTGTCTACGGGGCACCATAAATTACACCACGTATAGCCAACTCACGCACGAGGAAGGAGAACACATTCGTAACCCCGCCGGTTGTCTGACTGTTTGTCCAGTTCCTATCCCACTCCCTCAGGTCTGCTGTGAGCCTGCATACAGATTACAGCTTCATTCCCGCCTTGATCTTCAGTTCACTTCACAAAAAAAATAGAAAAAGAAAAACGTGGGCAGAGATATTGTTTTCTCTGAGAAATCTATCAACCCCAAGCCCTGAGGAAGACTGCAAAATGGCCGTCGCACTTTCAACGGGTGGTGTTGTTGTTGTGCATTCTGCGATCGCGTGTCTTCTGTCAGTCTTGCAGAACGGTGCAGGGCTACTTTGGGCATGGATGGCCATCGTCGCATCAATCTGCTTATAGCGTACCGTTTAAATTTCTATTAAAAGGATTTCCTTTACATTCCTAGTCATTTTGTCTAAGATTTTCTCTTTTTTTAAATGTTTAAATCCTGTGTGATTGGTGGATACTGCCCGTATATCTGAACTCCCAGAGATCCTACGTCCCACTAGTCCAAACATGCGCTGGAAATCCACCATCAGGGGCGGATTGGCCATCTGGAGTACAGGGAGTTTTCCCGGTGGCCTGCGCCACCTAGTGGCCTGGACATTTTTTTTTTTTTTTTTAAGTCCAGGGCAGGCCAGGGTGCCAGGCCCAGGCCAGGCAAACTAGTGTTTGCCATATTCCCGTTCACTCCTGTGCGCCAGGGCGAGGCTCGCACTGCTGGAGGCAGTGTTGCCAACTGCCAAGATCCAAAATGCACTATAGTGGCACTTCCAAAATGCACTAGAATGTGCTAGATGCTCGCCTGGAACATACAGATCAAAATGACCATTAATCTTCTACATTCTCTAGTTGTGTAGACTAAGTTGGGCTAATTCACATGATGAATATTTTAACTCTTGAGGGTGTAAAAATGAAACCAAATGGACCCGCAAGGGTCCATTTGGTTTCATTTTTACGCCCTCAAAGAGTTACATCTGGTTAACCAGCTGCACCCCAGGGTGGCCTGGCAAAGGCAAAATTGTCCCGGTGGGAAAATATGTGCCAATCCGCCCCTGTCCACCATCAGCATAACGTTTGGCCGCCTTGTTTTAAGTCCTGTGTCCACACTGTGACATGTTATGTTGAGGGTGAGGGTTAGTAATATCAGACCAATGGGAGGACAAATCAATGGGAGGCCGGATCAATGGCAGGTCACCCTTCTTCTCCCACTGTGTGCAGCAGTATGATCGCTATGCCGAAAATTCCCCCACTGAAAAAAGGTTCTGTGGTGCAAAATCTACAGTATATGCATAAAAAAAAATATTTAGTCAAATCACGTCATTGATTCTGTAATTAATTAATATCAAATATTCGGTTAATCAGTTCCAGCCCTATTATTATTATTATTATTATTATTATTATTATTATTATTATTATTATTATTATTATTATTATTACAAATATTATTATTCCCAAAACCAGGGCAGAACTCCCACCACAATCAATTCATAACATTGCAAACCAACATTTCTAAAAAAAATAAATAAATAAAAATCCTAAAAAAATAAAATTCCTAAAAAAAATAACTCTTTTATAATGCCCGACAGCAAGGATAAAAAAATGTATAAGTGGTCAGCTAGAACGTAGTAGTTTAGAAGGAACTCGGCTATAAATGCCTGATCGTACCAGAACAGTCTCTCACTTCATTTCTTTCTCTCCCTCTGTCGGAACATTCAAAATGTCACCTCCCTCTAGAAGCTCTGTCTAAACAGCACCAGTTGGAGTTACCATAGAAACCGCTCACTTGCTGGTTTCAGCTTTGTACCAGTCTCTCTCTCTCTCTCTCTCTCTCTCTCTCTCGCTCTCTGAATTCCAACCAATTAACAACTCTTTTTTTAAGATAAGGAAGCCGCGAGTGTCAGCGATACGCTGGCTTTTTTACGCAGCTGCTCCACCCCACCGACTGAAACTGAAAGCGAAGGATTCACACCGTTTTCATCAGTTCAACCAAAAGAACAATAAGTTCCAGGCCGCGAGGGTTCGAATCCACCGCGGTGCCAATTAGGTGGCTCTGTCGGGGCCGCGGGGGCCTTCAAAATAAGGGCCTTTCGCCGTCTGGCAGGAAGTGGCGGAAGGATGTATTAATTCAAACTAATTCAAAATGTCACGCCATTGTTCTCACGCACTCCAGAGGTATATTGCATTAGTTTAAACGGTGGTAATGAAGAGAGAGAGAGAGAGAGAGAGAGAGAGAGAGAGAGAGAGAGAGAGAGAGAGAGAGAGAGAGAGAGAGAGAGACACTGCAAACACCTGAAGCGGTTTATTTATTCATAAGCTAATTAGAGCTTTTTGAAGACTATGGGGGTGTTGAGTCTGTTTGCATGTCGACCGCCCACCGCTGCTATTCACAAGTGTGCTTTTCCTTAATGACGACACATTAACATAGACGCTGACGACGAGTGAATTTCAGGCAACGAACAAACTCATTTTAGTCAGCACTAGAAGTCATCTTTTTTTTTTTGGTGGGCCATGTTGAAAGAACGAGCGATTCTGGTCAAAGAAGCAGAGAGAAAACCTTACAACTTCTGAAAAATGAATTTCTCTCGATGGTTTTCAACCTTTTTCATAGCAGGACCCACTATTTATTCAGAATTGGAGCCAAGGACCACCATTTGATGACATTTTGGCCCCACAGACCCCAAAACTAAAGATTTGTTTTGCTTCTGTCCACAATTCCAGGCTGGATCAAAATAACCAATAAATCTTCATTGGACCAATGCAATCATTTGGATGTATATGGACCCTTGCGGGTCCATTCGGTTTCATTCTTACGCTCTCAAAGAGTTACATTTTTAACCAACTGTCAATCTTTTAGCTGGGGACCAGATGAACTCTCTCAAGGACCACTGGTGGTCACCGGACAACCGGTTGAAAACCACTGCTCTAGATTAGCTGTACACAAATGGACGGAAAGACGGACGGCCACATGGACGGACAGACGGCAGTGCAAAACGCAACAATAACAGACGGCATGGCTCATGCGATTCTGCTCACTATACTTTGTTTTCTGCATACCTGGGCATTATGCGTCCCTGGGGGCCAAATGCTGCCCTTTGGCCGACTCTAACCGGCCCGGGGACCACCAGTGGTCCTTGAGAGTGTCCCCCTTAAATATGGAAAGTTGGTTGACCACATGTAACTCTTTGAAAGCGTAAACATGAAACATGAAACCAAATGGACCCGCAAGAATGTAGAAGATTAATGGCCATTTTGATCTAAATTTGACTGTTTTGTTTGTGAAATCCAGCCTGGAATTGTGGACAAAAACAAAATCAATCTTTAGTTTTGGGGTCTGTGGGGATAAAATGTCATCAAATGGTGGTCCTCTGTGGCTCAAATACTGAATAAATAGAGGGCCCTGGTGTCAAAATGGTTGGTCTTACTCTTACTTTTATCTTGAAATTAAATTAATATTACGCAGACTTTAGTTCAGCCTTTAGTCTTGGCCCTCCACAATATTTTATGTATCTCATTTGGCCCCGTGGGAAAAATAATTGCCACCCCTGCTTTTCTGCTAAGAGTGACATTGGATGAGTCATATTTACAGCCACGGATTAACCTTAGGACGACATGGGCGACCCCTTAGTGCAGGACTGCCCAAAAGGTAGATTGATCTACCAGTAGATCACACAGGCTGTGCAGGTAGATCAACAATTTACAGTCTGTCAACTTTGTTTTCATATGAAAGATAACCTTCCAATCCCCCCCCCTCTATTTTTCATTTTAAGTGTGTTTAATCAAAGGTCAGATTGAGGCGATCGCAAAGAACATCCATGATTTAGGATGAATCCAAAAGGAATCTGACCTCACAGGACCGATTCAACTTCTCACAGAAGTGCTCCTGGGAAACGATTCTGCATTGCCGGCGGTACAGTGCAAGCGCCACGGCGTGGAAAGAGTTAACGCGGCACAGATATATAGTTTGCAGAGCAGTTCTATCTCTTAGATTATTAAAATGCAGTCCCAGGGAAAATGTTGTCGGCCCACGCAAATTATTGTTTATTAACCCAAAGTGGGCAGGTACGCATTTTGGTGTTTAGCTGCCGAAAAATAGCAGATCTACAAGCTCATAGCGCGCCACCGAGTGGCGCGCTATGAGCTTGTAGGTCTGCTATTTTTTGAAAAAGTGTAAAAATGTGGCGCAAATGTTTTAATATATTAAGTTGGGAGCAAACATTTTTGACTCAATTCTTTGCTCCTGGGGGATCCTTAGAATATGTTTTCAGATGGGGGGGGTTGCAGCCAAATATAGATCATTCTAATGGTCCTTGGCATAAAATATGTTGAGCATCACTGACAACGGAACAGAAAAACTAGAATCTAGTGTCAGAAATTAGGTTCTAGCGTCAAGCACTAGAATCTAGCGTCAAAAAAATTAGAATGTGATGTTGGAAACTAGTGACAGAAACTAGAATTTAGCGTCAGGAACTAGAATCAACCGCCGGAGACTAGAATCTAGCGCCCGCAACTACAGCCAAGGGTCAGAAACTAGAACGTAGCGTCAGAAACTAGAATCTAGTTAGGACACAATGGGTTAATGTTTTTTCCCCGCGACTGCCAGGAACACGCAGGAACAATATGAGCATAAACAATTAAAGAAGAGGCAAAAGTTCTCCCGCCTCACTGGTATTAATGACAGTCCATTAGTCTCCTCAGGGACCAACTTCTGACAGACAATTAATTTCTCACCCTGTAGTATAGACCACAAGTCTGCATGATATGAAAGCAAATAACAAAAAAAGAAAGAAAGGGAAAAAAAAAAAAAAACATAATTCATTTCATTCCGCTCCACTTGCTATGCCCTCCGGAAAATGCAGGCCTGATTTGCAAACCAAAGCTTGGCGGGCAAAGTTCTCTCTGATATTGCACAGTTTCCACATTGCAGGGGGTCCCCATAGCAAATAATAATAACACACTAGCATCACAGTCGTTTTTGACCACGTTTGTATGGTAGCTATTCAAACGTAGCAGATGCTGTACACAAGAACGCACTGTGCCTCCCTTTGTGCCACACACTGCTGGTTAAGTTAACCTTCTATCATTGAGCGGTGCCTAACAACTCCACTGGCTGGCCTTGTGTGTCTGTATGTATGTCTGTCTGTCTGTCTGTCTGTCTGTCTGTCTGTCTGTCTGTCTGTCTGTCTGTCTGTCCAGACAACAGAACAAACACACACATGCACTACGGCTTCACAATGAATGGAAATTTATCACGAAATCACGGTTTCAGAATTTGGATAGTCTAAAACAAAACAAAAAAGAAAGTTGACCCATGTACTAGCGCATCTATGGTAAGAACTTCAATCTTTCAGTTAGATAAGAAAAAAAGCACTGTGTTCTGCTGTTTACTTTAAAAGGATCCCTGCATAATGAGATAAATATGGCTAATACATTATACTTGCCCTCTATAACTAGAATTGAACATTTAAAACACATAGAATAAGCTCCTTAGTTTAAAAATAGTTAATGTTTTTATCCCATGGTGGCCGCCATTTTACTAGCCTGTCACATGACCTGCCATATGGATGACGTCACAGGAGATCTGTTGTATAGAACATAGTATGGAACGTTTCATGATTATACAGGATTAAAACGTAAAACATCAAAGTATATACACTGTTCTGTTTGTAATGACAATGGCGATTGGCGACCCCCGCTGGTGAAATAAAGAACTGTAAAATGAACCATAGGAAGAGAAAATGTATAGTTGTTTACATTCCATTCACTTCTACTGCGGAGCAATGTTCTGTGACGTCATCACAGTGACAGGCCAGTAAAATGGCGGCCACCATGGGATAAAAACATTAACTATTTTTAAACTAAAGAGCTTATTCTATGTGTTTTAAAGGTAGGGGAAGTGATTTGAAATTCATGGTGTAGTACCAGCCTGGTGCACTAGGGGCCCCCAAAAGTAGCTACACTATGTGAACCTGCTGCTCTCTCCTGATTGGAGGAGAATTGTGGTGACCTGGGGAACTTTTATTAGCTCCTCTGCTAACGTGGGGGAGGGGGAAACTCCATATGTGGTTTCCACACCTTATAATAGAGCATTTTAACAGAAAAAAAATATTTTTTGGGTGATATCTGACAAAAGTGAAATCACTTCCCCTGCCTTTAAATGTTCAATTCTAGTTATAGAGGGCAAGTATAATATATTATCCATATTTATCTCATTATGCAGGGATCCTTTTAAGAAAACAGTAGTCCAAGACTCCAAAATGCACCTTGTGTTCTACAGGGGAAAAAAAGACTACATGAATGAATGAATGAATGAATGAATGAATGAATGAATGAATGAATGAATGAATGAATGAATGAATGAATGAATGAATGAATGAATGAATGAATGAATGAATGTCCATCAGCATTGCTCAATAACAACAACCGTTTTCTTTACAACAACAACCGTCGATAAGCGCCTGTCCCAGTGGCCTACATCAGGGGTTTTCAACAGGTGGTCCGGGGACCACCTGTGGTCCTTGAGAGGGTTCCAAGTGGTCCCCAGGCTAAATGATGGAAAGTTGGTTAACCAGATGTAACTCTTGAGAATGTAAAAATGAAACCAAATGGACCCTTGCGGGTCCATTTGGTTTCATTTTCACACTCTCAAGAGTTAAAATATTCATCATCTGAATTAGCACTATTTAATTCAGAAGTCTACACTGTTTTGTTTGCAAAACCCAGCCTGGAATTGTGAACAAGACCAAAAGAATTCTTCCCCCCCCCAAATCCTGGAACAGAAATGGTGACCTAACTGTGTAGGTCTACTGGTAGGGGGGGTCCTCACGATGTTGTTTGTTGGTTACAAATCACCCAGCGTTTTACAAAAAAGCTCACTGGATTGAGCTTTCAAAAATGCGCGCGTGTGAACGAAACTAACACGCGCGCAAAAAAAAAAAAAAAAAAAAAAAAATCAGTGACGAATACGACCAGTGTTAAACACTTTCTTGATCGCAGGTCGTTTTCTGAGCAAAAAAAAAAAAAAAACGCCGGCCCCATTGAAAATGAATTAGAATGCACGATTCATTACTCGCGTCTGTAAGCCCCTTTATTCCCTGTTGGAGGGAGGAGCATCCAAATAAAAACACATTTAAAGGTACGGGGAAGTGATTTCACTTTTGTCAGATATCAACCAAAAAATGCTCTATTATAAGGTGTGCAGACCATATATGGAGTTTCCCCCTCCCCCACGTTAGCAGAGGAGCTAATAAAAGTTCCCCAGGTGGAGGGTGAATTCTCCTCCAATCAGGATCGAGCAGCAGGTTCACATAGTGTAGCTACTCTTGGGGCGCCCCTAGTGCACCAGGCTGGTACTACACCATGAATTTCAAATCACTTACCCTACCTTTAAAATAAATTATTTCTATTGAGAGCAATGACATGTCTAGGTGTATTTAATACTTTATATATTGTATTGTCTAATAAAAATAATCATTCAATCAAGTTCTTAGCTGACGTATGACTGATGATAACTACTTGCCATGTGCCGTCTGTGATCATGTACTTCCATGGCTTTTTGTTCTTGATTAATGTACGTCGCTCCGGATTAAGAGCGCCTGCCAAGTCTGCCTAAATTGCACATTGCGTACACACACACACACAGACACACGCACACACCGGGGGCGGATGTAACACACACGGGGCATTGCCCACCCCCCCATGCCCATGCCTAGATCCGCCCCTCACACACACACACACACACACACACACACACACACACACACACACACACACACACACACACACACACACACACACACACACACACACACACACACACACACACACACACAAGCAGCAGAGCCATGCCATTCCCATGTGGATCCAGCACAGCACGTGATTCGATTTGTATCAATTCCATTTCCGACCAGTTGAGTTAGTGTTACGTGGAGTGAGGCAGGCGTGCATGCATGTGAGGGAGCAGTGTGTGGAGCGGTGGCTGTTGTTTACTGTGAGCCAGCAGAGCCCCAAGGCCAAAGAGGATGTGCTTGATATTCAACAGCTCTCCTCTCCTCTCCCCTTCGGTTGACTCCCTCTCCCAGGCATGGAATCACCAATGAAGAGATGCAGGAACCACTGCTCTATCTCTCTCTCTCTCCCCCCAAACCATCCCACAGGGCCATGCCTTGGTGGATTCTGGGTGACCAGATCCAAACTGTTCCATTTGAGGGACAGACGTACTGCATTTGTGGGACAAAGGGGGGGGGGGGGGGGGGGGGGGGGGGGGGGGGGGGGGGCAATCAAGTTACCTAGTATACCTTTAAATGGTGGAGCCCCTTCAATAGTTCTATGTATATACCCAGTGGAGGCCTTAACTATATTTCAACCCTTTCAATTGAAAGGGGCCCTGAGCCTCCTATCCATGGGTTTTTTTTAAGACAGGTGGCAGTAGTAGCTCAGGGGTAACCGCACGGTTTCTGGTTCAAACCCGGGTTCTCCCAGAACAACTGTCGATGTGTCCTTGAGCAAGACACTTAACCCTAGCAAATTGCTGCCGGTGTGCTGGTACCAGTACCTTGCATGGTTTCTTCCATCAATGGTGTGTGAATGGGTAAGTGGGATCTACAATCTAGATTAGATTGTAGATCTAATCAAGTTACCATTTAGGCAGGGTTTTCGTAGGCAACGAGGGTTGCGTAGGCAACGAGGGGCAATCAGCCTTCTGTGTTTTATGTGCTTATTAACTAACAGCAAAGTGCTCATTTCGCTGCCAACGTGATCAAAACGCCGTAAACTTCTGTTACTGTAACCAGCCAAATTATTGAGTCAGGGAAGCTAATCTGATCAGCTTGCACGCACGCACACACACACGCACACGCACACACACACACACACACACACACACACACAAGGCCATCTTCCAGGCAGTGCACGGTCGCTATACAGCTGCCTCCATTTAACCCATCCTGAGCCGAAAAATTATTCAAAGATTTGTGCCACATTTTCACCATTTTCAAAAATAACAGACCTACAAGCCCATAGCGCGCCACTCCGTGGCGCGCCATGAGCTTGTAGGTCTGATATTTTTCAATAACTAAAGTAATGTTAATGATGTAAGGCTAGGTAATAAGTATTGTTAATAATGCTAATAATGCTTAGTAAGTTCTTAGTTATTCTGTCTGTATTTGTAGCGATCTACGTGCCCTAGTTGTTTTGCACGTGTGCACACACACACACACACACACAAATGCAAATCGCTCTCAATTGCTAACAACGCAAACAACAAAAGGTGTTTAATAATTTAATAATAATAATTTAATAATCCACGGGCTGCCTGCAGTTCACGGGATGTGGCGTACCCGCCCAACGTGGTTTAATGCCGCCTTTCTATGTCCATGCCTTCCAGCCTCAAATGAGCTGCCGCCACGCGGCGCCGTGCACCGGCTGGCACCGGCAGAACAAATACAGCTAGAATCATTCTCTCTCTTCCTCTCCCTCTCTCCCTCCCACCCCCAGAAGGCGACTTTATTACCTCGCCTCGGGGCCAAACAATTTATGACACCGCGCCGCAAAAAAGGCTAGAGTTGTAATAACATCTGTGGTTTTCCCTCCCTGACACGAAACATTGGCATATATAGTAAAAAGGGGAGGGGGGGGGAAGTACTGTATGTTTGTAGTTTAGAGATAAGGGCTTTAACCAGGGGCGGATTGGCCATCTGGAGTACAGGGAGTTTTCCCGGTGGCCTGTGCCACCTAGTGGCCTGGACAAGATCCAAAATGCACTAGAATGTGCTAGATGCTCGCCTGGAACATACAGATCAAAATGACCATTAATCTTAATCTACATTCTCTAGTTGTGTAGACTAAGTTGGGCTAACTCACATGATGAATATTTTAACTCTTGAGGGTGTAAAAATGAAACCAAATGGACCCGCAAGGGTCCATTTGGTTTCATTTTTACGCTCTCAAAGAGTTACATCTGGTTAACCAGCTGCCACCCCCAGTAACAGGGTGGCCTGGCAAAGGCAAAATTGTCCCGGTGGGAAAATATATGCCAATCCGCCCTGGCTTTAACGTGGGCAGAACCATGTCACATCTGTGCCGTTATTGTCTTGGATTTGTTGTTACTGGTGTGTGTTACTTATTTTTCTTGGAAAGGGTCACAGAGACTTTAGTCTCAATATGTGTTCTTTTTTTGTGTACTGGTTAATCTAGGGATGCACAGATATCGAAAATTCTCGGCCAAAACTGAGACCGAAGTTTAAAATAACGATTTAACCGATGGATACAGATTAATATCCTCCTTTGTACCAGGGAAACTATACATCTTAAATACAAAATTTAAATGTTCAGAATCTACAGTTTAGTAGAATATTAGATGACCAACGCACCAACATAGCTACTGCAAAATGCATTTTTATCAACAACAGATAAACATTGGCTACTGCCATCGGTCAAACTGATATGTGGACCGACACGCCAGGGCATCACTAATAATAATGAAATAAAAAAATAAATTAAGCTATTGTTCTGGTTTCAACCATCAAATGACTTTGGGACTGTACTTTGGGACTGTTCCGATTATCAGCTAAATGGTAAATAGAGCATTTACTGTATATAGCACCTTTAAATGATTCTTGAACTATTAAAGGGGAATTCCAGCCATTTTCAAAATTTTCCTGAGAGGATACAAATGTGAACCAAATGGACCCTAGCGGGTCCATTTGGTTCCATGTGTACCCTCTGAAAGAAAAGATAAATCATTAACATGGTGAAATACATCTTGATGATGTCAGCAGATGTATTTCACCATGTTAATGTTTTTTTTCAGACCTCCATTTTTTTTAATCATGTCCACACAACATCTCTAAGGTATATTAATGACATATTAAAATGTTGAAAATGGGTGGAGTTCCCCTTTAAGCCCCTCTTAGTTATTCTGTCTGCATTTTGTAGCGATCCCTGTCTGTAAAGCCTACTGAAATGCAAGTGAATAAACACATAGGCCAACGTGCCCTAGTTGTTTTGCACGTGTGCGCGCACACACACGCACACACACACACACACACACACACACACACACACACACAAATGCAAATTGCTCTCAATTGCTAACAACGCGAACAACAAAAGGTGTTTAATAATTCGATGCTGACAATCCTCACTTTTCACTCTGGTGGTTTGTCAAGCAAAAAGAAAGAATAAATAAATAAGAAAAAATAAAAACCACACACAGCTGCTCGAGTGTTTGGGGTTGGTGGGGCGACGCCGTTCACACGTGGAATGTGTAATTACGCCGCAAACTCCCGCGCGTGAGCATTCATTAAAAGTTTCCATCCCAGCGGAGAGAGAGAGTAATTCACCGAAGGAAACGTCGCTGAGAATTCCAAAGCTGATTAATCCATTGTGTGTACTGAACGCATGTGGGTGTTTCAAGAATTAATTCTTCTGACGCCGTTCTCGAGCTGCTCGTGGATTTCCCGTTAGACTACTCCCGCCGGTCACGCGGACGGCGCGTATCACGACGAAATGTAGATTTCATTCTTTAATCCAACTATTAGTCCGAGCGCATCGTCTGATGATGATCCCGTTGCTGACTTTCATTTGGGACAGAATTGGCGACAACTTTTTTTTTTTTTTTTGTCCCATTCACACTCATTCAATCCAATGCATTCAAACGGCTCTCCTCCGGTTTGCCCCCTGAATGTCGTGAGCGCATGGGTAAATCAGCCAGAGCTACACTGCTCTTCCTGACTTGTGACCCGGATGTTTTTGCTCAGATCGTCAGAAGAGAGGTCAGCCAAGACAACAGAAACAGCATGACAGAAACAGCACATCCTGTTTTTACCGATCTCACTGGTTTGAGCCGTGGCAATGGGGAGAAAACAAAGAAGATACGATCGCGGTAAATGAGTTAACTAGCTTTAACTATTGAAAAAAATAGCAGATCTACAAGCTCATATCGCGCCACCGAGTGGCGCGATATGAGCTTGTAGGTCTGCTATTTTTTTTTTTTTTTTTCGGAAAATCCTTAAAACATGGTGCAAATCTTTGAATATCTTCTGTCTGAGCAAACGTTATTAACTCCACAATCTTTGTTTCTGGGGGGGTCCCTCCATGGGATATTTTCAAGATGGGAGGGGGTCCTCCGCAGCCTGACAAACACAGACAATTCTAAGGGTCCTTGGCATGAAACAGTTTGAGCATCACAGAAATCTCAATTTATTTATTTATTTATTTTTTAAACTGGAATCTAGTGCTATAGAAACTACAATCTAGGGCCAGAAACTACATTCTAGTGTCAGAAATTACAATCTAATGCCAGGACAAAATGGATTAATATGTAACGACAGACTTTATGGCTGTCGCTGCTTGTCTGGCTTTCGCCTATTTGCCTACCCGTTATGAATAGATATCGTCCAATTAGCGCTCCGTCAGGTTAACTGTCCGGGGTGGGGGGGGGGTTGGGGGGGGGGGGTTCTCAAGGGTCTCATGGCTGTGCGTCATGAGATTTATAACAAAACAAAAAAAAAAAGTTCACAATAATCAGGGGCTAGCGTGTGATAATTATTCCCATCTGCATCTTCAGACCTTGTTTGCGGGGAATTAATTCCTCTGTTGTATTCTTACAAAACAACAAAATATCTGGGAAAAAAAATATGCAGATTCCAAGATTCACAGGGAGTCTATTCGTTGCTCTATTTGTACAAGTAATTAAATCAGGGGCGGATCTAGGCATGGGCATGATGAGGGGGCAATGCCCCCCCTAAATGACCAGACTGCCCCACCAAACATGATGGCATGCAAAACAACCCAAGATATTTCAAATTAAAGTGCTTACATTTAAAACACTACTACTGCTACTAACTAACTACAGCTGTGGCACCACTAAACCAACAGCATTTTATCATTGAAAACTCTCTGAGTCAGACCTTTAGCTTTATGCATGCTGCGTGTCTGTTGCAACTTCAACAACAACTGATGTTATTATTGATGCTTTACTTGACTAATAAAAGTCCTGTAACCGAAAATGGTATGGGTGCGGCTTCATCGGTGATACCCCCCCCAATTGAGAAATGTTACATCCGCCCCTGAGTTAAATCAAAGGTGCGGAAGCACTGGATGATGCCATGAAAAGTATAGAGCACCGCAGTCCCATATCCTTGCCGTTTCTCTGGAAGAGAATTCCACCATGCATGTCAATGATGACTTATATAGTGAGATACTATGGAAAAAGCCAACTCTGGTCATGACAAATCATGACAACAAACACAATATTTTTGGACTAACAGAATCAACAGTAAGAAGACAAAAAGTGTTGCACCCTGCCATTTTTTCTTCTAACTCAGGGGTTTTCAACCTTTTTGACTCCAGGGACCACCATTTATTCAGCATTTGAGCCACGGACCACCACCTGAGGACATTTTCACACCAAACACCTAAAATGAAACAATTATTTTGGTTTTGTCCACAATTCCAGGCTGGATTTTGCCAACAAAACAGTGTAGACTTCTTAATTAAATAGTGCTAATTCAGATGATGAATATTTTAACTCTTGAGAGTGTAAAAATGAAACCAAATGGACCCGCAAGGGTCCATTTGGTTTCATTTTTACACTCTCAAGAGTTACATCTGGTTAACCAACTTTCCATCATTTAGCCTGGAACCTTCTCAAGGACCACTGGTGGTCCCCGGACCACCTGTTGAAAACCCCTGTTCTAACTGACTAAAATATTGTGTTGTATGTCATGATTTGTCACAACCCAAGTTGGCTTTTTCCAATCGCGGTGTATTCATCTTTATTATGGCTGGGACTTTAACTGATTAATTGAGATTCATTAATAACGTGATTCAAATACTTACATAATTTTAATCTGCATAGACTTTTCACCACAGAATCTTTTTCACTGATTTAATTGGCCAAAAAATGCTTATCAGGGTCAAATATTGATAACTGAGATTAATTAATTACAAAGGCTCAAAATAATTAGCCTCAGAGACCCACCTCTAGTCTTTATGTAAATACTTTTTGAAAAGCCAGTGAGGGAACATGAAGCGAGAATTCTCTTCTGGAATCAAACGCTCTGGCGCCACTGCAGAGCTCTCTACCAGGGGAAGAGAGAAAAATTAAATATACACTGGTATATTATATTAAAAAAAAAGATTTAGTCAGTCTAATTAAATCGCCTCACATTTATGCAAATTACACCCTGCACATTTTTCCCGTGCATTCATTAAAACTGATACTGTTGAGTGGGATGTCTAATGATCATTACCTCCTGCTGCGAAAGAAAATGTGTCTAAAAAGAAGAAATTAAAGTTATGTTGATATAGCACACCGACTATCAAGAAGCATCAAACTAAGTTAGATCAGTACCTTCACAAATAAACACGCAGTAATAATCCCCAAAGGTTTCTATACTGCCTCTCTGTGGCCAGCCTGGGCCGCATGATGGAGGGGATAAGAACTGGCACGTACTATGCCCCCGATACAACCCAGGGCTTGACATTAACACTTGCCCACTTGCCCGGGGCAAGTAAAAAAAAATGGTGGGGCAAGTGAAGACTGCTACCTGGTTGCCCGATGGGGCAAGTGTGCAACTTAGTCCACTATAACACAACACAAGATATATTTGTCTTGAAGGCAGTCATTGCACTCTGCCTCTGTGTCTTTCCCTGCTTTCTAGCCATCTCTACCTATCTCTCTCCCAGGTTCATTTGGTTCCAAACTATCATTTTGCTGGGGTCAGGGACCACTGGGTCTGTGACCACTATGGGCCTAATTAAGATGATGAATTTTAACTCTTGAGAGTGTAAAAATGAAACCAAATGGACCCGCAAGGGTCCATTTGGTTTCATTTTTACGTTCTCAAGAGTTACATCTGGTTAACCAACTTAGCTGGGGACCACCTGGAACTCTCTCAGGGAAAGCACCCAAGTAGGAAGTAAACTTAAATGCAAAATTTACAATATATTTTTTGGGGGGCAAGTGACCATGACCTGAGGGCAAGTAGAACCTGGCTTGCACTCGCCCGATGGGCAAGTGCCTCGGAGACCTTAGTGTCAACCCCTGTAGTGGTTATAGTGTGAACTGCAGGCAGCCCGTAGATTCATGGCTAGGAAATCCCGTGCCCCCAGGTGCGGATTTAGGCATGGTCATGGGGGGGCAATACCCCTCTAAATGCCCAGTCTGTCCCACCAAACATGATGGCATGCAAAACAACCCAAGATATTTCAAATTAAAGTGCTTATATTTAAAATTACTTGAAAGACTACTACTGCTACTAACTAACTACAGTTGTGGCACCACTAAACCAACAGCATTTCATCATTGAAAACGTTGAAGCCGCTAGAATGGAGGTGGACGGCAGTGTGCATGTGCGCTGCGTCACAGACGGTCTATAGTCAGTGTTTATTCATGTTTATGGAGATTCAACGCGAGATGAACAACAGCTTAGTGAGCGCCACGTCGACTGTATTTCATATTTCATCTTCGAGCTAAGATTATACCAAACAAAAAAAAACATTTCAAATGCCGCACTCAATGCACAAGGTACTCATTTCATCTCCCCGAGGCCCAAAAATAAGAAAGGTCAAAGAAGAAAACGGAGCTACTGACAATGGCATGAAGGGATTCAAACAGCTGTGCCTAACACAAGAATAAGTTTCTCAATATGCAATGCACACTTATCAAAGGAGATAAGAATGTAAAATGCCACCGCATGCTGACTCAGCAGAGAACATGGCCATACGGTATAGTGTTTTCTTTCAAACCTTTGACACGCGATACCTTGTGAAATCGAGAAGTTGTGGCTACAGCATTTACAATATACAGTATACCATGGAAAGACAGCTCAGCTCAAATTTTGCAAATTCCCAGAACTGTATATCCATTTAGGCCAGGGTGCCCACACTTTTTTGACTTGACAAAAAAAAGATCTTGACTTGAAAGTTTGTGATGTTGAATGTAGTCTCTGCACCCAAAACTAAGAACTCACGTTTTTGTCCACAATTGAGAGACATAACTGGCAAAACATTGGTCGGTTATGTCTCCCAATTGTGTGGACTCTTGAAATTATGTAATTCAGATGTTTAAATATAATTTAACTCTTGAGAGTGTAAAATGAAACCAAATGGACCCGTAAGGGTCCATTTGGTTTCATTTTAACGCTCTCAGAGTTACAGATCCATGCATTTTAGGGGACTGTCATGTGATCTACCTGCATGGCCTGTGTGATCTACTGGTAGATCACAATCTACCTTTTGGGCACCTCTGATTTAGGCTATGCTGTCTTTTCTGCCCATACAAGGAGATATGTGTGTCCCTTCATTCATAATAGTCCTATCAAGTGTGCCCAAGTATGGCCAGCTCCATAGATGGACCATGGGCGATAAGCCCTGTCCAGAATCCAGGGCAGAGAGGCGTTTTGGATGGTTCCGGACAACCGTGCGTCCGACCGACTTGACACCGGACTGCACTGCCCTTTATGTGGAATGCATGTGCCAAATATGAAGTCGGTGGGGCAAAACGTTCTCGAATTACGTGGATTACAGACAATATACACGTACAGTATGCACAGACAGATGTACAAACACACTCATAGATGGATGAATAGGACTAAATCCTGCACAGACAGCAGGGTCCTAGCCAGTGTTGTTCTAGTCGACCAATACTAAAACTGTTTGTCGACTACCTTTTTTTTTCTCCCCACTGACAAAAACTAAATAAAAAACTGAAATAAAATGAGCTACGATGACTGAAACT
This sequence comes from Benthosema pterotum, assembly GCA_039105355.1. Classification (NCBI taxonomy): domain Eukaryota; kingdom Metazoa; phylum Chordata; class Actinopteri; order Myctophiformes; family Myctophidae; genus Benthosema; species Benthosema pterotum. The sequence continues at coordinate 4,519,717 of CM076976.1, read as the reverse complement.
ATGATAAATCTACTGACAATTTGATCAACAAATCCTAAACTGCCAGGGAGGGACCATACCATACTATAATGGACAAGAGATCCAGCACTGATTTGTAGAATCATCAATATTTCTGTGAGTTGTTCTGATTCGAAATGCATTCACAGGTTCAATCAAAACAAGTTCCATTCCTGAATGTATTCCTTACTATTTCTATTCATCAAAGATGACAGAAAATGTGAAAAAAAAAAAAAAAAATAGATTAGATGCTGACCAAAAATGTAAAATAATCGGAAGACTAAAACTAAAATAGCGACAGTTTTTGTTGAGTAAAGCTAGAGATATAGATTTAGGGGGTTTGCACACTGAGATTGACTAGAATTGCTAAGACTTTTAGTTGACTAAAATTTGAATAAATAAAATTACGATACGTTCGACTAAATATTATCAAAAATTATAACAGTGGTACTGGACTAAAACTGAGACTAAATATAAAAATAGCCGACGAAAATAACAGTGGGCCCTAGCAATAGCCATAAATGGCCCTAGCGATAAATTCAGTATACTGTATGACTTAGATCCTCTATAGTCGCTTCTATAGACCTGCGCAGTGACGTCACCGCCCCTGTTCCAGAAATGGATTCCCCATTCATTTTTCTCATAGACTTTTCAAAAATTATTCATATAAAGACGATTACGCCGCGGACAAAGCCAACTCGAGTCGTGACGAATCATGATGACACACACAAACTTTTGGGACAATCAAATCGTTTCGAAGATGAAAAACGAAACAAAAAGTCTTGTATCGTACCTTTTTCTACCTCTTCGTAATTATATATTATATGACGATATTGTGTTTGCCGTCATGATTTGTCATAACCCGCGTTGGCTTTGGCCGCGGCGCAATCGTGTTTTTATTAACCATTTTCGAAAAGTCTATGAGGAAAATGAATGAGGAATCCACTAGTGCAGGGGTTTTCAACAGGTGGTCCGGGGACCACCAGTGGTCCCTGAGAGGGTTCCAGGTGGTCCCCAGCTAAGTTGGTTAACCAGATGTAACTCTTGAGAACGTAAAAATGAAACCAAATGGACCCTTGCGGGTCCATTTGGTTTCATTTTTACACTCTCAAGAGTTAATATATTCATCATGTGAATTAGCCCAAGTCTACACAACTAGAAGATGGACAAAAGCAAAAGAAATCTTTCATTTTTGGGGTCCGTGGGGCGAAAATGTCCTCAAGTGGTGGTCCGTGGCTCAAATTCTGGAAAAATGGTGGTCCCTGGCATCAAAAAGGTTGAAAACCCCTGACACTAGTGGAACAGGGCTGGTGACATCACTGCGCAGGTCTATTGGGGCCTGTTTTCATAAACCTGGTATTTTTTCTTCACCTGGACATCGTGCTATGTGCGTGTGCGCGTGCGTGTGTGTGTGTGTGTGTGCGTATGTGTGTGTAAACCAGGTATATAGTCTATGTAGTTATGTAGCAGAATTTAGTTTACTGAATATTTCGTGAAGATTTTTGTAAACCATGTTTTTTCTGTTCTATGAACCCTGTGGAACATGAAAAAAGCGGTTTACATTTTTTATTTTTGCCCAGAAAATATTTACCCATAACATCCCATATAATGTAATAATTAAAAATATAATCATACTTTAAGAAGCACATGTGACATGTCAAACTAGGGTTTTTTCATGCTTCTGAATCCATCCCAAGCATTAGTTTTGCCAAAAAAACATTCCTTGGGTTAAAATTGGCCATAGAAATCATGGAAAATGTGATGAGGTCAGCACATTTGGGCAAGTATCTATGGCCGTTTTTAGGCCAAGGAATGTTTTTTGGGCAAAACTAATGCTTGGGATTCAGAAGCATGAAAAACCCCTAGTTTGACATGGCACACGTGCTTCTTAAAGTTATGGGGATGTTATGGGTAAATATTTTCTGGGCAAAGATAAAAAATGTAAACCACTTTTTTCATGTTCCATAGGGTTCATAGAACAGAAAAAACATGGTTTACAAAAATCTTCACGAAACGTTCACTTAAATACACAATGACATGCACTAATAGTCCGGGCCAGGGAGCCATCAGGATGATTCAGGACAGCAGCCCTGGCTGTACCTAACCCTAGACCCTGTAATAGCTCAACCTGCCTGGCCGTTTGGCTCCTCTCTCTCCCCTCGAGTGCCTTGATTTGTTTGTCTGGCATTTAGTTTCTTTACTTTACACAATACGACACCAGCGCCGCTTTCACCTGCTGCGCACTGCATTGCACTGCGCTACACCCCAGGGGCGGATCTAGGCATGGGCATGGGGGGGGGGGGGGGGGGATGCCCCCCTAAATGCCCCGACTGCCCCACGTACAAACACGACAGCATGCAAAACAACCCAAGATAATTCACATTAAGGTGGTTATACTGTATCTAAAATGATTTCAAAACACTACTACTGCTACTAACTAACTAACTAACTACAGTACAGTTGTGTCACCACTAAACCAACAGCATTTCATCATTGAACCTTTAGCTGACTGATGTTAACTTATTATTGATGCTTTACTTGTCTAATTTAAGTCCTGTAACTGGAAATGTTATGGGTGTGACTTCATTGCGACACGGGTGATGAATACCACTTTCTCCTGCCCCCCCCCCCCCCCCCAATTTGCAAATGTTACATCCGCCCCTGCTACACCCACTCATCTAACAGCACTGGTTCTCAGCCTGTGGGCTGAGATCCTTTTCATCCGAGCTTTTTTTTTTTTAATCTGCTATTGGCTTTCAATTGTATACAGCAATGCTAATTTCGGGTGCTGCAGGAGTCCAACGCCCGTCAAAACACGTGTGTTGGAAAGCTCGGAATGCTTGTGTACACGTTTTGAATGTAAATGTATAGCGATCTGAGCAGAGCTGGATTGAGACACTGCATGACTGTCTTGAGAATGACGGTCATGTTTCAGGGCTGGGGGTCCCCAGATGATTGCCTTTAATAGCTTATGTGTAGCATTGTTTTCAATAAACCAACACACAGTATGCATCAGGGTAGCTTTGCATTCATGGAGTTACAACTGAGAATGACTTAGGAAATAGAAATATATAATTATCAGCCAAAGTCTCAAAGATCCCCTTAAAGGGGAATTCCACCCATTTTCAAAATTTCCTGAGAGGATACAAATATAGCAAGTGTCCCTGAGAGGAACCAAATGTACCCGCTATACATTTGTACCCTCTCAGGAAAAAGGGATCTGAAAGAAATCATTAACATGGTGAAATACATCTTGATGATGTCATCAGATGTATTTCACCATGTTAATGATTTTTTTTCAGACCTTCATTTTTTAGGAAATACAGAATTGGGGGAACCTTTTATCATGTCCACACAACATCTCTAAGGTATGTTAATGACATATTAAAAGGTTGAAAATGGGTGGAGTTCCCCTTTAACTCCTTGGAGCAACTCTTGGACCCTAGTAGGTACAGTAGTTAATGGCAGCACAATTTGCAACATCATGAGCACAGAAGAACAGGCCTTGTTGTTTTGGCTGAAAGTACAACTACTGGAGCTTAAAAGAAAACATTTTTTTTTTCCTGAATGCCCCACAAATGCACTAATTAGCCAGGCAAGGACCAGAAAGATATCCACTTGCAAAAAAGTTGTTTAAACCTTAACAACTTTGTGCATATTTTTTATTTTCCCTATTGTCATATGACAACCATGCAGTGTTGCCAACTTGGCGCATTTGTCGCTATATTTAGCGCTTTTTCAGACCCCCCTAGCGCCAAAATTAGTGAAAAACTCCTGGCGGAAAATCTAGTGCTTTTTGGCTGGTGAGTTGGGGTGAAATTGATTGACAGGCGCCAGAGATAAAACCCTCATTTTTCACCATTTTTCCTCCTATGACAGTGGTTTTCAACCAGTGGTCCCCAGGCTAAATGATGGATAGTTGGTTAACCAGATGTAACTCTTTGAGAGCGTAAAAATGAAACCAAATGGACCCTTGTGGGTCCATTTGGTTTCATTTTTACGCTCTCAAGAGTTAAAATATTCATCATGTGAATTAGCCCAAGTCTACACAACTAGAGAATGTAGAAGATTAATGGTCATTTTGATCTGTATGTTCCAGACGAGCATCTAGCACATTCTAGTGCATTTTGGAAGTGCCACTAGTGCATTTTGGATTTTGGCAGTTGGCAACACTGCAACCATGGTCCTGGCTGGGTCAGATCTCTGTGGTATCCAAACAGTTGACACACCATCCACATCATGTGGATACCAGCTAGTGTTGCCAAATTGCACCTAGCGCCAAAATTAGTGGAAAAACTCATGTCGGAAAATTTTCTGGTGAGTTGGGCTGAAATTGGTTGCCAGAGATAAAACCCTCGTTTTTCACCATTTTTTCCTCCTATGATAGCCTTCCTTCCTCCCTAGAAAGGACCATTGGTCCTAATGGACCCTTATAGATCTGTAACTCTTGAGTTATAATCTAACTGTCAAGAGTTAAATTATATTTAAACATCTGTATTACCTAATTTTCAAGAATCTGACACATTTAGAAAATGTAGAAGAATTGAATGTTTTGATCAACATGTTCCCAGTTATTTCTCCTAAATTAGTCCAAGAGACTAAACTCAACATCAAATGGTGGTCCGTGGAGTAAATAGTGGACCCTGATATGAAAATGGGTGAAACCCACTGCTCTAGTGCATTTTGGAAGTGCCACTAGTGCATTTTTGGATTTTGGCAGTTGGCAACACTGATACCAGCACTAAATTCTTTGCACTCTGCTCTGCTGTTTGTTTGAGGAAGCGTTTGTAAGTCACTCTGGATAAGGGCACCCTGCTAAATGCCTAAATCGAAAATTGTAAATTGCGCTCAACGTTCTCCATGCACAATAAAGACTCATTAGCATTGCGAGATCCACTTAAATGTCTGGCCAGGGGCTGATCGTGGTTCCTAATTCTAATGGCATCATGCTCAGCTATTGGCCATCTCTCAGGCATCTTTTAGTACAAAAAGGAGCAGGTCCCCATGAGTGGAGGCACATTTAAAATAAATTAGGGGCATTCACAAACTCTGCTTAGCAACCTGTCACTTGTCAAAAATGTGCCAGTGCCCTCAAAGCCTGTTCTAAATATTGTTTTCAATTGAAAAGTGGTGGGGGGTGGTACCTTGATAACAAGGACCAATCAGAATGCGACTTAAAGCGCAAGTTATGCTGGGAAATGTAGGTCTTGATGTAAAAACTGCATTACCGGCAGTGACCACCAGTCAAAGTTACCTAGGACACCTTTAATTTGTTCAGGCAAATAATGAATAAGTAAGCGCTTCAACGTTTATCTAAAAACAGTGCATATACTGTAATAGTGCAGTTCATCTACTGAAATCAACCGTCATTACGATTCTGCTCATGTCATATTCACTACCATCCATAATGTCTTCAGCTACTAATCGCACAGTGAAGCAACTAGAAGTAGTTTCTAGAAGTAGTTTTTACTAGGGTTGTGCCAATGACAAATTTAGTCGTCAGTAGAAATATCGGTTGTAGAAAAATACTACCTTTACGGTTACAAAAGCACTGTATACTTCAACAGTTCAAAATATAGAGGAAACCAGGAAGGAGCACCCAACTGCCTAAACCAGGGGTGGGAAATTATTTTTCCCAAGGGGCCAAATGAGATAAAATATTGTGGAGGGCCAAGACTAAAGGCTGAACTAAAGTCTTCGTATATTGAATATAATTTCAAGATAAAAGTAAGTTCAAGACCAACCATTTTGACACCAGGGCCTTCAATTTCTTCAGTATTTGAGCCACAGAGGAACATCATTTGATGACATTTTAGCCCCACAGGCCCCAAAACTAAAGATTTCTTTTGTTTTTGTCCACAATTCCAGGCTGGATTTGGAAAACAAAACAGGATAACAAAAATGACCATTCTCTTACATTCTCTGATTGAATGTGTAGACTTTGGGCTAATCCAGATGATGAATATTTTAACTCTTGAGAGTGTATGGACCCTTGCGGGTCCATTTGGTTTCATTTTCACGCTCTCAAAGAGTTACATCTGGTTAACCAACTTTCCATATTTAACTTGGAACTCTCTCAAGGACCACTGGTGGTCCCCGGGCCGGTCAAGGGCCGCATTTGGGCCCCGGGCCGCATAATGCCCAGGTATGCTGTAAACAGCTGGAAGACAGTACAGAAAGTAATGTGATTACAATTTTCTTACTCAAGCACACACTGAGGAATTCTAAACCATACTACGCCAACTGTTCAAATAAATAAAATAAAATAAAAAAACTTTCAGTTGCAACGTTGAGAATCAACCTTAGCTTCACATGAAAGTGTTACCTCATAGAATAAACCTGTTACCAGAAAAATACCGGTAGACCAACCACACAATGAAATCGATCCAGTCAGAGTCAAGTTATGCCAGCATGTAAAGTTATATTCTAGGAGAGAACAAAGTGCAACCATGATGTTTAACAATCATTTAACAATCCAATATAATTAATTGGTGTTATGGCCGGGATTACCATTGTCAATATGCTCTAAAACTGGAGTTTTCAACAGGTGGTCCGGGGACCACCAGTGGTCCTTGAGAGGGTTCCAGGTGGTCCCCAGCTAAGTTGTTTGACCAGATGTAACTCTTGAGAACGTAAAAATGAAACCAAATGGACCCTGGCGGGTCCATTTGGTTTCATTTTTACACTCTCAAGATTTAAAATATTCATCATGTGAATTGGTCCTAATCTACACAACTAGAAGATGAATGGTCATGGACAGAAGCAAAGGAAATCTTTAGTTTGGGGGGTCTAGTGGGGCTAAAATGTCATCAAATGGTGGTCCGTGGCTCAAATGCTGAATAAGTGGTAGGCCCTGAGATGAAAAAGGGTGAAAACCCCTGCTCTAAAAAACAACTATGGGTGCTGGGTGATGTCTGTCAGGCCCCGTCTCAGAACAGTACCATGGCAAGTTCTGTTGTACCCAGTGTTGGGTGGTAACTAATTTTAGATTACATATTACTGTAATATTATTATTTTTGCTCCAAAAAGTAAAGTAACGAGATTACTCTGCAAAAAGTAATAAGTAACGCCAAGTTACTTGTTTAAAATGAGGTTGTTGTTGCATGCAAAAATAGAACAGATTTACAAGCTATCGACAGGTACTGTAACAACAGAGATGTGCACTAGATTGTAGATCCAGTCCACACGCTGCATCCTGCGCACAGTTATGTACACTACAAATCGCTTGCTGCTTTATTTTGTATTTATTTTTAAATACAAGACCTCAACTGTCTTTGAAAACAATTGTGAAAAAGAGGCAAAGAGACTATTATTATTCCAATAAATTAGATTCAGTTCTAAAAAGATCTCGCTAAACAGATTATGTTGTACATCTCTACTTTTTCAAATGTAGGAGTTGAGAACTTGGCAAAGTAATAACGTAATATGTAATATATTACTTTTTGATTCCAGTAATAAGTAAAGTAATGATATTACTTTGTCTAAGGGGTAATGAGTAAAGTAAAGAAGTTACTTTCCTAAGTAATATTGACCAACACTGGTTGTACCTGGAATAAGAGTCACAACTTGTTCCAACTTGTTGAAACAAAAAAGGAGCTTTTTGCAGAGGGAATGAGGCAACAACTGCAAAGCAGCCTAACTCCACTGGATCCCCATAAATCCAGCCAACAGTTGGAAGCAGAGCTGGCAGCAGCCATGCTTTGAGACACACATCCTGGTTGGTGCATGGGGAGAATGCACTGTGATGGTTGGAAACACATTATTTGAACCGCCACTCCGAAGCAAACTGGCAAATTAGGAGGATCTACATTCCCAGTAGCTAGCTGTCCATGTAGTGCAGGTGGAAATCATCATCATTACAAGCCGAGACAGGACATGCCCAAAATAACAACCTGTCAGCATGCTGCCATGCCTTGCATTGTTTACGAACGCATAGAATGAAATTCTTTCATGTGATGCAGCTTGTGCACTTCACTATATACAGTAACCACACACACACACACACACACACACACACACACACACACACACACACACACACACACACACACGCACGCACGCATCAATGTGAGAAGCAGAAATAGTTTATCAATGACAACGCACAGAAGCGCATTTAAAGGGACACTTCACCCTTTTGCAACCAGAGCTTATTTTAATGATGTTTAGGACACATTGAACACGTTCCTGATTTTTTTTTTCTTTGTTTGTTTTTGTAATGTAGTTGCAGGAAGGAACTTCCTGATTGTTCATGACCTCATGAACATCCATGTGTCCTAAACATCATTAAACATCACGGTTGCAAAAGGGGTGAAGTGTCCTTCATCTCTCAATACAAGTCTTTGTATTGAGTTGTGCTCAAAATGTATTCTAATGCCTACAGACTGTTAATAACATTTTCAAGCAATCAGTCTCCCATTCTTTCCCCATTTCACTCACTCTCATTTTTACCACTCTTATCTATAGCTGTCAATCGATTAAAAAATGTAATCGCGATTAATCGCATGATTGCCCATAGTTAATCTTTGAGTAATCGCAATTTAATCGCATATTTTTATGAGTTCTAAATATACCTTAAATGAGTGTTTTTGATGACATTTATTTAGACTTCCAGACCTAAATTAAAGTATTTGTCAACGATTTGATGTTGATATCATTGGGAGCGAACATGCACATTTTGTAGAAAGTTCTCTACATTCTCTAATTGTGTAGTAACTTAACTGATGCAGATATTTAAAAATGATTCACCTGCATTTGGCGAAATTGAACCAAATAGACCCACTTGGCCTTTGGTTTTACTGTGAGTTAATCTTGCACTAAAAAAAATAATCGAGTTAACTCAAGGCTGAGTTAACTCGCGATTAACTAGTTAATGCTGACAGCCTTACTCTTATGACTTTTAGTGTGTATATGTAAGGGATAACACCCGACGAGGCGGTGATTGTTTCCTATTAACTGACCGAGGCGCAGCCGAGGTCAGTTAGTTAGGAAACAATCACCGCCTCGAAGGGTGTTATCCCGCTTATTACATGGCTTACGTCAGTGGTTTTCAACGCCCGAGGACCACCAGTGGTCCTTGAGAGGGTGACGGCAACGGCATGTAAACAACCAAATACGTAGCTGCTAACCAAATGGACCCACTAACGGCGTGCTGGAACTAAATGCGGAAGCGCACCGCGGGCTTACGTCAGTGGTTTTCAACGTCCGAGGACCACCGGTCGGTGGTCCTTGAGAGGGTGACGACAACGGCATGTAAACAACCAAATAGGCTACGTAGCTAACCAAATGGACCCGCTAACGGCGTGCTGGAACTAAATGCAGAAGCGCAGCGCGGATTGATATGAACACAGCTGTTTGGACTTTGGGGACCTTGTTTATGCAGCGGTCAATAATAGCGCGGAGCGGTGAACTATAGTGTATTATTGACCGGTCACATGACCAGAACGCTGGCTTCTGATTGGAGCATTCATTCAAGCCATGTAATAAAGGTTGGAATTGTCATTGGGAAGATCATTCTCTAATGGTTTATGGGATGAGAACAGTTCCTTAACGCTTAAAATAATTACGTTGGCCTGCACAGAGTTTTTTCTACGGTCCGTTTTCCACGTGGCTTTGACCCCGAATCTAAGTTTTATGGTCAGGATTTATCTCATAGACGGTTTGCCTTGGTTCCAGGCACTAAACTCTTAATATTAAAGACTTTATGAAACGTCTAAATCAATGGAAAATTCATGTCTGGAAAGGGAGCCATTCCAAAAGTGGTGAGCTCTACGAAACATGCAAGAAATAAAATTGTGCGCACGCACGATCGCACGCACGCACGCACACACACGCACACGCACACACACACACACACACACACACAGAAGCTGGACATGGGAGAGGCTGGCACCTCTCAATAATCACACCTGTGTGATTTTTCTGTGTCCAGCCAATAAAATCATCATACACATCATTCTTGCCAAATCACTGTTGGCCAATCAATCATAACTATTGGTTGATCAGCTGATTGGTCACAAGCCAACGTTTGTGTTCACATAAACCTGGAACACACTTCAAAACAATGGACAGGATAAAATAAATAATAGTAAAACACTAAACAAAAACAACAAGAGGAAATCGAGATCTACAAGCAGAGTACAAGCAACAAGCACATACACGCACACGCACACGCACACGCACACGCACACGCGCGCGCGCACGCGCACACGCACACACACACACACACACACACACACACACACACACACACACACACACACACACACACACACACACACACACACACACACACACGCACACACACGCACACACACGCACAGCTGTTTGTAATAATAATAACACTAATTCAAACATGTGCACATTCAAGACATTCCAAGAAAAAAAAAACATAATTTGTGATGTCGAACCGTCTATAGTCCGGTGGAGTATGGGTAGAGTGCATGGGTAGAGTGCATCCAGATTTACATGATCTATGGTTAAAATCTGTCCAAGTAAAATAAATAAAAAATGTAAAAAGAAAAACACCTCTTAGCTGTGCAATTACAGGCAGATGCGAACAATGTAGGGCAAACATCTTTCCTGGCTCTCTAGGGAATGTGCAAAAAACGTTGTACATTGGTGGTACATTGCAATTATAGGTAGAAACAGGAATTGGCTGCCTAGTGGGCCTAGTGGGAACGTGTGTACATTTTAGTCAGACTTGCGTGATGCATGTATAAAATGTGTACAAGTAATCTACAGAAATGTGCTTATTTTTTGTCCTCTATGCTTTTGGCCTGCATGGTGGAACACTTAAAGCCTCCAATAGCATGCTGCTTATAGGTCAAAAGTGTTTAAAAGCCAGCCAAAGTTCTAAAACTATCCATTCTCTCCCTCCCACACAATCAGCAGGCAGCTACTGGTATGTCAAGAACCTCTGCTTTCCCTATAGCAGTGCTGAATTCTTCAGCACCACGGACAGTGGTCAGTACATTATATTATGACCCTTCGTTTCTGTGTTGAATTGTGTTGGGCTGGCTGGCTGATTAAATGACTGTCTGACTGGCTGGCTGGCTGGCTGGCTGGCTGGCTGATTAAATGGCTGTCTGTCTGGCTGGCTGGCTGGCTGATTAAATGATTGTCTGGCTGGCTAATTGACTGACTGTCTGACTGGCTGGCTGGCTAATTGACTGACTGGCTGGCTGGCTAATTGACTGACTGACTGGCTGGCTAACTGACTGACTGGCTGACTGACTGGCTAACTGACTGACTGGCTGGCTGGCTGGCTGGCTGGCTGGCTGGCTGACTGACTGACTGACTGACTGGCTGGCTGGCTGGCTGGCTGACTGGCTGGCTGGCTGGCTGACTGACTGACTGACTGACTGACTGACTGACTGACTGACTGACTGACTGGCTGGCTAACTGACTGACTGGTTAACTGATTGACTGTCTTACTGGCTGGTTAACCGGCTGACTGATCATGAGAATTAGTGTCCTTGCCTTCATTTTGTGCATGTTTCTGTTTACAGAAACTCAAAATGTTCCATTCATTTTCAATGGCATGAAATGTGTCTTAGGACACGCACGCACACACGCACACAGGTTGTCTGACTAACTGACTGACTGACATACTGTAACTTGCATGCAAACTTCGAGTCGGATTATGCTTGACTTTCACCACAACCACCACAACAACAACAACAACAGGTTGTAGCCTCCAGCAGGCCTACAGTCGCTTTCGTCAAATTTTGCCAACATGATTAAACACAAATAAAAAGCATTTTCAGCGCTTTGTCAAACAATGCACACGCAAAACTCTGAATGCCAAAGTGCTATAACATGTTTGAATCAAGTTGCCAGGATAGTAGACAACAAGTCACAGCTGGTTGTGTTGACTTTTTGTGACACGCCTACATTGAACGACCACGTGTGTCCAGTAGGGACGTGTAGTGTGTAGCCTTCTGTATGGTATAAACATGAACACATTCCCCCACACACGCACACCAGTTTGATGTCTGTCTGTATACTGTATATGTAGCACAACACTGCTGTTTATGCTATAGTGTGGCCTGCAGCACCTGCGTGCTAACTGGTGCCATAGATCTATAACAGCAGTGTGTTGTTGCTGCTGCTGCTTCTGCACAATTTAGAGGCTATAATTATAGCAATGCAACGAAAACAACAGCCATGATTGCCTGCCCTGCATGGCGTTTGACTCTGGCTGGTTGTCATATGATTGTTTCATTCAGAACAACAGTGGAATCTGCCTGATGTTGTTATAATGTAGCCATGGAGCATGATAACACCACCAGAGCCGCCTTGCGAGTGTGGGCAGAGTTGCGACAACCCCGTTCACTTCATGGGGCCAGTTCAATGGCGGCTCTTCAGCTACGATTGTAAATGGGGACAACAAATAGTCCTGGTCTGTCTGTCCCTTTATTTTACATCATGTCGTAGTGATAGTACAACATAAACCTTAACAGAGACTTTAGTCGTCACTGTAGGCTACAATACTTTAAAACAGTTGACATGTTGCACGCAGGCTTCACGCTTCGCGGGTCGAGCGCTCAGTTTCTGACCCTTCAATGTCGCAACTCCTTCTACTAGATGGCTCGCTGTCACCAACATGCCTGCACTGCTTGCTTGCTTGCAGCAGCTCAGGTGTAAATGATCAAATGAATGATGCTGGCGGCCGGGGCGCTTCTATACTGTCCAACACACACACACACACACGCATGAATTAAAAAAAAGGGACATGGCTATTCAAGGCACACACACTCACCCAGGACGAAGAAGGGCAGCTCGGTGTTCTCCAGGTCGTCCACCACCACGATCTCTCCGGGGAAGTCGTTGCGGACGGAGAACAGCAGCTTGGGCTCGGAGGCCGAGGGGCTGTGCATGATGGAGAGGTCGTTCTCCCGCAGGAACGGCAGCGCCGACACGGTGACGCTCTTCATCTTGCACTCCATGTCCTGGATCTGGTCCTGCATGTCGTGGTGGTGGTGGTGCTGGTGATCGCCGCCGCCGTTGTTGTTGTTGCTGTTGACGCCGCCGCCGTGCGCCTTCTCCACGGCCAGGGCTAGCAGCAGCAGCAGCAGCAGCAGACTGCACGGGGATGTGGAGCCATGCATCGTGTTCGCCAGCAGCAGCATCTCCACTACGATCCGCTTCTTCTTCTTCTTCTTCTTCTCCGATCGTCTCGTTTTATCTCTTCTATAATCTATCGCACTGTAGCAGGCTATAGTTGTAGTAGAGGCAGTTTCAGCCTGCCTGAAACGCTGCTTGGAGAGGAGAGGAGAGGAGAGGAGAGGAGAGGAGAGGAGAGGAGAGGAGAGGAGAGGAGAGGAGAGGAGAGAGGAGGAGAGGAGAGGAGAGGAGAGGAGAAGCAGCCAATGAGCTCACAGCAGTGCAGTGATTTCCGGTGCAGGTGCATTTTTCCACTTTCAGCTGTTGTGGATCGGGGAAAATGTGTGGCCCACTTGTGCGCAAGCAGGGTATCGTCTGCAGTGTTGGGAATATTACTTTACCTTGTTGTTAATATATTACTTATTAATTATTACCTTCATTTTAAAGCAATATATTATATTACAATATTACTGTCTGAGCAAGTGTAACATATTAATATTACTATTACATATTGTAGGCTATAGGTGGCTGCGTTACTACTTGCCCATTGGGCCATGGCTCTTTGGCGTGATTGGTAACGTACGCGGCTTGTATTTATGAGGTCCCGGGTTCGCCTCCCGGCCGACTACAATATTACTTTGATTTTTTTTTCTTTTTTTACAAAATATATAATTAAATATTTAGTGTCACTATTAATCAAATATTGCGTAGGCCGGTGGCATACCTACAATAAAGAAGCACACTTGGTTATCTGGACAAATCTATATGAAATCATCTTGAAAAACGTCACTGAATGAATAATTTGATGACAAATGATAAAAAATAAGTAATTATTTCACTTCTGCAGTTGTCAAGATAATTTCACAAGAACATTTTCAATGAGACAGATTGACAGAAAGTAATATTGCAAGTAATGCAGCAATGCAGAAAGAAAAGTATAATATATTCGATTGTTTTTGGTAAGTAATATATTTATATTACAAGTTACTGCATTTTGGTAATATATTATGTAATATATTAAGTTACGTAGTGCACATGTCCCAACACTGATCGTCTGTAACTATTACAAGTAAGAAGCGCGCATCTTACTTGCGCACTTACTGTGCATCGAGTTATTTTTCAGACATGCATACTGTGTATCGAGTTATTTTTCAGACATGCATGCCAAATATGGAGTGTGACATGTTCAAATATAGCCTATATCCCAAATATCCCAAAGTTATTACATGCGCGAGCACTGCAGAGTGTCTTGTGTTCCCTTAATGGCCATATATGGCATTTGTGTCTGGAGTTGGTTGCGGCGACGCCGGCCAGGGACCAGTTTAATAGGCATACACAATATGTTCTATGAATACTGTATGTTGAAATCATGTTAATGTGAATTTTCAAAACTATATTTCTGTCACCCATTGGAATGATACATAATGTTTTAAATACAGCAGATTTAGCAAAGATGCAAATTTATGTCTGCAGTCCCCACAACAAAGACATAAGAATACAATATGAGGCAGACAAGCAATATGTGTCATTATTTACATTACACTGGGGGAAGAGCATGAATGCACACTGGTACAAACGGCACAGTGTATATCTATTTAAAGAGGAAATAACATGAAATTCAACCTTTTTATTATTGTCTGCACCGTAAGGTGGTGACTTTGCCTCACCCCCTGTCCGTTCGCATGCACGTCCGCACAATTGTTTCACGTGAAACAGTTGCACGGACAACTGTTACGTCACCCGCAGTAACAGTTGCCTGCAGGCGTGAAACATGGTGAGTCAGTATGGTGAGTCACCACCCGTGACTGTTACGTCGCCTTCACAGGGTGACGTGACCCGAGCTGGTGGAGGACGGGGCACACGTCTAGTTTGTTGTGTTTTTGTTGCTCCCTTGTGTGTTTTCTATCCCCATAAATCAGGGGTTTTCGACCTTTTTGACTCCAGGGACCACCATCTATTCAGCATTTGAGCCACGGACCACCATTTGATTACATTTTCACCTTAAAGACCTAAAACTAAAGAATTATTTTGTTTTTTTTCCACAATTCCAGGCTGTATCTGGGAAACAAAACAGTGTAGACGTCTTAATTAAGCCAGCCGCTTCGACCTCTATCCATCGATTGAATAGACACTTATCAACAGAAATGTTACGATCCAATCGTGCCGGTATAGCAGATATTCAGATACCCGCCGGGCAAGTAGATATTTTGTATTCATTGCATCGGTGGATCACGGATACTACTAGTAGGGCGGGGCGAAGCATAGTTTTACTGAAGTTCTGTTTAGGGTTAGTAACCGCATAAAGCACCGTCTAAACCTAACACTAGCCTAATCCTAAACCCTAAACATAACCTCAGTAAAACTAGGCTATGCCTACACCTAACCCCAACCCTAAACTTAACCTCAGTAAACTTATGCCTAAACCTAACCTAACCCTAACCATAACTTCAGTAAAACCTCCTTCGCCCCGCCCTACTAGTAGTATCCGTGATCCACCGATGCAATGAATACAAAATATCTACTTGCCCGGCGGGTATCTGAATATCTGCTATACCGGCACGATTGGATCGTAACATTTCTGTTGATAAGTGTCTATTCAATCGATGGATAGAGGTCGAAGCGGGTGATCAAGCGGTGCTAATTCAGATGATGAATATGTGTCAGGGTCTGATACTTTGGTCCTCATGTCTCCCAAGGCCGTTTTCCTTTTAGAGCTATCTAAATTATTTTTTTCTTTTTTTTGGCTAAAATCGTTTTTAGTAGTAAGATCAAAGTTCCTACTTTTTTAATATGATTAAAAAAGATTTTAGCCAGAAAACGAAAAAAATACTTTAGATGGCTCTAAAAGGAAAACGGCCTGGGAGACATGAGGAACAAAGTACCAGACCCTGACACATATTTTAACTCTTGAGAGTGTGAAAATGAAACCAAATGGACCCGCAAGGGTCCATTTGGTTTCATTTTTACATTCTCAAGAGTTACATCCGGTTAACCAACTTTCCGTCATTTAGCCTGCGGACCACCTGGAATCCTCTCAAGGACCACTGGTGGTCCCCGGACCACCTGTTGAAAACCCCTGCCATAAATAACTAAGTCCTTCTTATCACAGGTGCTTAGCTTTCATGTAAATTGCTCTCAGGAACAGCTTGTCTTCCTCTTTTTCTTCAGTCTTTGCTACCAAATTTGCATTTTCACTTTGTTTCCAAAGTCCGACGTTGTTGATTTTCCAAGCTGGAAACAAGCCTATCTAGCATCAGTCTTATAATAACTCAAATGAAATTAAATAATCTGGATATCAGTGCCCCCACGGCCCACCACCTCAGGACACTGTGGTACTGCAGCTAGAAACCGTCCATAAAGAAATGACACGGACTAGTCATGTCAATGGTGATTGAGGCTCAAACCATTAGAAATAAGCTTGAAGAACATACCGGTATACAATACTATATTAAGTATTGAATAATTTTTTGAAATGTACTGCGTGTTATTTGCATGTTAAGGCTAAGACTAAAACAATTATTGTTACTTGGCTGCTGTGGTATATTCCAAGACTATAGCCGTTCCTTCACACCAAACCGCTTTGCCAAACATGGCTGATCTACAAGCTCACAATATCGTTAGCCTAATAGGATGAATGCCTTTGTCGTTTTTTGGCAAAATTGAGATAATAAGCAAAAACACATTCTCTAGCAAAACTATTCTAAAAATATCAATTTCGACAAGAAATGATTTAGGCATTTTCCCTTGAGGATAATAATATATTGCATGAGCATCAGGCGTTGCAGTTTTGTCAATCTGCTATTTTTAGCTAAGAATAGGAATTTTATAATGCTAAAGCGTTGTTTTATGCGTGCACCTGCACCAGTTCCTTAGTAAGCCTGGTTGGCCTGGTGGGTGGTGATGGATGGAGTTGCACCTGAACTGAAGCCACACTCACAGCTTTAGTTGTGGAGGGCCTGATGTGTGATGTCAATATATTACTGTTTTTTTCCCCATTGGCACGTATGACTGGAAAGGTTTTAGCCCCCAGGAAGAAACTAAATACAAACAGAAGACATCATTGCACATTGAAAAACACACACACCAAGGGGTCTAATTAATTACCATCACCTCTTAAGAATGTGCAAAATTGTAAAAAAAAAAATAAATAAAAATAATAAAAAAAATAAAAATCATACCACTGCCTCTTTAACAAATACTGTAAGCTATTTTGAAACCATTCATCCTCCTAATATAAAAATAGTAATTCATATTCATGTTTTAAGGTGGAAAAAATGTGGCACTCCATTTTTAATGATCAGGATCCTGGATGACTTGATTCTAGTCTTAAGATGACTGATTAGAGATGGGATGATTCATGGCTCTCTTAGGGGAACTGGTTCCCTTGGAGCTGTTCCTTTCAAAGAGCCGTTCAAAAACTGTCTCATTTGTACCGTATATATTTATATATTTTTAAATAGTATTTGTTGTAAACCTTCCACAATTGCATGGTGGCACCAGTGCATTCCACATTGCTTTGACAGCGAGATATGTGGTTTGATTTGATTGAAATATTTATTAACAGTTCGCCACATTGGTATTTGGTATACCTGTAGGTACCCCTTTCATAAAATGTGTGTAAATTTGCGATGCAATCTGTTCATTCTGACAAAAAAGGAACGGCTCCATATACTGTGAACTGGATCCAATCGTTCATGTCAATAAGCCGTTCAAATGACTCAATTTGTTTGTGAACGCCACATCACTATGACTGATTGGAATCAATAATTTTAAAGGCTGAAAATACGAAGGGGCCTGGAACGACAGACACGCTATAGACCTGCGCAGTGACGTCACCAGCCCTGTTCCACTAGTGGATTCCTCATTCATTTTCCTCATAGACTTTTCGAAAATGGTTAATAAAAACACGATTGCGCCGCGGCCAAAGCCAACTCGGGTCGTGACAAATCATGACAACAAACACAATATCGTCATATAATATATAATAGGAAGAAGTAGAAAACGGCACGATACAAGACTTTTTGTTTCGTTTTTCATCTTAGAAATTATTTTATTGTCCCAAAAGTTTGTGTGTGTCATCATGATTCGTCACGACTGGAGTTGGCTTTGTCCGCGGCGTAATAGTCTTGATATAAATTATTTTCAAAAAGTCTATGAGAAAAATGAATGGGGAATCCACTAGTGGAACAGGGGCAGTGACGTCACTGCGCATCTCTATACTGTGGCTGCTATGCCCTCAGCCTACACAGTACACATCCTTGCATGTATAGGTGCACGTGTCAGCGTGTGACAGAGAGAGATAGGGAGAGAGAGGCAGAGTGACAAATTCAGAGACCGTGCCAGCGTTGCCATGCAACTTGGCATATTTTTGTCACTATATTTAGCTTTTTTTCCAGACCCCCTAGTGCCAAAATTAGTGAAAAACTCCTGGCGGAAAATCTAGTGCTTTTTTGCTGGTGAATTGGGGCAAAATTGGTTGACAGGCGCCAGAGATAAAACATTCGTTTTTCACCACTTTTCCTCCTATAATAGAGTCCTCCTTCCTTCCTAGAACGGACCATTGATAACCAAATGGACCCTTAGCCTACAGAGGGTCCAAATGGACCCTTAGCCTACAGATCTGTAACTCTTGAGATCGTAAAATCATTTTACGCTCTCAAGAGTTCAGTTATATTTAAACATCTGAATTTGCACCTAATTTACCGAATTACCTAATGTACACCTTTAGAGAATGTAGAAGAATTGCTATTCTTAAGTTAAGTTAGTCCAAGAGACTAAACTCAACATCAACTGGTGGTCCTCCTAGTGGGTCCTGGTATGAAAATCTTTTGGATTCTGGCTGTTGGCAACACTGACTCCCTCTCTCCCTCCCCCTCCCTCTCCCTCTCTCGTCAATGAGAGGGTTTAAAAGCCATAAAAGTGGGGCGTTATCTGATCGAAGCAGAAGAGAGCAGTGGTATGGATCGGCCCTGGTCAGAGCCGCAGCAGCAGCAGCAGCAGCAGCAGCAGCAGCAGCAGCAGCAGCAGCAGCAGCAGCAGCAGTCTCGCTCTCACTCTCGCCCGCACCATCAAAACACGAAAAAGTTGGGAGTCAATGAACAGTAGATGCGAGATAAACACATCCCCACACTTTACTATGTATGTGCGTGTGCATTATTGATGAAGCCAGTCGTTCACCGAGCCGTGAACCAGATAACAAGCATCAATATTCAGAAAGGTAAAGGGGTTTTGGGAGAACGGAGCGGCTGGTTTGCTCAAAGACATTCTTTTTCTTGTTTCAAGTGTGTTCTTGTTATACGACTAAGTATAAAATCTGTTGATGATGGATCCCCAGCATATGTAAGCCTATAAGACGATGCCAGTTAGGGCCCACCACAGCGTCATGGGCCTTTATTTTTGTCATTCGTGGGCTTTTCACGCAATAATTCAGCGGGTCGTTCAGTTCACACCCACGTGTGCAGCAGTTTGCTTTGTCTGAGGTTTTATTTTTGGTCTCTGACCTGAATCACTTGAAACAGTTCAAAATGAAAAGTTACACCACTGTGACCCAACACGAAGTGAAAAATGTCATTTTCACAGAGCAGTGAAACACAATTCTTTTTTTTGTTACTTCATGTTCTTTTTCTACCTTCATTGTGGACGACACGTCGCAGAGGCCCTCAGGATCAGGGGGTCGAACCCGCGGTCCGCCATCAGTTTGGTTTTGCAGCCTTTCGGCAATGTGTCCAGTGTCATTCCATCTGTCCGCCCTGTACAAGGGCCTCAAAATTATCCCTGAGTAATAAGACTAATAACGCTTAAAACACTATACTTTTATATATCTAAAACTAAAAAACCTTCTATGTCTTATTTCCTTCATGAATAAATGTCTTTCACTCAATAGGAACTGTTCCTGTCACATGTTGATGATGTCACATGTCCATGAATGGTCCAGCCCTCTAGACGAATGCACATGCTAATTATTAAATGTATTTAATAGGGCTGTTGAATGATTAAAATTTTTAATCAAATTAATCACAACTTCAAAATTAATTTAATCATGATTAATCACCATTCGAACTATGTCCAAAATATGCATGTTTTCCTGTACAGGATTTCAAAATTTAAAAAAGAAACAGAATCTGTGAAAAAAATAACCATTTATCTTTAAAATGTTTATCAAAATAGGTGATCTACAAGCCCTCAATGCTTGTAGATCCTCCAGCTATACTTTATGGCTCTGGTTACAGGAAGACACACAGCTATGTCTCCATAAAACCGTGTGCTACCCTTTTGTCTCAATGAGAAAATGCCACATGAGTTAGTTGCGTTAAAAATTTTAATCAGATTAATCAACAAAATTAATTTAATCCCATTAATTAACTAATATATTTTCAACAGCCTTAGTATTTAATATTGGTCAACCGATAAATCAAACCACACAAAAACTCGCTGTCAGAGACATGATGTGGAGCCACCAGTGGAAGGCTTACAACAAATACAATTTAAAAATATACAATATATACGCTACAATTGAGACAGTTTTTTTTTTTTTAATGGCTCTCTAAAAGGAACGCCTCCAAGGGATCCGGCTCCCGTAAAAGAGCCATAAATCCCATCTCTATCCCAAACACATCAAACTAATAATCAAACTAATAGGCACTAACTAAGCAAAATGTCTGTCTGTCTGTCTGTCTGTCTGCCTGTCTGTCTGTCTGTAACAGGCATAAGTCGTCACTGACTACAGCAATCATTCTGAGTTTTCACATGCTCATTGAACATAGCATTAGGAAGAGACTAACGAAGCCCTTTTCTGAAAATAACCAATTGTTAATTAATAATTAATATAATAGTGCATTAAAATTTCCCCATCGACTTAACACGGCAACGTCCGAACGCCCCCTAACGTCACGCATCACATCACGGGCACCGTTTTCGGTGTAACCCCACTGTTGTGGAGTTGTTGCTGGAGGAGCGGTGTTGTTGTCGGACAACGGAGGACAACGCTGGCACAATGTGGATTTACGTTACGCCGGGAAGAAAGCGACACGGACACTTAACGCACGTTCCAACTGGACAGTTGTTTGTTTTCCATCTCGCATGTTCAAGTGAACAGCAGCAGCAGCAGCAGCAGCACCAGCCCCGCGCCGTGTCGGCTGCTTTAGCCTACTCGCCACAGTGTTTGAGGAGCAGCAGGACGTGCTAGCAGTCAAAGCTACCATCATCCACTTAGCCACATCCAGCCTCTGCCGCTGCTGCCCAATGTCCATATTCCAACACTACCCACTGCAAAGTGCAAACACGATCGTATTTCACTCTTTTTCGAACAATGCCTTATCACACACGTATGCGTCTGTCTACGCGTCCGTCCCTATTCAGGCTGCACGAACAGCGCTCGAGCGCTCAGTTTCTGACCCCCCAATGTCGCACGTATGACTCTACATGCCATTGATGTCGCACCGTTGACTCTGCATGCCCTTGAACGGCCAGAGTTTTACAGACAGTACACAGAGTTGCGACAACTCCATAGACATGTACAGGCAGTTCGCCATCATGGCGCACCCATGATGGCCAAAACACTAACATCGTTTCTTCTTTTCTATGCGTGTGGGTGTGTGTGTGTGTGTGCACGTGTCACCGTGTTTTTTAACCAGTGATCTAGGGACCACCAGTGGTCCCTGAGAGCAATCCAAGTGGTCCCCAGGCTAAATGATGGAAAGTTGGTTAACCAGATGTACTGTAACTCACATCGCACATCATGCCACAAAGAAGTTAAGAACACAGCATACCTTCGGCTGGCACGCAACACCAAAGATTAACATTCAGTCATGAAACACAACCAGGTAATCATAACAGGTTCTGACAACTTATGTTTGTGGAAGATTCAAATAAATAGAGATGAACACTTGGAACAATACTTCATGATGTCCACAGAAACAACCATGTTTATGCAACAACATTATTTATCACCATTTTTCTGTACGCCTTGCTTTGCCACAACTGATTTATCATTTCCCATGTTACAATATACATTAAAACAATTGTTACTCAACCCACTTACATTATTGAAATGATTAGTACATCACATTACCCATGCTTTGCATGGTTTGGACTTCACATATTAAACGGGTAAGGTCCTAGTTAAAATAAGTAACAATGGTTGTGAAAGACATGAAGTGGCCCTTCTATAATCAGAGATATCAGAGCTGGTGTGGTGAAAGTTTACTCATTGAGTATGCAGTGTTCTGCCTGCTCTGTTCTCTGTTTCATGATCAAAAGGTAGAATCAAAGAAGAAGCGGGGACAAAATAACTGTTAGTGCACGCGCTCCACGTGCGTGCACATGAGAGTGCATGGGAGACCGAGGAAAGAGAGAGAGAGAGAAAGATACATTAAGGTTAGGTGAAAATACAGCGCGCGCGACGTTAGTGCGATAGCAGCAAGGAGAGCGATATGAAATATCGCCACCGAGACGCTCTCCAATGTGTTCTCTGGGTTTCTCCAGATGATAATAATCAAAAGGCAGCAGCGGGGGGAGAAAAAAGAAGGAGAGGTTGGCGAACGAGATAGAGGCAAAGGAAAGATATTCAGTCAAAGCATTTGAGGGACCAGAGAGAGAGAGAGAGAGAGAGCGAGAGTATACACGGGGGCTGTGACTGACTAGCAGGTGCAGGACTGGGGTGGAGGAGGAGGAGGAGGAGGCGAGGGGTCTTGTCTTGATCAAGAGAAAGATCTCACTTGTTTAATCTTGAGACACTTCCAGCTCCTGAACTATAGCAGCGGCGCTTTGGTCCTGCGCTGTGTGGCTGTTTTGTGATCAGGAGCCCGACGAGTTCATCTCCTCGGCTCTCTCTCTCTCTCTCTCAGCTCTATAGCCTGGGCTTGCGTGGGCTGCAGAGTTGATTACAGCTCTGAGAAGAGGGCCCTTTGTCATCCCCGGTTGTTAGAGCACCAAAAAGGCCGACTCCTCCCGTGTCATCTCGGAGCTAACGGCGGCAGCCTCCGCTTGGCGTTGTTCGCCGCATTTACATGAAGAGCGGTGTTACACAAAATGAACCACTGATGCCTGGTGTAGTTTGACATCAATGGCCGTGAACGTACAAGGTCTGTAGATGTGCTGCTTTCAACCTGACTTTCAACAGAAATATGAATGACTTGAAGAGAACGGAGGAATGTAGAATAGAACAGTAGGCCTATGCCGAAAATGAGGGCAGAGCGGGTAAAGTAGTTAACCAGATTATGACAGAGTGCTAGCTCTGGTCCAGAGCTCCACTGCTTCTGAGTCTGACTAGCATTGGAGCTCTGCTACTCTCCGTGCAATCGGCCATTACTCCACCCGACCAGCCTCTCTTCTCTAGTGGATATATCAAGAACGTTTTACCTACTCACCAAAATAAACACATTTGTGTCATTAGAAAGCCTACTTACCTTAGTGGTAGCACTCTGAGCCCCCCACCACACGGATAAAGTGGACTTTTTGGCCAGAACGCGATCGTTTTTCACCGGAAAAACAACCAGGATTTGCGCCCTCTACCGATATTGCCAATAGAAAAGTTCCATATAGGAAATATTTTTCCTTCAGTGAAAAACGATCGCGTTCTGGCCAAAAAGTCCACTTTATCCGTGTGGTGGGGGGCTCAGGAGTGTTTCCACTAAGGTAAGTAGGCTTTCTAATGACACAAGACATGTTTATTTTGGTGAGTAGGTAAAACGTTCTTCATATATCCACTAGAGAAGAGAGGCTGGTCGGGTGGAGTAATGGCCGAATGCACGGAGAGTAGCAGAGCTCCGATGGAAGTCAGACTCAGAAGCAATGGAGCTCTGGACCAGAGCTAACAGAGTCCGATTTTCATTCCGATATATCATATTATAACCCGAATGATATCATATAATTCATAATATTAAGCATCCAGATGCATCACATTGTTTTGACTACATTTATCATTTATGAAAATCGTGTTGCCAAAACAGGGTTGCCAGCTTTATGAAAACGGACAGGGTTGCAAACTTTAGGAAAACAGGGTTGCGAACTTTAGGAAAGCAGGGAGGGTTGCCAACTTTAGGAAAACAGGGTTGCCAAGGTTATGAAAACTGGCATCGTTGACAGCTTTAGGAAAACGGGGATGGTGGCCAACTTTATGAAAACAGGAATGCCAACTTCATGAAAACGGGTTGCCACCTTTATGAAAACAGCGTGGCCAACTTTTGAAAGGCAAGTCTCCGACCTGCGGTCGCTTCTCGCCCCTTGAGGCATCTCAGTTTTAGAGGCCTTCAGAAAACTGCGATCCAGAATCTTCACAGCAATTTCCCCATGCAGCGCCAGCCTTTATACTGCTGAATAGAATCCAATATAAATACTTTATTAAAAATAGGGTCGCTAAAGAACCGCAGCAGAAGCTCTCATCAAGCCATCGCTTCCACAAGGCAATAAATAATAAAACAGAAAACATAATGTCAATTTACACATGTGTAAGCATTTTCACACAGGGTGGCAGAACTATCATAAGTAAGTCGACACGTTAGATGTTATAGTCCCCTCAATCATGTGCCTGTTAGAGCACTGGCAATTTTAGGGGAGTTCCCTCCCTGGTGGCAAAAAAAAAAGTTGGGGGAAAAAGGTTAGGCTATATATAGAAAAAAAAATGTTTTTTGTCATTTGTAACTTCTTTCAATTGTAATTTCCTTCTCATTTATACAAATCTATATGTTTCCATTCCATTCATGCCTCTATTTATTCTGCATTTTAGCCATGCACCACCATTTGATGTGGTGAGTTTAGTCTCTCAGACCCAGAACTAAGGATTTCAAGTTTTTGTTCACAAGTTAGGAGATATAACTGGCAAAACATTGGTCAAAATAACAATTCTTAAACATTTTCTATGTGTAGATCCTTGAAAATGTTTAACTATAATTTAACACGTCCCTGGATGAATCACAGAGAGAGTCAGATTGAGGCCAGACTAACTTAAATCAATCATAACTAGTCAGATCAGAATAGCATAGCTACCGCTATAACTTTATTATTTCAATTGGTGAAGACGTCCTATAGGAACGAGGTAAAGATCATCCCCATATGTCCTGTGATCTACGCTAGACACCAGGAATCTGATAGATGTTTTATAGAATTCTGAATTTATTGTGAATGATTTTACATATGTCACCAATGTGCATTTTAATTGTGTTGCGCTACCATCTTGTAGATCCAGGGGCGGATTGGCCATGTGGAGTACAGGGAGTTTTCCCGGTGGCCTGCGCCACCTAGTGGCCTGATGGACAAGATCCAAAATGCACTAGTGGCACTTCCAAAATGCACTAGAATGTGCTAGATGCTCGCCTGGAACATGCAGATCAAAATGACCATTAATCTTCTACATTCTCTAGTTGTGTAGACCAAGCTGGGCTAATTCACATGATGAATATTTTAACTCTTGAGGGTGTAAAAATGAAACCAAATGGACCCGCAAGGGTCCATTTGGTTTCATTTTTACGCTCTCAAAGAGTTACATCTGGTTAACCAGCTGCCACCCCCAGGGTGGCCTGGCAAAGGCAAAATTGTCCCGGCGGGAAAATATGTGCCAATCCGCCCGTGTGTAGATCTGCTGTTTTGAGGTGGAAGTATTAAACATTTGTTTGCCACAGAGAATCCTTGATTGTCGTTTCATTATCTGTTGGTGCCCGTTTGTGACACACATCTCGTGACCTTGCTGTGTTGTTGTTACTGTGCAGTCATTGGATGAGATTTCTGCCGCCAGAGAAGTGAAAAGCATTAGCAGAATGTGTGTTATAGGAGACAGGTAGCCTGCAGGGTCACTCTGACCACAAAAAACCCATGTTATTCTTAATGCATGCTGTTTGAACCAGATCGTTCCAGAATCATCTCATCATGGGTAGCTATGACAACTGTGACAACAGCCTATTGTACCGATATACTGTGTGCAGCTTGTGAAATATTGAGAGAGCCTTTGAGAAACATGCTATAATGGTTTGTCTAGGGATTCCGCCTGCGGTAACGCTACTGTACACTCAAAGTGTAGTGTAGATTTGATAACATGTCTTCATAAATACACATACATATACTATATACTATACATACATACATATACTACATACATACATACATACACTAATACATACACACATACACTAATACACATACACTAATACACACACACACACACACACACACACACACACACACACACACACACACACACACACACACACACACACACACACACACACACACACACACACACATACATATACATACATACACATATATATATATATTGTAATCAGGTGATATTGTGGAGCCAGATTTGACTAGTCTTTGATTACCTTGATCTGGACACAATCAAGACGTCACTTATTAATTGGTTGCGGTCCCGACCGTGTTAGCTTGGTACCGTCCTCCCAGCAGCTACACACGTTTTAATAGCTGACAGAAAAGATGACTGTCACGCAGGGGCGGATTGGCACATATTTTCCCACCGGGACAATTTTGCCATTGCCAGGCCACACTGGTGGGGGCAGCTGGTTAACCAGATGTAACTCTTTGAGAGCGTAAAAATGAAACCAAATGGACCCTTGCGGGTCCATTTGGTTTCATTTTTACACCCTCAAGAGTTAAAATATTCATCATGTGAATTAGCCCAACTTAGTCTACACAACTAGAGAATGTAGAAGATTAATGGTCATTTTGATCTGTATGTTCCAGGCGAGCATCTAGCACATTCTAGTGCATTTTGGAAGTGCCACTAGTGCATTTTGGATCTTGGCAGTTGCCAACACTGCCTCCAGCAGCGCAACCGCCCTGGCGCACAGGAGTGAACGGGACACCTTTTCTTTTTTGAAGGATAGAAACACTAGTTTGCCTGGCCTGGGCCTGGTGCCCTGGACTTTTCAAAAAATAAATAAATAAAATAAAATCTGTCCAGGCCACTAGGTCGCGCAGGCCACCGGGAAAACTCCCTGTACTCCAGATGGCCAATCCGCCCCTGCATCTGCATATGGATGCACATAAGCGTCACCATGGAGATCTCTAGATCTCATCAGCATGGCTGACCGAATGAAGGACGATGAAGATTGGGTGACTTTGTCTGAAGTTTGCGATCATTATGTTGAGCAGCTGTTGAGTCTGTGGATGTGGAGGGTGCTTTTCCGGTTATTATCCACTGGAAACATATAGCCTCCTCTATTCTGGAAATAACATTCACAGAAAAATAGCAGATCTCTCCAAGTTCACAGTTTCATTTCAGGTCCTTCTTAATTTTTACCGCTGCTATATAATGACTTAACTTTGTAGATAATAATCAATGCGTAAAAATCAAAGAAGAAGGTTACTTTCGGATACTTTGTTTTATGATTTGCAAACTAGATAAATTGACGCCTTGATAGAGCAGAATAAGAACAGTAGTTTCGACAACAACACCTCATTTACAAAGTGACATTAAATGTCACTTTGTGAATGAGGTGTTATTGTTATTTTTTGCAATACAGGGCGCTCTGGGAGACTGTAGCTGGGTGCTATTGGGAGTTAAGATATTCATCTGAATTAGCCAAAATCTACACAACTAGAAGATTAATGGTAATTTTGATATGCATGTTTGACAGGTTTTTTCCCCCCCAAATCCAGTCTGTAATTGTGGACAAAAGCAGGGGTCTGTAGGGGCTAAAATGTCATCAGATGGTGGTCTGTGGCTCAAATTCTGAATAAATAGTGGGCTGTGGTATCAAAAAGGTTCAAAACCTCTGGTGTAACCCATCACTCACGTAACTGTCTATTCAAAGACTCGATTCAAAGAAGTGGCCGTTAGAAGGAAGCAGAGGGTGTGATCTCTACTCCTGAAACGTGTTGAACACAACATGCATTTAGACTACCGTATTGGATATAAAAAAAATATGACAGCTTGTCAAAAACGATGCGATGTGAGCTTGTAGTCGTGCTGCTTTCAAACGTGAGACACGCGGTCGCACGGCTGTATATTAAACTGTAAGGCACTGGGCTCTCGGTTCAAAGACCCCATAAGTACAATTATGTATGAACGTGGCAGGGTGTAGCACATGGATGAATTATTGCTGTGCTCTGCAGCTCGCTGGAACCGCCGGCTGCATTAGTCGAGCTAACTTTGCAGAACAGTCAGAAAAAGAAGAAAAAGAAAAAAAAAAAACCCAAACCGTGTGTGTGTGCGTGCGAGTCAGAAGGGAATAGCGGTTACCATGGTGAGATGGAGAATGAAATACTGCTCGGGTACAAAATCTGGAAAAAGCGGCAAAGCCTCCCAGTTCTGCGCTGTCATTTCCAATTAGAATCATTCTCCAGTAATTGTAATGCGATGCGGTATTTGCAATTAGATCAAACCGAGCCGCTCTGCATTTCATCACATGCTCCTCCTGTGTGCTAGTTTGTTACAGAGCCATTTTGAGAACCTCAACGCGTCATGCAGCGGATTGTGCACGCACATGCACATATGCACGCGCACACACATGTACGCACACAGCACAAGTATAGTACATGTACAGTACAGCACTCAGTTCAAACAGGTCAGATTTGAATGTAGACTTGTCGAAATGGATGGTACAGTGAGACTAACAGTGAAAAGACTGTTATTGGGGAAGTATTTCCAGAAAAATGTTTCCGATCCGATCCATCATTTCTGTATTAACACCAATACTAAATACTAATGGTACTGTACCAGTGCTGTTTTATAGTCATAGCTACAGTCAGTATATCTCTTGTTGGGTTTATAGCAATACAGTATATATCTCTTGTTGGGTTTATAGCCATAGCTACAGTACTGTATATACTGTATCTCTTGTTGGGTTTATAGCTATAGCTACAGTATATAGCTCTTGTTGTATTTCAAATCAAACGTGCACTTGCAGGATGAGCCACTCACTCCACATGCCCCAACAGTTTACTTATCTGTCATAGTGTCAAACCCATAAGGGGATCATTGTTAAGCAGTATAAAATCTTTGCTTGACCCCTTAGAAAAAGTAATAGTATTATAGCACTTAGATAGGTAATATGTTACATTAGTTTATTGCTTTCTCCTGCAACGGAATAGAAATGTACAACACAATGTGTTTGGCAACTGTGACGATTGTCATGTGCAGTACATTATGTGTGCAGAATGCTGCTGTGGATTAGGTACAAACTCTCTGTTCATATATATATATATATATATATATATATATATATATATATATATATATATATATATATATATATATATATATATATATATATATATATATATGTATTAATAATAGATTTGTATTAATATTTTCCTGCACACAAACAACACGCTCATTTGTAATAAGTAATGAGGCGTGTTTTGAATGAGTATCATATTACATATTATCCATTTTGGCAGAGTGATATTGTTCCACTACTTTTGCTGGAAAAGGTATATAGTAATAGTAAGATGCAACATATTACTGCCCAACACTGGTGGTTATACCGGCATATTCACTGATACCGATATGACCCGATTAAATGAGAGGCGGTACAGATATATTTTATCCCCCCCCCGTTATACAGTATCTTCAGTTTTCAACATTCAGCCCAAATTAATCCTTAGCTGAGAGAGAGAGAGTGAAGGAGAGGGAGGGCTGCTCTTTGTTCACCAAACCTCTTTGCTGAAAAGAGTCGACCTACAAGCTGACAACGCCTCGTGCCACAACTCATTGGGGGCTTGTAGATCAGCTATGCCTGGCTAAGAGTCAGGGGCGGATCTAACATTTACCATTTGGGGGGGCAGGAGAAAATGGTATGGCCGTGTATCGCCTGTGTCGCTTCGTGCCACGGGCGATGAAGCCGCACCCATACCATTTTCAGTTACAGGACTTATTAGGCAAGTAAAGCATCAATAATAACATGAGTTGTTGTTGAAGTTGCAACAGACACGCAGCATGCATAAAGCTAAAGGTCTGACTCCGAGAGTTTTCTGTTTTCAATGATGAAATGCTGTTGGTTTAGTGGTGAGACGATTGTAGTTAGTTAGTAGTAGTAGTAGTAGTAGTAGTAGTAGTGTTTCAAATCATTTTAAGCACTGAAATATCTTGGGTTGTTTTGCATCGTGTTTGGGGGGGCAGACTGGATATTTAGGGGGGCATTGCTCCCCCCCCCCCCCCCCCCATGCCCATACCTAGATCCGCCCCTGCTAAGAGTTCTCAGAATAGGGATCTACTTTAACTGTAGAGATCAAGTCAAGTCATCAACAAAGAGAGAGAAAGATTCAAACACCCTGCTGTGAAGCCTCTTCATTAAAGGACAACTTCATCACTTTTCAAACTCTCCATTGAACAAAGGAACAAAATGGTGCTATCTTGGCATGGATGTGAGTGAGGACCAGTCACACTTTACGAAGGTCAGTTGAAAATTGGTGAAAATGTCCTTTAAAGTTTAAAGCGCAGCAGGATATGCGTATAAAACAGCCGTTATTTGACTGAAAGTAAATGGGACATTATCCTTCCTAGAGCGAGCGCCGCTGCAAACAGCCCCGCGAGCCAATGAACTCTATGGCTATAAAAAAAAATCACATCGCCACTTTGAGGATCTAAATTTCTGTCTCCTATTGATCCCCCGGAGCCGTTTATTTCTATTGCTCAGTTTTAGTCTAATGCAATCTTTCAAAGTTATTTGAAAGAGCCATCCGATGGGTTTATATAATGGAAATGGGCTTTTTTGCAAATGAGAACGGCACGTCTCTCTCCCTCTCTACCCTCTGGGACATTTCCAATTCGCACGCTTGTTTTAGCTTTATGCTTTTCATTTTCACTGGTTGGAGAGGAGACGGGTGTACGATGTTTGTGGAGCATTATGGCCATGCATTTATCTATCGTGATTATACACTATACTGTAAGTGTGTGTGTGTGTGTGTGTGTGTGTGCGTCTGTGTGTGTGTCTGTGTGTGTGTCTGTGTGTGTGTCTGTGTGTGTGTGTGTGTGTGCGTGCGTGCGTGTGCGCGCACGCGCGGATTAAAAAAAAACACATGGGAATTACTGCCCCTTATGCAGTAAATAACCGATAATTGCATCAGCATAAGTAAGTGTGCCACCACTTTAGATACTATTTACATAATGGAGGGAGGATATAAAAATGCAATGCAAATTAGCCGTTTCTATAGTGGACAGTAGTAAGATTGATTTTTTTTTTTATTCTCATCTGTAGCGCCCCCCAATCACACCTTAGAAAGCGTGAGTGTCTATTTCATATACTTAACTTAATCAGTATAGTGAAGGGTATTGAGATTGTTGATATTAGGGACTTTAAGCCATATGACGGCGATGTCTCCACTACGGCAACAGGAAGTCAACCGGTGCTCGACAGGTCAACCTGCTTGCCGTAGCAGCCGTTCCTACTACGGCAGAACGTACATGGCAACACACTGCATAGACCCGTCACCGTGGTCAGGGGCGGATTGGTCATCTGGAGTACAGGGAGTTTTCCACCTAGTGGCCTGGACAGTTTTTTTTTTTTTTCTCTTTTTTTTTTGGGGGGGGGGGGGGGGGGGGGGGGGGGGGGGGGCTGTTGCGGTTGGCTGTTTGTTTAATGATATTGTTAGCTGCGGCGATTGCGTCATAGCAGCCGTACTCCCGGTAAAGGGAGCTGTTCTGAAGATGCAGCAGCTTAAAGTGCCTAATGATTTTGTAATCATCCTTAGGCAGGGCGGATTGGCCATCTGGATTACAGGGAGTTTTCCCGGTGGCCTGCACCACCTAGTGGCCTGGACAGTTTTTTGTTTTTTTTTTTAAAGTCCAGGGCAGGCCAGGGCGCCAGGCCCAGGCCGGGGAAACTAGTGTTTCCATCCTTCAAAAAAGAAAAGGTGTCCTACACCAGAGCCTTCAAGTAGGAGAGTTGCCATATTCCCGTTCACTCCTGTGCGCCAGGGCGCTCGCTGGAGGCAGTGTTGCCAACTTCCAAGATCCAAAATGCACTAGTGGCACTTCCAAAATGCACTAGAATGCGCTAGATGCTCACCTGGAACATACAGATCAAAATGACCATTAATCTTCTACATTCTCTAGTTGTGTAGACTAAGTTGGGCTAATTCACATGATGAATATTTTAACTCTTGAGGGTGTAAAAATGAAACCAGTGTTACATCTGGTTAACACTCCCCAGGGTGGCCTGGCAAAGGCAAAATTGTCCCGGTGGGAAAATATGTGCCAATCCGCCCCTGTCCTTAGGGCCACAAATCACTCCTTAGAAAGCACAAGCGTCTTCTTTCCCCAAATCAAAAAAGCCTTTCTGTTTGAATTAGGCACTTAATTGTGCTTATGAGTAGTGATTTGGGGCCCTAAAGATCAATGCATAGAGGGAGGTTGAAACCCAGGGTAACCCAAAACGACGATGAAAAGGCGGGACTTCCGTTTTGTTAACTTCACCCGGAAGTTGCCGGATGTTGTCATTTGTCAGCCAATGACGGCACAGTGCTCCCAAAAATGTATACCCTGCGGAAACATTTGATTTTTCCCCTTTGTGCTCGCAAAGCTGTTGTAAATGGTTAAAAGATGAATTCGTGTGCACTTTGCACACTTCTATAACTGCTTTGTTCGTTGGAATCATTTTTTTTTTTTTTTTTTTTTTTTTGAGTGAACAAGTCAAGTCGCTAGTTGTTAAAAACCCCACTACTCTGGAGGAGAGGGGGGGTGGAGCTAGGTGGCCTGGTAGTGGTTGGGGAGTGGCCACTGACTACCACCACCTGGGATCTATATAGGAGAGGGTAGTGGGGTGGACAAACATTTTGTCTCTTGGGAGGTGCTGGTAGCACCAAGCACCATCAGATGCATTACTGTTGTAAGTGCTGCTCATTTAACATGCTTTGCTAATATTGTTTGTTTTCTATAGTTTGTTATTGCTACTGTTTATGTTTTGTGCACTTTAATTAGTTGTATTTTGATTTGGATTTTCTGTGTTTTTGTTCCTTTCTGTCAGCTCAAATCATCTGTTCACCTATTAACCTCATGCCTCATATCAACTTTAATAAATATCCTCGAATGTAAAGCCTGCCCATTATTCCATACACACTCTAACCGGTGTGCTGGCGCTGGAGCGCATTTGGTATAACATCAAACCAGCAACCTCCCTAGTACATTTTACACTAGTGATGATTCAACAGTGTTGTTCCTCTGGGGACAGTAAATACAGTAACTTCCGCAACTACCATTCATGGTATCAAAAGCGCACCGTTTGCCCAGGGTGATTTCAAACACCGTTTTAGGACTTGGGGGTTTGGGGGGGGGGCATATTTTGACAGCAGTAACTGCCTTGATCTCCTCTGTGAACTACAGTGAGACAAATACTCAAGCATGGCTCTCTGGTGACGCCTGTCGTAAATGGAAAGCCACATTAAACGTCTAATAGTTAAATTCCATTATTTGTACATAAAGCTAAAGTTAAAAGTATCCACTAATATAGTAGCGCACATGTCTCTTCAAGGCGTGCACAGTCTTGAGTTAATGATGGCTATTGCCTATAGGGCAAGTAGCATTCTTTACTGGTCAAGACATCTGTGCCTGACAAGGGGCATTTGCTGTTTTGACCTCCACCTGATGTTTTAGATAACGGCCTGTAGGTAGCCGGTAGTTTTCCAGTCCTCTCACACACACACACACACACACACACCCACACACTCACACGTACCTTCACACACACACACACACACGCACACACACACACACACACACACACCCACACACACACACACACACACACACACCTACACACACACACACACACACATGCACGAACATAGATCCCACCTACTTTAGACACACCCATACCTGTACTGGTTTTGTAATATATGCATTGGTCAGTTTGAGATTCGGGACAGACACTGAGACAGAGACTGAGGGATGAGAGGCAGCCACGCAGGGAGAGACCCTCTCTCTCTCTCCCTCTCTGCTCTCTTCCTCGATTCCATTATGCGACTATTACCTGCTGTTTAAGATGTGCCTGTCCTTGACTTTATAGTCAAGTCATTATGATCATTGAAAATAAAGAGACTACGATTTGAGACAACAAGAACCATTTTGCCTGGTTGTCCCTTCCTTCCTGATGAGATGATGCACGCACAAATAAGACCGTTTGTCCGGGCCCACCCCCGTGGCGCCCGGACCGCACCCGATGACCGCGATGCCATGCAGCACCAGAAACTACACAGTGGCGAGTCTAGCCGGAGAAGTCTTCAATAGTTCAACCTTTTTTTGATGGTGAGTTGATTACTATCTGATTAGGTTTGAGCTAATCAACAAGGACCTAGGACTTTTGAGTTTTGTTTGTGGGTGCTGTCCGTGGTATTGGGGTCTAGGGTGCCGAGTGTTGAATTAGGGGAAAAGACAACCATGTTTAAATGAATGAATGATGTGTGAATGCATACAGAAAGTATGATTTTAAAAGCTTGAGAAAAAAAAAAAAAAAAAAAAAAAAAAAAAACGCAATATTTAAAAAATGATTGGCGGAAAATAGGCGTTTCCGAACATTGCTCTATTTTTGCCTATCGAAAAAGACGAGATATGAAATATGAAATATGAGATATAGGAAACAGAGGATTGAGATCGGTAAACTAGGCCGATGGATGTGCAAAGTGAGGGATTTTTAGAGTTTTTTCATTATTCATATTTTATTACAGTGTGCCTGACGTATTGCATCATGTTTGTTTGGTGCGTTTATAATAATAGGTCTTTTGAAAAATTGTAAATGTACAATTTTCGTCACACTGGCTGTATGATATGAATAACTCTTACTTTTGCAATTGTGTGTTTGCACGTGAAGTCACGCGGACAGGCCTGAGGTGTTGTTTTAGATACTGATGGGACGTTTCGCGTACGTGATGATAGGGTGCTAATACTTTTATTTGGGGGTTTTGTCGGAACATTTAAAATGTTGATGTTCGGTGTAAACGGACCATTTCAAAGATTAGTATTGGGTTTTCAGATCGCGGCCCGGATCGCTTCCAGGAGCCGAAATGATGGACGGAATTTGGGCGTGTACATGTTCATTGGTTCCAAAATTTTAGACAGTCTGTTCGGTTTTTTCCTGCTTCATTCCGTGCCATAAGGCTGATTATCGCTGATCAATGGATGTAGGATTTTCGGCTATGGCGTGTGTGGTCGC
Organism: Benthosema pterotum; assembly: GCA_039105355.1. NCBI lineage: Eukaryota > Metazoa > Chordata > Actinopteri > Myctophiformes > Myctophidae > Benthosema > Benthosema pterotum. Next base: position 4,484,513 of record CM076976.1, on the reverse strand, counting down.
GGTGAATTTCTGTTTGAATTTGCAGTTTGGTGACATTTAAGCGTCGCTTTGACATGTGGCGTGCCTGAATTGTCGTATAACAAACCCTTGAGAAAGACAAAGAGAAGAATGAGAATAAAGAGAATAAGAAGAAGAGAAAGAGAATTTGATTGAGAAAAGTAGAAATTAGGTTTTAATTGTGTACGCGCGATATTTTTGATATGTACTGTTCTGTTTTTATTTGGGGGTTTATACGTTTTGTTTGTCCGTTTTCGTTGCGTCTGTAGTGGCCTCTTTTGTCATTTCTGTTTGTTGGTCGGGCCGAACTTTTTTTTTGAACTTTTGCCTTTTCTTTTTGTGTAGATTATGTATGGTATTGGATTGCTACAGTACTTTGATATAAGTGCTTTTACTGTGTCGAGTGTGGAGTCAAAGTAAATTAGTCTGCAATAGTGATCGATAATAGCTCGTCTATTAACTTCAGGATGTCATTGTATATTCTGTGGGATCAAAGACTTTTTGAAATAGTGGCTACGACAAACCTCATCTCGGTCGATTTAAAGTATTTTTTCGGTGTATTTGTGGTGCTGTAATATCGGCACATCGGTTTACGCGTTATTTCTTTCTTTTTCATTCCCGTTTTTCTTTGAGTTAAACGGTAGCCTATATGATGGGAGTTAGAGTGGTGTATTGTCTGAGTTGCCCTGGGCAACGGTGGGTGCCTTGTTCTAGGCGTGTCTTCGTGTGGCCCATGGGACATTCCATGGGGGGTAGTGTAGGAGCAGGGTGCATCCTGACTATGGCAGCACATGCGCTGTTAGCTGTTTGCCCAGGGGGCGTAGAGTGTAGGCTATGGGACACCACAGTGCAAGCCATTCTGGATGGTTGAAGACATAAAATTTTGCATTTTTTGTCTTCAAAGGGAGGAGGATTATTGAATATAGTGAATAGAAACATCAATTCTAATAAAAAATAGGAATATAAATAATAATAAATAAAAGATAATAATAATAAATAATAATAATAATGTGGAAATAACTAAAATTGGCATAATGAAACAATACTCCGTGCAATAGGTATGGATCTCTTACAACAAAGGAGAAGTGGATCGAATGAGTCAAATTAGGAAAAAAAAAAAAAGTAAATGGTCTCTATAAGTGATTTAATTTTAGGACACTAAAAGTTAAATAGTAAACAGAAAATCTTGAATCCTATATAGTAACTATTGTGTGAAAATGGGCTGAATGACTGAATGAATGAATAGTATCTCTTTGTATGAGTTTGGAATGTTGTCTTAGGAAAGTGAATATTAATACTAAACTATCTTGTTTTTTCTCTGTCTTTCAAACATCCGGGGCGTGGCCGTTTGGCCACACACACACACCGTGCCTCGAGGGGAGCCAAGCTACAGCCTATCAGATGAGGAGGGTCTCAGGTCAACTCCCAGAGGCCCCGTCTGAATGCAGCGACACTCCACAGATGACACCCAAGATACCCATCTGGAGTCTGGACTGACGCTGCAACTTGCAACAGAAACAGTTTGAGTTTGGCAACCCTTGGTAGTTTGATAAGACTATTAGTATTAATAATTCAGTTTGGAATGAAAGTTGGCAGGTGGGAATAGGTTGTCCAGTAAAACATGCTAGGGTGAGAGGCAGCATGACTCGCTCTGTTGTCGAACTTTTTTATTTTCAGTGGCTGAATGGTTTGGAGCATATTTTTGCGAGAACGGAATACGTGGCCAGTAATCTTGATTGATTATTAAACACGTTTCCTCCTTATTGTTTCTAAGCCTGAAGACCTAGGATAAGTTGGTCGGCTAGCTTAGAAATGGGCAAGGCAGTTTATATAGAAATGTTATCTGGACAATGTATTCCACTTGGTGTATGAGTGGCAGTGTTGGGAAATATTGCTTCGGATGGTAATGTTTGCCATTGATTATCAGTAATACATATATTGCTAATATTTTAGTAATATGTCCCAACACTGATGAGTGGTGTGAATGTAGGCGTGGAGTTAGGAGAAGGAAGTATGAAAAAAAAAAAAAAAAGAAAAGAAAGAAAGAAGTATGAATGTATGTGTGTCTGAATGTCTGAATGATTTGAGTGCATGGATGAATGAATGATTGAATGAATGAATGAATGAATGAATGAATGAATGAATGAATGAATGAATGACTGTATGAATGACTGTATGGAAGAAATGAATGACCAAACGAATGGATGGACATATGGATGGATGAGTGAGCAAATGAGTGAGAATGCGGAAACTACAAGTTGTAGACACGATTTGAAAGGGAAGATTGACAATAGGGATTCTAGTGAGTAGTATAATTATTGAAGTATTGCAAGTCAGAGAGTAAATGAATGAACGGATGAGTGTTGTGTGACTATGGAAGGTTGTGACTGAGTGAATGTGGAATGAAATGTGAGAGATGAATGATGTCATGGAATGGATGATTTGGGAAGAAAAGAAAAGAAAGATGGATGAATGGTGAACAGAATGAGTGGTGTGTAGAGTGTAAGAGGTGATGGAATGAGTGTGTTTTGCTTTTACCGAAGTTACTAGGGCGGATTAAGTATTTGAAAAAAAAAAAAAAAAGAAAGTTGCTGATGGAGACCATTGTCTATTGCTGAAAAGTAAATTGAAAAGCAAATTTATAGTTCAAAGAAAAAAAAATGAGAATAAGTTCTAGTAAAATGCAGTTAGGTTAGTGTAAGAGTAGGTACCAATTTGAGATTGAATGATTAGTTTTGAGTCTGATGTCTGTACAGCAATCGCAAGGATTAGATTCGAAGTGGTGAAGTTGGTGTGAGTGATACAATTATTAGACTCAGTGCACGGAAAAGTTTTGTAAGAGGAGTGTACTGTGACGACGGTACACATGCGCTCTTTAAGACAGGAGAAGTGCATGGGTGTATTGGGAGTCTCGAGACCCAGTTGCCCTCGAGTAACTAATAGCTTTTGAGCTGAGAGGGACACGAGTTGACCCCCACGCGGATGTGTGGACCTTTTCGCTGTGGCATGTAGACTAGAGAGAGCCATAGTTGGAATAATTGGGTTAAAACTATTTGCCCCTCAGCCTATATCCACCTTTTGCCAGCCTTGTCGATTTGAGTGGACATCAGTGTGTATTGCTAATAATTGGCCATTTAAACTGAAGTAAAGTAATGTGTGACAAATGTATTTAGATGATCGATGCTGGACAGACAACCAGCTGCAGTGATTTCAAATTCCTGTGCTAAAAACATTTTTTTAAAATAGAATAGTATAGTTAGGTTAGGTTAGGTTAGGTTAGGTTAGGTTAGGTTAGGTTAAGACAGTAACATAGATGGTCTCTGTAAGCAAAATTGACAAGTACGGAAATTTTTGGGCCCTACATTTAAGTGAATGTGGAAGATATATCATTATAATCCGACATTATTGTCTTTCACCGCAGTATAGACAATATTTTTTAGTATATGATCTCATTTTGTATTGAATGAATGGACTCTGTTGTGCGATTGTGTGATTTTAATGCGAGTGAGGTAGTGAATGTGTGAGTGAAAGATAGTGAATGAGTGACTGAAGCAAGTGAGTGAGTGAATGAGTGAGTGAAGTGAGTGAGTGGTTGCAGTGTTTGTGATTGAGTGATAGTGTGTTTGTTCTGTTTCATTTTAACAAGACAGCAGTAATTACACTCTGGGGCAGGACTGGTCATGTAGTAGTGTTCAGTGTTGTAGTACAATTCCATTTGTGCTCGTCCGAAGGGAAGTAAAATTTTCCCTGGAGGAACACAAAAATTCCATTGTCTGTTTTTGTTCAATTGAATTGAATGAATGTAAGAGTCATTTCATTTCATGCTTTTATTTTTCATTGTTAAGTGATAATTACAGTCAGATCGTTTTTATTATTTGTTAATTCCAAAAAGCTAAAGTTACCAACAATATATCTTTTGAGTTTTTTCATTATTTTATTTTGTTTTTCTATTTTTAATGTTTGTTTTGCTTTATTATGTTGTCTCTATCATTTCATATTAAGTTTTGTCTTGTGTTCATGTTTCCGATTGATTATTCATTGTCATTATTAGTTAGGATGTTAAAAGTTATACACACATTTTTAGTATGTTCTTGACCAAAGGGCGGACGTTTAAAGTGGCTTTTCGAAAATGTAGCTACACTTTGTCGTGTAGCTAAGGGCGGAATGTCGTAAATGGAAAGCCACATTAAACGTCTAATAGGTAAATTCCATTATTTGTACATAAAGCTAAAGTTAAAAGTATCCACTAATATAGTAGCGCACATGTCTCTTCAAGGCGTGCACGGTCTTGAGTTAATGATGGCTATTGCCTATAGGGCAAGTAGCATTCTTTACTGGTCAAGACATCTGTGCCTGACAAGGGGCATTTGCTGTTTTGACCTCCACCTGATGTTTTAGATAACGGCCTGTAGGTAGCCGGTAGTTTTCCAGTCCTCTCACACACACACACACACACACACACCCACACACTCACACGTACCTTCACACACACACACACACACACACACGCACACACACACACACACCACACACACACACACACACACACACCTACACACACACACACACACACATGCACGAACATAGATCCCACCTACTTTAGACACACCCATACCTGTACTGGTTTTGTAATATATGCATTGGTCAGTTTGAGATTCGGGACAGACACTGAGACAGAGACTGAGGGATGAGAGGCAGCCACGCAGGGAGAGACCCTCTCTCTCTCTCCCTCTCTGCTCTCTTCCTCGATTCCATTATGCGACTATTACCTGCTGTTTAAGATGTGCCTGTCCTTGACTTTATAGTCAAGTCATTATGATCATTGAAAATAAAGAGACTACGATTTGAGACAACAAGAACCATTTTGCCTGGTTGTCCCTTCCTTCCTGATGAGATGATGCACGCACAAATAAGACCGTTTGTCCGGGCCCACCCCCGTGGCGCCCGGACCGCACCCGATGACCGCGATGCCATCCAGCACCAGAAACTACACGCCTTCCTCCCTTCAAAGATGCTGACTAGTAATCTTGTTGTAGAGACTGCCCCACCAATAACACCGCTGACTCCTCCTCGGAGATGCTAATGCTGCAGTTTTGCAGCAGTTTGTTTGCATTTGTTTTTTTCTTTTTTTTTTTTTCTTCTTTTTTTGCAGTACAGCTTTTCTCAACCCATTTTTGCAGCAGGTGTGTGGTAAACAACAACACTTGTGTTGTATCTTCCCAGTCACTGCTTGCAAAAAAACATTCATAGGATGAAAAAAAGAAGAAAGCCCACCCAGAAAAAACACCAGTACCCATTTCGAACTGACGCTGTTGTACATTCTACCAAAAGTTTGTTCTGAAAGCATATTCAAATATTTGCGCCACGTTTTCACGATTCCCCCGCCTCAACAGTGGCACGTGTACACACCTCATAGCCTCATATGAGGTGTGTACACCTGCTATTTTTCCAATACAACTTAAAAACACCATTGAGGTTCCTGTACAGAATGAGTGAAAAAAACTGCATATTTTAATCGGAATTGTAAGAGTTGACGCATTATTTGGCTATGAGTTCCAGAGATAATAATTATGGTGAAAATAGCTGCTCTAAATTCACAGCATCTCACCTTGATTCTTAAAGGACGACTTTTCAATGTATCGTCATATAATAGGTCCTCACTAATGCACATGGTAAAATAACACTATTTTATTCTACTTAGTCTGTGTCTCACAGGAGGGCTGTGGACAGTTCAGAAACCTGTCCTTCGATGACATCATCATTCGGCAGATTTCTTAAACAATATGTCGGCTGCCACTTTTGCAGTGCAACATTTCAGTAATAGAAAGCCTGCAGTTTCTATTAGCTTGGGTTCCACATCGATGATGTCACTGGAAGGCGGGTTTCTGAACTGCGCATCTACTCAGCCCTGAGTAGAAAAAATATTGGTATTTTATCATACATTAGTGAGGAGCTGTTAGAAAATGTGTTGAAAAGTGGTGAAGTGGTCCTTTAAGTATACAAGTACGTAAGTAAGTATACAAGAATGTCAGTCATACATCTAAGTCAATATGTAATTTTCGTATGGACACGCGGTATCAATATGTACTGTTCAGTAACTATGTTTGACACAAGATTCAATTTTACAATTTACAAGTCTAAAGTGAGAGATATAACTTTTGCAACAATCTTACCTAGAAGAAGAATATTCCTATCTTGGAAATCTCCAAACCAACCCTCTCAATCAATGTGGTTTAATGATGCGATGTGCTGCTTGTAGGCTTAGAAAATGTTGACTTGAGATTCATGGAGACCTTTAATCGAATATTTTAATAACTCTCCAACTGCTGTATGACTCAATGATAAAGACTCAGACCCAGGGGCGGATTGGCACATATTTTCCCACCGGGACAATTTTGCCTTTGCCAGGCCACCCTGGGGGAGGGCAGCTGGTTAACCAGATGTAACTCTTTGAGAGCGTAAAAATGAAACCAAATGGACCCTTGCGGGTCCATTTGGTTTCATTTTTACACCCTCAAGAGTTAAAATATTCATCATGTGAATTAGCCCAACTTAGTCTACACAACTAGAGAATGTAGAAGATTAATGGTCATTTTGATCTGTATGTTCCAGGCGAGCATCTAGCGCATTCTAGTGCATTTTGGAAGTGCCACTAGTGCATTTTGGATCTTGTCCAGGCGGCGCAGGCCACCAGGAAAACTCCCTGTACTCCAGATGGCCAATCCGCCCCTGCTCAGACCCATGATCTTGTTGGCTGCCTCCACCAGGACTGAGCAGTCCCACCCCTTTCACAACATCACCCATGTTCCAGAAATGGAATCCTCATTCATTTTCCCTCATATACTTTTCGAAAATAGTTAATAAAAAGATGATTACACCACGGACAAACTCAACTCGGGTTGTGACAACTCATGACAACACACATAATATTATCATGCATCATCATCTAATTAGCAAGAAGAAAAAAATGGCAGGATAAAAAAAAAAACTTTTTTGATTCAATTTTCCCCTTAGAAATTATTTTATTTTGTCCCAAAACATTGTGTGTCTTGTCATGATTTGTCACGACCCGAGTTGGCTTTGTCCACGGCACAATCGTCTTCATATCAATTGTTTGTGCCAAACTCTATGAGAACAATGAATGGGGAATACATTTCTGGAACAAGGTTGACGTCACAAGTGGGGCGGGACCGCTCAGCTCTACGGAGAGAAGAGTACATGTGTTGCACTTTGTCCGTGACTACGTGCGTCCATCTGTCTGCTGTACAGCTAATCTCTGGCACCACTTACAATATTCTCATTGCCAGGGGCGGATTGGCCATCTGGAGTACAGGGAGTTTTCTCGGTGACCTGTGCCACCTAGTGGCCTGGACAAGATCCAAAATGCACTAGAATGCGCTAGATGCTCGCCTGGAACATACAGATCAAAATGACCATTAATCTTCTACATTCTCTAGTTGTGTAGACTAAGTTGGGTTAATTCACATTCACAGCTGCCCCCCCCCAGGGTGGCCTGGCAAAGGCAAAATTGTCCTGGTGTGTGCCAATCCGCCCCTGCTCATTGTACATTATTCTTATTACTACAGCGCATGTGAATATATGTGACAGTGGGATACAGTGATACAGCACTGTAGTACAGGGAGGGAGGGAGGGGGGGGAGAGAGAGAGAGAGAGAGAGAGAGAGAGAGAGAGAGAGGGGGGGGAGAGAGAGAGGGGGTTGGGAGGTTTTGGCATCATTCCTACTGTAATTAGTTCAACCTAGCTATTTGTTCATCCAACCCCTAATAGATGTGGAAATGCTTCTTCTGGGACGGAACAAAGTGTTGTTGCGGTTGTTTTTTTTTTGGTTGTTTTTTCTGCCGAGGACAAACCAGAGCAAAGGCTATATTAAGACCTTCCAAGAGCTGCCAGCATGGTGTCACATTATAAATATAAATATGCATTTGTATCTTAATAGCTCTAGCCTTTGGCTCCTTAGTTCACAGGTTCGATCCCGTATTAGTGGGATGTTTTCTCTCTGGTTTTAGCCATAGATATGGCAGTCACGACGCAGCAGCTACACAGAGCGATTACTAACATCCACTGTAGCTTATCCAATCAGGGACAGTACCTTCAACATGATGTCTCATCATGTTGATATTGGCAACATTAAAAGGAGAATTCCATCCAATTTCATTTTTTCCTGAGAGTGTACAAATGTGAACCAAAAAGGGACCCTGACAGGTCCATTTGGTTCATTTGTACAAGAAGCCTTAGTTTGCGTTGAATCATTTCCACCCAACTGCCACCCAACTCAAAATGTTCATTTAGCGGAATAAAAGTTACAAAATCCTTGTTTTTGTCCACCGCAGTGAAGCAGCAGCAGCCATGGTTTCAGAAAAGCTTATCTGTGGGAGTCTAGGAGAAAGGATCAGGTGACGCCAAGGAGGGCTGTGATTGGAGGATTCCGAAATGTTGACCAGTAGAGGGCGCTAGAGATCTGACTTTTCTGAACAACCAGGAGTTGATCATTTTCTATAGAAAAGTGAAAAGTCAACGTTGATGATTGACGTTGCTTGTTGATGTTGATCAAAACATTGCTAGGTGCATCAGGGCCCTTATGAACGAATCCCCTCATTAGTCCCGATGTGCCGGTCGGTATACCTTGCGTGGGTTTCCACCACCATCGCTGGGTGAATTCACAAATCTAGTGTTAAGCACCTTGGATTAAAGGCGCTTAATATAAAATGTGCCATTTACTGGCCGATGCCGACACTAAGCCTCGTATTTCCCCCCCGACGTCTCTGTGCGACAAAACATCTTTGAAAGGGCATGTCTGACGTTTGTGGGGAGCATAATTGCAATCAAGCGTCTCTGAGGTGATCAGCATTCCACGCAGGATGTATGTATATAGGTGACCCCCCCCCCCCCCCCCCCCCCCCACACACACACACACACACACACACACACGAGTATACCGGTATAGGCACTCTCCTGCACCTCTGCCAAACACTATAGGCTGCAAACGCACAAACACACATACACAGGGACGCACGCATGCACGCACAGCCACACAAAGCCACACACACACAGCCACACACACAGACGCACACACAGCCGCACACACGCACGGCATTCTCCTCTCGCAGCCCCATTTTAATCTAAATCAAGCCAGAAGACCGGCCATAAAACAACCGCAGAATATTATTCTGGCAACAGAAACGTTGTTAAGTGTGTCGATAAAACATAAATTGCTGTAGCATATTATTAATACCCATCACCGGGGCTTTATTAACCCTTAGTGTACTGAACGCGTTTTGGTGTCCTAAGCATTATGTTTTAACTATTGAAAAATAGCAGATCTACAAGCTCATAGCACGCCACCGAGTGGCGCGCTATGAGCTCGTATCTCTGCTATTTTTGAAAAATCGTGAAAACGTGTTGAAATCTTTGAATATTATGTTATTCAGAAACTAGATAGGACACAATGGGTTAAAAAATATTAGCGGCGCTCCTGCGGTGCCCTACACGCCGGGCGATTTGTCTTTTATTCATTTATTCTTTTATGATGGATGGTTATCACACAAAGCCCCCGATAAGAACAAATTGGAGGGTTGGCCTCTCCATATAAAGGTGACATTTGTCGTATAGCAACCGTTTAGGTAGAAAGGGAAAAAAAAGAACATCATTTCCTTGGTCATTTACTTGTCAGTTGAGTAAAACTGCAGCAAACACACATAACTGCTTATATGAAAGTGTTAATGATTTGTTGAAAGTACCACCAAACACTAATTATATAGCGCCTTTATACAAGGCGCTTTACATTGCTTGTGCATCACATTGACAGTGTCTTGCTCAAGGACACTAACTCTGCGGGAGCCCGGGATCAAACCAGCAACCTTGCGGTTACCATCCGGTGACTAACCCTGAACCACTGCCAGCTGGTGACTTTTTCTTTAGGGGGCGCTATTAAAAAAATCATAATAATAATAATGATGATAATAATGATGATAATATAATAATATCATCACATTCAATGGAAGCAAAACAATGAGTTGGTGTGAATGGATGCTGTCAGCCAATCTTTACCAGCTCTTTGAAAAGGTCCTGGGCCTCCTGGGTAGGCTACTGGTGTAGGATACTCTCTTCCTCTGTCCTTGGATTTTTGTGTGATGATTACATTTATCTGGTTCCAGCTCTTTAGTTAAAAAAAAAACCTGCAGTGTTTTGCTTTCAATTGGTGTTTTCTGCATTGCTTTATAGTTATCTTATAATATCTTTGTCTTGTTATTCCATTATCAAAATTAATTCAACTACTGTATATTCCTCCCTTTACCTGGCTCTGTGTCTCTTCATTCATGTCTGTGGTGGAGTTGTGTTCAACTCTATGTAAAACTGTGTTGTGTGCTGCCCTCAAGTGGTTTGGTCGCGCACATTTTGCGACTGGGATCGCTCCTACCGTTTGCATTGAAGTCAATAGGACCGCAATGGATTGGCCTTCAGTGCAGAGCTCAATGCCTAAAGACGAATGCGAACCAACACGTGAGACTCAGTAACCTATCAGCAACGTTGTACAACATAAACAACTTTTGACATTTCATGGCAGTATATTACAACTTTTAATCACTTTGTGGTTAGAGTGGGCTTTAGTTACTTATATTATATACAATTTGCCATGATGGACTGCTTATTTAAAGAAAATGACAAGCTGCAGATTTCATTTCTCCGTCATTCATGAGGTAGGCTATTGCATGGTGGTGCGGCGCACATGCGCCCCTATTCACCGGCCGCCACTGCCCTGAACCACTGCCACCTATATATTTCCCCTTTTTCCCCCTCTACGTCGCTTCTGCTTCGATGCTGCAGCCGTTTCCCTGCAGACAAACACTTGCTTTGCCCTGCAGACAGTCCAGAACTTTGTTGTTAACAATTGATGTCAGGGGTCATGACAATGGGTCATGACAATGTGGTGCTAGTAGTAGTAGTAACAGATATGCATACCGGTATAGTCGCAGCCATGTGAAAATCCCATCAATAAATCTTCTGGAAAATGCAATCTAGGCTTGAGAAATGCTTTGGAAGGCAACCAACCCCATTACGTCCTCAATGTTCTTGACCTTATGTTGCGAATGGCATACAGTGCATTCAAAGGCACTTTTTTGTTTGCATGATTTTGCTTTAATTGTAGCTCAACTAAAAATGCATAAGATCATTAACTGATATCTTTTCATATGAATGGTTGGTTTCAGAAAAATACCACTATTCCACTTTTTTTCCCTATATCTGCCTGTCTCACAGGTGGGCTGTGGACAGTTCAGAAAAACGTCTTCCAGTGACATCATCGGTTGACTGATTTTTTTAAACTTTTTTTTTTTTTTTTTTTTTTCAGGGACAACGGCTGCCATTTTCGTATTGCAACTTTTCGGGAATAGAAACCCTGCAGTTTCTATTAGCTTAAAGGGGGTGGATTGTAGATCACCTATTTTGATACATATGTAAGAAATATGTAAGAAAGATATTTTTCCCCTTTTTCTTTTTTAAATCTTCAAACCCTGTACAGGAAAACATGGCATATTTTGGACATATTTTGAAATGGTGATTAATGATTAAATTAATTTTGAAGCTGTGATTAATTTGATTAAACATTTTAATCATTCAACAGCCCTACTTTAGCCTGACCTCAGTCTGAATTGACATTTCGTTCCACTTCGTTTCACTTCATTATTCAGACTGAAGTCCCTCTCTACCACAGCAGTTTCTAGGATGGGCGTTATCAAAGCAGCAGTCTTCACGGTGATTGGTTCATATAAGCCCCTAAGAATATTGGGAAAGCAGACGATGTTGGGAATGAAGTGAGTGACAGGGCTGTTGGCCAATCAGGTGCTGGGATTGGATTTCCAACCGGCACAAATGGCCCCAAAGGCAGGGAAGCCAGTCCTTTGATCACAGGGAAAAAAATAAACTAGTATTTTTAAGGTGCTGATTCAGGGCTGAGCCAGGCTAGCCCTACTTTGTATTTTAAATTTTTAGCAGTAAAAAAAAAAAATAAAAAGAGTTTAGAGTACTTATACTCTTCCCAGTGGCATTTCTAAGCAATTTGGAGCCCTAGGCAAGATTTTCCCTGGAGCCCCCCTTACCAAATGAACCCTTACGGGTCCATTTGGTAATTTGGTAAGGGGGGACCCTTACCAATTGGTCCATTTGGTAAGGGGGGGCTCCAGGGAAAATCTCCTGTAAAATGACATCCCCAAAAGGATAAAATTGAATGAACGAACTGTTAGACTAAAGAACATATGTGTTTTAAATGTTCAATTCTAGTTATAGAGGACAAGTATAATATAATATGGATAAATGTATTTATCCATATTAGGCTTATTAGCCTCCCCTCATGGTCGGCCCCCTCCCCTCATGGCGCCCTAGGCAACTGCCTAGTCTGCCTAATGGCAAAAACGCCCCTGACTCTTCCACCAGTGCTGATGTACGACCTGCAAAACCAGAGCGACCATCCCCTTTCCTCTCCCTCTCCAGAGATGTGACCGTGGGGAGTATTTCTGCACGTCAGCGACAGAAAGACGGATAGTGGACATCTGCCTCACGGAGGCCTCTCTGGACGCATTACCTGGCTGTGACACTAAACAACATAACCTCCACACACACACACACACACACACACACACACACACACACACACACACACACACACACACACACACACACACACACACACACACACATGCACTGTCACAAAGACAGAGCACAGGCACACAGGCGACAAATAAACAATAGGCACACACACACACACACACACACACACACACACACACACACACACACACACACACACACACACACACAGGGGCGGATTGGCAGTCTGGAGTACAGGGAATTTTCCCGGTGGCCTGCGCCACCTAGTGGCCTGGACAAGATCCAAAATGCACTAGTGGCACTTCCAAAATGCACTAGAATGCGCTAGATGCTCGCCTGGAACATACAGATCAAAATGACCATTAATCTTCTACATTCTCTAGTTGTGTAGACTAAGTTGGGCTAATTCACGTGATGAATATTTTAACTCTTGAGGGTGTAAAAATGAAACCAAATGGACCCGCAAAGGGTCCATTTGGTTTCATTTTTTACTCAAAGAGTTACATCTGGTTAACCAGCTGCCCCTCCAGGGTGGCCTGGCAAAGGCAAAATTGTCCCGGTGGGAAAATATGTGCCAATCCGCCCCTACACGCGCACGCGCACGCGCACACACACACACACACACACACACACACACAACACACACACACACACACACACACACACACACACACACACACACACACACACACACACACACACACACACACACACACACACACACACACACACACGTTGGCAGTGCCCAACAGCCCAACCTTAATGCCTTGCCAGGACCTGACCTTGGTGTCATGGTAATGATCACTCCCTCGGGCACAGTGTGGCATCTGGCTCAGACCGTAGGTATACAAGGTACCGTGTGTGTACACACACCTGTGTGTGTTAGTGTGAGCATGCACAGTTTATGTGAACAAAATGTAGGCCTATACTATGTCTAATTAAAGGGTCATTTCACCATTTTCCTGGTGGTCTTTATGTGTGTAATGTGTGGTTTTAGATGTTTTAGATTTTAGCAGTATTAAACCACTATTTAATCAGCATTTGAGCCACAGACCACCATTTGATGACATTTTAGCCACACATGCCCCCAAAACTAAATAGTTATTTTGCTTTTGTCCACAGTATGGATTTGGGAAACAAAACTAGCAAATATACAGTTCAAAAGGACCATTAATCTTCTAGTGTAGACTTGGCTAATTCAGATGATGAATATTTTAACTCTAGAGAGCGTAAACATGAAACCAAATGGACCTGCAAGGGTCCATTTGGTTTCATGTTTTCATGTTTACGCTCTTGAGAGTTACATCTGGTTAACCAACTTTTCATCTGGTTTAACCTAACCAACTTATCTGGGGACCATCTGGGAACCATCTCAAGGACCACTGGCCTATATGCTGGTAATGTGCATGCATGCGTGCATGTTTACACATGTGCATCTATCACATAGCAATGTCATAAAGTCATAAGGAGTCTTCCTTGTGCAGCATCTGAAGGCCGGGGCGGGGCGCCCCCAGAGTTTGACCATCTGTGCCTTATTGGTTGTCATTAAGCTTCCTAATTCAGGAGGCGTCTTGGGGATTAGCCAAAACGAGGGCAGGAAATGTCATTAACGCCGGAGTCCACACACGCGCGCACACACACACACACACACACACACACACGCGGCAATATTTACATATTTATACACCTTAATTGTCTTTCGCTTCACCACCGTGACATTGACTCGAGAGAGCGAGAGCGAGAGAGAGAGAGAGAGAGAGAGAGAGAGAGAGAGAGAGAGAGAGAGAGAGAGAGAGAGAGAGAGAGAGAGAGAGCCAGCGAAAGCAATTCTTGCGACCGTGACGGCCGCCGCGTCAGTTTTATGACCGTGACCAGGGGCGGATCTAGGCATGGGCGTGGAGGGGGGCAATGCCCTGACTGCCCCACCAAACACGATGGCATGCAAAACAACCCAAGATATTTCAAATTAAAGTGCTTATATTCAAAATGATTTGAAACACTTACTACTGCTACCAACTACGGTAAATACGGTACAGCTGTGTCACCACTAAACCAACATATTTAATCATTGAAAACAGAAAGCTCTCCGAGTTAGACCTTTAGCTTTATGCATGCTGCATGACTGTTGCAACTGCCTAATATAAGTCCTGTCGCAGAAAACGGTATGGGTGTGGCTACCGAAAACACCCCCCATAGCATTTTCTCCCGATTGTTATGCAAAATGATTATAAAACCGTTGCGACGGCCGTCGCAGTCGAGGATTGCTTTAAGAGAGAGAGAGAGAGAGAGAGAGAGAGAGAGAGAGAGAGAGAGAGAGAGAGAGAGAGAGAGAGGAGAAACCAAACAATGTCCAATTTTTCCTGCTTTTGTTTTTGGCAAAACCGGGTCATCTGCATGCAAGGTGTTTGAACAATAAAAGGAGAACAAAATTGCAGTGTGCCAACGACAAAAAACAAACTGTGTGTTTTGGGCACAGCAGTCATGCTAATAAGTGTTTTTGGAGTTGTCGTGTAAATGATGCACTTTTGCCAAATTACCTTGATGAACAAACACATATCTGTAGCTTATTTGCCAGCTAGTGTTCATTGTTCTTGGCTGATGAAGGCTAGGAGAAATTTATTATGGTTTGGCGATGATTTGACAAAGGATCTGCCATTAACATACTTGTGATGATCGAGTGCATCAGTCCAAACCACAGTGACACACACACGCACACGCACACACACACTTATAAAACCACCTGCAGCTGTTTTTGCAGCTCGTTTTGTCGCGCCATTCTTGCATAACAGCCGACCATTTTCCCTACTAAAACTAACCCTATAACCTCTAGCCCAAAACATAACCTCAGTAAAACCCATGCCTAAATCTAACCCTAACCCTCGACCATTATGCAAACTGTCACGACTGTTATGCAAAACGGTTGACTGTTATGCCAAACCGTGCGACTCTATTCAAAGTCATCGCTATTGAACGGCTGTCATGGTCAAGGATTGCTTTCGCACCTGCTGCACAAACACTGAACTATATAAATTGTTGTACAATTCATGCGGAAGCATCTAACAAATGTAATTTACGATATGTAGGTGAAACCAGAAACACAATAGCTGACAGACTTAACAAGCATAGATATAACACAAAATGCCAAGGAGATGTCGCTAATAGTACAGCATTTTATGAGACATGGAATTGGGGGAATGGACGTGTGTGGACTAGAATGCGACCAAACGTGGACAGAGGGGGAGAGGAAGTTTGCAGAAAAGCAATGGATAATAGATTAGTTATCTCAGACATAGATAGACTCTTCTTCAACAAAGATGGCGAATGCAAACATTCTCTGTATCGTAATGTTGTAAGATACAAAACTTATGCCACAGATCTAACCTTAACCCTCGACCATTATGCAAACTGTCATGACTGCTATTCAAAACGGTTGCGACTGCTATGCAAAGCCATCGCTATTGAACGGCTGTCTGCCACAGTCAAGGATTGCTTTCTCCCCTCTCCTGCACAAACACTAAAACTAAATAAATTGAACAATTCATGCAGAAGCTAGTGAAGTATGACCTCTTGTTTGGGGGGCGTGGCTCACGGCAACAACAACGCTACCCTCAGGATTAAATCTGCAGCAGAGAACAAAAGCGGAACACGGCGTTCGTTCGTTCGTTCGTTCGTTCTCCGGCCCCGCCCCCGGAGGGGAGGTAAATAAATGCTACTGCCTTTGACGAAGCACATTCTCTGGGACCTCTGACCGCAACCTTGACCCTCTCACTCGGCCGCTTTAAGCCTTTGTGTAGGCTACCGAACGCGTTTTGGTGTTTTCAGCTGTTGAAAAATAGCAGATCTACAAGCTCATATCGCGCCACCGAGTGGCGCGATATGAGCTTGTAGTTCTGCTATTTTTGAAAAATTGGGGAAAATGTGGCTCAAATCTTTGAATACATTATTTCGGAAGCAAACATTTTTAACTCAAATCTTTGCTTCTGGGGGATACCCTAGAACAAGTTTTTTAGATGAGGTTCTGCAGCTAAATAATAGATATTTCTGGGGGTCTTTCCTATGAAATACGTTAAGCATCACTGACACAGAAAGAGATTTTTCCAGAAAAAAATAGAAATCTCGCGCCAGGCACTAGAATTTAGTGTCACAAACTAGAATCTAGTGTCATGGACTAGAATCTATAGTGTCAGAAACTACAGTCTACTGAGTGGAACTAGAATCTACCGTGGAGGAACTAGAATCTGGCATGAGGAACAAGAATCTAGCACCAGAAACTAGAATCTGATCAGGACACAATGGGTTAATGAGGTGGAGCGGGGAGCAACGCTCACCTTTCCTCTGAAGGTGGTCGGCGCGTCGCCGCAGACACAGAGTTTTGCTATAACAAAGAAAAACAACAGCTGTATGAAAACAATGAACCTTCCTCCCCTCCCCTGTGGGCCATATGGGAACACAGAGAAAGGAAAGTGAAGAGAATGTTGTTGTCTAGTTTCTGAATAACATAATATTCAAAGATTTCACCACGTTTTCACGATTTTTCAAAAATAGCAGAGATACAAGCTCATAGCGCGCCACTCGGTGGCGCGCTGTGAGCTTGTAGATCTGCTATTTTTCAATAGTTAAAACATAATGCTGTCTAGATTTCTAGTTTCTGAATAACATAATATTCAAAGATTTGCACCACGTTTTCACGATTTTTCAAAAATAGCAGAGATACAAGCTCATAGCGCGCCACTCGGTGGCGCGCTGTGAGCTTGTAGATCTGCTATTTTTCAATAGTTAAAACATAATGCTTAGAACACCAAAACGCGTTCAGTACACTAAGGGTTAAAGCAGTGCTTTTCGACCTTTTTCATACCGGGGCCCACTATTTATTCGGAATTTGAGCCACCATTGGACCACCATTTGATGACATTTTAGCCCCACGCACGGACTCCAAAACTAAAGATTTTATTTTTGCTTTTGTGCACAATACAAGAGTGGATTTGGGAAGCAAAACAGCCAAACATACAGATCAAAATGACCATTAATCTTCTACATTCTCTACATTCTCAGATGGTGAATATTTTAACTCTTGAGAGTGTAAACATGTAACCAAATGGACCCGCAAGGGTCCATTTGATTTCATTTTACATTCTCAAAGAGTTCTGGTGAACCAGCTTTCCATCATTTAGCCTGGGGACCACCTGGAATCCTCTCAGGGACCACTGGTGGTCCCCAGACCACCTGTTGAAAACCCCTGCACTAAAGGGATATAGGCCTAGTTCATTTTGTTTTTTAAATTACAGTAAACGAGGAATTCTCCCTGAAAAAAGGGGGGGAAAGTCAGAGTATAGGCTACAGTAGTATCGGTATATCAGCCCTTGGCTAATGTCATCACTATCACACACCTATCGCTATCACTATCACCTGTCACCTACCTGTCAATATCACTATCACCCAAGCCAAGGGCAGAGTATAAACTAGCACACTGAATAAAGTAGAAAGGGACGATATCCACTAGCAACCAATGTCCAGGTTTTCTGGTTGCGTTTGGAGATCCACTAGTGAAGCCAGCTACAGTAGGTCACCCTAATTCCGACTAATAGTTGTGTTCATTGTCTCTCGATTCTGATCGGTACATTTTCATTGCAAATTACTCTGATCAGAGCCATTTAGAGACAGAGTTATGCCATTTCCATTCACTTCATGGGGCCACTCCAATGGCAACCACTGGACCCAAATAGACCCGCAAGGGTCCATTTGGTTTTGTTTTTTCACTCTCAAGAGTTCATCTGAATTAGCCCAAGTCTACACAACTAGAGAATGTAGAAGAATAATGGTCATTTTTATCTGTATGTTTGACAGTTTTTCCCCCAAATCCAGAATGGAGTTGTGGACAAAAGCTAAAGAAATCTTTAGTTTGGGGGTCTGTGGGGCCAAAATGTCAAATGGTGGTCCGTGGCTCAAAGGCCAAATAAATAGTGGGCACTGGGCCCTAGAGTCAAAAAGGTTGAAAACCACTGGTTCATATAAAAACTTGAGTTGCCCACTGTGAGAAAGATTAACAATTTTCTCACCACTTAATTTAAATTCCCCCTATCTTCAGTTTACTTTCATTTTATTGTCCATATTTCATTTCAATGTTCATATTTCATGTTCATATTTCATGTTCATTCTGTTTAATACATTTACTTCATTACATTTTCATGTTGTATTTCATTAATTTTTCGGAATCATTTCTTAAAGCTCACAAGAAGGTTCTCAAAATACTAAAAGCTAAACCCCACAAACAAAGACTGTTTGCTGTCCATGCCGGCCAGGCTAACAGACAGGGATTTGTTTTATACACACACATTTCCTCCAATTTAAAATAACACCAATCATTAATTGTTCAACAAACTTCATTCTTACCAACAGTTTACAAACATTCTAATCAAACATTTCCACTCACCTTACTTGTCCACTGCCATTGAAAAGAGTACACAGGGCCTGCAGTCTCCCTTTTATAGGGGCAGCACCCAAATTGGACTGCACCATCTCAGCAGAGGGTAGAGGGGTGTTTGGTTTGGCGATTGACCAGTACTATATTGTATTCTATAATTATTCTATTATTTTTTCTATTATGTTCCAGACCTGTGATTCAATGCTCTATATATATATTGGTAAATGGTTTAAATTGGAAATGTGATCCATGTGACATGCATGGGTGCATAGATGTGCAGAGGTACAATATTGACTTCACCTGTTTTCAGGCAAGATGGTATAGGCCTCTACAGAGAGGTTCATTCCAGTGCTGTCTAGCACAGTGAGAGGACACAGAGTGGGAGTTGTCCCAGTGTTGAACTTTATTCAACCAACTTGTAGCATGCCTTGCTAGGAGCAATGTAAGTTTGTTGTTTTCATTTTGGGTTTAGATTGTTTATTGTTTCTTCTTTTTTGTTTTTTTCATTATTATTTCATTATTGCCCTTATTAATAATAATAATATTTTGAACTTTGAAATAATTTTTGCACCTTATTTTGCACCCATCCTGCCATTCTTCCAGCCCACCCTAGTAGGGCTGGCTAAATCCGGCCATGATAGCCTATAGTCACAAGTCACTGTACAAAATTCCAGAGTTCTGACGTCAAGTATTTTAAATGAATAATTTTGGATGCTGTTTGGCAGCCTTGGCCATCTCTGTGGGTCATACTGCCTACGCCTGACACCGTGCGAAGAACACTTTGATTCCACCCCGTTGTACTTTTACTCAAGTTAATTTGAATTCTGCATGCCTGCGTACAGCAGTATTATTTATTTTTAAATTTTTAGGAGTACACAAGAGTAACAGTGAGTGAGCACTTATACTCAGTGTTGTAGTGGTACTTTTAGAAGTGGGGGGGGTGCCTCTTAAAGGGGAATTTTCTTTTTTTTCTGAGACTGTACAAATGTGAACCAAATGGACCCTAGCGGGTCCATTTGGTTCCATTTGTGTACTTTCTGAAAAAAGGAAACTCATTAACATGGTGAAACCAAGGACTACCTAATAAGGACAGGACACCAAGACATGGCTTCCTGTCCTCATGGGAGGAAACAGACATGCGCAGTACAGACCAGGAAGTTTGACTCTTGCAAACCATGCATGCCATTGGTCTCTTGGATGGTTTGCCAAGCGTCAAACTTCCTGGAATGCACTGCGCATGTCTGTTTCCTCCCATGAGGACAGGAAGCCATGTCTTGGCGTCCCGTCCTTATTAGATAGTCCTTGGGTGAAACACCATAATGCTAATGATTTTTTTCAGACCTCCATTTTAAAAAAAATATTTTAGATGTGAGAAGTGGGGGGACGCCGTCCCCCCGCGTCCCCCCCTCCACTACACCCCTGCTTATACTGTAGCACCACTGCTGATGTACAACTCTCTCTCTCTCTCTCTCTCTCTCTCTCTCTCTCTCTCTCTCTCTCTCTCTCTCTCTCTCTCTCTCTCTCTCTCTCTCTCTCTCCTCCCTCTCTCTCGGGGGTATCTGAATATTGCTGCAGAATAATTTGCCCGGAGGGGGCACCGGGGCTGCTTTCACATTCCGCTGCCTTCCTTTTCAAGCTTGTTTACGATCTAATAAGAGTCTGTGGTCCGGTGTCCACCATCCATCTTAGAAAGGCTGATTGATGCGGACGCATTGTCAGAATATTCATTTATTTAATAGCCTGGATTTCGAGTGATATCATTTTGCTCCCCCCCTCTCACCCCCTTTTTTTTAGTCTCATCCATCATAATCAGCATTTTTATCCCATCCACCTCATCAGCCCTCATAAACACACTGGTTGTGCTATAGCTAGAACTTCTAGTGGGTTTGTGATGTTTGGTTTTGTTTACTGAGGCTGCAACTGAAAGCACAACTAGTATCAGTCATCTACTGTATCATTATGTTGTGCCAAAAAAACAAAAAAAACATTGGCCTTGCAAAATGTCTTTTACATTTAGTAATTTTATGTAAGGACATGAAGGAATCAGACATGCACTCACAATAATAAACATTTAATCCTTCAAGTCAGCACATCAAAGTGATCACAAGTAAATAATGTAGTCATTAAACGTATATTATCGGCAACGTTTTTGCCAAAATTCCCAAAAGATTGCAAAACTGTCACCACTGCTACACTGAAAATAGTAAAACATGATGTTCCTGGTTTAATGGTTATTTTCTCCCCCCCAAGAGGTGAAAATCTGTAAGTTGATATTCTAATATAAAATTTCTAATTCACTTTTATTTCTGAACCTTTTTTTATTGACTGATACAAAGTGAAATTTCAGCGGCATACCAATCTGAAATTTGTTATTTGGATCAAATCAACTTTTATGGCTCAAACAGATTTGCGCATGCGCAGTCTTGACATGGGGTTGGGGAGGAGGGGCATTCAAAGATCAGGCGGGATTCCTACTTCTTTATCATATCAGACCGAGTCCTCGCCTGTACTGTCTACTGTCCCGCTGGCTCACTGAACGTGTTTTTCTGTAAGAGAAGGTAAGATACAAAATATTCTTTGCATACACTGTTTTCTCAATCTGTCTGTTGTTCGTCTTTGGATAAAACAGTTGTACCGGGGACGAGGCTGAGACGAGTGATAGCCCTAGTAAGCACAGCGTCAAGTTAGTGCTACAGCCAGCTAGCTATGCTACAGCTAGCTATCTATGATGACTAAAATATGACGAGACGTTTGTGAGTTATGGTTGACGTGACGTGACGAGAATGTAGTGGATTGACAAAAGTTTCAAAACGCACTACGCAACTGAATTAAAAGCAATGAATGCAAGCTGTCTCTCCCCGCCACCCTTCTTCACTAGCTCTGGTCCAGAGCTCGACTGCATTGGAGCTCTGCTCCTCTCCGTGCATTCTGCCATTACACCACCCGACCCGCCTCTCTTCTCTAGTGGATATATAAAGAACGTTTTACCTACTCACCAAAATAAACACGTCTTGTGTCATTAGAAAGCCTACTTACCTTAGTGGTAGCACTCTGAGCCCCCCACCACACGGATAAAATTGACTTTTTGGCCAGAACGCGATCGTTTTTCACTGAAGGAAAAATATTTCCTATGGAACTTTTCTATTGGCAATATCGGTAGAGGGCGCAAATCCTGTTTTTTTCCGGTGAAAAACAATCGCGTTCTGGCCAAAAAGTCCATTTTATTCGTGTGGTGGGGGGCCCAGAGTACTGCCACTAAGGTAAGTAGGCTTTCTAATGACACAAGACGTGTTTATTTTGGTGAGTAGGTAAAACGTTCTTTATATATCCACTAGAGAAGAGAGGCTGGTCGGGTGGAGTAATACATCGACACCGCTTAAGACAGGAACGCACTTCCGGTTTCTGGCGTGGGGTAAACTTTGGCTTCGTCTCCATTAGATATCAATGCGCGATGATGCAGATAGTGCAATGCCGAGTGCTGTTTTACTTTTTGCAAAACCAATAACAAAAAAATCCCGAATTAATATTTATACGTTTGCCATCAAAAGTAACATACAGTTAGAAGGACAAAATAGCTTCAAACCATCCGCCGAGAGGATGAATTCGGAAGGCTGTGGAACCCTACTACAAAGCCTGTTTACATCTGCAGTCTCCACTTTGTTACTGGTAAGTTAGTGAACGCAAATATTGAAGGTTACCAAGTTGTTGTAACTGTATAACAATGTGGAAAATATAGCTTTATTGACCTCGTGATTATTAATACATAGATCTTGTTTAGTTAAAGTGCCGTTTGTTTATATTTAGCTCAGCTTTACCCACAACGCAACATATCGTCTTCAACAGAGGACTTAAAGGGGAATTCTACCCATTTTCAAAAGTATCCTGAGAGGATACAAATGTGTACCATTTGCACCCTCTCAGGAAAAAAAATCATTAACATGATGAAATACATCTTGATGATGGATGTCATCAGATGTATTTCACCATGTTAATGATTTCTTTCAGACCTCCATTTTTAGAATTGGGGGAACTTTTTCTTTATCATGTCCACACAACATCTGTAATGTATATTAATGACATTAAAATGTTGAAAATGGGGTTTCCCCTTTAACAATGGCTTAAATCAGACGGTCCCCAAACTTTTTTCACAACAAGGACCCCCAGCCTGACATGCATTAGTCTATTTAAGTGAACCCTGTGACCAGCAAGTTATACTGTAAAATCGGTGCCAATCAGAGGGTGTACAAATGGGACCAAATGGACTCAGACCAAATGTCAAGTCATATAATTTTGTTATATTATTCACACAGGAAGTCAAAAAGCTTTTTTAATACTAAGAACATTTTGGAACTAATAATGGCATTTCTTTCTCAAGCACGTTTAAATGTAAAATAATTTGGATTTGAGATGTGTTTAAATTTAGCTTGTGTAGTAGTATAGAAGTATTAATTACCACCATGTCTTTCTGTAGGGTTGAACATGAGGACGAAACACATCCAGACTACATACCCCTCATGTTTCCTGAAAAATCTCCAAAAATCACAATCATCAGCTGCATCAAATGTTTAAGGGTGAACCACAAGAAGACACAGCAGTCTCAACAATCTCAGCCTAAAGCTGTCACTCCAGTAGCCCAGGAAGCAACACCAGTGCCTTCTCCAGAGCATCAAGCACAACCTGAAGAATTAGCCCCAGTCAGTCTTCAAGATGGTGTAATATTGAGACGTTGTTGAAACAGCTTCATGAGGAGATCCAGTCTAATACAAGCCTCTACTTTGCATAGTACCGCAGCTGCATGGGAGCATGATTCACCAACGTTTTTAAAAACACAAATCATCAAATGCATAATGCAACACTGCGTATTGTATTCATTATTGAGATATGTGGTTATTGACTATTTTAACCACTGTCAGCCTGACCTTCCTATGTTGAGTATGTCATTATACAATAGAGATACATTTTCATATCACTAAATATATAATCATACTATTTTATAATGTTTTTTATTTAATAAAACACGATCTCTGTATTAACTGCATCCAAGTTCATCCTGTCTTGCGGTCACAATGTACTGTAAGTATGCACAGCAAGCCAGAAACCCAGGTGCAGTGGGGGCTTCTAATGGTTCTCCATGATGGTTTGACTTTACAATGCATTAAAACGTTTTCAGTGCCTGGTGTTAGTTTATGGAAAAGTTTACAATTTAAGCAGAATTTACAATATACTGTACAATGTAAGCACTAAAACATGGTTAATACATTAGACTTTGTATATAAGTCACTGCTGCAAGTACTGTGGGTTGATATGTATTACAAGTGCTATGGGCTGAGATGGAGTCTGCGAGGTGGGTATTCAACCCCCACATATCCACTCAGAAATTTCTGGCATCCAGGGACCTCCAGTTCTTCATAGTGCCTTTTGAATAGACACCTGCATGATAATATGGCACATATTCATAATTCTAACCCTTTTATTCAGCAGTATATCGTCACATCACAGTACAATTAAGGTAGGTGGAGAAACTTGCATGTGCATGCTCATTATTGCAGTTAAAAAGTATATAGAAAGAGATGAGCATAAATTGCATATGACAAACAACCCATTTCTGGGCATATTATGATCTTCAGCAGTCTACTGTAATTAAAAACGTGTTCTAGGTGTTAGTAACTACCAAAGAGGTAGTGACACAGGTACACATGGCCACAAAACGGTAGACTATAGTATAATAAGATAATGACACCAATAAACAAAGCCATGTGGGTAAAAAAATACTCTACATTAAAATACCAACAGTGTTCATATAGTGTGTAGAACATGGTGCTTGTAATTTATTAAAGATGAGCTCTATGAACAAAACTAAGTCAGTACTGGCCCTTGGTGTTTAACATTATGGTAACTTTAATTCATCATAGATATAGAAAATTTAGCCTAAAGTTGTTTCTCACCAGGCAACTCGACCAGATAAATGTCCAGTCCAGTCCTTAACACATATTAACAACATAGTTCAGTGTTGAAAATCAGTGGTCTTCCCCTTTAATAACATACGGACAGCTATCTATTCCGATGTTGTTTAACTTGTTAAGATATTGTGCCATGTCCACGAGCAGTAGTGGATCAAGATAAGACATCGTAAACAGTTTAAAACAACATATTGTGTGAAATATTCCATTTTGAAATCGCCGTGCATAACACTGCAGTCAACGAGAGCAACATTTTCTTTACCCTACGGGGGCGGAGCCAACGTTTGATGACACCACGCGGTGTCAGTGTATGGCTAGCCTGGTCTAGCCCTCAATGATTTTGGCCTTGGGGGGCGGGGGTGTCGTGGGATACCCACGGCGGAAGTGCTGCGCTCTGATTTGATCTCACTAACGTGTCGTCATCTCCGGCCCCTCCCACGCCCGTCCACTGCTGTTCTACGTCACATCACTTAGAGCGACGCCCACCCCGGAAGGTTGACACGCCCCTCAAGGCCACTTTCCAACGCGCGTTAGTCCAGGCTTTCCGTTTTCGCGCAAGGCGGACGAAAATGAAAGCCTGGGTGTCGAGGCTAGTGTATGGCGGATTGAACGGAGGCGAGCAGAACAATGCAAGTCACTCAAAGGCAGTGGAGCCATCTAGTAGAGTTGCGACATTGAGGGGTCAGAAACTGAGCGCTCGAGCAGCGCTCAGTTCATGCAGCCTGAATAGGGACAAAATGCATTGTTTTCAATGAGGGCGACGCAAATAACAGCTATTTTATGCAAGTTTTCAACATTGTACAGTAACAATGTCATTGTACTTGTTGCACTATTACTAAAGACTATCTAAAATAAAGCGATTTTAAGATCATTAACGCTGTGACTGTTGCCTGAGTCCAATGCAATTACTGCCGACTTTAGTTCCAGGACTTGTGCCTATTTGTTGTCCCCATTCTCTATTCAAGTGTCAGTAGAAAAGCCGCCATTGAACTTGCCCCATGGAGTGGGCGGAGTTGTCGTAACTCTGTGTATACTGTATTCAGTAGCTTGTCTCCTTACTAGCGTTAGCATGTCGGCAACGATCAACAGGATAGACTTCAGTGGCTGGATTCTTTTATAGACCAGGGCTTTTCAACCAGTGGTCCGTGTTAGGATTCCAGGTGGTCCCCAGCTAAATGGAAAGTTGTTAGACCAGCTGTAACTCTCTGAGAGTGTAAACATGAAACCAAATGGACCCTTGCTGGTCCATTTGGTTTCATGTTTACACTCTCAAGAGTTAAATATTCATGTCAAGTAGCCCAAGTCTACACAACTAAAAAATGTGGAATATTAATGCTCATTTTGATCTGTATGTTGACTCATTTAGCTGATGCCTGCCAAAATCAACACTGGATATGATGAAATAGGCTATTTCTAAGTGCTTGAATTAAAGGGTTATTTCAAACTTTTGGTAATTTTATCATCTAATAGTAGAGACAATTAGGCTTTTGGGACCAGGGGCGGTTTTTGAGTTGCTTTAGATCAGACACACCCCCTTCCCATATAAACCCATTGTAACTTGAAATTCTATTTTAAAGGAATAGTTCACCCCAAAATGACTTTTTTCTATTGATTACTCACCCCATGGAGAATTGAGTCCAACAGATTTTTGTTTGTATTTGTCACATTTTTAAGACAAACACAATGGGTAAATTACTCTGTCTCTCGCTGTGTCTGCTGAAGCTGTTTCACGAGACCGTTGCCTCCACCAGATCAGATAATATCATGCCGTGTACTAATTTCATTGATGCAAACTAGTCACTTTTAGGTGACGGTCACCTTTTTGATCCCAAAATGGGGCACTTAATTGAATTATTTTGAGTGGTTTAACTTGGTATCTGTCACCTTTTTCACTTTGCATCCCTGTAATTATTAGTGCTCTGATCGATTGGCTTAGACTTTGAATCAGCCAATTAAAATGATGTGCTACTTTAAAATGCATGCTGGTGCCAGGTATAAATGACATCTCTCCCTCTGCCTCTCTCCTGTGTATCTGCCTCTCGCCCTCCTGTCTCTTGCGGTGTCTGCTGAAGCCGTTTCACAAGACCGCTGCTTCCACCAGAGCAGCACCACAGACCCCACAAAGCATCGGTGGAGCCACCTGTACTGCACCTGTACTGAAGCTCCCTGCAATCCCTTTCTGAGGTAGGTTCTGTGAACAATATCATGTTATGAGGAGTGCATTTTGGGGGCTCCTAATCCAATGGTACGCAACCTTGCTCAGGTTGACATCGGTCTTGCTCTTGTCTTGGTCTCGCGTTAGGTGGTCTCGAGTTAGGTGGTCTCGAATCCAACACTACTAAGTTGCACTGATCAATTGTCTAATTGTCTTGAAATGGAATGGAAACCTAGCCTCTAAAATTACTGTGTTCTCTCTTGTATGTCATGTTTCCTCAGTTGTTCATGTGGAAATGCAAAGACTGTGGAAATCCATATAACAAGAGATCAGAACTCCTGAAACATTATAAGCTTCAACATCTGCATTATGGACGGGGGCGTGCCTATCCCTGCACTTATGAGGATTGTCCATGCACGTTCAAGACATGGATAGCGCTACTGACCCATCTAAGCAAACACCATCGTGCTCAACAATCGTCACAGAAAGATAATTTGTCACTATTCAAGTGTCACATCTGCGACTACAATCAACTCTCTATGGAGACAAGCTATTTTCAACACATTGGGAAACATTTGAAGAACCATGAAACTGTCACTTGTGTGTTTGATGGTTGCTCTTACAAAACAAATATTTATGGTGCCTTCCATACCCACAAATGGAGAAAACATACCCCCTATACAATTAACAATTTAAAGCCTGGCATTGTTGATCGTCCTGCTGTTGAATCATTTGAAAGCGGCATTACTGAGCAGTCAGATGATGATGTACTGTCTGTAGAACTTCCTGATGAAGACTTACCATCTGAAGAAGTCCCTGATGAAGAACCTACTGATTTGACAAAAGTGATTGAACTAAAATTAGCCTCAGTGTTAATGAAGTTAGAACATGATTTTCTGGTCTCAAGCGCAGCTGTGAATGAACTACTTGAAGAGCTTCAATATTTAATTGGTACTGCCTCTGTGCCGGTCACCCAAAAGACTATCTTGCAATTCTTACAAGATCACAACAGCCAAGTTGATGAATCAGTTGTGAAAGACTTAGCTACCGTACTTTGCAATTCAAATCCCATTCAAGTTGCAATAGGAAAGCATGGTCCACTGTCGACCTCTTGGAAACGGAAGAAATATTACAAAAACAATTTCAATGTTGTGGAACCAGTAGAATATGTATTAGACCAAAAGGCAGGAAGGTCTTTTCAGTATGTGCCTTTACTGAAATCTTTGCAGCAACTTCTAAATTGCGACACCATACTAAATAAGGCTATAAATTTGAAAGAGAAACATCAACCTGTGGAGAGTGATACTCATGAATACAGATCATTTTGGGATGGACTTCACTTTAAAAGAAACACAATTCTATCAAAGGAGTGTGCAATTTCTTTGATTTTATACAGACGAATATGAAATTTGCAACGTTTTAGGGACGTCGCGTAAAAAATATAAAATCTGTGGCCTGTACTGGATTTTAGGCAATCTGCCACCTGGTTATCAATCCTCATTGTCCTCTATCCATTTGGCTGCATTAATAAATAGCAATGATGTCAAAGTTTACGGTTATGAGAAAGTGTTGGAGCCTTTGATTAAGGATCTCATAGTGTTAGAACAACACGGGGTTTTTGTGTCTAAGTTGGGGAAAACTTTGAAGGGCACAGTGCAGTGTGTTGTTGCTGACAACCTCGGAGCACACAGTATTGCCGGTTTTGTAGAGAGTTTCTCTGGCACATACGTTTGTCGTGTTTGTACGGCAGAGAGGTCAGATTTTCAGGTCAAGCAAGTTGGAACGGGTGATTTCACTTTAAGAACTGAAGAGATTCACACAAGTCATCTTAAAAGCCTTGAGGAAAATTCTTTGAACAACTGTTACGGTGTTAAGGGAACGTGTGTTCTGTCAGAAAAACTTTCCCATTTCAAGATTACTACTGGCTTTCCTCCAGACATTGCCCATGATTTATTTGAGGGAATAGTTCCAGTTGAAATCGCTCTCTGTCTGACTGTTTTCATTTCCAAAAAGTATTTTACTTTGGACACTTTGAACAAGGCAATCGAGGATTTTCCTTTTAAATGGTCTGATAAAACAAATTGCCCCCACCCTGTTCCACTGACATATGCATCCAGAAAAACAATTGGTGGAAACGCCCATGAAAACTGGAGTTTACTAAGATTTTTTCCCCTACTACTTGGACAGAAAGTGCCCACTGATGAACCAGCCTGGCAGCTCCTTGGTGACTTAAAGGACATTGTGGACCTTGTTGTTTCTCCTGTTCAAACTGAGGACTCAATTGGATATTTGACCTTTAAGATCTCTGAGCACAGAGTTAGATTTCAGGAGGTTTTTCCACAGTCAAACATCCTACCTAAACACCATTTTGTGGAGCATTATCCTCAGTTAATCCGAAATTTTGGACCATTAGTTGCGCTATGGACCATGCGCTTCGAATCAAAGCACAGCTTCTTCAAGAGAGTTGTGCGGCATATGACCTGTTTCAAAAATGTGTTGCTGTCCTTGGCAGAAAGACATCAGTTTCTCATGGCACTTCATATCCACATGTCCAGCCATCCTAAATCCCCCCTGGAGATAGCAAATGTTTCAACTCTTCCCATTGATGTTTTGAAAGAGGAAATTGCATTTGCTATTAAGCAGAGGTACCCAGACTTGGATCCTGTGTGCTTGGCTACAAATGCAACATACAGTGGCATAAATTACAGGAATGGAATGATCCTTCCACATGGCTCTTTGTCGGGGCTGCCTGAATTTACCGAAATAATCCAGATGATTGTTGTCAAGGACAAGCTTCTTTTCATTGTCAGAAAGATGAGCGCGTGGTACAGAGAACACTACAGAGCCTATGAACTGATAACGTGTCCGAAAGAAGTGGAACTTCTTGACTCAGATGAACTGACAGATCCATACCCATTGGCTGATTACATAGTTGGAG
Source organism: Benthosema pterotum (assembly GCA_039105355.1). NCBI lineage: Eukaryota > Metazoa > Chordata > Actinopteri > Myctophiformes > Myctophidae > Benthosema > Benthosema pterotum. The sequence goes on along the minus strand of CM076976.1, from coordinate 4,454,418 downwards.
GGATGCGTCTGATTACTCTGAAAAGATACATACATGTTTAAGGTCAGAATTCAGTGAAATGTGTCTCAAAACATTCCACGTCCTGCCTTTGGCTCAGGAGTTCATGTTCAGAATAATCCCAATTTTACTAGTTAAAGGAAATAACACTTGGATTATTAATATAGGTTGTTAACCAATGATTGTAGATTATCTGAATTTACTCTTTAAAACCTTTTTTCCTTAAAGCTAAATATACACTCAACAAAAATATAAACGCAACCTAACCTAACCTAAAATATAAACGCAACCTAACCTAACCTAAAATATAAACGCAACCTAAAATTCATTCCAGATAGACAATATTACGATTTCTCTCAAACACTGTAAACAAATCTGCCTAAATGTGGGATATTGAGCACTTCTGTTTTGTTAAGATAATCCATCCCACCTCACAGGTGTGTCACATCAAGATGCAGATGTGACATCATGGTTAGTGCACAGGTGTACCTTAGACTGTCCACAATAAAAGGCCACCCTGAAATGTGCATTTTTGTGCCTTATTGGGGGAATAGGACTCCGAACCAGTCAGTATCTGGTGTGACCACTATGAGAGAAATGGTAATATTGTGTATCTGGAATGAATTTTCCATCCCCTGGAAAAATGGGAGCAAAAACAAGTGTTGCGTTTATGTTTTTGTTGAGCGTACAACTGAAATAGTTCAGCATGTATATCTGTCTATGGCTTTCCACCTAGTTTTGATCGTATACTTTTTTTTTAAATTACTCTTTCTGTCTCCTCTTATCATTCCCCTACAGGTGGTTCCACAAGTGATCGAACAAGTGACTTACTGAAGGTAACATAACATACAGTTGGACGTGCTGTCTCTCTGTTCTCTCACCCCCGCGCTCTCTTTCATCTCATCCCGCATCTTGGTCATGCTGAGGCATAGGGTCTATTTTGTGTGTGGCGTTGGCGCTATTGTAAAGCAGCTGTCTGTAAACTCTTAACTTAGTTTGCCATGTGTCTTTAAATGACAAATTCTATACAATACAAATTCTAGTTAAAGACAACCCACTATGATACTGATGTCTGTTCTTCATCCTTTCTAAACTTCACTCAGTAATTGATACCAGGATTGTCATTTATTTTATTCACATTTCTTTGTGTTTCCAGTCGGCTATTGAGTTTAAAAGGTGACGTTGCAGTTGTAAATGTTAGCTGTTACTGCTCTAGATTGTCTTTTTATACTTTAACATCTAAAGAAATCTAATCCTGATATGAATTTGTTCATGATTTATAACATTTTTAAACCAAATATTCGATTGAGAACAACCTGTAAAAATATCTAAAAGAGCCTAACTGATAAGGAATATTGCTAATATGACTTTCACACAGGTACTCTTGTCAGCTGCAGCGCGTTTAACAAAAGTTGAATTGTTTTGTTTCCTCAGCCAGTTACTTAATGTCCACTAGATAAGTGCCCGGTATTAACATGCGTGTGTATTATTTAACCGTTCACGCAAAGGGCAGTGCATGAATAGGCTACAATCCATTGCTCTTTATTCATCTATTATTTGGGATATTATTTAGTCGCCAAGAGCTCCTACAGTTGAAGGATGGGGGTCACTCCGCCCATTACACATGAGTAACGGGAGGAAAATGGCCACAGCGTTTTGAGGCTTACGGGGCACTCGGGCTATAATTGTGTTTACACTGACAACCCAAAAGGCGAATCTCCAGATAATATCTAAATTCCTGTGTGAAAGTGATATAAGTGAGAAGTATGCAAACAAGCCTCGCTGTACAGAAAGTTTGGTCTTTGTTTTTTTTGTTTTTTTTTCACCAGCACCCATGCCATCTCGCTCTCTCTCACACTCAGGGCACCATGGCAGATATCACACCTGTTCGATTGCTGGTCATCTTGAATGAGGACAACAACATAAGAATGGAGCTAACCAATGGAGTCCCCAACTCGCTGCCAGAGCTCATTGAAAAGGTCACCAATGCATGTGGATTAGAAGGATACATACGGCTGCAGTACTTGGACAAGGATTTTGGGAACATTTTTGTAAATCTGACTTCAGAAACTGTAATCAAGAATGTAGTCAAGGATCTTACAGTTATCAAAGTTGTCCCATTAGACCCTGACACCGCAACTGTTGTTCTCAGCCCTGTTGATCTCACGGTTCCCATCCCAACAGTGAGTAGGTCCTCTTCATCTGGACCGGATAGTGAATACTCAGACACAACATTGATCCTCAGCTCCTCAGGATCTTCACATGCAGATGAGCAATCCCTGCTCAGCAGCTCCGACTCCTTAAGAACACTGCAGTGGCCAAAGGTGTTCCCAATCCCAACCTTCTCCTTTGACACTGAATGTCAATTGCAGAGGGGGAATGCAGAATATGCAAGAAGCCAAACTGTACTGACACCCGCCTCAAAAATGCTGTCAGACATCCTGGAGAAACTGGTAGAAAAAATCTACGGATACAAAGCATACCCTGCAGATGCTGACTACCGCGAAGTTGCTCTGGCACTGATAAAGAAGCATCCGTGCCTGACATTGGGGGCTGAAAATGACCGCCATGGATGGAAAGGAAGGCTCAAGGTAAAAATGGGCAACTACCGGACTCAACTTAGGGCCCATGGGAACATATCTGCTGAGCTTGCTGTGAATTCTGTAAAATCCAAGGCTGAAGAGAATGCCCACCCAGCCAAGAGTGTGAAGAGACCTAGACGAGCCGAGTCCAACCACTTTCCTTCCCTGCCAACTGGTGAGACTGAAGAAAGCATGGAGCAAGTGAGGATGTCCCTTTTGACAGAACTTCAGATAAGGAACAACCGGCAAGCAGTCAAAGAAAAGATGGCTAAGACCTTTGCATACCGGAGACAAGAAATCGTGAATAAGCAGCCGGGCGTAAGACTCGTCTTGGAGAAATGGCCTGCACTTTTTCTGATGGAAGAGGTACTGTATGTTTTTAGATGCAGAGCACCTTATTAGTCTATTAGTCAGTTACTCACTCATGCAAAGGCATAGTGCACATTTCTTAAAGTTGCTCAATTTTCTTTTCACTTTCTGACACCACACCAGCTGCATTCTACTGCACTGACTCTATGGAAGTACCTCATACAACCCCACATTAAAAAGACTACCATATCCCTTTAATTCAAAATTCTCACACTTCCTTCTGCTCTGCCTGTTTTTATTTTCCAGATAAACGCAGAGTTCCTGAGAGTGACTACAGTTCCCTTGGAGGTCAAGTTCATGGCGCAGTTGGATAAGTACTCCACAAAACTGCTGCAAATCGTCAGGAGCAAGGGGGGAGCTGTGAAAGCGAAGCTTGCCACGGTTTTGCAGGTTTTGGATCAGGTATCTATCAATTAGTTGTGTATCAGTGGGATCCATGGCTGAAGAAGTCTTTGTGTTTATGTAATTTTAATTACAGTAACTGTTCTTTAGCAGGCGCCTGACATCACCATCAGACGGGAATGCCTCATCAAATGTCTCATCATCTACTTGGGTGAACCTGTCGAGGAGCTGGTCAAAGAGTACCAGGTAGGGTATCTCTCTCTTGCTCACAGTCACAGACCCATCTTATTTACAATTGGCGCGCACGCTGTTACATGAACAATTGTGATGCCGTCAGTGAGCAATTGTAATTTTCCCTGTCATTTAGGGTTGTAGTTAAATGAGAGGACCCTAACTTTTATATATATTTTTATCTTGCTTAACCCCATCCATAACTACCAAAAAATGCAGTGAAACATGTTTTAAGAGTTGTGGCGATTCCTCTGTGCCTTCAGGGCTAACTCCTCCTGTCATGTAGGAACCATTTTCTTTTGACTAAGCTACTCCTGCTAGCTCCTAGCTATAGTTCTTCCATGCAACTGCAGCTAGAGCAGCAGCTCGTGTAAGTGCCAATGGTCGAAAATAGAAATTAGTATGTGTGGCCGTCCGATCATTACTTGCTGTACTATATAAGTTTATAGTACAGCGATTTATCTTGTCACAAGCCCTTTAGGCGGACATCTGCACTCTACTGTGCATTCTTTAAGTTGTTGCCATCTGTTGCTTTTTTGCAGGAAACCCAAGATGATGAGGCTGAGGTCGAGCTGAATAAGACAACCATGGCAATCTTCGTCACTGGGAAAGAGCATCCTGCCCATCAACCAAAAGACATCAAAATAGTGATTGAAGAAACCATGGTCCTGAATGAGGTGCCCTCTGTTGACAAAGCTTTTGCCATGTTATTCGGGCTCATGTATGCACTCAACCTACAGTATCCAAAAAAACACAAACACACATTTGAATTTGTACAAAAAGTCCTCATGGAACTTGACGCAAAAAAGTTGAGCCCAAAAGTGCACAAACTGTGCACTGAGCTAAACTGCCAAGAGTAGGCAGTTTAAAGGTACATTCACGATTCAGGTGTTTGTTTGTTTTAGTTAGATAATAAATGTTAGATGGCTCTATATTCTGACAGTAATCACTGAAATGGTGTTTGGTCAGTGACTTTATTCAATCTCCCATTTCCCAGAAAACATAAACCTTTCTCTGACTGGATAAAAATTGGCGCTGACCTCAAACTATCTACAAGTTATGCTTGCGGAGGCACGTCTTCCCAGTATGCAGGACTACAGTGTTTGCTGTCAGAATATAGAGCCATTTAACACTTATTTTAATATAATCACAACAAATGCATCACTGAATGTACCTTCAATTCCATTGACACTTTATTCAAACAAGACTCGGACCCTTTGGCAACTTGAACCCTTAGATAGGATGGTGTTTGGAGGTTGCACTTAGATGACCATGTTTACTGCTGTAATGTAGAACAATGTCTGCCAATGTTCAGGGACTCCCAGCCTTGCAGACTAAAGTCTGTGGCGTGCACTCAAAGAATGTAGAGTTCAAGATGACCCTTTAGAGTTTGGCATTCGGTTGAAACGACATGTTTGCTTATGATGATTCCTGATGCTCCAGGAGGTCATAAGAAAAGTGTATAGAGGCTATTAGGCCAGTAGCACTTGACGCCTTTAAAAGGCTGATATCAGCCAGTTATTACACTGTGTGTTAACTTAAGCATACAAATGTTTTACCTGAGTTCAGGGACTACCTCAAACGCCGAAATAGTAGTAGGCAATATAAGAATGTAGAAGATGTTGCACTTTAAATATTTTCACTGCGGTATTTACATTACAAAATGTTGCCCATGTTCAGGGACTACAACCCTCACAGGCTGAAATAGTAGTAGGCACTAAAATAAATGTAGAGGATGCACTTTAATATGTTCACTGCAGTATTTACATTACAAATGTATTTTAAATTCCAAGTTCAGGGATGCAAAGGAATGTAGAGTTCGAGACTGTTAAGAGGAAGTTCTGAAGCTACAGCAAAGTCTGTACATTGCTTTTTGGTTAACTTTAAAACTTGAATTAATAAATGAAGATTTATTTTGCACATTTTATCTCGCATGATGTAAGCATGCCACCAGAAGGCACCACATCATATTGTCGTCAGTTACAGTAATTTTAGTAATCTCTTCACAGCATGAAAGAGGGCTATTAGTAACTGTTAAACAGATCTGCAAACACTACACTAAGGTGTGTGAGATATTGTGCAAAAACAAAATTGGTATGTATTTGTTTTAATGTAATTTTAAAACAAACGTAGGTTCTGCAAATAAATTAAGTTCTGAAGTTGAAGTTACGAGTTTGGGGTCATTATTGCATGTATTTTAACAGTTATGAGTTTGGGGTCATTATTGCATGAATTTTAACAGTTATGAGTTTGGGGTCATTATTGCATGTATTTTAACTCTGATTTTCAACCAGCTTTGTATCATTACAAAATGAGTAGAATATCAGAACATTTTGGCCGGCATTTGTTTAGTTACAGTTATTGAGTTACAGTTATTGAGTTAAGTTGTGGACCAGTGATGGCATTTGTGCATAAATGACATCACTGGTCCACAACTTAACTCAAATAATCTCTCAATAACTGCCAAACTAAACGAATGCCTGCCAAACTGTTCTGATATTCTATACTCATTTTGTAATTATACAAAGCTGGTTGCAGATCAGCAGTGTTCCTTTAACTTTCTAAGTTGAAGGAACTTTAACTTTCTAATTTGAAGTAACTTAAACTAAAAACATTGTCTCAACTTAAAAATTGTTGAGCAATCGATTCACACCAAATATTTTTACGTTGACTCAATTTTAGATAATTGGGTCAGGTTAACCATTATTTTTTAACTCCATTCAAACCATTTTTTTTAGGTTGAAGCAAACCAATTCTCCAAGGTGTCCTAATTTTTTTAAGTTAGGACACCTTAAAAAAATTGGTTTGCTTCAACCTTAAGAAAATGGTTTGCATGGAGTAAAAAAATAAAGGTTGAACTGATTCAATTATTTAAAATTGAGTCAACGTAAAAATATTTGGTGTGAATGATTGCTCAACAATTTTTGAGTTGATCCAATGTTTTACTTTTTACAGTGCTATGCAAAACAGTTGATTGTTATGCAAAACAGCTTCGACTGTTATGCAAAACAGTCGATTGTTATGCAAAACAACCACGAATGTTATGCAAACCGCCGTGACTGTTATAAAACTGTCGCGACGGCATCGCGGTTGCAAATGGATTTCTCGCAGATGGACATGGCCACCTGAGGCTGCATTCAAGAGCATTTAAAAGTGTGTACTTCTAAGTGAATTGTTGGTACAGTACCGGCGCGAAGGGGTCGATACCATTAAAAGTACCGAATTCAGTACTCGACCCTAAACTTCACAGAGTCAAAGAATGTCAGTTTTGTTTATCAACACCGCCACCCAGTGGCGTTTCTAATCAATTTGGAGCCCTAGGCAAGATTTTCCCTGGAGCCCCCCTTATCATATGGACCCTTACGGGTCCATTTGGTAAGGGGGGGCTCCAGGGATAATCTCCTGTAAAATGGCACCCCCCAAGGGATACAATTACGAACTATTTTTAAACTAAAGAACAAATCTGTTTGAAAAGTTCATTTCTAGTCATAGCAAATAAGTATAATGTATTTATCCATATTAGGCTTAATAGCCTGGTATCCTTTTAAAGCATGTCTGGATGTCGCCCCCTCTCCTCATGGCGCCCCCCCTCCCCTCATGGCGCCCTAGGCAATTGCCTTGTCTGCATAATGGGAAAAACGCACCTGCCACCACCGTGCTCCTCCTGTGCATGGTGTCATCCGTGCTCTCTCACCCCCTCCCATCGCCAGTGTTGTGGAGCACGCATCCTCGGCTTTAATCCCCCGTTTGTTTCTACGGGCAGAGCGAGATAGATGGGGGAGAGAGTCATTTGGAGGTGGGGGGAGTGGTGAAAATTGATTGTTCGTTCCGAGAGGAGGGAGACAGATTAGAGTGTGTGTGCGTGCCTGGTGGGGTTGGTTGAATGCCTTGAAAGCATATGGGGTGGACAAACTTCTCAACGCTCCCGAGTGCTCGAATCTAAGAACGGACAACTCCCGGTCAAATGTTACTCATCTGCAGTGTTGGATTGATTCAAAAGCCTAAAAAAAAAGTTAGTCTGGAAATTGACCCCTCCCCCCACGAAGAAGAAGGCTGCCAGTGAAAGTGCCATAAGGTTCCAAGAATCTATAACGAAACCAATTTCCAAAGAAGCGAAAAGTTCTTTGTTCTTTCTGAAAAATTGGACCTTTGAGGACTTCTCTGTTGTTGGTGCACCGTTCATTTTCCTCATAGCTATGTATCCAAATGTATAAATTTATAGCAGTGGTTTTCAATGGGTGGTCCAGGGACCGCTAAGCTAAGTTGGTTAACCAGATGAAAAGTTGGTTAACCAGATGTAACGCTTGAGAGCGTAAAAATACAACCAAATGGACCCTTGTGGGGCCATTTGGCTTCATGTTTACACTCAAGGGTTAAAATATTCATCTGAATTAGCCCAATTCTGCACAGATTAATGGTAATTTTAAAACGCCTGATTTAAAGGTATTTAAAGGAGAATTCCACACCAAAACACGTTGGGCATCAATCTACCTTGATCCATGTGACATATATACTTGACTTTTGTCATAGATGCCCCCTGTTCTACATTTCACCCCTGAAGTCCCCTGGCCTCTTGTATTCATAACCTTATATTCTTTCGGCCATGACTCACACTTTATGATAATAGGGAATTTAAGTTTCTGTCTCTAGGCCTTGGACACGACGAGAACAGTAGGCGTGGTCCGTCGCAGTTGCAACAGAAGCCAAAATGGTTAAGAAAGCAGGCGACGCCGGCTGGATCCACCTCTTCCACTGGCGTCTCTGGTTTCCATGGTGACTCTCCTCTAGAGCGTAGCTCTCGTCCACGTTGTTAACACGACGCCAAAAGCCGCGTTCTGCCGTCCGAGGAGAGGGTAGGACGGCAGCGAGGATTATATATCGAGCACAGAGCGATTCATTACTGGCGTCGTAGGTCGGACGTTCTACCAATCTTAAATAGGCTATTAGGTCATAGGGTAGGGACGAAGACAGCTTGGTAGAGTTTGGTCAGTTAAATCATCCAAAGCCAAAGAAGTGTTTTCGTGTTAAGATTGTTATTTCGACACGGACTGATGTTCGACGTGTGGCACCTCCGTGGACGTGTGGAAGAATAAACCATCTCCCACGTCAAGTCCTAATAGTTCATATTATTGTTGTGTTTTCTACACTGGATTGGCTCTTCACAACGACATGCATTGTTAATTGCCTTCATGCATTCAGGCTGGCTGGCCCTCAAAACTCCCAGCCGTTTCCATTAGTGTGTGAATGAAACGTGATGTCGTACTCTCACAGAACACCTGGTACCGCGACGACAGCACAGCAGATAGCATCGCTGTGAAAAGAAACCCAATTATAAATGACAATATTTTTGGTTCCAACTAACCCGGTGTCGCTGTGAATTGTAGAGACTATATTTGAAATAGGAGCATCTGTTGCCATCGAAACCGCATAGGTTATAATGGTTTGTCAGCTGGTGTTTTTGGTCGTACAACAGTTTCTTATCCACTCAGTGTGAGGAGACTCAATATAGCAGGCCCAAATGGACCATTTGGTTTCATTTTACCGCTCTCAAGAGTTAAATTATATGTAAACATCTAAATTATGTAATTTTCAACAGTCCACACAATTAGAAAATGGAGAAGAATTGTTATTTGACCAACGTTTTGCCAGTTTCCTTTCCCAATTGTGGGCAAGTTTTGGGTGCAAGAGACTACACTCAACATCACAAACTGTCAACTCAAACCTCAAATACTGTTTTCAAATGTCAGTAATAGCATATGCAGGAAAACCTTCCAAGTGCATTATTCTTCAACACTATAACAGTACACCATCACCACTAGCTCAAAGCTCAAACTTTCCATGGGGCTTTTGAAATGGATTTTCAGTAATGGAACAATCACATGTTTGATGTGCAGATCTTGTTGAGCCGGTCATTTTTGAAAGTAGCTCTCAAGTCAAAAACGTGTGGGCAGCGCTGCCTTAAAGTTTTGGAGTCTTATAACACCGTGGGAGCAGTAGCTGGCGCCCGGCGGTGTGCAGAACGAACGCAGAAAGTGTTGTTCTACGCATGCATGTTCGGCCTTTTGATTTGGTGTGGCGCCAGGGAACTGGGAGGGGGTTGATCTGGCACCGATTCACCGCATCGCTTCACCACACACGGCGTGGTTCATGTTGAAATATTGTTTCTTTTCTTTCTTTTTTTCCTGAGTATAAAGAGTGCTTTGTGACTGGAAGGTCAATAGATATTCTCACTGCAAAATAAATAAATAAATAAAATAATACGGGTAGGAAAGCATCCAAAACAAACAAACAAACAAACTGCCCAAAGTGTGCACACACACTGCACAACTTGTTATTAAGCCCGAGCATTTATTTTCAACGAGAAAGCATGCCATCTTCCTCATAGCTATGGTGGAAGAAGAAATATTGTGTATACTCAAGTGTAGAAGTAGAAATAACAATGTGGAATTACTTGTGATTCTGGCATTCTGCCATAGCACAGCATGTTGCGTGTTCCGTTTTGCCCTTTGCCCTGTTGCTACTACAGTATGTATGCATCTGAGAATGCATTCAAGGTATACAGGAGGAGAATTTGGTAAATTGACTTATTAACTGGTATATTAATTTGTCTAAATTAAAATATGGTATGTATAGATTTGCATACATTAACGGCAAATGAGGCAACTTTTGTACAAACACTGTTTGTAAAAAGGTTTGTTTAAAACCTCGCCTCCACTGTATTGGCTCATTATGAATCTGCTGGAGGTGGCTGTGCTGTGATTGGATAAAACCTCACTGGCACACCCCCCCCACACACCAGGGGCGGATAAAACTTGACCCAAATTGGGGGGCAAGAGAACATGTTGGAGGGGCAAGAGAAAATGTTAGGGGGGCGGCTTCATCGCCCGTGTCGCTTCGCGCCACGGGCGATGAAGCCGCACCCATACCATTTTCGGTTACAGGACTTTTATTAGGCAAGTAAAGCATCAATAATAACATCAGTTGTTGTTGAAGTTGCAACAGACACGCAGCATGCATAAAGCTAAAGGTCTGACTCAGAGAGTTTTCTGTTTTAAATGATGAAATGCTGTTGGTTTGGTGGGGCCAAAGTCGTATAGTTAGTATCACAGTAGTAGTGTTTCAAATCATTTTTTTTTAAATATAAGCACTTTAATTTGAAATATCTTGGGTTGTTTTGCATGGCATCATGTTTGGTGGGGGGGCAGACTGGGTATTTAGGCGGGCATTGTCCCCCCCCATGCCCATGTCTAGATCCGCCCCACACACACATTAGCCACACTTGTCCTAAGCCCAGCGGATGTTTTGTTTTTATGATTTGTTGACAACAAGGTTCTGGACCGTCTGCAGGGAACCAGCTGCAGCATCAAAGTAAAAACAACATAGAGGGGGAAAAGGCAAAATATATCTATTTTGATTTTTGGCTACAAAGTCCTTTATCCTTTCATTAGGGTTTCCTGTTACTCTAATTGTATCGGAAAAAAATAGTCAAAAATGTCAGACGTTCCTTATGCTTTAAGTGGCATGTGGCATGTCAAAGTAGATTTTTTTGTCTGTATCCATTTGCACAAACAATAGTTCCCCAGGAGCTAAAAAAAAAAAAGGCACAACCACTTACTCGCCTGATATCTTCGGCAAATAAAAAAGGCTATATACCAAATTCTCCACTTTAAACACAAATAATCCTGACATCTGTCAGCCTAATGGTTGAGGCGCATGCCACATAATAGTATACATATATAGTATTGACTGTATAGTATATAGTCAATATAGTATAGTATTGACTGATTTACACTACCGACAGCCAAATCCAGCCTGAATCAGATCTGAGCCGCATCAAGATTGGACTCTGACTGGTTTAAATGGGTCATGTGACCTATCAGACTCTCTTTAAACCAATCCGATTTTGCTCTTGATGCGCCACAGATTTGATTCAGGCTGGATTTGCGCTGCCTGTAGTGTAAATCAAGCCGTATTATAAGCTCTGGCCTGACAGCGTATGTTCTTATAACGTGTTCAATTTTTCATTTTAGTTTAGTTTTAGTTAGTTTTGACATTTTATTTTCTAATTCAGTTAGTTTTAGTTTTTATAGCAGGTTTGCTAGTTTTTATTTAGTTTTTATTTTGGTGAAAATATTTAGTTTTAGTTTATTTATAGTTTTAGTTATTTTATTTGTTTCTATGCTTTGGTTGTCAGGTATAGGATTTAAAAAGTAGGAAACAGTTGGTATTCAACCCTTGCTTTGAGTTTCTTAGTAGATTGGATGATTGCACTCTCCCACCAGAACACAATTTTTACCCCCAGTGTTATGGAACTCAGTAGTGGATAGAAGATCTAGAAGCATCTCCTTCTCATGCTGGTTTTTCTGAGAGCGTACAAATGAAACCAAATGGACCCGCTAGGGTCCATTTGGTTGACATTTGTACGTGCTCAGAAGATTTTTAAAAACTAAAATTAAGGGTATTTTGGGTATAATTTCAGTTAGTTTTAGTTAGTTTTCTGAACCCACATTACAGTTTTAGTTTAGTTATCGTTTTTTGCATTCATTTTTAGTTCTTATTAGTTTCAGTTAACTCAAATGTTTTTTTTAATTTTAGTTTTCAAGTTTTAGTTAGTTTTAGTTAACTATTATAACCCTGGCACTGATTAGGATTAAAAAAACAACAACAAGGCCATATGTAGTTTCAGTACGACTACTCCTCCCAGGAGTGTTACACACTCCGGGTCGCCTGGCGAAATAAAAGCAGCTCTGCTCTCCCGTGGCCAGGCTCGCGGCCCCGCGGTAGACGGAACACCTGATGATGAATGTCTCCACGTGGCCCAGACTTAACCGGGTTCATATTGAGACGGTCCCCGGAGCATCTCCATCAATCAAAAAGCATCTCCACCCAGGAGCTGTCGGAACAGTTTGCTTTCCTCCCCCCGACGCTATGTAATAATATACCGTCAGTGCTGTTGCCAGATTTTACCAGAGAAGCAAGCCTGGACTGGCAAATATAGCCCAAACATGAGCACTTTAGACCTATTGGGCTATATCCTTATTCCTTACTAGGGGTGGGTGAAGAAAATCAATATTTCAATGTATTAGTAAGTAACACCGGATCACTCAATCACCTGCAGTCACCCATAGTGACCGTGTCTAGGCTGCCATCTTACTGATGGACCGGCCATATCCTGTGTGCTGATCTAAAATGTCCCCCCCGGGAAACGGAAACGTGGCACTTTGAAATATGAGTTGCACATAGAAAAATAGCGGCAAAAGTGTTCATTTGTTTGTGTCAGAAGCGCTGCATTTGCAGAGTAGAATTGGACTTTTCTTGGTGCCTATTGTTTATAATTGTCTTAAAAATGTTCTAGTAGCCTGTAATAAAAGTAATGATGTGTGTGTGTGTGTGTGTGTGTGTGTGTGTGTGTGTGTGTGTGTGTATGTGTGTGTGTGTGTGTGTGTGTGTGTGTGTGTGTGTGTGTGTGTGTGTGTGTGTGTGTGTGTGTGTGTGTGTGTGTGTGTGTGTGTGTGTGTGTGTGTGTGTGTGTGTGTGTGTGGGGGGGGGGTTATATAGGCTATTTGTGGGGATGCAACATACGAATATACCGGAACGAAACTAAACATAATAAAGAATCACAATATGAATTGATTTGGCACTCTGAATATCGATATTGTATGATAATATTTTGTGTGTGATTTGTTAAGGCCCGAGTGGGATTTGTCTGCAGCGTAAATCATCTTGATATAGATCATTTTCGAAAAGTCTATAAGGAAAAGGAATGGGGAATCCATTTCTGGAACAAGGGCAATGTCACGAGAAGGGCGGGACTGCTCTGCTCATCTCTGTTGAACCAGTGTTGCCAACTGCCAAAATCCAAAATGCACTAGTGGCACTTCCAAAATGCACTAGAATGCGCTATAGAGCAGTGGGTTTCAACCATTTTCATAACAGGGCCCACTATTTATTCTGCATTTTAGCCACGGACTACCATCTGATGTTGAGTTTAGTTTCTCAGACTAATGTAGGAGAGAGAAACTGGAAAAATGTTGGTCAAATATCAATTCTCCTACATTTTCTAAATGTGTAGATTCTTAAAAATCTGGTAATTCAGACATTTAAATATAATTCAACTCTTGAGAGCGTAAAATGAAAGCAAATGGACCCGTAAGGGTCCATTTGGTTTCATTTTAACGCTCTCAAGAGTTACAGCTCTATAAGGCTCCATATCATAGGAGGAAAAATGGTGAAAAACGAGGGTTTTATCTCTGGCGCCTGTCAATCAATTTCCCCCCAACTCACCAGCAAAAAAGCACTAGATTTTCCGCCAGGAGTTTTTCGCTAATTTTGGCGCTAGGGGCGGGGGGGTCTGAAAAAGCGCTAAATATAGCGACAAATGCGCCAAGTTGGCAACAGTGTTGAACTCCCTCCTTGTGCGTTGAAACAGTAATAACCATAGAGCAGTGGTCCGGGGACCACCCCCATCCCCTGAGGAGATTCCAGGTGGTCCCCAGGCTAAATGATGGAAAGTTGGTTAACCAGATGTAACTCTTTGAGAGCGTAAAAAAGAAACCAAATGGACCCTTGCGGGTCCATTTGGTTTCATGTTTACACTCTCAAGAGTTAAAGGTAGGGTAAGTGATTTGAAATTCATGGTGTAGTACCAGCCTGGTGCACTAAGGGGCGCCCAAGAGTAGCTACACTATGTGAACCTGCTGCTCGATCCTGATTGGAGGAGAATTCACCCTCCACCTGGGGAACTTTTATTAGCTCCTCTGCTAACGTGGGGGAGGGGGAAACTCCATATATGGTCTGCACACCTTATAATAGAGCATTTTAACAGAAAATATTTTTTTGGGGGGGTGATATCCGACAAAAGTGAAATCACTTCCCCTACCTTTAAAATACACAACTAGAGAATGTAGGAAGATTAATGGTCATTTTGATCTGTATATGTTTGACTGTTTTTGTTTTCTCCAAAATCCATCATGGAATTGCGGGCAAAATAAATATTTAGTTTTGGGGGTCTGTGGGGCTAAAATGTTGGTCCGTGGCTCAAATAAAATGGTCAAATGAAAAAGGTTGAAAACAACTGCCATAGTCAGGGGTTTTCAACAGGTGGTCTGGCGACCACTAGTGGTCCCTGAGAGGGTTCCAGGTGGTCCCCAGGCTAAATGGAAAGTTGGTTAACCAGATGTAACTCTTGAGAATGTGAAAATGAAACCAAATGGACCCTTGCGGGTCCATTTGGTTTCATTTTCACACTCTCAAGAGTTAAAATTTTCATCATCTGAATTAGCACTATTTAATTAAGAATAAGAAGTCTACACTGTTCTGTTTGCAAAATCCACCCTGGAATTGTGAACAAAACCAAAAGCATTCTTTAGTTTTAGGTCTTAGGGGCTAAAATGTCATCAAATGGTGGTCCGTGACTCAAATGCTGAATAAATGGTGGTCCCTGGTGTCAAAAAGGTTGAAAACCCCTGCCATAGAGGATGCCACACCAGTAATGACCATGGCATCAGATTCCATATTATGTTTAGCCTCTGCCTGAGCCTGCAAGGTCATAGCTATAGGGCATCATCCTCCCCCGTCACCTATGCCTGCTGTGTGTAAATTGGAGTTTTATTCTGCCGTGGCGAGTCGGTCGCATATTGTGTTATACGTTCCCCCGCGGGAGACAACAACACGTTTAGTACAACAGCAGAGCAATTTGGCTGCTGACTGACTGAGGGCCCTGGAACCTGCGTCATACATGAGAGAGGTGGATATAACATTTCCCTATTTAAGATTGGTAGAACGTCCAACCTACGACGGCAGTAATGAATGGCTCTGTGCTCGATACATAAGCCTCGCGGCCGTCCTACCCTCTCCTACGACGGCAGAACGCGGCTTTTGGCGTCGTGTTACAACGTGGGCTACGCTGTAGAGGCAGCCGCTTCGACCTCTATCCATCGATTGAATAGACACTTATCAACAGAAATGTTACGATCCAATCGTGCCGGTATAGCAGATATTCAGATACCCGCCGGGCAAGTAGATATTTTGTATTCATTGCATCGGTGGATCACGGATACTACTAGTAGGGCGGGGCGAAGCATAGTTTTACTGAAGTTTTGTTTAGGGTTAGTTACCGCATAAAGCACCGTCTAACCCTAACCCTAGCCTAATCCTAAACCCTAAACATAACCCCAGTAAAACTAGGCTATGCCTACACCTAACCCCAACCCTAAACTTAACCTCAGTAAACTTATGCCTAAACCTAACCTAACCCTAACCATAACTTCAGTAAAACTTCCTTCGCCCCGCCCTACTAGTAGTATCCGTGATCCACCGATGCAATGAATACAAAATATCTACTTGCCCGGCGGGTATCTGAATATCTGCTATACCGGCACGATTGGATCGTAACATTTCTGTTGATAAGTGTCTATTCAATCGATGGATAGAGGTCGAAGCGGGTAGAGGAGCGCCACCATGGAAACCAGAGACGCCGGTGGAAGAGGTGGATCCAGTCGGCGTCGCCTGCTTTCTGAACTATGTTGGGCTTCTGTTGCAACGGCGACGGACCACGCCTACTGCTCTCGTCCTGTCCAAGGCCTAGACACGGAAACTTAAATTCCCTATTTTCAGTTACAGGACTTTTATTAGGCAAGTAAAGCATCAATAATAACATCAGTTGTTGTTGAAGTTGCAACAGACACAGACATGCAACACGCAGCAATGCATAAAGCTAAAGGTCTGACGCAGAGTTGTCTGTTTTACTTTTCAATGATGAAATTTTGTTGGTTCAGTGGTGCCACAGTTGTAGGTGGACTAAATGGAATAGATTTTAGGCCCTATTGTATAGCCGGACCTAAACTGTCGGGTTTGGGCAAAATTTGAGAATTCACCACAGATTAAGAATGAAATGGCAATCAGCATCATCTTCAATAGGTAAATACAGAAAATAACTATTATTCTTACCCTAATAACATATATTTTTTCATGAGGCCTGGGGCCTTATACCCGGCCTGATTAGCATAGATTTTAGACCTGACAGGGCCCCAAATGTCGTGTCGGGCCTTGGGTTTTGGGTTGAGTCCTGGTCGGGTTCGGGTAGAGTCTGAGAACTCTAGTCCGTCCCCCCATAAATGAAAGAATAAAATTGTATTATTTTCATCTCTTCTCTACCTGGCATGTCACAACCTCTCTCTCTCTCTCTCTCTCTCTCTCTCTCTCTCTCTCTCTCTCTCTCTCTCTCTCTCCTCTGCAGAACATCACCCACCACCACTCCCTCCTCCACTCCACCTGCTCCCCAGCTTGGCTCTGCAGCCAATCCCAGCTCGCGGTGGGCGTGGCTTATAGCAGGCGGGTCGAGTCGTCGTCGAGAGAGAGAGAGAGAGAGAGAGAGAGAGAGAGAGAGAGAGAGAGAGAGAGAGAGAGAGCAGCTGAAAGAGATGCTTCCTCCTCCCCATGCAGTCTGGCAGCCTGTAGTCCTTCCTCCTGCCTGCTCCTGGCTCTGACACTGACTGATGGAACATTCACACACTGACTGGGTGACTGCTGTATATACTCTGGACATTACTTGGACTTGGATTCACACCTGAGGAGAGGGAGGGAGGGAGAGAGAGAGAGAGAAAGAGCCGGGGGTCCACTGGGGGTCCTCAGACCTCCCCAGCAGCAGCAGCATCTTTGCGTCTCCTCTGATTCGTCGCTTTTTTGGGGAGCTTGCAGATGAGGTGCAGCCTGGATGATCCTTGATTCTTTCTTTTTTCTTGTTTAAAGCGGACATGTGTGCGTGCGTGCGCTGAAACGTACGTGTCGGAGCGTTGGATTATTATTATTATTTATCCCTCCAATCCATCACGAATGCAGTGTCTTTTGCAGTCTTTTTGCAATTAAACTGCGATCTCTCCTAACTCTGGCTGTTATAACAACATACCCCCCAATTCACTTATTTCAGTCTTATTTCTTCTTCAGGAAGATTTCAAGATATTTTTGTTGGACTGTCAATTCGTTCACTCGATCCCGCATCGCACATTATAGGAGAGGATAATTATAACGCACCGAGAACGAATTAGGGGAATCTGTAGGCTAAAACAAAAATAATTAAGTCCCAATAAATAATTTCCAAGGAGAAGCCAGAGAGATAGATATAGATACAAGATCAACTCCCCCCTTTTTATGTGACTTTCAACTTGTGCGCATCGATCGACGGTCCGGATTCAAACCAAAGGGAGTCTATATAGAAGAAAGACAACGTGTGAGTGAGTGCGACGTACAGTTTCGCTGTTACATTCTCGCGATCGAAGATGTCTGGATTATACCCCGATCACCACCACCACCACCACCACCACCACCACCACCACCACCACCACGCACATCATCTCTGAGGCGGTGATGTCCCGTTCAGAGTGAGGAGAGAGGAGAGATCAGACGAGACGAGGATCGAGCCAGTACTCCGATCGTTCCGACTATAACGCCGACATGCACTCGCGGCTCGGTGGGTCAAGCCGCTAGAAGTGTCTCCCCTTGCTTGTTCTTGTTCTACAGTCGCACTATATTGGATACACGCACGGCACGCAACAGCACCAGGACAGGACCCGCTGCCTGCCTGCCGCCGCCTCGATCGCACCCTGGGTGAGCGCACGCACACGCACACGCACACATACACACACACACACATACACACGCACGCACGCACGCACGCACTCACTGTAGCCTATACTTATAGGCTATATGCTTGCGCGTTACGCGCGCCCCATTGTCACGATTATCATAACTGCAGGCAATTATTAATATAGGCGTATACCGCAACCTGAATTGTGGGTGGGTGAGTGACTGAGTGAGTGATCATTCTCTCGATCACTGACCATACAAACACGTTTGGTCGGTGGATGGATGGATGGATGGATGGATGGATGGATGGATGGATGGATGGATGATGGAGGTCCATCTCCTACTTGGCTTCAATTCATCGGTTGGATTGGATGGATGGACGCACTCAAGTTTGCTGTCCAAGTCGTCGCATCATTAATTGAGCAGACACTGAGCCTTATTTGAAATGTAAGGGGCTGTTGAACTGACAATTAAGAGAAAATTTCAATTCACTCATAGATAGTGGCCTCAAACCGCTATCCAAATAACACTCTTATTACGACAACACCCTATCCAAATACTAAGCGTTAATTAGAATTACTTTATAGCGTTAATTGAACAATAGCCGATACTGAATTGCTGCACGATTCAATGAATGCCGTTCGGACCTGTGTGTGTGTGTGTGTGTGTGTGTGTGTGTGTGTGTGTGTGTGTGTGTGTGTGTGTGTGTGTGTGTGTGTGTGTGTGTGTGTGTGTGTGTGTGTGTGTGTGCGCGCGCGCACGCGTGCCCGGACGGTGGCACCCTCTGCATATGCTGAGGAGGGCACGTTAGGGTGACTGCCTTCTCATGTGTAGAGATGTCAGTGTGGTAGCCTATGTATGTATGTGGGTTGCACACAACCCACAGAGTGTGTGTGGGTGCTGTTTGACAATTGTTTGTTGGATCATCAGACATGCACAGGCTGGGACTTTGTGTCTGAAACAGATGTTCCGAGTATAGACCACGTCCTCCTCCCCCCCGAAATGAATTATGCATGTCTTAGTAGTCTCTTATAATTCAGGTAGCATTCCTAAACAGAAAACCTTGCCCTGCATACCCAAAGAAGGGACGTGGGAGGGTGGGCTGCAGGGGCGGATCTAGGCATGAGCGTGGGGGGGGGGGGGGGCAACGCCCCCCTAAATGCCCTGACTGCCCCACCAAACATGGCGGCATGGAAAACAACCCAAGTTTCAAATATAGCCTATACTTCAAATTAAAGTGCTTATAATTAAAATGATTCGAAAAACACTACTGCTGCTACTAACTAACAATAGAGCTGCGCAGTGACGTCACCGCCCCGGTTCCGGAAGTCTTTTCCCAATTCATTTTTCTCATAGACTTTTCGAAAATAATTTATATCAAGACGAATACGCCGCGGACGAAGCCAACTCGAGTCGTGACGAATCATGATGACACACACAAACTTTTGGGACAATAAAATAATTTCTAAGATGAAAAACGAAACAAAAAGTCTTGTATCATGCCGTTTTCTACTTCTTCCCAATTATATATTATATGACGATATTGTGTTTGTTGTCATGATTTGTCACGACCTGAGTTGGCTTTGGCCGCGGCGTAATCGTCTTGATATAAATTATTTTCGAAAAGTCTATGAGAAAAATGAATGGGGAAAAGACTTCCGGAACCGGGGCGGTGACGCCACTGCGCAGCTCTATTGTTTGTACCACGAAACCAACACCATTTCATCATTGAAACCATCTCATCACGTGTCTGTTGCAACTTCAACAACTGATGTTGTTGTTGATGCTTTTCTTGCCTAAAATAATAATTAAAAAATGCCAGAAAATGGTATAGGTGCGCCCCCATGCCATTTTATCCTGCCCCCCGCAATTGGCAAATGTTACATCCGCCCCTGGTGCATGGGGTGGGTGGATGGATGGGTCGTATACCGGCCGGGGAATATACACATCAGGCTTATTGAGATTCATGTCTTAAAAACCCCATCCCCGCCACTTTAGTCTCAGCCTAATTTATTCCGGCACTAACATTACCCCAGGAAAACAAGGTTTTTACTAATAACACCTGGAGCGAGAGGTTTACTGTAGCCGACAGGCGGCTGGGATGGCAGAATTAGTCTGAGTGAACAGAGAGAGAGAGAGAGAGCATGCAGGGGACAGCGTCAGTTCACTGTGGCCTAGAATAGATTCAGTAAGTGGCTGTTTGTGCTGCTTTGGGGAAGAATGTTGTCACCCCGGTCTGGCACGGAATACATGTATCTTCTGGACCACTGCTGCTATAGTAGGCTACTCACTGACTGGAGCGTATAGCCTATATAGACCTGGGGTGGGCAATTATTTTTCCCAAGGGGCCAAATGAGATACATCAAATAATTATTGTGGAGGGCCAAGACTAAAGGCTGAACTAAAGTCTGCGTAATATTCATTTAATTTCAAGATAAAAGTAAGCGTAAGACCAACCATTTTGACACCAGGGCCCTCTATTTATTCAGTATCTGAGCCACAGAGGACCACCTTTTGATGACATTTTAGCCCCACAGACCCCAAAACTAAAGATTTCTTTTGTTTTTGTCCACAATATCAGGCTGGATTTGGGAAACAAAACAGGATAACATAGATAAAAAATGACCATTCTTTTACATTCTCTGATTGTGTTAAATCAGAATATTTTAACTCGTGAGAGTGTAAAAATGAAACCAAATGGACCCGCGCAGTGACGTCACCACCCCGGTTCCAGAAGTGTTTTCCCTATTCAATGTTCTCATAGACTCATATAAATAATTTACTGTATATAAAATAAACGACGCGGACAAAGCCAACTCGGGTCGTGACAAATCGTGATGACACACACAATCTTTTGGAACGATCAAATAATTTCTAAGATGAAAAACGAAACAAAAAGTGTTGTAACCTGCCGTTTTCTACTTCTTGCTAATTAGATATTATATGATGATATTGTGCGTGTGTGTCATCATGATTCGTCCCGACCCGAGTTGGCTTTGTCCGCGGTGAAATCGTCTTTATATAAATTATTTTCGAAAAGTCTATGAGAAAAATGAATGAGGAAAACACTTCCGGAACCGGGGCGGTGACGTCACTGCGCAGGTCTATTGACTGCATAGAGAGAGCCATATACTGTTGTTGCGCTGTGCACCCATGTGTGCGTGCGCATGTGGCTTGATCCCAGGGGCCTTGCAGCAAATTTTGGGTCCCCTGATTTTCTTTTTTTCATCACAGGGCCCCCGCTGTGCAGCTTTACAGTACAAATACAAATAAAACCCTATTAGGCTAATCTTTGGGGCCCCCTAAAACTCTCTCACCGCCACTTCAGGATCCACTCAAACCAAACTGTACCCACTGAGCACATTTAGACGCCTATAGACGATTAAGAAATTGGGTGAAAAATAGTCTAAAAAAGTTTTTTTTTTAGCCGTCTAGGCTTAGATTACCCGGTCCAGCTATATATGGACTTCGAAACACAGTATACTGTATATACAGGTATGTTCAGTGATGGGCAGTAGCTTGTTACAAGTAGCTAAGCTACATAGCTTAACTACATTTTCCCGAACTTGTAGTGTAGCTTACTACATTTGTTCTGGGAATAGCTTGTAGTGAAGCTACACTACTTGTTTCGAGTAGCTTGTAGTGAAGCTACACTACTTGTTTCGAGTAACAAGGATTGTAGCTTACTACATTTTCCCACACAGATTTTCAAATTCCACCCATTTTTAATGGGTAGAAAACCTCTAATATACATCCCAAAACTTAAACATGCCACCATCCTATGTTCAAACCCTCCGCTAAATTATTATTATGATTTTTACCCATATTGTTTTATTATTATGATTAGTATTTAGAAAGATGTACATTAAGATGAGATATATATTTATATTATGTAGTGATGATGTAGCAAGCTACATCAAGCTACTTTTGTCATGTAGCTTGTAGTGTTGCTTGCTACAATTTTCTGGCGATAGCTTGTAGAGTAGCTTAGCTGCATTTTTTCGAGAGTAACAAGTAGTGTAGTTCCCAGTAACTTGCCCATCACTGGGTATGTTGAAACAAGCACTAAAAATGTTTGCACTATTTTCACCCAATTTTTTGGCAGATTTTTAGATGTCTAAAAGACAAATTTTGCTCAGGGGGTATTCACAAAGCACATCTACCCTACAACAATTAAATTGTGTTTGTGCAAGGTAAGAACAAAAAAAAAAAACATTAACGATTCAAGTACACAAATGCAACAACAGCAGCAAAAGATAACACGACTAGAAATAGCTCGCCTGTAAGGAAGGCAGGTCAAAGTGCTTAGTGGTTATAGATGACTTTGAGTATATCTCCGTCTCCAGCAACTGCTTGAATTAAAAGTTTGACTCTTTTTTATTTTCAGTTCTGTTGCAGTACTGTAGCAGCACTGACATACCATGAACCTCAGTGACATTGGGTTTCGTTATAAAACGTGTTTTGAAACTGAAACAAAGCAAAGTCTTCGACCAAAACTAAAAACAAAGATAGGCCAAAGAAGAAAGACAACTCAACATAGACAACCAGAACACCAGCTTTTTGAACTAGAGAGCAATGCAAAAACAACAACAAAAAAACAAATAAATAAATAAGTAGAATTGACTTTACTTTCATGGAACTTGCTGAGTCATCTCGCGACAGCATTACACTTCCAAGATTTAGCGAGTTGACAATGAATTATTCCTCACATTCCCTTCAAGGCACCGCAGGAGTTTGAAGTGCAATGTGACGCATTTTTTTTTTTTTTTTTTAATTTGCATTCTTTTAATCTTGCGTACCTGTCCTTAAACGCAAACCAATTATGAATTCAAATGTGTAATTAGGCTGTGAAATTGCACAGCGTGCTGCTCCTCATTCATTTAGCCAGACGGGCCCTGCAGGGCCAAAAGACAAGAATGAAGAAGTCACAGTCTTTTTTTTGTTCAGCTATACGGAGCTCTGTGCGCGCCACAGCAGCAGTCACCCACTGGGATTGCAAATCCTGACCTACTTCATTGCAAAGGAAATAAAGGAAGATACACCTAAGGTTTAGGTTTTTGTCTTATCCCTGGAACACTGAACATGGGTGGTTTTCACCCAGACGACTAGATTATTGCAATTTTCAATAATGTTGATGTCTGAGGTGGACGGGTCTTTCAGTAGCTTCATGATGCTCAGTGACATCATAATGTTGCTGATGTCTGAGGTGGGCGGGTCTTTCAGTAGCTTCATGATGCTCAGTGACATCATAATGTTGCTGATGTCTGAGGTGGGTGGGTCTTTCAGTAGCGTCATGATGCTCAGTGACATCATAATGTTGCTGATGTCTGAGGTGGGCGGGTCTTTCAGTAGCTTCATGATGCTCAGTGACATCATAATGTTGCTGATGTCTGAGGTGGACGGTAGTGATGCGCGGGTCGACCCGTGACCCGCGGGTCCCGCGGGTTACCCGCGGGCTGGGTTGGGTCGAGTCAAGAAATGTTCACTTTATTCGCGGGCTGGGTTGGGGCGGGTCAAATAATGTATAATGGGAGTTTTCAAAATGACTGTCTTAAACACAAGTCCTGGGAGAACATTTGCGCATCCTACCTGATTGTTGCATGTTGCCGTGGTGGTTGGTATATCCTCCAGTGTGACCAATAAATCCACAAACAGCTACTTTAGAAGCCTACTTACAGATCACTTTCAACAAAACAGTCACGTACTGTAACGTCGCAGTAGCTGGCTTTAGCCTACAATCATCACCATCAGGGACGTGCACAGACAGATGAGAGGGGCTTCCGCCCCTGCCCTTTTACTAAACAAATGCTCTGCATGTTGTTACACAACTCCATCTTTAGCTAAAGGGTGCTGGGCTGCAGCGCAGCCCCAAATATAGTCTACAAGAATCTACTAGAATCTACAAGCTCTCAGTGCGTGACAGCGCGACGTTCTGAGAGCTATTTTTGTCCAGATGCCCTTTGGGTTGTCAGCCCCTGCCCCTTTCCAACACTCTCTGCACGTACTGCAGTCCTTTTCACTTGCAAACTTTCTTTCCCCTGCGCGACAACAGCGGTGAGTTTTCTTCTGGTTTTTACTAGCGTTTCAGCATTGTGTCTTCAGACTCCAGACCTGTTGTTGTTATGTTATATAATGTAGGCTATATCTGCGATGCACGGACGCATCGCTGCTGTCTTGTTTCTCTGTGTCGCACACGTGTGTAAAAAATTAAGTCCTCGCATCGTCGCAGTGTGTGTGTGTGTGTGTGTGTGTGTGTGTGTGTGTGTGTGTGTGTGTGTGTGTGTGTGTGTGTGTGTGTGTGTGTGTGTGTGTGTGTGTGAGAGAGTGTGGTGGGCGCGTCTCTGTTTTCGTCCTCTCTTCGCACACGTTTATGTCGCATGTTGTGATGTGATGATGTCCATGCTTGTCAGTGTTATAAGACACAAGAAAAGCTTTTTTATCACATAAAAGCCGCGTTCTTAGGCATATTTGGCGTGTATTTAATGTCGGCGGGCTGCGGGCCGAGTCGAGTCATGAAAATGAATCTAATGCTGCGGGGCGGGCTGGGCCGAGTCAGAATTATTATAACAGGCGGGCCCCGCGGGTCATAAAAAACCCTGACCCGCGCATCACTAGTGGGCAGCATGCTGTCTTTCAGTAGCTTCATGATGCTCAGTGACATCATAATGTTGCTGATGTCTGAGGTGGGTGGGTCTTTCATGACATCATAATGTTGCTGATGTCTGAGGTGGGCGGGTCTTTCAGTAGCTTCATGATGCTCAGTGACATCATAATGTTGCTGATGTCTGAGGTGGACGGGTCTTTCAGTAGCTTCATGATGCTCAGTGACATCATAATGTTGCTGATGTCTGAGGTGGGCGGGTCTTTCAGTAGCTTCATGATGCTCAGTGACATCATAATGTTGCTGATGTCTGAGGTGGGCGGGTCTTTCAGTAGCTTCATGATGCTCAGTGACATCATAATGTTGCTGATGTCTGAGGTGGACGGGTCTTTCATGATGCTCAATGACATCATAATGTTGCTGATGTCTGAGGTGGGCGGGTCTTTCAGTATAGCTTCATGATGCTCAGTGACATCATAATGTTGCTGATGTCTGAGGTGGGCGGGTCTTTCAGTAGCTTCATGATGCTCAGTGACATCATAATGTTGCTGATGTCTGAGGTGGGCGGGTCTTTCAGTAGCTTCATGATGCTCAGTGACATCATAATGTTGCTGATGTCTGAGATGGGCAGGTCTTTCAGTAGCTTCATGATGCTCAATGACATCATAATGTTGCTGATGTCTGAGGTGGACGAGTCTTTCAGTAGCTTCATGATGCTCAGTGACATCATAATGTTGCTGATGTCTGAGGTGGGCGGGTCTTTCAGTAGCTTCATGATGCTCAGTGACATCATAATGTTGCTGATGTCTGAGGTGGACGAGTCTTTCAGTAGCTTCATGATGCTCAGTGACATCATAATGTTGCTGATGTCTGAGGTGGGAGGGTCTTTTAGTAGCTTCATGATGCTCAGTGACATCATAGAATGTTGCTGATGTCTGAGGTGGGAGGGTCTTTTAGTAGCTTCATGATGCTCAATGACATCATAATGTTGCTGATGTCTGAGGTGGGCGGGTCTTTCAGTAGCTTCATGATGCTCAATGACATCATAATGTTGCTGATGTCTGAGGTGGGAGGGTCTTTCAGTAGCTTCATGATGCTCAGTGACATCATAATGTTGCTGATGTCTGAGGTGGGCGGGTCTTTCAGTAGCTTCATGATGCTCAATGACATGATAATGTTGCTGATGTCTGAGGTGGGTGCGTCTTTCGGTAGCTTCATAATGCTCAGTGACATCATAGAATGTGGGTTTGTTTCCCTGTACACACATATATATATATATATATATATATATATATATATATATATATATATATATATATATATATATATATATATATATATATATATATATATATATATATATATATATATATATATATATATATATATATTATTATTATTATTATTTTTTTCTCCAGGAAGGTTTTGGGTGAATTTCACCCGTGTTAGGTGATAGTGTGAGAAAAATCCCATTCAACCACATTTTTTGGCATTTTGTCTTCACTGGACTAATCTCCCAGGTCTCAGGACTGTTTGGACCAAAGGAGAAGTTCCCAATGTAATTCCTCTTTCTTTTTAACAAATATTTAAAAAAAAATAATATACACATTTTTTTCACCGATTTTGCCCCCTCATGATAGGTCCAAGTCATGATGAAATATTGCTCCACGTTGCCATGCATTGCTGTACTTTGATATACTGTGATGAGAAATCTTTTTTTATTAAATAGTTTACATTGGGTAAAATGTCTGTAATGGAACCTGTTTGCTGGTATTTTTGGTTATGCTTCCAGGAGGTACAAGGTAAAATGCTTTGTGAGTCCACGTTTCCATAGTGATAACCAGCCTTTGCATGGCTGGAGGAAACCACACGAACGGGAAGCCACTTCCACCTTGAACTTCAAAGGATTTTGGACTTTGAACGCCAAGGCAAGGCAGTTTTTGTTGCACCCTCATATATACCGTATCTCCATCACAAGGCATTTCAAAGTGCTTCAGGCAGAACATCAAGGAGAGGATCAAGCAAAAAAAGATAGAATAACATCTACGCAAGCTACAATTATGGCAAATTTTATTCTCCTTAGAGCCCATAGGAGTAAAGAAAAGAGAAAAGGGAAAAGTAGTTAAATCAAAGGCAGCAGGTGACCAGATCCAAGCTGTTCATTTGAGGGACAGAAGTATCGTAGTATATGTGTGAGACAGACTTAAACACATCTATAGCATGAACAGAGACAAGCGCTTTGCATCAGAATGCCAACTATTCGGGGAAATAATTATTTTGACAATTGAAGCTCTCATGTCCACCAGTGGGGAAAGGCTCTTTATTGGAAAATATGTGCCAATCCGCCCCTGGCGTCAGCGGACCTGGACTTCCGTCTGAGTTTGTTCCAGATATGTGATACACGAAAACAACAATGCTGCTTCTACAGTACATGTTTATTTTTGGTCGTACAGGAAGGACACGTTGTCATACAAGACCCCAGAGATCATTCTGGTTTAACAGTAGTTCATGATGTTGTACAAGATCAGAGATATAGTTTTGTGGTGAAACCACTCAAAGATTTATAGACCGATGATGTACAGTTTGTACACACTGTTGTTACTGTATGCCAGGAGCTGACTTGGTTTGACATTCCATTCCATGTTGATCAGACAACCTCATCAAACCCTATATACCCTATATACCTTGCTCAAGGACACTTCGACAGTGACTTTCGGGGAGCCCGGGTTTGAACCGGCAACCTTGTGGTTACCATCCAGAGACTCTACGCCTGAGCCACCATCGCCCCAACATAGAGGATAAAAGGCAAAACATATAACATAAAACTAGGGGTGGGACTCGATTCATTTTAAGCCCTGTAATTAATTAATCTCAATTAATTGCATATCAATGTTTGACCCAAGAATCATTTTTTTGTCAATTAAAACAGGCTGGTATAGCGTGTGAGAGTTTTTTTTTCTAAATCACTGTGTCGACAATGCAAGTTGGTTAACCAGATCAAAATTTGGTTAACTAGATCAAAAGTTGGTTAACCAGATATAACTCTTTGAGAGCGTAAACATGAAACCAAATGGACCCTTGCGGGTCCATTTGGTTTCATGTTTACACTGTCAAGAGTTAAAATATTCACCATCTGAATTAGTCCAAGTCTACACAACTAGAGAATGTAGTAGATTAATGGTCATTTTGATCTGTATGTTTGACTGTGACTTTGTTTCTGAAATCCAGCCTGGAATTGTGGACAAAAGCAAAAGAAATCTTTAGTTTTGGGGTCTCTGTGGCGATTAAAATGAGTTAATTTTGTTAATCGCGTTATTGTTTCTGTGATGAATTAATCTCAATTAATCAGTTAAAGTCCCAGCCCTACATAAAACACAACAGCCTACAGAGGAGCTATACTGTACATAATGGGCGTATACCGGTATCAGGGTTTAGCAGCAGAGCGAGAGAGCAAGGGGTCAGAGCCATAAACATTACCGTGATCTACCGCTGAAGACGTAATCGAATAGCCGAGCCGATAATGCATTTGATGCACACCGGGAAAGAAAGGAAAAAAAAAAAAAAAACGAGAAAGAGCAGAGTGCTACGAATACATTTTATTTAATGGCGACGTTGAGTGCATATCCATGAAGGCGAACGCGGCCGCGATGGCAATAAAAAAAGACATATGAATGAACACCTGAGCCGATGATGGCTTATAATGTAGGACGGAAGGCCAACAAGACCATAACTCAAAATGTACCCGAGTAAAGGAACAAAAGTATTGGCATCGACATGTACTTTTAGTTTAGAGTATCCAATGTACGCGTATATGTATGTATGTATATGAAAATCCGTATATGTACTGTATGTGTATTCATGCATTATATAATGTATATCCATGCTTATACAATTATGTATACATTTGACCCCGCTATCCTCCCCCCCCATTCCCCCAATAACAAGATGTGCACCGGCACACACTCTAGAGTGGGGAGAAGTGAAACAGGCCAACAGCACATTGTACACAAAGGCCCGCCCCTGCTGGATCGTGATTCGAGGAAGGCCCATCTCATCCCGATTGGACAAAAGGCTTTGCTCCCAAAGCCTGAACTGAAACTAGATTCTTCTTCTTCTTTTTTTTTTTACCCCAGGGACTCACTTAGTAGGAAGGATTAGCCATTGAAAGAAGAAAGGAATAACAATATTTGAATTGAGTGAAATCAACTTACTCTACCATTAATTATACCGATACTTTTGTGGTTTTACCCAAATAGCCTACATTTTTAATTCCGGAATAGGGATTCTTTTCCTACACGCAATATCAATACTTTATTGCACCTAAAGGTTATAGAGGTAACTTTTAACTATGTTGCTTCTACTTTGAGGCTGCAGCTGTTTCCCTGCAGACAGATACTTGGCTTCGTCCTGCAGACGATTCAGAACTTTGTTGTTGTCAACAAATCATGAAAAACCATCAGTCGGCCTCAGGGCAGGCGTGGCTAATGAGTGAGGAGGGATGTGGGGGGTGGGGCTGAGGCAGCGTTTTAACCAATCACAACACGGCAGTCTCCAACATTTTCGTAATGAGCCAATAGAGGTGGACTTAGATTCCGTTTTTTAAAACAAACAAATCTGTTTACAAACACACTCTAAAGTTGCCTTTTAAAAGGATCCCTGTCTAATAAGATAAACATCGCTTAAAACATTATACTTTCCCTATATAACTAAAATAAACAAAAAAAAAAACACCCGTGGCATCTTATTTCTTTCATAAATAGAGAATATTTCGCTCAACAGCTCCTGGCGCAGGATGATGATGTCACGTGTGATCTAGCTCTATGGAATATATGGATGAACATGCTCTGTGACATCATCATCCTGCGACCGGAGCACCTCCTATTGAGTGAAAGATTCTCTATTTATGAAACAAATAAAGTATTGAAGGTGTTTTTATCTGCATGTTTTAGTTATAGAAGGCAAGTATAATGTTTTAAGCCATATTTGTCTTATTAGGCAGGGATCCTTTTAAGTAAAAGCAAAGAAATAATAACAGAGTAGTTTTTACACCACTGGGTTTATGCTCATGCTGCAGTACAGCTGACTGCTGTGATAACACATGATGATAATGTACACTACTTTCCTTTCATAAAGTGATATGGCGGTGCACACACTTC
This sequence comes from Benthosema pterotum, assembly GCA_039105355.1. Lineage (NCBI taxonomy): Eukaryota > Metazoa > Chordata > Actinopteri > Myctophiformes > Myctophidae > Benthosema > Benthosema pterotum. The sequence continues at coordinate 4,424,557 of CM076976.1, read as the reverse complement.
AGTCTGCGTGCGAGGGTATTCTCCAGTGTGTAATGGTGAGCCCTATATGTAGTCGACGCCTTTCATATTATCTCGTGAAACAGAAGACGCGCTCGCTCGGCCGCGATAGGCGAAAAGCCTTTACATATGAATGAGGGAATAACTCAGCACTCCAGACATGTTTATGCATGCGTTTTTTTTTTTCTTTCTCCGACTCCGATGCATGTGTTTGAGTGTTAATGCAAGACGCCCCCGGAAACCCTCGCGAAAACAACACCTAGTGTCACTGTCTGGCAGCAACCCACTACCTCCACCATTCCTTTTTTTTTATATATATTTTTTTTCCCCCACGATTTTGTAGCCCATTTTTTCACCCAGTGCCAATTCCTAATGTGATCCTGGGCTCTACACACCCTCCACCAACCTGGGGAGGCAGCGGACTGGCCTCATGCTTCCTTCAATGCATGAGCTGCCTTCTTTTCACCTGACAGGGGGGAGTTTCCCTGGTTGGACGTAGCACGTGGAAGGAACACGTTATTCCTACCAGTTCCTGTCCCCTCCATCAGGCGCCCCGGCTGGCCAGGGGGAGGCAGTTTAGAGTCCAGGATTACAGCATGTTTTTGTGAGGGTATCTACCCTAGGGGACACGGGGAGAACATGCAAACTCCACACAAAAAGGCCCTTTTTGCCAACCCCGCCTTGGGTATATTGGGCACTGATGACGTGGAGGAGCAGACACGCCGCCAGCACCCACAGCAGCGCCCCTAGCGGGAATCGAACCCAGGACCTTCTAGCTGTGAGGCAACCTCCACCATTCCTTAAAGGAAAATTACATCTGGCTACAAATGATCTAGTGAATGTGACTGCACTTTACACACTGGACAAATATGCGTGTGTGTAATGTGCAGTGTGGTGCGCTGCCTCCTCCACATTCAGTGTCCTGTGAACTTCCGTGGACAGTTATAATTTCCTGGGGTTTATTAGGACTGCAGTACAACTTGTAGATAAAAAACAAAGAAATTGATTTAGAAAGATGTATTCATGAAGTTGTTTGAATGCCCCCTCCCATAGTTAAAATAAAAATCCCTAAAACTAACGAAAGCGAGGAATGTAAAACAATTAACACCCATCTTTTACTTTCTCTAATAAAAACCTAGAACATGACCCTTGGTTGAACATAAACTAAAGTTGTCCTCTAAGCATCACTTTCCTCAATGTAATGCCCTATTCCAGGGGTGGCCAACTGGTCACAGACTAAGAGCCACGTTTTTCACTGTGTTACGGCAAAGAGCCACATCAAATGGTCACAACGGTTAGAAAACCGCCGCAACGGCCGCCACGGTCGTAAATAGATTTCCCCTCTCCTGCCATAAGACATGTGCATTTCTGTGCCCAATGCAAAGACACACTATTAAAACATATAGACATGTATTTTGAAACGGGGTTTACAATCCAAAAAAGTGTATGACACTCTCAAGAGTTAAAATATGCATCATGTGAATTAGCCCAAGTCTACACAACTAGAGAATGTGGAAGATTAATGGTCATTTTGATCTGTATGTTTGACTGTTTTGTTTTCTCTAAAATTCAGCCTGGAATTGTTGACACAAGTAAACGAAATCTTTAGCTTCGGGGTCTGTGGAGCTAAAATGTCATCAAATGGTGGTCTGTGGCTCAAATTCTGAATAAATGGAGGGCCCTGGTAGAAAACCACTGGTATAGGGAATGAATGACTGCGCCATAAGGCCTTCATGTGGAAGCCCCTTAAGAGCCGCATGTAACCAGCTGAAGAGCCGCATGTGGCTCGCGAGGCGCGGGTTGGCCACCCCTGCGGCCTATTCCATACTGTTGTAAAAGTTAAAGAAGGAAAAAAGGAGAAGAAGAAAAAAAACATGGTGATGCCTTGTGATCTTGTAGATAGTGGTCTCCATTTTTGTTACCATTTAAACCCCTTATCTTAAACCCCTTATCATGTTTTTACTATTTTGAAAAAAATAAAAAATAAATAAAATGGAATAGTTCAATGTGCCAATCTATTGACACATTGTGAGCTTGTTGACTGGCCATTTAAACTATTGAAAAACTATTGAACTATTCGTCTTGCTTTCTACAACGTCATGCCCAAAACGGGGACACCAGTTTGAAGGTTCGAAAGTCGATGTGTCTGTTGTAAGCATTTAAAGAGGGGATGCCATGATTTTTGTATTTTTTCCAATTTTGTACATGTTTAAGAGGTGACAGTATGTAAATAGACCCCTTGGTGTGTTTTTATGTGCAATGATGTCTTCCCTTTGTATTTAGGGTTTCTTCCTGGGGGCTGAACCTTTCCAGTCAAACGTGCCAATGAAAAAAAACTTCAACATAGTGACATCATGTGTTCAGCCCCTCCCCTAACTCCTCCCCCTTTATCATGCAACTAAAGCTGTGGGCGTGGCTTCAGTTCAGGTGGATCTCCACCCATCACCACCCACCAGGCAAACCAGGCATACTTAATGAACTGGTAGGGTGGAATCATAAAAATGACAGTTTAACAAACACTGTACACTTTTTGGGAAAAAATCTAACTTTTCTACCCTAAAACATGATCATCAGGTATTAACCTGATGATCATGTTTTAGGGTAGAAAAAAATCCATGGCACTCCATCTTTAAATCCTGGTTAAATCCCGGATAGGGATCATTGTTCACAGACCATCTGTCCTCAACAACAGAATCTGACAATGCAGAACTTACTCAAGTTGAAACCGCGAGTTTCTGCCGAGAGCGACCGCAGACACTTGGTGTTTGTAGTTGGATGAGCAGATTAGAGTGTCTAGAATATGACTGGTGTTTGTAGTAAGGATGAGCAGACGAGAGTATTATGTATTATTTATTCATTGAATGGAGCAGCTCACTGTCTCTGACCTCTCCAGACGCTGACTGCCTCTAAGCCCATGGGGAGTAAAGTACCTTTTAAAGGGGAAGTCCACCCATTTTCAACATTCTAATATGTCATTAGTATACCCTATAGGTCAGGGGTGGCCAACCTGAGGCTCGCGAGCCACATGCGGCTCTTCAGCTGGTTTCATGCGGCTCTTAAGGTGCTTCCACATGGAACCATCAAAAACGCTCCGCCTGGCGCACTCATGCATTCCCTATACCAGTGGTTTTCAACCTTTTTATACCAGGCCCCACCATTTATTCAGAATTTGAGCCACGGAGGAGCACCATTTGATGACATTTTAGCTCCACAGACACCAAAGCTAAAGATTTTGTTTACTTTTGTCAACAATTCCAGGCTGGATTTCAAAGAAAACAAAACAGTCAAACATACAGATCAAAAATACCATTAATCTTCTACATTCTGTCTAACCAACTTTACATCATTTAGCCTGGGGACCACCTGGAATCCTCTCAGGGACCACTGATGGTCCCCGAACCATCTGTTGAAAACCCCTGCCCTATACAGTGGTGCCCAGCCACTCGACCAAGGACTGATTCCTAGTCCACCGGGGAGGTGTAGGTGTATGTTTTTTGACTTGTCAAATACTTTTTTGGATTGTAAACCGTGTTTCTAAATATATGTCTATATGTTTTTAATAGTGTGTCTTTGCATTGCGCACCTGCACACAAACGCACATGTCTTATGGCAGGAGAGGGGAAACCTATTTGCGACCGTGACGGCCGTCGCGGCGGTTTTATAACCGTTGTGACCGTTTGATGTGGCTCTTTGCAGTAACACAGTGAAAAACGTGGCTCTTAGTCTGTGACCGGTTGGCCACCCCTGCTTTAGGTGCTGGGTGGACATGATAAAAACCACTAACATGGTGAAACATCTTGATGACATCATCAAGATGTATCTTCACCATGTTAATGGATTTCTTTAGACGCTTGAAAATGGGTGGACTTCCCCTTTAACAAGATGCAGCGTTCATTGTGGAAGTCATTGCAACATCGATGAACTATGAACAAGCGGCACAAACTAGCCCTTGTGCTCAGTTCTGCTCACTCTCTGTAAACGATACATCCGCTAATTGCACGTATGTGCAATGAGCAATCAGCAATGTAATTATGACCATATCAAATCGATAAAACATAAAAATCACGCATACAGTAAATGAGATGCTTCCTGAAAGATGAAGACAGAACATTGTCCTTTTGGTCCAGACCCACAGGAGATTTTGTCTAGTTATGATCCAGTCTAACTGTGACCCAAACAATTAAGGAATTGAACAGCAGTGTGCGGAACACAAGGAGTCAGCCTACACTGCAGAAGGAAAGGCCTATAAACCTCCAAGCCGCTGAACTTTCTTTTCAACAGACAAAAGACATGTGAGTCTGCTCCTGGTCTAGCCGCTGTGCTACTCTAGATTATTTTATAATTGGAATTCATTGCATCTAGAGTAGCATAACGCTATATTGACTCTGGTCATCAGTGATCTGCTTGTATTAAACAACGTCAAACTCACCAACTTTGCGGCTGTAGAGAAAGCTTGATACATCCTCTGTCGATCTGCAAGTGTTTTGTGCCATAAAAATCCACCGTAGACATATTATGAGCTACTTTCTGTCCTGGGAATTCCTCAACAAACATTACAAGCTGCCATCTTAAAAACAAGAGCTGGGGGGAGTGCTTGATTTATACACTGACACACACCAGGTGCACACCTGGTCGGTGCACACTGCTGCCACCTGCTGTTTGTGTGTGTCAGTGTATAAAACAAGCACTCCCCCTCAGCTCTTGTTTTTAAGATGGCAGCTTGTGATGTTTGTTGAGGAATTCCCAGGACAGAAAGTAGCTCATAATATGTCTACGGTGGATTTTTATGGCACAAAACCCTTGCAGATCGACAGAGGATGTATCAAGCTTTCTCTACAGCCGCAAAGTTGGTGAGTTTGACGTTGTTTAATACAAGCAGATCACTGATGACATTTAGGCAATGGCAGCGTTATGCTACTCTAGATGCAATAAATTCCAATTATAAAAAGAATCTAGAGTATAGCAATGCGGCTACCCCTGGTCAGCAATACCGCATACATCTCAAGCTCTCCGAATCTCCGAAAAAGCAGCTTTTATGCCTGCCGTGAATTTATTTTATTTCCCGACCCAAATGATAAAATCGTTCGGCAAACCAAACGCTCTCATTGTTAACAGAACAGGCCGGCGAGTGCAGGCAGGCAGAAATGCAGACCCTAGCAGGAATGCCAAGTGGTGCATTCAGCACCTCTTCTTCACTTTACTGATTTATGGACGCGATATTTATTCAGACCAGATCTGGGAGTTTTGTGTACAACAGCAGCATAGTGCATGCACGGTATCAGGGGCGGATGTAACATTTCCCAATTGGGGGGGCAGATGAAAATGGTAAGGGGGCAGCTTCATCGCCCGTGGCACGAAGCGACACGGTCGATGAAGCCGCACCCATACATTTTCAGTTACAGGACCGCAATTAAAGCATCATTAATATCAGTTCTTGCAACAGACGCGCAGCATGCATAAAGCTAAAGGTCTGTGAGTCAGTGAGTTTTGTGCTTTCGATGATGAAATGCTGTTGGTTTAGTGGCGACACAACTGTATTTAGTTAGTAGCAGTATAGTAGTGTTTCAAATACTTTTTTTAAATAAGCACTGAAATATCTTGGGTTGTTTTGCATGCCATCATGTTTGGTGGGGCAGACTGGTCATTTAGGGGGGCCCCCCCCCCCCCATGCCTATGCCTAGATCCGCCCCTGCACGGTATACTGTGTACACACGCGGTACATTCTTGTGTTGCTCGCCGGGTGCTCTTAGAGAGATTAGAGCGCAATCTTCACACTGCAGGCCTTCTCCTCTTCCATTCATGGAAGCGTTTTCTATAAGGATCGATTAGATCTCTGTACCAACGTTTCCCGTTCAATTCAAACTATGAGGCGCATGTACACACGCTAGAGTTTTCAAGGTTTAGGTCAAGTGTTCACATACTTTTGTACTTAAAGGGGATTTCCACCCGTTTTCAACATTAATATACGTTAGATGCTGCGTGGACATGATAAAAAAAGTTACCCCATTCCAGAAATGGAGGTCTGAAAAACAAAACAAAACATTGACATGGTGAAACACAACTTGATGACATCATCAAGCTGTGTTTCTCTGTGTTAATGATTTTTCTTTTAGGACCTACAGTATTTTTCTGAGAGTGTCCAAATGGAACCAAATGGGGCCGCTAGGGTTCTTTTGGTTCCATTTGTACCCTCTCAAAAAAAAAATCTTGAAAATGGGTGTAATTATATCCCATTTAATTAAGCAGAACTGCAGCTGAGGGAATCTAAAGAGTGTGATATGTCCATTTTTTCTGTACTTTGAGCTTGTTTGACTTACATACTTGTTGTCATACAGTAAGATAGACGGGCATAAACGTTCTAGCTTCAGACGATTTCTTCTTGAGCACCTTGTACTATTGTGATGAGATTTTTTTTTTTTTTTTTTAATTTATTACCCTATTGGCCTAAATATAAGTGTTTTCATTTTGCAATGGAAATATCCTACAAAAATGGAGTCATCTTATATTTGGGGACAATACTATTTATTCTCTTTATTTTGTATTTGTTTTTATATAAAGTCTTGAAAAATGAGGGGGAAAAACAGTTCCAGCGTTAACGTATATAACACATTGTAAAATGTTGAAAATGCATGGAATTGCACTGAAACAGTTCTGAAAGCGTAGCATAGGCGCACCATATGGAACATGGAACATGCTGTGTGTAGAGCTGGCTGTAGCACTGGTTAACACAGATGAATAAGTGGCTGTCTCTGTGAGCTACAGGCGTGGGCGAGCAACACCTCCTACAGCTATCGATTAGTCACATGGACCGTATTGTGTACACACACACACACACACACACACACGCGCACACACACACACACACACACACGGACACGGACACACGGACACACACAGGGGCGGATTGGCCATCTGGAGTACAGGGAGTTTTCCCGGTGGCCTGGAACATACAGATCAAAATGACCATTAATCTTCTACATTCTCTAGTTGTGTAGACTAAGTTGGGCTAATTCACATGATGAATATTTTAACTCTTGAGGGTGTAAAAATGAAACCAAATGGACCCGCAAGGGTCTTTACGCTCTCTTTGAGAGCGTAAAAAACCCCTGGCCTGGCAAAGGCAAAATTGTCCCGGTGGGAAAATATGTGCCAATCCGCCCCTGGACACACAGATGCACACATAACATCTTGGTCATCTTGAGACCGCGGCTGCTTTGTGGTTCTTTTAGCACTAGTTCTCAGAACTGCACACAGTCGTGTTTTCTTCTGAACCTATGGGCTGCCTGATTGATTATTGATTGTAAATAAAGTACAGCAAAAGGATTCTTTAGAGTGGTTGGCCCCTGCAGCACCCTATAGGGCCAGAGAGCGAGAAAAAGAGAGAGAGCTAGAGAGAGAGAGAGAGAGAGAGAGAGAGAGAGAGAGAGAGAGAGAGAGAGAGAGAGAGAGAGAGAGAGAGAGAGAGAGAGAGAGAGAGCTAGAGAGAGAGCTAGAGAGAGAGAGAGAGAGTAGTGAAGAGTTGCTTACCTCAAGAGACGATTCAATTCAAAGCAGCTTTACTGCCAAAGCAACTGTCATACAAATGCAATACAATAAAAAAGTTGAAAATGGGGAAAGCTATAGACCTGCGCAGTGACGTCACCGCCCCTGTTCCAGAAACGGATTCCCCATTCATTTTTCTCATAGACTTTTCGAAAATAATTTATATAAAGACGATTACGCCACGGACAAAGCCAACTCGGGTCGTGGCGAATCATGATGGCACACACAAACTTTTGTGACAATCAAATAATTTCTAGAATGAAAAACGAAACAAAAAGTCTTGTAAAATAAAGTCTTGTATCATGCCTTCCTCCCCCTTCCTCCCCCAGGAGGAAGTCACTAATGTTGAGTGTAGTCTCTGGAGCACTCTAGTGGAGCTGTTGCCCCCGCAACCCGACAACAGATAAGAAGTTGAAGATGGATGGATAATATTTAGGCTGACATTTCTGTGTGTGTGTGTGTGTGTGTGTGTGTGTGTGTGTGTGTGTGTGTGTGTGTGTGTGTGTGTGTGTGTGTGTGTGTGTGTGTGTGTGTGTGTGCGCGCGCACATGTGCGGATGCGTGTTTGCCATATACAATTTACAATTTACAATTTAGGCATTTAGCAGACACACTTAATCCAGAGCGATTTTCATTAAGTAAAAACATTGCAATGCATCATACAGATTACATTATTATTATTATTATTATTATTGAGGTGTTATCTAAACTACCAAGGAGGGCACTGCAAGTACTATGGGTTGGTAACACAAGTGCTATGGACTGAGATGCAGTCTGAAGAGGTGTGTTTTCAGACTGGCTGATTTATGCATTCTAGCATTACGTTTATTTAGTCAAGGTTAGGATTAGGGTAATGACCTCACAATTATAGTAATATAACTACAGTGTGTGTGTGTGTGTGGTGTGTGTGTGTGTGTGTGTGTGTGTGTGTGTGTGTGTGTGTGTGTGTGTGTGTGTGTGTGTGTGTGTGTGGGCGTACATCGGTGCATGCGCTGGACAGGTTTTTTTTTTTTTTTCCAACTCATTAGTAGAGTAAAGAAACTTTCTTCCTAATGAATCAACACGCTGGATTTATATTCATGGCAGAATGAAAAATGTTTTCGCTGCCGTCACCCTTGAGTTTTATATGCTACGTTCTCTCTGAAATGAGGACATTCTTCTGTGTGTGTGCGTGTGCGTGTGCGTGTGCGTGTGTGCGTGTGCGTGTGCGTGTGTGTGTGTGTGTGTGTGTGAGTGTGTGTGTGAGCGTGAGCGTGAACAAGCTAAAAGTCTGCTGATGACTCATCCCCATCACCATCCATTATCATCACCCCAAAAAATAAATAAAAAACAACCTCATACTGTCGCCTGTGTGCTTAAGACATTTTGGGTGGGAACGCGTTTTGTTGTTCTAAGTATTATTATTATTACCATTATTAGTTATTAGTTAGCATTATTTGCATCATTACCACTGTTAGCATTTACTTAATAAGCATTACTCATTAACAACACTCATCATTAGCATTACTTGGCGTTATTATCATTACTTATGCTCAGGGGTTTTCAACAGGTGGTCCGGGGACCACCAGTGGTCCCTGAGAGGGTTCCAGGTGGTCCCCAGCTATGTGGTTTAACCAAATGTAACTCTTGAGAACGTAAAAATGAATGTTTTCATTTTTACACTCTCAAGAGTTAAAATATCCAATCCATCATGCCAGTAGAATTAGTCCAAATCTACACAATTAGAGAATTAATGGTCATGGACAGAAGCAAAAGAAATATTTCGTTTTGGTGTCTGTGGGTCTAAAAACATCCTCAATTGGTGGTCCGTGGCTCAAATGCTGAATAAATGGTGGGCCCTGGGATGAAAAAGGTTGAAAACCCCTGCTTATGCTATATTAATGCCTTATTATTGGCACTGCTTTAGCGATTGAACATATCAGATCTGCAAGCTCATAGCACACCACCGAGGAGCGCACTGTGAGCTTGCATCATCTGATATTTTGGTGGAAAATGGCGAAAACGAGGCGCGAGTCTTTGAGTCGTTTAGGCGAAGATCAAAAAGCGTTAACTGATTTGCACTTTTCTGACAAACCTGTTTTGGGACTTCCTCAGGGACTTCTAGAAGCAGCAGAATGCTGCTGACGTGATGAACTATATAATAGACCATACTGGATGCACTGCGTCTGATTTTTTTTTTTTTTGGGAGCCTCTTTTAATGATGAGAATAATAACTTCAACGCCACGCTGTGCTTCCTCAGGCTGGCTGGGCTCATCCTGTTGTTTTTCCACATTCTTGACGGATGATTATTTTCTTTTCTTTTTGCTCCATGGGCTGAAAATGTGGACGCACTGCTGTCTGCATTTAAACAAGAGGTTCGCCTGTCAAAGCCTTTTTTCAGACCGGACACAAGGCGGGTGATTATTTTGAAATGATTTGAATTGTGTGTTGTGATTGATTGATTGCTCGAGTGCAACTAGTCATATGAAATAATACAGTAATATAACTTTTCTCTGTAAAAAGTAATATAACAAGATTACATCCTACACAACAGTAATAATATTACAGTTACTTCTACTAATATCACTAGTTACTTCCGTCGTGCTGCTGCTTTCAACAGTATTGCGTTAGTGAAGCGAGATGAGCTAATGCCACTTTATGGCATCCCTAGTGGGAATTGAACCCATGACCTTCTAGCTGTGAGGCAACAACACTAACCACATTTCTACAGAGCTACAGTTCTAGTTGTAGCTTTAGCACGATCCACAATAAGGGCTATGCATGTCACTGAAGCCGATCTGTCGCACAGTCTGTCACACATGTGAAAATGAGTCAATTCAAATGTCAGGCGTATGTGTGCGCGCGGCACACACATACAGACACGCACCCGCACACACACACAAACATGCATGACTCACACCCAATCAGCGCACCCATTTTTTTTTTCTTTCTTCTTTTTTGGCAAGACTCGACATCCTTCTCCTAGTCTGACTCCAGAGTATAAACCACATCTCTGAAACGTTGCGGTGCTTTTCTGAATCTGGAACAGGCTGGCAGGCACACAGTACTGTACTGATAGCGCCGACGCTACGTTCCAAATATTTTGTCATCAGCCTCAGTCCCAGAGCCAGAGGCGCGTTAAATAAGTCATTCAAAATTTCATGTCTATTTTTTTCTTCCCCTCCACTGTTCCTCTCCTGGAAATAGCCTGACTTACAAGCTCTCCCAAAAGAACGTTATTATGTCACATCAGCTATTCCGGGCCTGGATGAGCCACCAGCCAGCGTGTGACTAATTCATATGAATCAGGATTCTAACCAGCGGTTGGAAGTCACAGATTTTTTATTATTTTTAATGATCGCTAAGCTCCTCCTCAAACTGCTATGGTCCAATCACAGCTAACACCATGCAGATAAACCTCTGCCATTAACAGTTGTCCTGTTATGATTGTGAAAGATTGTTTTATCATGCTGTGCTGTATATTGATTATTTATATAAAACCCACTAAGCACTCCTATACGTTTTGGCCATTTCACAATAGCAGATCTACACGCTTGACAGGCATGGTTGTTATTTTGTACTTTGTACTTTTGTAATTATGAACCTTCGTCTGAACTTTTTGAAATTTTGTGCAATGACTTCTTTTACTGTTGGTTGGTAGTGTATAGCCACTGTACCCGTGTCAGTGTACAAAATGAGATGTCATGGCATTTTTGAGGAAAGTCACTTAACGTGTTGTTCCTTTAAGGTTGATTTTGAGGAGTGATACGACACACCGTTTAGGGCAGCTTTACTTGTGATTATTAATTACTCAATTTCCAATGAAACCTCACTTGTAGGCCTATAGCTTGGCATAAAGCAGAAATGGATTCAGCATGTCAAAATCATGTAGAAACGACCCACTAGCCATTTTCAGTTTTTATATTGATTAATTATGCTAATTACTCAATTATTATTTATGAATAAAATAGTAAACACATCAAAATCATATAGGGATGCCCAAAATCTAGAGAGTTGTGAATCCCTCCAAACTCAAATGGATGTGGCCTATATGGCGAGATGCGCAGTGACGTCACCGCCCCTGTTCCGGAAGTCATGACCCAAGAAATCCACAGAGATGGATTTTGTTTTTGTTTTTATATTTATCTCCTCTCCAAGTTTGGAACTAGTAGTAGTCTCAACAGTTTCTGACGGAAAACAAAATACTTGATGTGAGTTTTAGCAATTCCCTATGTAAGTTGGATGGAGAATTTGCATGCTCTACTAATTTGATTATTAATTAACAATTGGCTAATTTGGAAAAAAAAAATGGCTTTGTTATTCTCTCCGTAATAATAGAGTGGTTACAAACAGACAGACAGACATTTGCTTAATTAGTATGGATTGATACGATATTGATGATGTGGAGAAAATCAGTAGGTTAGAGCGCACACACACACACACACACACACACACACACACACACACACACACACACACACACACACACACACACACACACACACACACACACACACACACACACACACACACAGTGTTTTCTGTTTATTTGCAGTAATTATTCATGAATTATTTCTTTCCTTGACGATGAAAAAATAATCACAGTAGATTTCATTCTGCACAGCTCAACAAAGCATCATAGCTTTTAAATGTAGTAATAAACAATGAATGAGGTGACGACGTTCTCAAATTGCATTGTGGAATGCAGTGGAATGCTGTTTATACAGGACAACAATTTAATAAAAAACACAAAACCACATCAGTCTTTTTAATATCTACAGTACACAATTATTCGACAAAATCATTAAAACCACCTACCATTCTTTGTCGTACATTGTAGAACATGACATTTTAATAGTATTTTTGCCTTGTGATAATAATGTGATATTAAAGGGATATTTCACATGAAAAAAAAATATTTAGATATTTGATGATAACTCCAGTTTAACCATGACAGTTTCATCAAAAATATTCTGCTGACTGATATTGTCCTCCTAATATGTTAGGGGCCGTGCTTTCTCATTTCCTGTTTTTGTTTTTGTTTAAAATATTGTAAAAAGAGGCAGGCCCTCTAAAATGAACATCAAATATCTTAAATACTGAATGGAGTAATTTATACACTCTCTGTAGTATTCACATAAAACTAGATTAGACCATAAAATTATCAAAAGTTTTTTTGAAAGTGAAATATCCCTTTTAATAGCACAGAATAACAAACGCATATTATCACACATGTGTGCGATAATTTAAAAAAATGGAGACCGATGAACACGGCCAGCTGTAGTTGTATATTTCCACACTCAACTCACCACCCTGCTCAATCCATCCACTCAGCCTGCATGCGCGTCTCCGTCTCTCTTCCCCCGGCGTCCCTTTTCCCACGATCTCCCGCTTCCATATTTCTCCCCGTCCGAGGGACGATAATCGTGACGGACGTTTGACGGCGGGAGGTGCGATGATTATAAGGCGCTGGATCGATCCTGGCCCCCGTCGAGCCTGGATGGCGTCACGCCGGGCTCATTGGTTTTGACGTTCGAACTCGGACGGCCCCATTGATTTTGGCCCGCCGCTGTCGGAGGGGATTTAACCCCCCCCCACCACTCCCGCCTGCTTTAACCCTTTGTGTAGTGAACGCGTTTTGGTGTTTTATCTGTTGAAAAATAGCAGATCAACAAGCTCATATCGCGCCACCGAGTGGCGCGATACGAGCTTGTAGTTCTGCTATTTTTGAAAAATTGTGAAAATGTGCTGCAAATTTCGTCCGTATACATTATTTTGGAAGCAAACATTTTTTAACTCAAATGTTTGCTTCTGGGGTATCCCTAGAACAACATGTTTTCAGATGGGGGTCTGTTCTGCAGCCAGATATGGATAATTCTGGTGGTCCTTGACTTGAAATATGTTAGCGTCACTGACACAGGAACACAGATTTTTCAGAAAAAACTAGAATCTAGTGTCAGAAACTATAGAATCTCGTGTCAAAAACTCAATTCTAGCGTCAGAAACTAGATTCTAGTGTCAAAAAGTAGATCCTAGCATCAGAAACTATAATTTAGTGTCAATAACTAGAATCTAGTGTCGGAAACTATACTGTAGAATCTAGCGTCAAAATCTAGAATGTTGCTGCAGCTACAGTATGATCTGGTGTAAGGAACTAAAGATCTCAACGGGCCTGAAAATTAAGGCCCGGCCCTACCCGGCCCTAACAGTTCAGGCCCTAGGCCCTACCCGGCCCTACTAAATGGAATACATTTTAGGCCCTACCCGGCCCTAAACTGTCGGGTTTGGGCAAGATTTGAGAATTCACCACAGATTAAAATTGAAATGCAATCAGCACCATCTTCATAATGGGTAAATACAGAAAATAACTATTATTCTTACTATATTAAAATAATTCAATATATATTATGTTTTCATGCGGCCCTAGGCCCTACCCGGCCCTATTGATTAGGATAGATTTTCGGCCCTACCCGGCCCTAAATGTCGGGTCGGGCCTGTTCGGGTTCGGTCCTGGTCGGGTTCGGGCAGAGTTTGAGAACTCTATAAGGAACTACTGTATAATCTGGTGTCAGAAAATCGTATCGAGGGTCACTATAAAATGGGTTAAGCCCAACGAACAGGTTATGCTGCAGCGGAATTCCTCCCTCCGCACGTGTACTATACTACTACCTCGTGACCCACTTTATCGCCACCGTTGGAGTACAAAGTGCTTGCGCCAGCATTCGACTCAGTCAAGGACCTCTTTTGGTGCAAAGTGAGGCAAGTTAGCTGAGAATAAGGGGAAAACGGTGTGTGTGTGTGTGTGGTGGCAGGGGAAAGGTCTCCTCGCTTTTTACTTGACCGCAGGGTTAAAAAGCAAAGTCCTCCCAGTTAACAGTTAAAACGCTACAACACGGGCCGAGGCGGCGGCGGTGGTGGTGTGGAAGCCAGATTAGACATGTCTCCGAGCACCAGCTGGATATCCATTTTGCCTGCCTGTGGAATATGGTTTACAGCCAGAGAGCGAGAGAGAGAGGGAGAGAGAGAGAGAGAGAGAGAGAGAGAACCACAAACCAAATCGCATTTTCCTTCCACTTTGAAGGGAGCCGCTCCAAAGTGGATTGAAGTGGAACGGGGCTAGAATCGGCATGCTTATTAAAAACCTATCAGGCCTGGTGCTACTGCAGCGCTGCATGTATGTATGTATGTATGTATGTATGTATGTATGTATGTATGTATGTATGTATGTATGTATGTATGTATGTATGTATGTATGTATGTATGTATGTATGTATGTATGTATGTATGTATGTATGTATGTATGTATGTATGTATGTATGTATGTATGTATGCGTGTACCGTGTGGACCACTGAATGGTCAGAACAGTAGCACTGGCAGCTGGTCAGGCGTGATAATAATAGCCTGGCCGGGCGTTGTAGTTCTTTTTTTTTTTTTTTTTTTTTTGGGGGGGGGGGTATATATATAGATCTTTATCAGTGGTTTTCAACCTTTTTGGTACCAGGTCCCTCTATTTATTCAGAATTTGAGCCACAGACGACCATTTGATCACAATTCCATGGCTTGATTTGGGAAACAAAACAAACATCTAATTAACTCTTGAGTGTGTAAACATGAAACCAACTGGACCTGCAAGGGTCCATTTGGTTTTATGTTTACGTTCTCAAAGAGTTACATCTGTTTA
>CM076976.1:4306857-4406857 GCA_039105355.1 Benthosema pterotum | reverse complement strand
TCTTGATGGAACATGGATGGACTATATTCACAGGGCCGGTTCTAGGCATACGCTATAAGCGGTCGCTTAGGGCCACAACCAATTAGGGGGCGAGATCACAGGGAGAACTTTTTTTTTCACGCGCCTCCTATACCATACATGAGCACAAACATGTCACAGTCTGAAACTAGGCTATATTTTGCATTATTACATGGCTTAAATGTATGCTCCAATCAGAAGCCAGTGTTCTGGTCACGTGAGCAGTCACATATGTCACAACAACAGACCACTCCGCTCAACAACCGACTTCCTGGCATAAACGAACATATCCTACACAACTGCAGATAAATAAAAGCAGCGAGTAACACCCTTCGAAACGGTTATTAGGAAGGTTATTAGATATTAGGACACAACTCACCAGTTTGTTGG
Source organism: Benthosema pterotum (assembly GCA_039105355.1). Lineage (NCBI taxonomy): Eukaryota > Metazoa > Chordata > Actinopteri > Myctophiformes > Myctophidae > Benthosema > Benthosema pterotum. Next base: position 4,406,449 of record CM076976.1, on the reverse strand, counting down.
GTTATCCCTTACTTACTGGAGTGAGTATCCAATATAGTGACCCACTCTATGACCATCATTGTTGGTTGATTGAATGGTTGGCAGCATCAAAGTGAAGATGAGGATAATCTAATATGATGTGTGAAGTTCTTTGCAGATCTAGGGCTCCATTTTCGTTACATGCTAAACCCCATTATCCCAAATCCCTTATTTCGTTTTTACTATTTTGAAAAACCTTTTGGAATATTTCAACATCTCAATCTATTAAGGCGTTGGGAGCTTGTAGACTGGCCATTTGAACTACTGATTTTTTTTTTAACCCATTAAGGACGGGAATCCATATTTGGATCCTGTACAGTATGTACAGTATTCAAATATTCAATTTGTTTTTATGCTGATATATGAATATTTAAAGTTTTTCAAAAACCTTAGGTCAGGCCTAACAAGGCAAATAAGGGATAAGGGGTTTAGCGGTAACAAAAATGGAGCCCCTAGCCTCTTAATTTTGATATCAAACGTTCATCAGATTAGAGCATTTACATCGCAAATTTACACCTTCTTCTGAAGCACGTACCGACCCACTCTCAGGCATATAAAATAATCTCACATAGGGCTCCTAGAACCGACACTGTTTATTCATGCCACGGTTTCACAAAGCTCTTGTGTGCATATAATATAATGGCAGTAGCTGAGCTCAAACTGAACTACCGTAATTTCCGGATTATAAACCGCACCTGAATATAAGTCGTACCAGCTACATTTGGGGCAAAATACTGATTTTTCCTTGTATAAGCCGCACCTGACTACTGTATAAGCCGCACCATGCTTATAGTCAGGTGCTTCATGTTAGAGCAGTGGTTTTCAACTTTTTCACAATTCGACAACATCTTCACCCCACAGACCCCAAAACTAAGGATTTCTTTTGGTTTTGTTCACAATTCCAGGATGGATTTTCTCAAACAATCAAAATTAGACCAAAATGAACATGACTTATGGTGCTAATTTAGATGGTGAATATCATAACTCTTGTGTAATCATGTTTACGCTCTCAAAGAGTTACATCTGGTTAACCAACGTTCTGCGGAGCCCACCTGGAAAATCCATAGATTGGCCGCATTGTTGTATAAGCCGCAGGGTCAAAAGCATGTGGAAAAAAAGTAGCGGCTTATAGTCTGGAAATTACGGTATACATCTATTATCCAGAGGTATAGCTTTTTTTTGTCTACAGGAAAAGTGGAACCCTCTAGGGATTCCCAAGGAGGCAAACATCCAATGCAAAAACAAAGCAAAGGAGGAGGAAGTCAGCTGTGCAATGCTAAAAATTGTTTTAATTTAATTCAAAAAACAGACATATAATTTGTTTTCAACAAAGCCAGCAGAAGGTAGAAGGCTATTGGCCGCAGTTGTCGGTGCAAGAGAGGGAGAATAAACTCTTCAGAGAAAGTGACTAAATGAAAAGAAAAAAAAAAACAAAAAAAAAAAAAAACACTCCCCTGGCCTGCATTGTGTGTTTATTATTTATTTATTCACTCTTACTGAAGAGGTGACTGACCTATTTTGCAATCACCTCTGCAAAAAAATAATAACTAGGTGCCGAATCAGATGAGTGCTCCTGTATTTTTATTTGGCTGGTCTCTCTTGAAGTGCCCACTTTTATCATCATTATTATTCTCCTCTCTGCAACAGAGTTTTATTTATTTATTTATTACTAAATTTTGTGTCACCGAACATTCAAGGAATTTGCTTAAAATCTCAAAACACCTCCTCAAAGGCAGCCTTTGTTTGTTTGTGTGCCTGAATAAAAAAATGTTGTAAAACCACTAGACCAGTATAGGTTCCTCTCAGCCAGCGGCCTATACTTTAGAATGATGTGATTTGGGACCCTCATAAATAATACCCGTAGTCAGGGGCGGATTGGCCATCTGGAGTACAGGGAGTTTTCCCGGTGGCCTGCGTCACCTAGTGGCGCTAGATGCTCGTCTGGAACATACAGATCAAAATGACCATTAATCTTCTACATGCTCTAGTTGTGTAGACTAAGTTGGGCTAATTCACATGATGAATATTTTAACTCTTGAGGGTGTAAAAATGAAACCAAATGGACCCGCAAGGGTCCATTTGGTTTCATTTTTACGCTCTCAAAGAGTTACATCTGGTTAACCAGCTGCCCTCCCCCAGGGTGGCCTGGCAAAGGCAAAATTGTCCCGGTGGGAAAATATGTGCCAATCCGCCCCTGCCCGTAGTCAACTTGCCATAACACCTGATTTACTGTACCTTTTGTGCCCACACTGTGTATGGAGACGTCTCTCTCTCTCTCTCTCTCTCTCTCTCTCTCTCTCTCTCTCTCTCTCTCTCTACTTGTCTTAAGTCGGGGGTCAGCAACCTGCGGCTCAGGAGCCGCATGCGGCTCCATAACACAGCCCTTGTGGCTCCCTGGCTGTAGCAGCATTACATACAACACACTGAGGTGATCCACATGAAAATAATATAAAGATTTCAGTCACCCAAAATGTGTTGCGCTGCCTGACAGTTGCCAGTTAAAGTAACACAAAAAAGCCCAGCAGTTATCAGAGGTGGAGCTTTCAATCTGAACCACCCATTTTCAAAGGTTTACTCAGTTTACTATGTCATTAATATATACCTTAGAGGTGTTGTGTGGACTAGAAATGGAGTTATGTAAAACTCCTTTATTTTATTTTAGAAACTCCATTTCTGAAAAAAAGGTTGTGTTTCACCATGTTAATGATTTTTCTTTGAGGACCTTTTTTTCTGAGAGTGTGCAAATGGAACCAAATGGACCCGCCAGGGTCCATTTGGTTCACATTTGCACATGGAACCAAATGGAACCAAATGGACCCGCCAGGGTCCATTTAAAGACGATGACGCCGCGGACAAAGCCAACTCAGGTCTCAACACATCATGACGACACACACAATAGTACCATACAAGATCTAATTGGCAAGAAGAAAACAACGGCAGGATACAGCACTTTTTGTTTTGTTTTTCGTCTTAGAAATGCTGTTGGTTTAGTGGCGCCACAACTGTAGTTAGTTAGAAGCAGTGGTAGTGTTCCAATTCGGGATTAAATGGGTTAAAAGCACTTTGAAATATCTTTGAAATTTGGGTTGTTTTGCATGCCATCGTGTTTGGTGGGGCAGTCAGGGCATTGCCCCACTTCCCCCCCATGCCCATGCCTAGATCCGGCCCTGGTCTCAATGCTTGGAGCGCTAACTGTGGCCATGGTCGCTATATCCTAGCCTGGGTTCAGCCCACAGACCCCATCTACTCCGTTGGGCCCCGCCCACTCTGCTGGGTTCTGTGGTCTGGTGTTGTGATGAAGAGTTTCAATTTATCTCGTCCGAAAAAAAAGGCTCGGCCAATGAGCAAAGGAGTTGGAGGCGGGTCTAAAAAAAAAATAGCCAATCAACACCGAGGATCATCTAACTGCCACAACGGAACAGTTGCCCTTAGTCACTGTGCTGACTGAAGTGTTAACTGTTGTTGTCGACTGCAAACAACGTCACAGGAAGACAGATTCGCTGATCTCCAGTGATTGGTTGAGGGAAAATCAAGGGCCCGCCTCCTGGTAAATCGGTTACAATGGGGCCAATGTCAGACTCTTGAGCCATGGCTCAGAGTCTGACAGGTTAGCTATATCCTTCCTCCTCCCTGTTTCGACACGCAGCGGTGTCCCAGCTGTGAGGTGGCCTGGAGGCTGGCTATAAGCTGCTTGCATGCTATCTGACTGTGGCCTTGTGGTTTCTGGCCCCGTTCCACTGCACTGACACTCTGAGGACGCTGTCCGTGCAAATGAACTGTCATGTCATGTTTGAGCCCGTCTGCGTGTCCAGGGACGCGCAGACACACGTACACGTCAAACGGAGCAGGCGAGTCGAGCCTCAGTGCCCTTTTGAGACATCACTGTCCTCTCCAGACCCTGGCAGGGACGTGCACACATGAGACGTCAAAGGGGAAGGCTTATTGAGCCCCTGACCCCCTTTTTTTTTTTAAACAATCTGTTAAACAACTTTTCCAAGCTCTTCTCCCTCCTGGCTCCAAAACTATGGAATGCAATTCCCACTGCTGTCAGAACCACATAATGAATGAATGAATGAATGAATGAATGAATGAATGAATGAATGAAACTTGTATTAACAGAGATGAGAGTTACAGTACAAGTCAAGTACACACTGCAACAATACTGACAACAGCTTGGAGAATTACAGTACAACTCAAGTACAACTACATCAAATCTGTTTACAATAGTGGCCAACTTGTTCATTTCATTAGGACATTCAAATAAGTACAAGATAATTACTTTGATCAGTAAAGTCAGAAGCAGCAAATCATGGAAATGAAATCATAATGGAGGTAAAAAGGGAAAGGAGAAATGTATAGAGAGGAGGGGGGGTGGAGGATTATAGCCATCTGTAGGTGCTCTTTGAGAGCATTTTTTGAAGGACTCAAGGAATTCACAAGTCTTAATGACTGTTGGTAGGGCGCTCCACATTTTGGTTGCATATGAGGGGATGGAATTAAGTCCCTTGTTTGTGCCAAATCTGGGTTGAACATGGTTAGTAGCATTCCCTATCTTCCACAGCAGTCTGAAAACACACCTCTTCAGACTCCATCTCAGCCCATTCCACTTGCAGTACCAATTTAGATGGTTTAGATAGCATATTAACTAGGCATAGACTTAGATAGCAGTTACCTTATATAGGATGTCAAATGTATTACCATGCTTGGTGCTTAAATTGTAAAGCATATTGTAAATTCTGCTTGAATTTTAAATTGTAAATCCAACTAATCTGTAATTATATGATGCATTGCAATGTTTTTAATTGCTCTGGATTAATAACCCTTTAGTGTACTGAACGCGTTTTGGTGTTCTAAGCATTATGTTTTAACTATTGAAAAATAGCAGATCTACAAGCTCATAGCGCGCCACCGAGTGGCACGCTATGAGCTTGTATCTCTGCTATTTTTGAAAAATCGTGAAAACGTGGTGCAAATCTTTGAATATTATGTTATTCAGAAACTAGAAATCTAGACAGGACACAATGGGTTAAGAGTGTCTGCTAAATTGTAAATTGTATATTACTTTAGTTCCTTGACAAACGCCGCCGACTGCATTCCAACATAAAGTGCTACGATTATGATGACTGCGAGCGTTTCCTTCACCAGATGCCGCTAACAGTTCATTACTAATGGCACTAAACTAGTGCTCTTTGTTTTACCATTTAAATGAGCCGTTCACCATATGGCGCGATTAGAGGCTTGATGATCTTCATGCACTCATTAGTTAAGCTTCGATAGGCAGGCCCTATCTGAATCTGATTAACAGCTACGGGGGTTGGGGGGTGGTGGGGGGGCATCTACTGCTATTGAGTTGACTTCTAAAAGGGATTCATTCATAGACGGAGCGTAGGTGGTAGTAGCGCATTTAGCAATGCAAATGCAAGACGTGTGTGTGTGTACTCGTGTGTGAGTTTGTATTATGTGGATAGGCTGTGTTGGTTGGTATATCGTTTGGCATGCCTTTCGCTACACATTCAAACGTCGAAAACACTCGCGTGTGAAGTCACGATGTAGATTCTACGAATCTTTGGGGACGCGTCGTATTATTACTGTACACGATCGCGCAAAAATATACAGCATATGATATTGCTTTTTCCATGAAATGTGAAATGTTTATTGTATTGTTTTTGTTTTGTTTTCTTAATCCTCACTACGATATAGATTATTTCCACTCTGAAACAGACTCTTTCCACTATAGTTTTCAAACCACTGCTGGATTCCAGCATGATTCACAACATTCCACGCATTTGAAATGTCGCTTCGCAAATGAGTCTGTCTAGGAGCCTGCTTGATTTGAATTTCATCACAGACATCACCTAGTCAGGTATGGCCACGTTGTTACTGATTTGGACGTGGTGATTTGGATGTGGTTTCCAACAAAACTAACTCCACCTCGAGGGTTTTATGTGGTACTGAAATTGCAGCCCTGCAGATCTTTTAGTCCAGCTGGATCTCTTCTCGACTTAGTCGACTGCTAGTCTGAAAAACCATCCTGATTTGCTGCGTTCCGCTCATCCGAAATGTCACTTCTCAAATAATTATGGCCAGGAGCCTATCCTCTCCGCAGGTAGGCGGGGCATATGTAGGTTGAAACGCAGCCGAGGATTCTGATTGGTTCTGTGGTTTGCTTGAGAAAAAAAAAACACCTTTGTTTGTTTGAACAGCCATCCAATCAGAAACAACGTGGCTACGCAACAGGTGGCGTCAGGGAAACGCAAGTCAAGCAGGCTCTGGCCAGACTGTTTTGCGAAGTGACATTTCAGATGTGCAGAATGCGAGGAATCTGGCTGGAATCTGGCTAGTCGATTTTCACCATATGTCAGGGGTTTTCAACCTTTTTGATGCCAGGGCCCACCATTTATTCAGCATTTGAGCCACGGACCACCATTTGAGGACATTCTAGAAGACCCACAAAATCCCCAAATCTAAAGATTTATTTTGCTTTTGTCCACAATCCCAGGCTGGATTTGGGAAAACAGAACAAGCAAAACATACATTCCAAAATGGCTAATTCAGATGGTGAATATTTTAACTCTTGAGAGTGTAAAAATGAAACCAAATGGACCCGCAAGGGTCCATTTGGTTTCATTTTTACGTTCTCAAGAGTTACAGCTGGTTAACCAACTTAGCTGGGGACCACCTGGAACCCTCTCAAGGACCACCTGTTGAAAAAACCCTGCCATATGGTTTTAGTGGGCCAAATCAATGCTGTTCGTGGGTCTTCCGTTGTCGCTGTGTGACAGAACTCTGCCGCACCACTGAGCGTGAAGTCGTCTTGTCAGCTGAAATATTTTACAAAAAAAAATCCTCTCACACGGACAAAGGTGGAGGCGGGACGGCTTTAAATCGTTTTCCGTTGACTCCCAAAGAGACGGTCCTGCGGCGACGGTTAAATATGTTTATCTCTGCGGGGATTGCACAGTGGACACACACACACACACACACACACACACACACACACACACACACACACACACACACACACACACACACACACACACACACACACACACACACACACACACACACACACACACACACACACACACAAACACACACACACACATCACCAGTAAATTACCTCCAACGCTGCCGCTGCTGTTTCCGTCGCGGCGGGGTCATCTCTGAATCACCATTTAATGTCAGACGCAGGGCAAGCCCGAGCCTGGATTGCCTCTCTCTGATGTCAGTGGCAGATGAAGTGCTGCATGCCGGAGTTTTTCCTGATTGCCTCGCACCGCTCGGGTCGGAGACCGGGATCGCTTGCCCAGGAAGTGACTGATAGAGAGGGAGAGAGAGAGAGGGAGAGAGGGAAAATCTCGGCCATGTGAAAATAGAAGATACAAGCTCGCAATGTTCACAATAAAATATACATGTTTTTTTATATATATAATTGGAGCATTTTGCTCAAGGACCCCCCTATATTCATACCATTGATACTTTCTGTGTTCAGCTTTGACGGTAGGGATAGGGAGGGTAGCGATTTGATACGTATCATGATGATACATAGTTGACGATACGATATAAGGACGATATTGTGTCATTGTGGCGATACAGCCTGATACGATTCAATAGTTTGAAATCGCTATAGTAACTATTTAAAACACATTGGCATTGTCTTAAACTAAGTAATTTAAATCACTCTATCACTCTTTTCCTTTTTTTTCCTGTTAAAACAATGCATAAAAATTAGTAGTATTAATGCGGTTATATGCAAAGAAAATGATGGTACCTACCCTAGGGAACACAGGGAGAACATGTGAGGTAGGGGACACGCGGGAAGAACATGCAAACTCATAACAGTACACCTCCGTGCTGTGACATTTTTGAAGTGCTGCAAAGCACTTCCCTTAGACGGTTTACAAGCTGCCGTGTGTCCGTGCCTGCCTGCCTGGATGCCTGTCTGGCTGCGTGCGTGGAGTCAGGCGGCATGTTGCCACGTCCAGAGAAACAAGCACAATGGGACGTTCAGGCGGCATGTTGCCACGTCCAGAGAAACAAGCACAATGGGACGTTCCCATTCAGACTCCATGCAGGCAGGGACAGACACAGGCACAGACACAGGCACGGCGCAGCACTTCATTTCACACGGGTGTGATTTTTTTACATTAAATGTTTTGTTTTGCAGGTGAAGATGGTCAAAGCCAGGGTGGGGGGCTTAGAAGGAAGAAGGGGGGCTTTACCATCTATACTTTCAACAGCAAAACTGAAAATAAATTTGCTGCTCTGCGAGTACAAAGCTATCGACGGTCACATTATAACAAGAGAGAGGGAGAGGGAGAGAGAGAACGGCGAGGAGGATGACAGACTGAGAAAAGGGGGGGGGGGGGGGGGGGGCATCTCAGGCGAGGGAATGAAAAGAGTTGAAATGAAGGTATTGATTTTTTTATAAGAGAGATTTGCTCACTGTATTGAGAGCACTATCATATTATACCCCCCTCCTCCCACTCCCCCTCCCACTCCCCCTCCCCCTCCCCCGTCATCGGCGCACGCAGAGTTTACTGCCGTCGAAAAATAGTAAATAGGTCTCGTGATAAACTTTTTGTGTCGTCGCACGGCGATATGCCCTTGAAATAAAAAACGAATGGCTACTGAAATGACACCCCCGAGGTGGTAGGTTTATTGGAAAGGGACACAGCATCGCATACCGCCCAGAGAGACGGACGGACGGACAGACGGTCAGTCGGGTGAAAAAAATAAAAAAATAAAAAAATAAAGGAATTCAGAACGATCGATCAAAATCCTGACCTACAAGTCCAAAGCCGCGGGGCGGATGTAACACTTCCCGAATCCCAAATCATTTTAAATATAAGCACATATAAGCATTTGAAGTATATTGGGTTGTTTTGCATGCCATGGGCATGGAGGGCATTGCCCCCCATGCCCATGCCTAGATCCGCCCCTGGTCCAAGTATAAGTTTATGGACACACACACTCATGAAGGTCAACCCAGCCGTGGTGCTTTTGTCGATAAAACAGTAATCTTAGTTACCAGTTGAGGCACTTTAGAACGCTCATACCTGACTGAAGTAAGGCTGAATTCAAGACAAAAAAAATACCTTTTTTAAACTATTATAACTATTATTGGCTACTGGCTCTGGATGCTTTGATCTGTCTGTCTGGTCGGAATAGACAGTGATGTTATGGTATGCAGTGCTTATAATTAGTTAACTCATTCGGTGCCGGAGGTGTGCAGTGCACCTCCCGCACATGCATGTGCGTGCCGCCACAGAAAAGTATTTATTTGGGGTACAGGTTATTTGATGTTATTCTGTCCCCCCCAGAGTGGGAAGGAAAACTCCTTTTAAATCATAGTAAACACAACTAGGCGTATTAGCAGTCCCACCACACAAACACAAAACACAGGAACTGCAGACAGCGCAGAAGCAAGCACCAATAGTTGTTTTTTTCCTATGATTTTTACCGAAATGATTTAAAATATTTCCATGTCTCTTATTAAGGTATTTTGTGTGCAGGTCCTTGCTATAGTTGCTCCAGGACTTCACAACAACACTGCGATATCTACCCAGGGATTGTTTTTGTGTTTTTGTTGTTGTAACGTGTTTCCTCCCATCACGGCCGGGTTGCGGGAAAAATGACCTGACCCTCCATGAAAACAAACAAACAAACAAAAAAACAGATACACTGGTGCATTTTGGGGTAGTGGAGTGCCCTCTAGAGGCTCCAGAACAGCCTCTGCGGTACACCACATCGTCAGATAGCGCCTCCAGGCTTGAAGCAGGTGGGCCCTGGTGGTCAAGTTTGGTACTGCAGGCGGGTGGAATTCATGCACGAGCGCCCCGAGAGCACGCACGCTGGTTTGCTTTGTGCACGCGGACAGGGCAGTTTGTGTTTAAGTTGTTTTCTGGATGAACCACCGGTCCTCACGTCATATACTACCTCTCAAAACATAAAGGATGTATTATATGACAGATAATAAGCTCACAGCAAACCCACAAGCTTGTTTTTTGATGCTGTTTAGTTTTTTTTTTCCTTTGCTCGTTCTCGACGGCGCTCGTTCATGAATCCTTTCCGTTCCCATAATCCCTTGCTTCGGGCGCGTTCATGGAGAAATACTTCCGCATTTGACCACCAAATTTTGGTGGTCAAATGTGGAAATAGGCGCACTTCCGGCGGTCTTCCGGGTGCTTCAAAACGCCAATGAGCAACTTGTATTGAATTGAATAACAAGGGGGCGGGTCTCTATATTTTATTACTCTATGCTGCGGACAGGCAAGCTCCACTGACGCAAACCGGAGCACTGCTCCAGCACGCTCCAGTGCAAATTAAGCCCTGACTGCTTTGTAAGAAGGAGTATCAAAATTAGGAGTGAGGAAATTGAGACTTGGTACCATCGTAGCTTAATGCTCCGTTTAAATAACTCCAGATACAAATTTTGTGGGGAATTGAATTTGTCAGGACTGATTTAGACTGGAGTTAAGCACAGCGTGAAACATCCTGCGGGAATATGAGTTTAACCAGCTCCCTGAAACTTTTAAAACACGTCTCTACACTTCCACTCCACAGCCAGACGCACTTAAAACTGCCAGGCCTGCTTATTATAAGCCACCTTTTTATCTTTTTCTTTTAAATAATAATGTGTATTGTCATATTGGTGGTCTGCAGGGTCAAATGTTTGTGGCTACTTTGCTTATTTATTTGTACTTCTTAACATTTTTAAACCACCATGTTTAAACCACTGGTGTCAATGACGACCCTAATTAGCATAAATCCGCTCACGGACCCCCATCTGAAATTATAATTTGTGCCAGGGAGCTACCCCTGCTGTGAAAATAGCAGAGCTACAAGCTCATGATGATGTGTCACGCATTAAAATGCCCGGTGTATAGCTTTAACGTGGCTGCTCGTTTTTCTCCCCAAAAATCTGGCAACCTCTGTCCTGCAGCAATTAAAAGAGTGCGTTTGTTTTTCCCTGGAGAACAACTATGTGGAGACTTTTATCTCAAAATGAAATAGAAATATTCCTGTGAAATAGATATAGTCTGTGATTTTACAATAAAGTAAGAAAACTGCCTTACAGTTTAAAAGTCGAGAAATTAAGTGGTTTGTCAGTTGTCAGTTTACTTCGTGGCAGCATTGACAGGCAAAAGTGTGAGAGGAAAAATGAGTGAAATGCCCTGGAACTGAGTGATTTGCAGGGAAACCATTATAGCCTTAACATTTCACAGACGGGTACAGTACAGGGGCGGATCTAGGCATGGGCATGGGGGGGCAATGCCCCCCTAAATACCCAGTCTGCCCCCCCAAACACGATGCCATGCAAAACAACCCAAGATTTCAAATTAAAGGGTTTGTATTTAAAAAAAAAATGAAATACTACTACTACTGCTACTAACTAACTACAGCTGTGTCACCACTAAACCAACAGCATTTCATCATTGAAAACAGAAAACTCTCTGTGTCGGACCTTTAGCTTTATGCATGCTGCGTGTCTGTTGCAACTTCAACAACAACTGATGTTATTATTGATGCTTTACTTGACTAATAAAAGTCCTGTAACCGAAAATGGTATGGGTGAGGACTTCGGCGATGAAGCCGCCCCCATACCATTTTCTCTTGCCCCTCCAACATGTTCTCTTGCCCCCCCAAATGGGACATGTTACATCCGCCCCTGGTACAGTACATGAATGAATGAGCCTGACTGATGCTTCTACCTGTGTGTGTGCATGGCAGGGCGCCTCACGCCCACCATAATTCACCACATAAACGCCCGCAGCGTAGTCACTCATCGCAGAACAGCTATTTCTACGCACAACGAACATCAACTACATCAGCTAAGTGTATTACTCAAGGTTGATACTGTATGCTCAGAATGGAACAGTGCAGTGCCTCAATACGCAGACATGCAGACATGCACACACAATCACATTCACACATACACACATACACACAAACACACACAGCACTGCAGGCCTGGATCTTACCTGTAACATTGGGGGGGGGGGGGCATATCAGGAAATGTTTGATGTTTCAAACATTTGATGTTGATGTTTCAAAATGGCTATAATTTCAAAATGAATGTACTTTTCCGATACCCATACAGTCTTTGCTGATACTGATATGACCAAAAAAGGGCCGATGCCATATACTTTTTCCGATAGCGATAAAGTATCGGGACATCCCTAATTATCATGTAGAATTGCAAAATGCCCACCTGGAGTAGTAACTATACCTTTTTTAGATTTCTGAATTTGCCCTGCTATAAAAGGTTGGCCCCCAGAAAGACCCCCCCCTGGTGCCTATGTCTAGCTCCGGCCCTGCAGCAGCGTATCAAGGACCCTGGTGGCTGCCTACCACCCCCAGCACACGCGCCGTGCGCTCGCATATACGCACGCAACACACACACACACCCTCCTTTTGCCCCTATGCACACTCTCAAAGATGGATGTTTGTCATTACGTGCGGTCCCCTGGTGTCCGGCCGTGTCCGCGCTGACCTTTCCGGGCGCTATCACCGACACGGATTACCTATCGATCATCCACTCCGCGGCGGGAGGTTATTGTACCGTTGTTGAGACATACGTGTGTATATACGGACGGAAATAAGGAAATAAATAAAATAAAGCCCGTTAGAGGTGCACATCTGTTTTCACGGGCGCAGGTGTTGGTGTTGGGTCGAGACAGCAACGCCGATCGGCATCTCTGTGGATGTGCGCATGTGTATGTGTGCACATCTGTGCACGACTGTCTGCAGACCTATTTGATCTATGAATTGATCTTGAAACGGATGTAAGGTTCGAATTTTTGTTTTTTTGCTTTGGTATTGTTTAACAAATGTTTTTAGCACATCTCATGGACAATATATACACATGATCAGGCTCCAATTCACCACTCCCGTATGTGAATATATTGTTTATGCTTAAACAACCACGGTTACTAAAGTAACCCAATGTTTTCTCATGCCAATTGAATTTAATTGAATTATAATCCTTGAGAAGTTGTCCTGGACAGAGATGACAGAGACTATAATTTATCAGTCAGCCCTGTGGTTAAGATATCTGTCTGACTGAAGGGCAGTCCTCTCTTATTACTTTATATATATTTTTTGCAGACGTGTATTATTAATGTTGAAATGTGTCTGATTGAAGGGGAGGTTACTTTGCCCGTGTGTTTAAGTGCCTGATCTCCCTCCGGACCAAAGTAATGAGGTGTAGATCACAGGTGTGACTGCCTGGGCTCTCCTTGAGCACGGCAAAGATGTCTTGTCTCTGTCCAACACGCGTGCACGAGCACACGCACACGCGGATTGAAGCATTAAAGTTGATGATGTGATTTAAGTGAGCCATATCACCGATGGACTGAACAATATCAGCACTTAATGACACACACGCATGCGTGCGCACGTGCACACACCTCAGAATCACATTCTGTCCTTCACACATGCGCGCACTAATGCACATGTGCACACACACACATACACCAGGGGCGGATGGGGGGGGGGGGGGGGGGGGGGGGGGGGGGGCTTCATCGGCTTCATCGTAGGGGGAAAGCTGCACCCATACCATTTTCAGTTACAGGACTTTTATTAGTCAAGTAAAGCATCAATAATAACATCAGGTGTTGTAGAAGTTGCAACAGACACGCAGCATGCATAAAGCTAAAGGTCTGACTCATAGAGTTTTCTGTTTTCAATGATAAAATGCTGTTGGTTTAGTGCTGCCACAGCTGTAGTTAGTTAGTAGCAGTAGTAGTGTTTCAAATCCTTTTAAATATAAATAAGCACTTTTAAATATTTGAAATATCTTGGGTTGTTTTGCATGCCATCATGTTTGGTGGGGCAGATTGGGCATTTGGGGGGGGGGGGGGGGGGGGGGGGGGGGCATTGCCCCCCCCCTTGACTATGCCTAGATCCGCCCCTGACATACACACCTCTCAGAATCACAGTCTGTCCTTCACACACACACACGCACGCACACACACACACACACACACACACACACACACACACACACACACACACACACACACACACACACACACACACACACACACACACGGCGTAATGAGGTCTCCTGCCTCTACACAACAGAGAACCTTGACTGATAGTAAATGTGTTCCCATTTACAGAACGATAACAGCCCAACAGGCTGTCAGTCATTGTGGCTCTCCGTCGTCCGCGCCGTCTCTCTGGGGTCACTTTTAGACTCTCCTGGAGCGCGCCGTCGTTACAGTCCATCAGAGAAGCTCGTTAACACCCCCGAGGACCATACCAGACCCCCCCCCCCCCCCCCCCCCCCACACACACACACACACACACACACGATGCCATGCAAAACGACCCAAGATATTTCCAATTAAAGTGCTTATGTTTAAAATGACGTGAAACACGACTACCGCTACTAACTAACTACAGCTGTGTCACCACTAAACCGACAGCATTTCATCACTGAAAACAGAAACAACAACAACTGATGTTATTATTGCATGCTTTACTTGCCTAATAAAGTCCTGTAACTGAAAATGGTATGGGTGCGGCTTCATCGCAACCAAAATTCAACGTTGAATCAATGCATTTTGCTATCTGGGAATTATTTTGGCCACGAGCAGTCGTTGTTTCCCCCTTTCCTGTCAATCACTGCCATGCTTAACTGCTCACAAAAGTCCGCTATAGTGTCACTAAAGTGACGGCTATGAGCTATGCGCTAGATATTCTTGGAGATTATTCTCAATCAATGAAAAACCCTGGAATCATGTCAATCCCATCAACAATAACTATAATGACTATAAGTGGCCCATAGTGCGATTGCTTACACCGGCGGCAGTGGCGCCGTGTGACAGGCTGAATGCTCAAGCGCGCGCGCCGCTACCCTTTGTGCTTTCCGATAAAGGAGAGGCATAGAAAAGCCATAGAAAAACATTCTGAACAGATGCAGAAACGCACCTTGAACCCAAGAACATTCACAACGCACGACCCGGCGAAGGATACATTGTAACGCACGACAATAAAGGAAGGACGCACTCCAGTCCCCTCAGACACCTCGCATGGTGTCTTTTTCACCAGACAAAATAAATGCTCGCAGATTTGTACTATTGAATCGATGTTGGCCTGTTTTTTGTTTCCTTTTTCCCCGACCCTCTTCTTTTTTTTCCATCCATTATGCCGTGTTCTCAATCTTTTGGACTCGCTCCCGCCACGGATAGCATAGCTTTTCTACACTGTGGGGGGAGAAACAAGGTCGTCAATATCAATTCGCTGCCCGGGAACGGCGAGAATATGATAAAGATGCCGCTGTCTGGCGCGACAGGAACACCACTAAGGATTCCTGCCTTCCCACTCTATAGATTCCAACCTTTTTTTTTTCCTTTCTTTTTTACACATGCACACATGCACAACACGCATCTGTGCAACTTCCCAGACCACAAACGCAATTCCATTTCAATTCAAAGGAGCTTTATTGGCGCGAGAAAACAAATGTTTACATTGACAAAGCAACTGTCACAAATACAATACAATGAAAACAGTTGAAAATAGGGAAAGATATAAAATATACAGTTGGAGGAGGCACAGAGTTTTGTAATCAGAGTCATGTCAAATTGGATTTCATACATGCTATAACAGAGCATCTGTGCGACTTACGCAGAAAAAGAAAGGAAAAATCAGATTTAAATGTTCAAATGTAGCATCTCTGTTTGACTTCATAGTAGTCCTTAGAGTGGTTGTATTCCAGAACAGAAACAGTTCACAAATCGTGCTGCTGTGTTTGCATATTGTTGTATTTCTCCCCAATAAGTCATTGGTCATACTTCCAAACTCACATTGAGTATGTGTAATTTGTGAGAAGTACACTATGTGTCTCTGATGTCTTGGTACAGTGGACAGTATGTGTCTCTGATGTCTTGGTACAGTGGACAGTATGTGTCTCTGTCTTGGTATAGTGAACAGTATATGTGTCTCTGATGTCTTGGTACAGTGAACAGTATGTGTCTCTGATGTCTTGGTACAGTGGACAGTATGTGTCTCTGATGTCTTGGTACAGTGGACAGTATGTGTCTCTGTCTTGGTATAGTGAACAGTATATGTGTCTCTGATGTCTTGGTACGGTGCATGGGCAGGTGGTTAGTAAGTGCAGCTCTGTTTCTACCACATTGTGTGTGCATCTGCATGTCTGCCGGACAGTTCTCTATTGCAAGGCTCTGATCTCTGAGTCTGTGTCGTGTCAATGCATTTGTAAATTATTCCTAAGTGTTCTTTCTGGCCTCGTCAGAAACAAAAAAAAAAAAAAAAAACACAGACCAAAGACACATGCATGGAGCTTTTTTTTCTATTAAAGCTTCTTAGACACGTTTGGACGATCATATAGCCAAGATGATGAAATGATGTTACAGATAATGTCATAATATTGTCCGTCTGGGTGAGATTGCCTGCACAAATACCATATAACCATGAGATGTTTTGCCCTTTGTTTCTTTCTTTCTTTTTTATTTTCCTGGGTATTCCATCGTGGCTGTCCAAAAGGGTTTTCATTTTCTCTTGCTTCCATGCGAGGTATCGCGTTTCATTGTATACGTGAAGATTGGTGAAAGGAAACAAAAAAAAAAAACTAAATTCCGGTTGAGATCTTTCGGTTTCTGATCCCTAGCCTGGTTAAAGCCAAATTTACCAAAATTATTAGCAGCTACTGATGCCTGTCAGCAGATTGGTCTGGAATAGCTCAATTGTACAACCATTTCCTACTCCTTAAAAAAATATGGGGTGGCCAATCGAGACACAGTATGTATGTATGTATTCGAATGCTGTGTATGTATGTATGTATGTATGTTTGTATGTATGTATGTATGTATGTATGTATGTATGTATGTATGTATGTATGTATGTATGTATGTATGTATGTATGTAGGTATGTATGTATGTATGTATGTATGTATGTATTCGAATGCTGTGTCCTGATTGGCCATCCCAATTTTCTGGAGTAGGAAATGGTTGTACAAATGAGCGATTCCAGACCAATCTTCTGACAGGCATTTTTTTTTTTTACCAACAGCTGATTTGGTCTGGCCTTAGCCAGGCTATCTGATCCCCACCATGGCTGCCTGCTGCAGTACATCTCTACCCTGCACATTCCTTTCACATGAATTCACCAGTGCAGCTGTCTAGCTGCTGTCTTCCTCCCTGTATACTGCCGTTGTCGTTCAGGTGAATGGAGATTAGAATACACGACACCGCGCGCGGCCCAAAGGCCTGCGACCAGACGTATTACCTGTGCGTATTGTTGTGCGTGTCGGTGAAGGAGTCACGTAGCGTGCAGGTCAAGTTGAACCCCCACAACGCCCCATTGTACAGCCAAATAATGAATCATGAATAATGGAGAACATTATTCATGACCTGACATGGATGAGCTCAATGGAAGCGTGTTTGCAGTTGGATCTGTAGCACAATAGTTGTTCCTTGGTGGGGGTGGGGGTGAATGTACTCATTATACAGAGTAAAATGTCCCGTTTTAAAGATTTCAATAGAGCTAAGCAGTTCCGCCCCCTTGTGACGTCGGCCCCAGCTCCAGAAATGGATTCCCCATTCATTTTCCTCATATAGACTTTTCAAAAATAATTTCTATAAAGATGATTACGCCGCGGACAAAGCCAACCTCGGGTCGTGAAATAATCATGACAACACACACAATGTTTTGGGAAAATCAAATGATTTCTAAGGACAAAACCGAAACAAAAAGTGTTGTATCCTGCCATTTTTTACTTCTTGCTAGTTAGATATTGTATGATAATATTGTGCGTTGTCAAGGGAGGCTTATCCAACGGGCACGTTGGGCCCAGGCCCAGGGGCCCCTGAGCTATAGGGGGGCCCCTGAGCTTGAGCCTCAAGGCGTTGTCTTGCGGCGGAAGTGCAAATACAAGCCACAGTCTTGCGCAGAGGCTCAAGTAAAAGGGCCCCAGGTGGAGTCTTGCGGCAGTCTTGCGGCAGAGGCTCAAGTAAAAGGGCCCCAGGTGGAGTCTTGCGGCAGTCTTGCGGCAGAGGCTCAAGTAAAAGGGCCCAAGTGGGAGTCTTGCGGCAGTCTCTTGCGGCAGAGGCTCAAGTAAAAGGGCCCCAGGTGGAGTCTTGCGGCGGTCTTGCGGCAGAGGCTCAAGTAAAAGGGCCCCAGGTGGAGTCTTGCGGCGGTCTTGCGGCAGAGGCTCAAGTAAAAGGGCCCCAGGTGGAGTCTTGCGGCGGTCTTGCGGCAGAGGCTCAAGTAAAAGGGCCCCAGGTGGAGTCTTGCGGCAGTCTTGCGGCAGAGGCTCAAGTAAAAGGGCCCCAGGTGGAGTCTTGCGGCGGTCTTGCGGCAGAGGCTCAAGTAAAAGGGCCCCAGGTGGGAGTCTTGTGGCAGTCTTGCGGCAGAGGGCTCAAGTAAAAGGGCCCCAGGTGGAGTCTTGAGGCAGGCTTGCGGCAGAGGCTCAAGTAAAAGGGCCCAGGTGGGAGTCTTGCGGCAGTCTTGCGGCAGAGGCTCAAGTAAAAGGGCCCCAGGTGGAGTCTTGCGGCGGTCTTGCGGCAGAGGCTCAAGTAAAAGGGCCCCAGGTGGAGTCTTGCGGCGGTCTTGCGGCAGAGGCTCAAGTAAAAGGGCCCCAGGTGGAGTCTTGCGGCGGTCTTGCGGCAGAGGCTCAAGTAAAAGGGCCCCAGGTGGAGTCTTGCGGCGGGTCTTGCGGCAAAGGCTCAAGTAAAAGGGACCCAGGTGGAGTCTTGCGGCAGAGGCTCAAGTAAAGGGCCCCAGGTGGAGTCTTGCGGCGGTCTTGCGGCAAAGGCTCAAGTAATAGGGCCCCTGCCAGGCATGGTCTACTGGTGTCATGGCCACGACGAGACCAGTAGACCATGCCTGGGGCCCTTGTACTTGAGTCTCTGCCACAGTGGCACCGTGGCAGAGACTCAAGTACAAGGGTTGGCCCGCGAAGGATCAAGTCTAAGGGCCCGGGGGACCCTGCAAAAAAGGTTAAGCCAGGGGCCTTAAACAGTGACTGCTAAGGGGTTACACAATGTACACACACACACACACACACACACACACAACAACACACACACACACACACACCACACACACACACCACACCACACACACCACACACACACACACAACACACACACACACCACACACACACACACACACACACACACACACACCAGTGTTGGGACATGCGCACTACGTAACTTAATATATTACATAATATATTACCAAAATGCAGTAACTTTGTAATATAATATATACTACTAAACAAAAACAATCTAATATATTATACTTTTCTTTCTGCATTACTGCATTACTCTCAATGTTACTTTCTGTCAATCTGTTTTGTTGCAAGTGTTCCTGTGAAATTATCTTTGACAACTTCAGAAGTTAAATAATTACTTATTTTCTATAATTTGTCATCAACTTATTTACTGGCTTCCATGAATTCAAGGAATACATTTAACTCCTGTGTTAAGGAGTGACGTTTTTTCAAGTTGATTTCAAATGGATTTGACCAGAAAGCCGAGCTTTATTGTACGCATGCCACTGGCCTACACAATTTGATTAATAGCGATACTAAATATTTAATTATGTATTTTGCAAAAAGTAATATGTAATAGTAATATCAATATATTACACTTGCTCAGACAGTAATAGTGTAATATAATATATTGCTTTAAAATGATGATAATAATTAATAAGTAATATATTAACAAGGTAAAGTAATATTCCCAACACTGACACAACCCCCACACACCCCCCACCCCCCCCCCCCACCCCCCCCCCCCCACACACACAATGTACAGTATATATATATATATATATATATATATATATATATATATATATATATATATATATATATACACACACCGTATTGTCCCGAATATTAGACGACTCGTTTATAAGACGACTCATTTTTCAAGATCCACTTACAGAAAAAAGAACATTGAATGTCAAATAGTATAGCCCTGAATATTAGACGACTCCATTTTAGGGATATTTCCATTGAGAAAGAAATCATAGTCTTATATTCAGGCAATAGGGTGTATATATATATATATATATATATATATATATATATATATATATTTATATATATATTATATAAAGATGAATGGTGAGTGGTTTACTGGGCTACAAATGGTTAAATGGTTAGGCTTGCTGGCTGCTGCAGTAACAGCAACAGGGGACCAATCACACAGGTGCAACGCAACCAGGTCACAGGTCATAATAGCGATCACTGACAACAATCAAACAGTGCTACTGCTAATTTAGCATTCTGACAAAAATGGAGTACGGCAAGGAGCCAAGTGGAGCAGCTAAAAGAATAAGAAAAAAGAAAAACAAACGAGGCAAGCAGAACTACTGTCTAGAGTTCCTGCAATTACCAGTTTTTTTCAAAAGCAGTGCCAGTAATGACACTGAAGTCGAACAAGAAGCCGAGGGTGAGGGGCTAGCAGCAGCGTCAGGCCAAGCCCAAGGCAGCCATGAGGCTGCTGCTCATCACCAGTCCTCCATCGTGGACGTGGTGGAAGATGGAGGTGGTGGTGAATATATGGATGTTACTATTGCAGCTGCAGAACAACTACAGCAGTTTATTTTCTGCAACTGGTGATACTGCAGTCGGACTCGGAGCGACACGACCACCACCATTAGTGACGCCGGCGGACGAAGAGAAAGTGGCAGCGCAGTCAGAAACGGGATATGATCAGAGGCAGCGGCAACTTTGCTTCACCTCCTCCGCCACCTTCTGGATTTATACCGGAGGTGGAGCCTCATGCAGCCAGATGCTCAGAGTGAACCAGCAGCAGAACACGAGGGCGAGGATTGGTGTGAAACTGTGACTGATCCAGCGCTATGGGGGTACATGAAAAGTGAGCGGGCAAAAGCTATACTTATTGACAGAGGAGTTAAAGCGTTCCATAACCGGTGTGCGCATTATCCAGCCTCGGTAAGGCCTGATCATAGTGGAAAGAGTAAGACTCGGGTCCTAAATAGTGATCACCTTAAATGTACTCCGCCAAATGAACAAGTCGTTGACAGAGAGTGTGTTATGTATTCCCCTTCCACGGGGAATATTTATATTGCTTTGCCTGTAAGTTGTTTTCAGAACAGCAACATCAATTTGTTGTTGGCTTCTCTGACTGGAAACAGCAGAACAGGATTTTGGGAACGGAATTTGACCCATTCTTGGCAGACCATATCCGAAAGTACGGACGGGTGGGTAAAGGCAATGTGTCTTATTTATCGTCAACGATCTGTGAGGAATTTATTGAGCTAATAGGAGAGAAACAAAACAAAAAATAGTCGATGAATTACATGCTGCAAAATACTTTTATCTCACGTAGATCAGCTCACATTTATATTCAGGTTTGTTAATGAAGAAGGAAATGTAGTTGAACGCTTTCTTGGATTTGAACCCATCTCTAGCCATACCGGGAAAAGTTTATCAGAGACCGTTATGTCTATGGTGCATAATCTTGGATTAGACCTCGCAAACTGCCGTGGACAGTCGTATGACAATGCGAGTAATATGTCCGGTAAATACAACGGCTTGCAGGCACACCTAAAGAAAATCAATCCTTTGATCCATTATGTCCCATGTGCTGCCGCCCATTCTCTAAATTTGGTCGGAGTCAACAGCATTGAATCGTGTGATAATGTAGTTGGGAATTATTTTGACTTGTTACAGTCTTTATATAATTTCGCTTTGGCCTCCACGCACGCTGGGGCTGCCGTGCGGACTCGACAAAAGCTCTGTGGAAAAATTACAGTAAGATCATGGAGAGGCTCAGAATTGTGTCAAAAGATGAACATGAAAAGCGAGACACGTGCAAAGAGGCTGGTGTGCTCTGCGCACAGATGGAGACACTAGAGATGGCATTCATGGCTACATTTTGGAATACTGTACTCACACGATTTAATGCAACTCGTGCTAGTTTGCAGCAAAGTGATTTCAGTCTTGACACTGCAGTTGAGCTGCTCAGGTCATTGCGTGATTTTGTGGCTGCACAGAGGGAGCTTTTTGACATATTTGAGAAGAGAGCCCAGAGCGTACCCGGCATCAGCCACATTTACAAACATGACAGCCAGCGAAAAAGGAAACGCAAAACGTTTGCTGACGAGACTGGGGAGGAGGATGCAGAGTTTGATGGAAAAACGCAGGTTTCAGGTAGAGACTTTCAATGTTGCAATTGATACACTTGTCCAGAGCCTGGGACACCGCCTTCAGGCCTACGAGGAGCTGTACAGTTTGTATAGTGTCCTTTTCTGTGCGAAAACCGTGTCCAAACGCACAGTCATGGAGAAAGCTGACATGTCCAGAATCAAAAATGAACTGAGAACTAAAATGACCCAGAGACGCTTAAAGGCACTTTCACTGGAATGGAATTAATGGAATTAACCCGTGGAATTAACTTTGATGATATCGTGGATGACTTTGCACGGACCAAAACCAGGAAAAAAACACATTTAAGGTAAGACTATGATTCATTTAGGTTTTCCCACATTTTGTGTTGTTTATAATTATTTCGGTAAGATGTGAAGTGGGCAGTGTATGGCCTATTTTGTTAAATTTGTGTTTGCTTATGTGTAAATCCTGTACAGTGGAAATACAGGTGCATTTATATGGCTAGGTTTGGCATTGGCTGTTTATTTCGTCAATTTGATTTGTGTTGGCTTCAATAGTGTGTAAATCCTGTATAGTGGAGATACAGGTACATTTAGTTATTATAATGGCTGTTTATTTCGTTACATCGTTCAATGTATATTGGCTTTAATTGCATGCAAATCCTGTATAGTGGAGATACGGGTAGGCTACATTTTCGTTATAATGGCTGTTTATTTTGTTAAATGACTGTGTGTTGGCTTTAATAGTGTGAAAATCCTGTATAGTGAATTGAAAATACAGGTACATTTATTAGGTGTTTTCTAAGCAATCGGATAATTCAGGGGTTTTCAACAGGTGGTCCGGGGACCACCAGTGGTCCTGAGAGGGTTCCAGGTGGTCCCCAGCTAAGTTGGTTAACCAGATGTAACTCTTGAGAACGTAGAAATGAAACCAAATGGACCCTTGCGGGTCCATTTGCTCAATAAATGGTCCCTGGAGTCAAAAAGGTTGGAAAACCCCTGGGATAATTGTTGCGTGTGCACTATGTGCGAAAATTGGCGGGGGAAAAAAAAGCGTTGGTCGGGTCTTGGCGTGTGGCGGCCCAGGGGCCCTTCAGTCCATAATCCGCCTATGTGTGTTGTCAAGAGTTGTCACGCCCCGAGCTGGCTTTATCCAGAACAGTGGCCTTGTGGTTAGAGTGTCTGCCCTGGACCTGGGAGGCCGGGGTTCGATTCCCGGTCGGGTCATACCAAAGACTCTAAAAAATGGGACCCAATGCCTCCCTGCTTGGCACTCAGCATCAAAGGGATGGATTGGGCGTCAAAATCAGCTAAATGATTCCCGAGTGCGGCAAGCCGCAGCTCACCGCTCCTTCGAGCTCGCACCGCTCCAAGTGATGGGTCAAAAGTGGAGAACCAATTTCTCTGCGGTAACATAGTGACAAATAATGCAACTTTGACTTATCCGCAGCGTAATCTTTTTATTGATCATTTTCAAAAAGTCTATGCGGAAAATGGATGGGGAATCCATTTCTGGAGCTGGGGCAACATCACAAGGGGGCGGGACTGGTCAGTTCTATAGTCCTTGCCGTATAAGCCCCTCCACAAACTGCTAGGGTCCAATCACCGCTTAACATGTGACAGACACACCTCTCCACCAATAGTTCTCCTATATGATATATAAATATTGTTTTACTAAAGAAATGTGACACACATATTTCCCCACTGCATATGGAAGGTCCCCATACCTCAATCGCGCCAACAATCGCGGCATTTAGAAAATAACATAAATCAGACCATATTCATAGCGGTCGCGTCCATTGGTCCTCCTGGAGGAATGCCCAAAATGTAGTGGCCATGAATGCTATGTTTTGTAATGATAATCACAATGTAACTCCGGTATATAACTATGGGAACTGAAGTCTTCACAAAAAACATTACAACGTAGAACCTATAATTAAACCTGTTTGGAATTGGAACAAATAAGCGCAAATATACCTCAAAATTGGCACTTTACTGCAAATACTTACCAGCACTGCGGGGTGGACACATTTGCTGATATAATGGGTTGAGAGCACGCACGCACGCACACACACGCACACACACGCACACACATGCACACACACGCACCACACACACACACACACACACACACACACACACACACACACACACACACACACAACACACACACACACACACGAGCACTTGCATGTCCTTATAACAGGTTAACCCTGTTACGAGGGGTTCATTTTTCATCTGAACTCTGACTGATCTAAGCACGCATGCGGAAATAACGACCTGAAATAAATTATACATGCAGCACATCATGAAAATATTAAAGTGTGATTGCACCATTCGTCAGCCTATCGATCGCCTCGGGGCGCAGGTGAGGCGGTGGGGCTGTGCCTTTTGGAATTGAGAAGAAAATGGCTGCTAGTCGTAGAACTTCAGACGGAAAGGTGGAACCGCCACTTCGACCGACGTCATTTTAGCACCTCATGCAAATCCAATAACACTGTTTAAAGGGGAAGTCCACCCATTTTCGACATTCTAATATGTCATTAGTGTACCCTAGAGGTGCTGGGTGGACGTGATGAAAACGTTTCCCCATTCTGTGTTCCCAAGAAATGGAGGTCTGAAGAAAACCACTAACATGTTAATGGATTTCTTTAGACGGTTCTTTTTTCTGAGAAAAAATGTTGAAAATGGGTGGAATTCCCCTTTTAAAGGAGTAGTCAAAGGGCTACGCGGTGCATATGAAGGTTGAAATGCTTCCGAGGATTCTGATTGGTCTGTGGTTTGTTTGAGGAAAAAAAAAAAAAAAAACAGTAGTTCACGTTCATTTGAACACCATCCAATCAGAAGCAACGTGACTAAGTAACAGGTGACGTCAGGGAAGTCAGGCTTTGGCCAGACTTATTTGCGAGGTGACATTTCAGATGTGATGCATGCTGCGTCCGTCTGTCCGTCCCTCCGCGTGCCTGTGCATTTGTGTCTGTTTCGTTTGTGACCAGCTAATTTTTTTGCCCTGTTAATCTGGTCGACTTTGCCCACACGATCCCTGGAAGCCAACGATGAACCTCTGCCCCACATGTTCGCTTGTTGTAGAGTTTGGCAAAACACATTATTGTACATTTTATCCATACATCACGCAAGTATACAATATCTCTCATACTCATGTGGCCAACATGGATGTGCACCATTCCCTATTGGCTTCCAGAACTTGCACAATTGGTCCATTTCGAACAAAATACCACGAATCCCAAACGCAGCGCGCAATGTCTGGGGGTCGCACCAGCAGAGTCAGTCATCTTATACGTGATACTTCTGACATTCTCTCCTTCCGACCCCATGAGGCATGAGGATGATTTTGTTTTCCCCCTTCAAAACAGTCATCAGTCATTCATCCAATTCAGGTGCTCTCATGTGTGGAATATTCTGTAGATGCATCACTTACTCCTCATTATCTTTGACAGTATTCAAGAAACATCTGAAGTGGTCTCTTATTTCTTCCTCGCTACATGATGCAGTTAGATGTTTCCTTTTGTGTTGTTGTTGTTGTTGTCGTCGTCGCCGTCGTAGTATTGTCTATTTTCCTTTTTTGTGCCATTCCTGTGTTCTTATTTCTTTATTGCACAGCTGCTTCGTATGTTAACTTGTATTATTTTGTATTGTTGTTCTTTTAATCTGTTTAATGAAGGATATGAAGTGACGTGCGGTAACATCAAAGATCACGGCACGCAGTCCTATATCGGTTGCCATGGTACTCATGACGATGTGTACAGTACAAAGCTATCATTTAACCCATTGTAGACGGGAACCCCTAGTGGTAGTTTTACCCTAGTGACGGGAACATCAATATGCGTTCTGTACAGTATGTACAGTATCAAAAAATGTCAAACATTGGGTGATGTTACACAATAATTGATGTTTTCCAGTACACTTAGGTTAGTATTTCAGAGACATTTTTAGAATCGGGATAGTCTACAATGGGTTTAAGCCCAGATAAACAATACATGAACCTGAATTTGTTTTGATACTAATGTCATACTGTATATGACATTATCATCTTATTACTAATGGTTTGAGCCTCAATCACTACTGATATAACCAGTCCTTGTCATGTCTTTATGGACAGTTTAACTGCAGTACCACAATGTCCTGAGGTGGTGGTGGGCGCTGATATGGAGGATATTTCATAGCAGAGTCATTATAATACTGATGCTAGGTAAAACCATGCTTGTTTAAATTCCATGTCAACTTGGAAAGCCGACAATGGTGGACATTACAAAGTGGAAATGCAAATTTGGAACTGAAGGAGAGGTGGAATTATACAATGCATGGCATTATGCCTCGTGATGCATTGCATTATGAGGCCAAAAATCAAATGAGCTGTTCCTGAGAGCAATTTGCATTAAAGCTCCTATATGATATGAAAGACTAATTGTTCTAATTAGACACCTTGTAGGGATAGAAAACACACACGGGAGCACCTAAACACAACAAATAAGTTGAATTTCATGTTATTCCTCCTTTAAATAGCCGAGCAAAGCCTATAAATCCGAAATAATAACGGAAACGCCGCGGAACATTGGTCTCCACGTTCGCAATCTTCAGTATTTAAGAAGAGGGGAAAAAAATAAATAAATAAAAGACAAATTGGGGCACGTTGCTTCCACTTGTGGAAAAAACCCCAAATAATGTATTATGTATACTATACAACACTACCATCTCCCTTTTTCTCGTTCCTTTCCATTCGCAGGCATGACATCTTGACTAGCTCTTATTTTATTTATCCGGGGAGTTCAGCAATTTGTACATATTTGGGGGTTTGCTTTTCCTTTTCCATCGTGTCTCTCAACAGCAGCACCACGTCGTCATTGAGCTCCGCGGCAGGCAGCCGCTATAGGACGTTGCCTGCCGTGATCTTTGAAGTGGGTAACACTGCAGAGCGGAGCTCTACTCTGCTCGCTGCGCTCGATCTCTGAAGTGGAGTCGTGCCTGCCGTCCAATTTACCAAGCGGCGCCTCCCGCGCTGCCTTTCAGCCTCGCTCTCTCTATATATATACCGAGGGTTGAGCGGTGCTATGAGACGAGAAGTAGGGGGGCGGAAGACCTCCCCCCGGAGGCCTTTTAATGTTCCCCTCCTTCCCCCCCATGTGTAAGAAGTGCCATGGGAGCGTTTGAATAGCGGATCGAGGCTTCAGAGGCACATTGCGTCTCCGTGTGAGGAAAGACGCGCACACGCACGCGCCATGCAGTGCTGCAAGACGCGCGCTCAAATGTGAATCTCGATCTCTTTTTTTTTTGTAGTTGCTTGAACACTGCCATACTGCATTCAAAATGTGTCACCTGAAGTCAACTATATACTGACTGGATGTAAACAGTAGCCTAGTGCAGGGGTTTTCAACCTTTTTGACACCAGGGACCACTGTTTATTCAGCATTTGAGCCACAGACCACCATTTGATTACATTTTCACCCCAAAGACCTAAAACTAAAGAAATCTTTTGGTTTTGTCCAGAATTCCAGGTTAATTAAGTGGTGCTAATTTAACTCTTGAGAGTGTAAAAATGAAACCAAATGGACCCGCAAGGGTCCATTTGGTTTCATTTTTACACTCTCAAGGGTTACATCTGGTACATAAGCTTTCCATCATTTAGCCTGGGGACCACCTGGAACCCTCTCAAGGACCACTGGTGGTCCCCGGAACACCTGTTGAAAACTCTTGGCCTAGTGCTTGGTCTTAAACATTGGACCATGCTGTAGGGCACACCTGGGCATTATGCGGCCCGGGGGCCAAATGTGGCCCTTTGGCTGACTCTGACCCTGACCGGCCCACGAAAGGGTCCTTGGACATCACAGAAAATACAACATGCAATACAATTCCGAAACCTTCCTGTCATGAACCTGTTTACCATTGTTTTGGAGATCTTGGAAACAACCTCACTTTTTCATTGCATAATAACATTCTTAGTAGAGTGTCAGATCAATGCTATTTACCCTCTTGGCCTGAATATAAGACAGGGGTTGACACTAAGGTCTCGGAGGCGCTTGCCCATCGGGCAAGTGCAAGTCAGTTTCTACTTGCCCTCAGGTCATGGTAACTTGCCCCCCAAAAATATATTGTAAATTTTGCATTTAAATTTACTTCCTACTTGGGTGCTTTAAACCAGGGGTTTTCAACAGGCGGTCCGGGGACCACCAGTGGTCCTTGAGAGGGTTCTGGAGGGTTCCCCAGCTAAGTTGATTAACCAGATGTAACTCTTGATAGTGTAAAAATGAAACCGTTTCATTTTTACACTCTCAAGAGTTAAAATTCATCATCTTAATTAGCCCAGGTCTACACAACTAGAGAATGTAGAAGATTAGGTGATTTTTATATGTACGTTAATTTGCCTGTTTTGTTTCCCAAATCCAGCCTGGAATTGTGGATATCTAGAAAGCAGGGAAAGACACAGAAGCAGAGTGCGATGACTGCCTTCAAGACAAATTTATCTTGTGTTGTGTTATAGTGCACAAAGTTGCACACTTGCCCGATCGGGCAACCAGGTAGCAGTCTTCACTTGCCCCACCATTTTTTTTTACTTGCCCCGGGCAAGCGGGCAAGTGTTAGTGTCAAGCCCTGTATAAGACTATGTTTTTTGGGGGGTTGTATTACATTTAGGGACTATACTATTTGACATTCATTGTTGTTTCCCCACAACTGACACATGTGGGTCGTGGTATAACTGCAGCTGAATATGGTACTACTTTTATACAGAAATTAAAGGTAGGGTAAGTGATTTGAAATTCATGGTGTAGTATCAGCCTGGTGCACTAGGGGTCCCCAAGAGTAGCCTAGCTACAATATGTAAACCTGCTGCTCGATCCTGATTGGAGGAGAATTCACCCTCAACCTGGGGAACTTTTATTAGCTCCTCTGCTAACTTGGGGGAGGGGGAAACTCCATATATGGTCTGCACACCTTAGAGCATTTTAACATAAATATTTTTGGGGGGTGATATCTGACAAAAGTGAAATTACTTCCCCTACCTTTAAAACAATAGTACAGAGAATAGCCTTTTGACCCGGCCCTCCACAATATTTTCTATATTTCATTTGGCCCATTGGAAAAAAAAAATAATAATAACACCCCTGCTGGAGGGGGACCAATGCTGGCGTTTTAAGCATTTAGCTACTAAAAGCATTAGCATGTGCTATTGTAAAATGGTAGATGTACGTGCAGGTCTGCTAAGGGTGTAGAATCTGGAGTCGGGTTGAAATGAGTTTCGTATCAACAACACGAGAGCGACTGAAATTAATTAGACATGTGTGTGATTCTTGTTCAATTTTAGATTCGATTCATTTACACTCTTTAAATTGGCTCTTCCATTGGCGACCATCAAATCAGCATGTCTGGGAATCGTTTCCATCTGTCTCAAGTGACACCCATGGGACATCGCCGGGGCTTCATAGCAGATGCGGCTATAAACAATTAGGATTTTGACGTATACACGCACAGTAGCACACAGGCAGATACAGTATATGTACCGAATAATATATTACATTTTACAATATTACTTTCCCTCGTCCCCCACTCCCACCCGCAAGGGAATAGAGATGTACAACACAATCTGTTTTGTGACAACTTGCGCCAACAGCGATTGCTTGTAGTGTGTGCAGAATGCTGTGGTGGATTAGGATCTACAAACTACTGCACATCTCTGTTATCTGTTGACAGCTTGTAAATCTGTTCTATTTTTACATCATGCAACAACAAGCTCAAAAGTAATGTGTTTTGACCGTGTAACATATTACTTATTACACATTTTGACAGAGTAATATCTTTACTTTTGCTTGGAAAAGGTAATACTGTTACAGTAATAGTAATATTTAATTAGTCACTGCCCAACACTGTACATTATACAGTACATGCACATATGTACTGAACAACGTAATTCATACACTCCCTCCGCTTGGTGTTTCTGTTTGCATTCTCTCTCTCATTTACTGTATACTGTATATACCCACAAGGTAATTAGATGAGCTGTAGTTGTGCTTTTCTTAGAGAAGGCATGCAGTGCGTTGGAAGGGTGTATAGGGGTGGATAGGAGAGGAGAGGATGGAGAGATCTCGGTATGTACAGCATGTAGCTGATGCAGCACTGATGACACACACACACACACACACACACACACACACACACACACACACACACACACACACACACACAGGGGCGGATTGGCCATCTGTAGTACAGGGAGTTTTCCCGGTGCCAGGCCCAGGCCAGGCAAACTAGTGTTTCTATCCTTCAAAAAGAAAAGGTGTCCTACACCAGAGCCTTCAAGTAGGAGAGTTGCCATATTCCCGCTCGCGCTGCTGGAGGCAGTGTTGCCAACTGCCAAGATCCAAAATGCACTAGTGGCACTTCCAAAATGCACTAGAATGTGCTA
The DNA here is from genome assembly GCA_039105355.1 of Benthosema pterotum. Taxonomy (NCBI): domain Eukaryota; kingdom Metazoa; phylum Chordata; class Actinopteri; order Myctophiformes; family Myctophidae; genus Benthosema; species Benthosema pterotum. Next base: position 4,375,897 of record CM076976.1, on the reverse strand, counting down.
GATGCTCGCCTGGAACATACACATCAAAATGCCCATTAATCTTAATCTACATTCTCTAGTTCTGTAGACCAAGTTGGGCTAATTCACATGATGAATATTTTAACTCTTGAGGGTGTAAAAATGAACGCTCTCAAAGAGTTACATTAACCAGCTGCCCCCCCCCCCCCCCCCCCCCCCCCTCCCAGGGTGGCCTGGGAAAGGCAAAATTGTCCCGGTGGGAAAATATGTGCCAATCCGCCACTGCACACGCACACGCGCACGCACGCACGCACGCACGCACGCACGCACACACACACACACACACACACACACACACACACAACACACACACACACACACACACACACACACGTGTGCGCTTCCTGAGACGTGAGGCAGAGCGGAATGCTGAGTATCGTTGCACACAACTGCCCTGTCTTCATTTACTTAATTGCTGTTTTTTTTTCCTGTTGGAGTTGAAGGGAGCGTGGGGGGCGGGGGCAGCAGGGTGCGGGGGTGGTGGGGCAGCAGGGTGCGGGGGTGGTGGGGTTTCAGGGTGCGGGGGGGGGATTCTGTGGAGAATACATGTTCTTGACGTACGTATTTGACAGCAAATCATATGCATTTCCCTTTGTTGTTTTCTCGTAGATTTTATTTCCCCCTTACACATCCCTTTGGGGATACGTTCGGAAGTTTGCACGTGGAATGCTTTGCATGTTAATGTAATTAACCTGTGATTTCACGCTTGCATCGTGCATTTACCGTACACTGCTGCTGAGCAACGATCGGTGCAGGAAAATAAAATAAAAATTTGCAGCAGAAAAATATACTGTTTTTCTGATGCAATAAAAGCACTTTAGGGCTCTGGCGGGTTTTATTTATTTTTATTTTTCATATCTGTTCCCCTTTTCTTTCCCTTATTGTCTACAGTATAACTGGCTCAGGAGTAGCAAAAATAATTATCCGACCGCAACTGCGATCGCAACCCATTGCTCACCCTGTCGCAACCTTTTTACAACTGCCGCCTACAACCGTTTTAAAAAAGGTTGTCGGACCTCCCGGCCCCAGTCCCCCGATCTTTTTCTAAACCGGACGCAACCTTCCATTCCAACAGCCGCCGCGACTTTTTAAAAACAGTCCGCGACCGTGCATGGTTGTAAAAATAATTTTGTTGTCTCTCAACTGTGTTCTGCACTGTGATGAAATCTACAAGTGGGTGACTGCATCACAAACCATTTAAGTGTGAGGTTATTCTACAAATGCCTACTAATGCAGACAGTTTAAATAAATAAATAACTAATAATAATAAAAAATCAGACTCAAACATTTTCACATCAAGGACCCCCACAAAAAAATATGTAACTGGCTGCCAACCCCCCATCTGAAAGCATGTTGTTCTTAATTCCTGCCCCCCAGAAGCAAAGATTTGGATTAAAAATACAATAAAAAAAACATTTAAAATTTCAAAAATGCAGAGCGAAAGTCTAACATAAAATATCGAAAGTCCCCAACCGAGGATGTTTTTGCCGTGCCGTGTTGTGTGTGGGACTACCACGTACCACAGTACCACAGAAAGTAATTTATTTTCCATTTCATTTCTCAAATGTGTTTGTTGACAATTTATAAGTTACATTGTGCAGACTAGACCCAGCAAACACGCGCAAGTGGGCCCCACTTTGGTTTTGATATGGGCTTCTGGGCCTGGGTTCCAGGTGGGCCCTGCCACCCAGGTTCCACTAATGTCCCACCCGTGTTAGCTCATATGGGCTAACACAGGTTTCTGACTGGGTATGAGGTGGTACCCAAATGGGCAATTATATGTGGGAACCATGTGGTCTCTGCCTGGGTTTGCCTATATAGGTTAGCACTGGGATATGAGTGGGCGTTAAAATGGGTTCCAGCTGGGCAAAATATATGGGACCCATGTAGGCCACCCATTATGGGCTCCAAGTGGGCCCTGCACCCAGGTTCCACTAATGTCCCACCTGTGTTAGCCATTGGGCCAACACAGGTTTCTGACTGGGTATGAGGTGGTACGCCCACCTAAGACGCAGTCAGAAACCCATGTAAGCCCAGATGAGCTAACACAGGCCTAGTCTGGTCCCTGTCTCGGAGTCTTGGGTGTGCCACCTGTGTTCCTATGAGCTTGAACTTGCATCTGAATGGGCTTCAAGTCCAAATTCAGGACCGATGTACAGTAGATCCAAATTGAAGTTGGTCCTGAAGGGATGTAAACTTGTTAGCTATAATTGACATGAACCAGCTGTGTAAATACTGCAAACAAAACTTAAAATGTAAAAGGCATCTACAGTTTACTTTAGCCAGTTTACGTTTTACCTGGGTGAAAATACAGACAATATCTTTGACAGTTTGACAAAATAAAAAGATGGAATTTGTTCGTAAGATTGCATTTAATTTCCACAAAAGATTATCAAAATTAGCATTGCATAACAAAGTGCATAACAAAATTTAAAACTTTCACATTTTTTGTAAACAGCCTAGTGCAGAACACATTACTTTCAGAACCTCAAAAAAAAAAAAAAAAAAAAAAAGTGCAGACAATTTTAGAACACTCGAGAACTTTCGAGGAAGCAGCAATTCAGAACTGTTGAGGAAGTCTGGACCCCCTTTGAGAACCACAAGTGCATAACAAGTAAAAAAGTGCATAACAAATTTTAATTTTGGAACTTTAGGAAACTTCAGAACTTTCGAGGACTACCACTTAGAGAACCACAGATCTATTGCAGAACACACAAGTCTGAATACTTTCAGACTCGGAAACTTTTAGAACTTTCGGGGGAAGCAGCAGTCTCGGGGGAAAACAAAACAAAAAACAGCATTTTCAACTTAAAGGGATAGTTCAGAAATACTGTCCATTAATATAGTGGTGTCAACTGTATTCATTTATTGTCAGAGTCCCATGGTGGGAGTTCTGCTCCGTTTTTGGTCAATATCAAGACCATTGACAGGTAGAGAGAGTAGAGAGAGTGTAAAGAGAGAGTCGAGAGTGTAGAGAGAGTGGCCCCAGTAAGACCGAACAAAATGAACAGAAGTACCTGATATTATACCAAAACCAGAGCGGAACTCCCACCACAGGACTTTGGACATCCATTAATTAATGCATGCAATCCATTAATGCAGTTGACACCACTATATCAATGATATTATTCATACAAATAAAGTTAAAAAATCTGAGCTATCCCTTTAAGATGAAGTGCCATATTGGGCAGGCTACTGTACCACAGTGTCCACAGCCACATTGTCTTCAGCTGTGTCACGCGCTCTGCGCGCCCTGTTCCCACCTCGGTCCCGGGCCCCTGTGAACCACTTCCCAAGAGCCAGCTCTGCTGTCCTCAGGTTCACGTCCTGGGTGGCGTTGTTGTTCTTTAGTCCCGCTAAAAGAAATGACAAAAGACATTTTAGTAGCTGGCTCAACCAAGTACTCCATGAAATGGACAGTGTGTAGAACCAGACAGCAATAGTAACTTCTACATTAGTGATGAATCTTTGCTGAACAGAAAGGGACGATGGACAAAATTAGTCATTTTAACAGTTTTCTCAAAAATCTTATATTTCCAAATGTGCAAATGTGTTTTCTTGTAGAATAACAAAGTTGCATGTCATGTTATTATAGCAAAATTGAATAAAAATACCAAACACTGACATTGCTGGTATCCATTTAAATTTGTTGTGAGTATAAGAACGAAGGAAGGTTTCAAGTATTTTTTATAATGAGAAATTAAAAAGACAAATTTACCATAGAAGACATCAAAAAGGGCCAGGTCTCGAAACTTCTTCTTTCCATTACGCCCAAAGAGGTTGAACTGGCGAGACAATGGTGGCTCAGCAGGAAACTCATCATCCTCCTAACTGCATCGTCCAGCGTCGTCCCTCCAACATCCGCAACCATGGCAACCTGAGTATGATAGAGTCACAGGAAGTACGAAGAATGAACACCAATTCTGTCTGCGTGTGTTATGCTGGTTGTCCGGTTACACAGAGGTGGCAGGTCCACGGTATTTATTTCTTGATGCAGGTGTTACATTTATTTATTGCATATTTATGGACACTTTGAACTTGTCCATCCACTTGCCCGCTGTCGAATGAATTTGTCTGTTATATGTCTGTATATTTCTACTGTTTTTTACTGTTTGTATGACTAAGCACCTTAGTTGCAATGAATTGCCCAGTTTGGGATCAAATAAAGTAATCTGAATCTGAATCTGGAAACATGAACAATTTAAAAGTAGCAAAGAACTAAAACTTCACTGTCAAGAGCAAACTTTGTACTACTTGTAAATGAGCAAAGCGAGTGAGCAGCATGATGTGTAGTTAGAGTGACAGGAGGAGGTAAAATGACTGAGGAAAGAAACAGCATTCAGTCATTACCTCCCGTTGACAGGTAGGGAGAGTAGAGGGACGTGTGTGTGTGTGTGGGGGGGGGGGGGGGCTTATTTTAACTTACAACTGCCGCCCTGAACTCCGAGTTGCACAGCTTCGTGTTCATGGACTGGAGCTCTTCCTCTGTCTGAAGCGGAAGGTTTGCACCCTCTGGCAGCTCCATCAGAGACACATCCTCTTTTTCCTCAGCAGGGTGTTCAGCATTTTTGTATGCATCTTCTGTGTTAGCTTTACGTCTTCTATGAGCTTCAGCAAGTGGGTGAACATTGACGTTGTCCACCATGTGGCTGTGTGAAGCTGCAGTAGGGGTTGTAGTAGGCTCACTGTGGCTGGATGCACCTGCGTCACTCGAGATTGGGGTTCCACTGTGGCGGCTTGTTGGAGGCCCTGTGGGACGGCTCACTGGAGTGCGGGGAGGACGCTCTGACTCAATGCTGGGGTTCTAGTAGCTGGCTCTGCCTGGATGTACTTGCGTCACTCGAGAATGGGATTCCACTGTGGCGGCTGGTTGAAGGCCCCATGGAACGGCTCACTGGAGTTGGGGGGAGGACACTCTGGCTCAATGCTGGGGTTCTAGGCTGGCTCTGCCTGGATGTACTTGCGTCCTCGAGATTGGGATTCCACCGTTGCGGCTTGTTGGAGGCCCCATGGAACGGCTCACTGGAGTTGGGGGGAGGACGCTCTGACTCAATGCTGGGGTTCTAGTAGGCTGCTCTGCCTGGATGTACTTGCGTCACTCGAGATTGGGATTCCACTGTGGCGGCTTGTTGGAGGCCCAGTGGAACGGCTCACTGGAGTTGCAGGGAGGATGCTCTGACTCAATTCTGGACTGGGTGATCCTGTGGAACTTGGTCTTCCTGGATATAAATGTAACATTTAAACATTTAAACGTCTCATACCATCATGTTTTTCTTTTGTTTACATACTGTTCTGCTTAGACGGTTTACATACTTTTCGTGCTCGTACGATCCGGTGACCTGTGACTCTTCTGCTTTTTGGCGGGTGGGTGCTCTGGGATGGCCTCAGGTTGGGAGGAGGTGATGGAGGAATCATATCCTCATCAGCCGTTTCAGAATCGCTCGATGTGGAATCCATCAACCTTTGCGGTGGCCTACAGTCAGTTAAGAACCACACACGCAAACAAAAATGTAAACAAACATTAGTTCTCAACACAGGGTCTAGGTCAATGTCTCTTATCATCATGCTAGTATGCTGTCTTCGTCAGTTTAGTATTTTATAGTTTTCTTACAAACTAAGGAACTATGGTAAAAACTATTTTGTGCACTTAAATGGTTAGCAGGTAGTGAATTGGTCGTAGGCCTAATTTATTGGTATTCACATACTCAACTTTTTTTTTTTTTTTTTTAAATAGTGTCTACTCATGATTTAAACTGTTGGTGTGTCACTTTAGAATTCCTACTTTATCTAGTGTAAACTCTAAACCAGTGGTTTTCAATCTTTTTCAAGCCTATTATTTGTTCTCCACAATTAAGGGGAGATAACTGGCAAAACAATGGGTCAAAATAACAGTTCTACATTTTCTAAATGTATACATTCTTTAAAAAAAAAATGTAAAGATATACCGGTAATTTAAATCTTGAGAGTCTTGAGAGAGTTAATTTTACGCTCAAGAGTTACAGACCATTAGGGTCATATAAGGGTCCATTTGGTTACCAACTGTCCAACATTTAGCTGGAATACTCTCAGGGACCATTGGTGGTCTGGTTGAAAACCACTGCTGTAAACAACTAGCCTCTCTCTCTCTCTCTATTCAATGCAGTTAAAGTGAAAATAAAAACTAAAATGTTACAGAGTTAGTCTAACACTGGGATGCATTGCACAGACACACGTATTGTCTGTGTGTGTGCCAATAAAGGCGATTACCTTTTCACCCGCTTTGGGGGCATTTCTGCGTCACTCTGTAGATCCGATGAAGCCTCCGCCTGCTGCAGCATCCTGCGAGCCTTGTCATACACGCCTTTACAAAAACAACACAAAAACATGGGAAGGAAACATTAAAGATTTTTTAATGAACCCATTAACTTCAGTTGAAGCACTTTAACCATCATTTTATACTTTAGATGTTGAAAAATAAAAGATCTATTAGCTTGTAGTGTAGCACGAAGAACTGCCTTTTCCCTTTATTTACATAATTCATTTGTCTAAAGAATGATGTGCAACATGTCTACAATTTCGGAGTACTGTCTCAATGGGATAATGTAGAAGCTTATACATGCACAGTTGCACACAAAACATTTTCTTACCTGTGCTATTTCCGAGTGGACGCACACTGAATGTCTGCCATGTCTCGGGATCTGGCCGTGCTTGATGTTGCACAAGTCTCGTAACTGCTGATGGCGCTGCACCCACTGGCCAGTAGCACTCCACCTCTTCCGTTGATGGAACCAACATGTTGGTATAATGGTCATCAAGCAATTTCCATCACTCGAAAGGTCTTCAACAAACTCCACAACTCGGAATGTCCCGGCCATGCTGCAAAGTTAACATGTTACTGGTCATGCAACTGACTGAAAGCCACATTCCCCTCTTTCAGAGGAAGCAATATCAGTTTTTCTGTCAGGTCATTCACTGGCACGCCATGCAGTTCTTCTGAAAGAAGTGTCACTCTTTTGATTCCAACATGGGATGAATCAATGGGGTAATCATGAAAGCACCCTTGACTCTCGAACGAGAGTCCACTGGTGTCCCCGGACCACCTGTTGAAAACCCCTGGTATATAATATAGTAGTGTTCATGGAATGCGGTCCAACTCCAAAGGTTTTGGATGTGGGATGCCTGCTCCTAAAATGCAGGCGTTTCGAAGTGACCCCAAACTTTTGAACACAAGTGTATATCTGAAATGTATTGCAGCAGTGCATCAATTGATTTCATTACCGTTATAGGATTAAGATTCTTTGAGCTGCAGTGCACAACTGTTCAATTCATCAGTTGGTCACAATTGTAAAAGTGTATTCTTAACTAAACCAGTGCATTCTTAATTCTCCATGCAGTTATCAGTTTTGTTGCAGTGTGTACTTGACTTGTACTGTAACTCTCATCTCATCTCTTGTTTATAAAAAAAACATTCATTCATAACGTGACTGGAGTGTTGTAAGAACTGGCCCCACCACCACCACAACCATTAGGCCTATTTCTTTTCCCTTCCACCTCCACTATGATTAGATATTACAGAAATGAATATTTGTCTAAATATGAAACCAAATGGACCCTTGCGGGTCCAGTTGGTTTCATGTTTTGCACTTTCAAAGAGTTAAAGTAGCCTATTCATCATCTGAATTAGCCCAAGTCTACACAACTGGAACATTAATTGTCCTTTTTAATCTGTAGGTTTGCCTGTTTTGTTTCCTAAATCCAGTCTGTTATTGTGGACAAAAGCATAAGAAATCTTTAGTTTTGGGGTCTGTGGGGCTAAAAAAAATCTCCTCTAATGGTCGTCCGTGGCTCAAATACTGAATAAATAGTGGGCCCTAGTCTCCTCGAGCCTCTCCCTCACGCGTCCGCCGCCGTGCGACCGACTGACGCGGGACCGGCGGCGGCCACAGGCACGGGGCAAAAAACATGCTTGAGCACCTCCTCGTCCTCGGAGCGGAGCCGAGCAGCGCGAGGCTGCGGCCACCATAACGAGACAACATGAAACGACCCCACTGGAGGCTCGAGCCAGAGCCATATAGTAAAATAATATTTTTAAATAGGAGACAACTCAGGCGATTAGCACTACGAATCACCGTGAGCCGCGGCCCGACGCGATTGCACTGTTAGCTGGGTGCTATCTAAGCTAAGCCTTGTCCCCATTTTCAATAGAGGTCTATGTAAAGATACAAACGCTAACTGCACGAACAGCAGCGCTCGAGCGCTCAATTTCTGACCCCTCAATGTTGCAACTATGACACGAGATTTCTCTGATACACGGTTTGCACAACACAGCAAAGAATGACGCTTATAAGCTTAAAGACAGATCTGCTCAAATGCGCTCATAGTGCTATGCCAGCGTTAATGAAACGGAATCCCACAAAAATAATTGTGACAATAGCATACCATTAGCCATTTGGCGCGCAATCAGTTTTGGCACAACATTACAAATCCACAGCCAGCAGTGACGCCTGGCCTTGAAGGCTTATAGATCTGCTAAAATGGTTGACGCTATGCTAGCGTTAGCATTAGCCATTAGCAACTTTGGGCGCGAAATTGTAAACGTTCCATTTAAAACACGCACACATCATGCATGTGTCGACATGAACGATAAAATACCCTTATAGTAAAAACAAACCATGTAATTACAATTAGCTATTAAAAAGGGCAGTAAGTAAATCGTCGGTTTACCTTTTTCCCCCGTTAGCATTAGCCAGCGAGCTATGATAACACTACATCAGCACCGACCAGGTTGCATTAAGAGCGTGATAAGTTAAATATATGTCATAAACATGCCCTATGTCGACATGCACACAACACAAACAACAAGGTGCAACGAGCTGTACACATTTTATACATTTCATTTTTACTTACTTTGAGTATAATCTCCCCGAATGCTTAGAATCTCCAAATCCAAAAAGATTACGATCCAAAAACCATCCAACCGCTCAGCCGTATAGCAGCAGCAGGCTCTAAACAGGAGCACAAAATGGCCGATAGGACCCCAGTGGCTAGCTTGCAGTGCCTGACTGAAAATATTTCGTGTGCATAGGGTTCAGTGGTCCAGTTCAACTACAACATTTGTATATTTTAACCCAAACATTTAACAAATATACATTTCAAAAGAACCATTAATCCTACAATGATTATAAGTGTAGATTAAATCCAGGCCTGTACCCCAAGAGAAAAAATATACTCAGAAGCAAATTTGCATTCAACCACTTTAATTTTCAAAATTATCAAAATCAATTTTTACAATAAAACAATAACCTTTTTTTTCTTCAAACTTTTTTTTAAATATTTGTGTGTGTGTGTGTGTGTGTGTGGTGTGTGTGTGTGTGTGTGGTGTGTGTGGTGTGTGTGTGGTGTGTGTGTGTGTGTTGTGTGTGTGTGTGTGTGTGTGTTGTGTGTGTGTGGTTTGTAACCTTGTTTTCAGGTTTATGCATCAAACATGAGATCTGATCATATTGTCTGTTGAAAAGGTCAGGATATGTGGTCTAGAATGATGGGTTAAAGTACAATAAAGTCATTATACTTATTTTGAGCTGGTATACAGATCTTTATATTTACGCCCTGAAACAATGTTTCCATATTGCTCTTTCTTGCTCTCTCTCTCACAGACACACACCACACACGCACGCACGCACACAACACACACACACACACACACACACACACACCACACACCACACACACACACACACACAGGGAGAGAGAATGTATCTAGATTCCAGGGGCGGATCTAGCATGGGCATGGGGGGCAATGCCCCCTAAATGCCCAGTCTGCCCCCCCAAACACAATGCCATGCAAAACAACCCAAGATATTTCAAATTAAAGTGCTTATATTTAAATGATTTGAAACACTACTACTGCTACTAACTAACTACAGCTGTGTCACCACTAAACCAACAGCATTTCATCATTGAAAACAGAAAACTCTCTGAGTCAGACCCTTTAGCTTTATGGTTGCTGTGTGTCTGTTGCAACTTCAACAATAACTGATTTTGATGCTTTGACTAAAAGTCCTGTAACCGAAAATGGTACGGGTGCGACTTCGGGGCGGCTTCATCGTCCGTGTCGCTTCGCACCACGGGCAATGAAGCCGCCCCCATACCATTTTCTCTTGCCTCTCCAACATGTTCTCTTGCCCCCCCAAATGGGACATGTTACATCCGCCCTGCCAGAATTCCCCATCAGGGTCCAAGGTGACTTTGCCATGTAATATATTGGCAACGTCTTCTGTCGAGATGTCTAATTGCTCCTAAAAGTGCGTTTGCGATAAGGACACTACGTCCTGTAGTGGCGGTCTTAGCAATTTGGGGGCCTAAGGAAATGCGAGAAATAAGTATCATGTAACACACCAGCATTCCAAAAAGCTATATATATATATATATACAGTATGTCACAAAGTAAGTAACACCCCTTGCATTTTTTCAAATATTTATTGATATATATTCCTGGGAAAATTTTGACGAAATGACACTTCAGTACAATATAAAGTAGCCACTGTACAGCTTGGAAAATGCTGTAAATTTCATTTTTTCATCAAAATAACTGAAACACAGCCATTAATGTCTAACTGATGGCAACAAAACTAAGTACACCCTCAGTGAAAGTGTCCAAATTGGCCTAAGTCGCCCAAGTAGACATTTTTCCTCCCCAGTTCCATGTGATTTGTTATTGTTAACACAGTCTCAGGTGTGAGAGGTGAGCAGGTGTGTTAAATTTGGTGATATCGCCCCCTACATCTCACAATGGTCACTGGAAGTTCAACATGGCACCTCATGGCAAAAAAAACTCTCTGAGGATCCGAAAAAAATATTGTTGCTCTAGATAACATGGGCCTCGGCTATAAGAACATTGCATCATCCTGAATTTAAGCTGCAGCACCATGGCCAAGGGCATACAGCAGTTTAAGAGGACAGGATCCACTCAGAAAGGCTCAAGATGGTTTGACCAAAGAAGTTGAGTGCACATTCTCAGCATCAAATCCACAGGGAGACATCCGGAAATGGTCATAGAAGTTCTGTAGCATTGCTACAGAGGTTGGAAGGGTGGGGGGTCACCCTGTCAGTGCTCAGACAATACGCCACATGCTGCATCAACTTGGCCTCAATGTCTGTCATCCCAGAAGAAAGGCTCTTCTCATAATGATGCACAAGAAAGCCCCCAAACAGTTTGCTGAGGACAAGGAGACTAAGCATATGGATTACTGAACCAAGTCCTGTGGTCTGATGAGGCTAACAAACATTTTGAGGCTTTCTTGTGCATCATCATGAGAAGAGGCTTTCTTCTGGATTACAGCCATAGAGGCCAAGTTGATGTGGGTATTGTCTGAGCACTGACAGGTGACCCCCCACCCTTCCAACCTCTGTAGCAATGCTGACAGAACTTTGACGCTATTTCCCTACGTCTCCTGTGGATTTGATGCTGAGAATGTGCACTCAACTTCTTTGGTCAACCATCTTGAAGCCTGTTCTGAGTGGACCCTGTCGTCTTAAACTGCTGTATGCCCTTGGGCATGGTGCTGCAGCTTAAATTCAGGATGATGGCAATGTTCTTATAGCCGAGGCCCATGTTATCTAGAGCAACAATCATTTTTTCGGAACCTCGGAGAGCTTTTTTTGCCATGAGGTGCCATGTTGAACTTCCAGTGACCATTATGAGATGTAGGGGGCGATATTGCCAAATTTAACACACCTGCTCACCTCTCACACCTGAGACTGTGTTAACATTAACAAGTCACATGGAACTGGGAGGAAAAATGTCTACTTGGGCGACTTAGGCCCAATTTGGACACTTTCACTGAAGGGTGTACTTAGTTTTTGTTGCCATCAGTTTAGACATTAATGGCTGTGTTTCAGTTATTTTGATGAAAAAATGAAATTTACAGCATTTTCCAAGCTGTACAGTGACTACTTTATATTGTACTGAAGGTGTCATTTCGTCAAAGTTTTCCCAGGAAGATCTATCAATAAATATTTGAAAAAAATGCAAGGGGTGTACTTACTTTTGTGACATACTGATATATATATATATATATATATATATATATATATATATATATATATATTACAGTATATATATATATATGGGGGGGCATAAAGTGGGCAGGGGTGTGAGGTGGGTTCGGGGCGTGAATGCCAAATAACAGCCTGACCATTTGTTTGGTGAGGTCTGTAGCCTTGTTTTCAAGGTCTTCGAGGTGCTGTACGTGGTACCAAGAGGTGCAGGCATAGTCAAAGAAACCTTGTACCAGGGCTCCAGTTATGGGTCTTCGTAAGGCAACCGAAAAAACTAAAAGATGCCAGTGAGGGAAAAGGAATATTAAGCTCTTTCCAACGTGTGGTACTGTGATCAGAAACCCAGGTCCTCTCAATGAGTGCATTTAAGAGGTTTATTTTGATGTTGCAGGATGGTACAATTAAGTGCATAACAAAAGACTGGATGTTTTGGCTGTAACTTAAACAAAAAAACCGGTGTTTACCGGTGAAAAATAAACCGAATATAAACTCAAAATAACAAACAATACACAAACACATGGTTGAAAAACTGTGTGTCTTCCCTCTAGCCTGATTCCCTCCTGCTGTGCAGGGTTGTGACATACCAAAATAGGCTGTGCCTGCTTAGGCCTGGCCCCACCCATCTCCATGATTGTCAATTAATAAATCAATTATTCATCCTGAAATTGGCTACAACAGTCTTGGTTGTGTCTTTGTTGACCAATGAGGAGATCCTGTGTGTGTGTGTGTGTGTGTGTGTGTGTGTGTGTGTGTGTGTGTGTGTGTGTGTGTGTGTGTGTGTGTGTGTGTGTGTGTGTGTGTGTGTGTGTGTGGTGTGTTTAGTTTTGCTTATTTTGTCTGCTTTCAGTGCTTTTGTCCGTGGTTCATTGCGGCTTGGTCCGCTACTTCTTTTCATATGATTTAATCATAAATTATGGCGAAACAAAACAAATGTGATTGGCTCCGCATAAGCTTAAAATGCAACTTTGCATTTAGTTTATATGTTTATATGATGATGGGATGGTCAGTGAGAGAGCATTTTCCAAACGTCGGGTTTTGTGCTGTTGCTGGTTGCTGTTTTGATGCGCCGCTGTGATCTGCGCTCCTCTCTGCTGCTGCTCAGGGCCGGATTTAGAGGGGGCAGGGCCCCTCAAACAGGCATCCTGCCCACCCAATGAAAGGTAATAACAGTTTTCAGCCAGTGGTCTGGGACCACTAGTGGTCCTTGAGAGAGTCCAGGTGGAAAGTTGGTTAACCAGATGTAACTCTTTGAGAGCGTTTTTACACTAGAGTTAAAATATCCATCATCTTATTAGCCCAAGTCTACACAACTAGAGAGTGTAGAAGATAATGGTCATTTTGATCTGTATGTTTGACTGTTTTTTTCCCCAAATCCAGCCTGGAATTGTGGATAAAATCAAAATAAATCTTTAGTTTTTGGTGTCTGTGGGGCTAAAATGTCACCAAATGGTGGTCCGTGGCTCAAATGCCGAATTAATAGGGGCCCTGGTGTCAAAAAAAAGATTGAAAACCACTGCTTCATATGAAAAACTTGGAGTTTCCCACCCTGCCATTCTTCCAGCCCACCCTAGTAGGGTTGGCTAAATCCGGCCCTGCTGCTGCTGCTCCGTGACTGTGGTAGAGTGAGCCGCTGCGGCCGAAAGCTCAGTAATGTGGGCCGCTGTCCGACAATTTCTGCAAGCTCACAAACAGCTCAACTCTGCAAGAAAACTACACTGAGGCATTTACATCCGATTCCCCGTCTCCTCGCACCGCCCAAATCCGGCAAGGCATTGTGGGGAAATGGAGGTTTGGACCCATGTGTCACTGTGTCAATGTGTCTCTATGGCTCGCCATAGCGACATAACTGTGTGTATGAGGCCTGTCTCTCTCTCTCTGTTTCTCTGTCTGTTTCTCTGTCTGTCTGTCTGTCTGTCTGCCCCCCCCCCTCGCTCTCTGTCTATCTATCTGGTCTGTCTGTCTGTCTATCTGTCTGTCTGTCTGTCTGTCTGTCTGTCTGTCTGTCTGTCTGTCTGTCTGTCTGTCTGTCTGTCTGTCTGTCTGTCTGTCTGTCTGTCTGCAGGCTGCTATTATAGGGGAACAAATTTGGAAGAGCTTGAGTGTTGTCTGAAGTGATTGGCAATATTGTTCTGCTTATATGCAACTTGTAACTGACTGTTATGTTATGACTGCACTGGTCTGGTAGTGTTTGTTCTCTGTATGCAAGTCTGTTAATTGTATTTCAGCTTAGGTTATTGTCATAGCATAGTTATCATATTTTGACAAGGGTGCAGGTTGGGGGACATCACACTTAGGTATATGTGGATGCTGTTTGCTTCAGTAAACAACAACTACAAATGCGGACGCACAGACGGATGGCAAAAGATACTAAAACATATGCAAAACATAGGTTTTTTTCCCTCTGTCCGTGCGTCCGTACATCCGTGTGTCCACCTGTTATCATGTAATCTTCGGCGCTGTTAACCGATCAATGAACTTTGCACACACACTCCCTGGATGACGACCATGCACTCTGCTCCAAATTCCATTTCCCATATGGCCTGTTACAGCGCCACCCCTAGGTAGCATGCAATTTTACATATGCCTTCATCAATCTGCATGAAATGTTGCATACTCCTTAGAGGACTGAGATGAAGATTTGACCTGTTTTTCATTTCAGCTTTTTATAGCACCGCCGGGAGGCCGATTTAAGAAAAAAAAAAGAAACACACACATTTTTTCATATTTCATTTCATTGTATTGTCCCATAATTCATATTCCAATTGCCTATAATTTCTCTCAAAATTGCAATATTGGACTGCTTACAACAAAAAGCATCAAATGATGAACACAGCAGACAAAATACATAAAAGTTTAACTCACTTTCATACTAGGCTGAGAAAATATGCCACTCTTTTCACAATGGCTCTGCACCAACAACAATTTGCAAAACACATTTTTTGACAAATGTCATCAAATGCCGAAGTCTTATGCTATCCTACTTAGTGTCCGAGAGAGAAAATATAAATATTCCATGTCATGTGCTTAATTTTATTGCTTCCTTATCACTTCTAACCCATGCCCACGTAGCCCTTGCATAACCTGTATAGGGACCCAGACAAGGGTGCCCATTTCTAACCCAGGCCCACTTAGCCCACACATAACCTATGTAGGACTCATACAAGGGTGCCCACTTCTAACCCAGGCCCACTTAGCCCACACATAACCTATGTAGGACTCAGACAAGGGTGCCCACTTCTAACCCAGGCCCACTTAGCCCACACATAACCTATGTAGGACTCAGACAAGGGTGCCCATTTCTAACCCAGGCCCACTTAGCCCACACATAACCTATGTAGGACTCAGACAAGGGTGCCCACATCTAACCCAGGCCCACTTAGCCCAAACAAAACATATATAGGACCCAGACAAGTGCCCACTTCTAACCCATGCCCACTTAGCCCATACATAATCTATATAGGGCCCAGACTTGAGTGCCCAGTTCTAACCCAGGCCCACTTAGCCCATCTATATCCCACAAGGGATCCACCGAATTTGCCCAGTTCTAACCCATGCCCAGCTTGCCCACATAGTACCTACATGGAACCCAGTATAATTGCCCAGGTCCAGCCCATGCCCACCTCTAACCCAGACAGCCCACACGTTCCCTATATGGGGCCCACTTGTGCGTGTTTGCTGGGGAGGGTGTTTTCGACGGCGCGCGAGTCTCTGTGGGGTTATAGAAAAGTAATACTGGACAACTGTCAGCTAGGGTGGAGAAGAGACTGAACAATATGAAACCATTTGAAGTTTGTTTATCTGAATGGAACTTGTTGAAGTTGGTGTGTGTGTGTGTGTGTGTGTGTGTGTGTGTGTGTGTGTGTGTGTGTGGTGTGTGTGTGTGTGTGTGTGTGTGTTGTGGTGTGTGTGTGTGTGTGTGGCTGTGCTTTTGCACAGTCACTCACACACAGTTTTTCGTGATACAACTCATGACAGCTGCAGACAAAGTTTGCAAAAAGCCGTTTCAATAGTTGCACCGCCAACAAATGAAAAGAAAAAAAAAAAACACTAAATTGTTTTTCTCAGCAGCACCATAGTCCTCCAAACAAGAGATTTTTTTCCCCCCATTTTCAACCTTTTTCACGTTAACGCCCATTCTTTATTCAGCGTTTGAGTCACGGACCACTGTTTGATGACATTGGACCCTAGACTAACGAAGGTCTATTTTCAGTTTCATATTGACATGGTACCATATCAGGTTCATGAAAAAAGCCACATTCTCGTAAAGCTCGTAAAGTTTTTCACACTTTTTTTGACCACGTCTGCTGTCATTATGGCCATGCCCGACAATGCATGCAAAATTTTTAGAAAATTCTCACTTTTGTGTATTTTTAATTTATAGCTAAACTAAATTACTTCCTGTAAACAAAAACATGCTGCGTGATGACATACCCCATTATCATCAATAAAAGCCAATAGAAATGAATCTGACCTGTTTTTATCCCATTTCTGAATCATCCTCTACAATCACAGGCGTCAAGATGCTAATGTTTTTTTTTTTTTCAGACCTCCATTTCTAGGAAACACAGAATGGGGGAACTTGTTTATATTCCACACAACATCTCTGAAAATTATTGAAAATTAGTGAAATTCCCCTTTAAGGCACGTGCATGCGCACTTGCATTTGCATGCACATTTGCGTGCACCTGCGCAAAAAACACACAGACACGCTATTAAAACAAGTATAGCATATTGAGAAAGATTGTTTGCAATGCCTAATTGTATCCATAAAAGTAAATGACAAGACAAAAAAACAACGCGTCCCCCCTCCACTACACCCCTGGTTAATGGACCTGTTACTGTATATGAAAATATGTTGAAAAGTGGTGAAGTGGTCCTTTAACTAGGTTTTAACCGCTCCTGATCGTTTACCGTAGGTTTTCTGAAAACACGCGTTTTGCCTGCATGTTTCATTCGCCAGGTTGAATAGCCTAATGCTAATTCTACTGCGTTGACCACTGAAAAGAAGTGTCCGACTCTTCCTATTACGGAAAACCTGAACGGAATTAACATAAACACCTTTGGCAAAGGGCCTCCCTTTGCTTTAATTCTGGCTGACGACGCAGTTCCAGTCTGTAGCAGCACGCCGTCTTTCACAAAACCCTGATAGGATTTATAAGACCATGTTTTTCTTTCTTTTTTTCCCCTTTTAATCAGCCTCGGGCCTTTCGCGGGTTAAATGGTTTGAGTCTTAGTTCCAGTCCACTGCGTTTAAGAGAAAGATGAAGCCGTGAGCGTCTCCATCAGAGTTTAATTGTGTGTGAATGCTATATGACTACACGGAGGGATGATCAGTGACAGTTTACCACGGCAGACATTAATATTCCCTCCTCGCTCGCTCCGCGCTTCATCACCGTGCGACACGAGCCATGCGTACGGCCCTCATTAACCCTTTCTTGTACCGAACGCGTTCTGGTGTTTTAGCTGTTGGAAAAATAGCAGATCTACAAGCTCATATCGCGCCACCGAGTGGCGCGATATGAGCTTGTAGTTCTGCTATTTTTTGGAAAAATTGTGAAAATGTGCTGCAAATCTTTGAATACATTATTTCGGAAGCAAGCATTTTTTTTAACTGAAATCTTCGCTTCTGGGGGATCACCTATATGTTTTTTAGATGAGGTTCAGCAGCTAAATAATATAGTAATATAAATAATATAATAGATTTCTGGGGGTCCTTCCTATGAAATATGTCAAGCATCACTGACACAGAAAGAGATTTTTCCAGAAAAACTAGAACCTCGCGCCAGGGACTGGAATTTAGTGTCACAAACTAGAATTTAGTGTCATGGACTAGAATCTAGTGTCGGGAACTAGAATCTATTGTCAGAAACTGGAATCTAACTTCAGAAACTACAATCTACTGGGAGGAACTAGAATCTACCGTGGGGTACTAGAACCTAGCATGAGGAACCAACATCTAACGTCGGAAACTAGAATCTTGCGCTGTGAACTAGAATCTAGCATCAGAAACTATAATCGGATCGGGTCACAATGGGTTAAAATACAAATAAAAAAACACTTGTGATTGATGTGCTATTGTTGGGGACAACGCGGATGGACGATGTGGCGAGAACTGATGATGTGAGACATCACATTAGTGATGTTTAGCGATGTATATACAGCCTGATTGTTTTTTTTTTTTTTCTTTTTTTTTTTACACTTTCGTCGGAGCCGCACATCCCGCGGAAATAATGCATTGCGTTATCTTTATGACACTTTAAAAAGCGCATCGTTGGAAAGTCGTAACGTGCAATGCACTGACCCATGTCTTCAGAGGAGGCAATGGGGGGGGGGGGGGTTCGGTGTCTTTGCTCAAGGACGCTTCAGCAATTACGCGGGAGTATCCGGGATTCAAACCCGCCTTTTCACGGGTCATTGGAGCAGTTGAGGCGTTTGACAATATAATATAAAATGTAATCTCCAATTAAAAATGTAATGCAATTAACTCATGTGCACACTGAGTCAACCCACTAAGCATTTTCTCATTGAAAAAAAAAAAACATTTTTTTGACGGAGACATAAGTATAGACATATGGCCATAGCGTATAGCTCGATACAAAGCATTGGGGGCTTGCAGATCACCTATTTTGATCCCAGAAAATCTTCGTGGAAACCATGGCATATTTTGGCATATTTTGGCATCATGATCAAAACTCATTTCGAAGCTGTGATTAAATTGATTAAAGATTCATTCAGTAGCCCCAAACACAACACACACACACACACACACACACACCACACACACACACACACACACACACACACACACACACACCACACACACACACACACACACACACAGATTACTTAAAAAAAAATCCAATTTTATCCGTCTCTACGCGGCAAAGGCTCCGATGTCTGGATGCCTTTGTCTAACGGTCTATTATCGAAAAGCAAACACGTGTTGTGTGTGTGTGTGTGTGTGTGTGTGTGTGTGTGTGTGTGTGTGTGTGTGTGTGTGTGTGTGTGTGTGTGTGTGTGTGTGTGTGTGGGTGGGGGGGGGGGGGGGGGGGGGGGGGGGGGGGGTATATTGATCACCAAGGCCGATCAGAGAGAACAATACATTTCTTCATATATTGCACTTTCCATTTGAAACATTTTGTATAATTCCTTGTCTGTTCTTTGCAAACTGTCAATACAGTATTCAAACAAATGTCAAGGTGGTAAAGTATAGCGCAAAATAATTTGCTCAAAAACAAAATTGTTAAAAGCATTGGGTGGTGAAACCTGAACAGTGAGAGAAAAATGATTGTTTGGAAGTAATTAACTTTCTCAGTGCCAGCCCTTTTTCATATTTTTGGAGGTAGCCAGTGCCAGCGTTTTTCATCAAAAAGTCATATTTCATATTTCGGTCCATGTTTCCCCACGGACAAGTTAGTTGGCGACACACACTTCCGGTTCCGGTTTGGTCGGTCCCTTGTTATTGTCTATCAATGGTGGATGCGGTCGCTGCTAGCTGCTGTTAGCATGGGGATCGTATTAAACCGGCGCCGGTAAGTAACATCACGTACAGTAGCGTTAACGTCAGCGGCATCAGTTGTTACTGTAAAACATAATGATAACGGGAGACGTAGATCTATTTCCATGGCATGAAAACTGTTAAGTGCATATGCCTAGTACACAACTAAGTACACACGTGTATGTATAGAACTTTGATGTTGGCTGTTTGTACCTTGCCTGTTGTTTTCCAATTTCCAACACTTTGACTTCTACTACACTAGACATCTCAAAGGAAAATATTGGATTCACTACAATTACCTGTACAATCTAGCTGCTGGTAGCTTTGTAGACAATTACAAAAGATACATTAAAACTGCAAAAGTCAAAGCACGTTTCAGGAGGCCGAGATTTAAATAGCGCAGCGCTTTTGTTTTGTCCATCATATTATTCATCTGATTATGAATTCAAGCCACACGTGCCTCCGGTTACAGTATTTCACTGACTTCCTAATTGCCTCATTCCAGTCAGATATTACTTTAAAGTGCCCTGAGCTTTAGAGAACCAACACATTGAATGATAAGTTGTTGTTGTTGTTGTTGCCACGGTGCCATTAGTTGGCGAGCATCAGAGCCAAATGGCCCTGGATTGTGCATTACCATAGATTTATTAGAAATTGTGGTGGGTATTTATTTTCCAATCTGTAAGACCTTCAATAATCTGCTCCCTGAATGGTAAATGGTGCAAGAGGACCAAACACAAAACAGCAAGCATGAATGTATGTTCAATAAAGTCATCAATTAATTCGATGAATCCATTGAACTACCTTACATTCACCCATTCACACACTGAGGGAACGACTTCAAGCACCTAGCCTCGACACCCAGGCTTTCATTTTCGTTCGCCTTGCGCGAAAACGGAAGGCCTGGACAAACGCACGTTGGAAAGTGGCCTTCAAGTGGGAGTGAACCTTCCGGGCTGGGCGTCGCTCTAAATGATGTGACGTAGAACAGCAGTGCACGGGCGCGGAAGGGCCGGGATGACGACACGTTAGTGAGATCAAATCAGAGCGCAGCATTCCGCCGTGTGGATGCCACTGGCACCCGCCCCCCCAAGGCCAAAATCATTGAGGGCTAGACCGGCTATCAGGCACCAAGAACATTTCATCAGCAATTCGGGAGTACAGAGTCTTGCTCAAGACACTTTGACACTAACTCTGGGCGAGGGGTCTGGGATTGAACTTGTACCTCCACCTCCACCTCCTGAACCACTGCCGTTCTGTGTGTATAAAACATTCGGCCTGGAGTCCAGCCTCTGCTGCTGCATTAAAGTTCAAACTCCGTCTAGGTGTTGCGAAGGCAGGGGCGGATTGGCCATCTGGATCCAAAATGCACTAGTGGCACTTCCAACATGCACTAGAATGTGCTAGGGAACATACAGATCAAAATAACCATTAATCTTCTACATTCTTTAGTTGTGTAGACTAAGTTGGGCTAATTCAAATGATGAATATGTTAACTCTTGAGGGTGTAGAAATGAAACCAAATGGACCCGAAAGGGTCCATTTGGTTTCATTTTTACACACTCAAAGAGTTACATCTGTCCAGCTGCCCCCCCCCCCCCCCCCCCCCCCCCCCCCCCCCCCCCCCCGGTGGGATAATATGTGCCAATCCGCCCCTGTGCAAAGGAGACTATCTCCACGAGTGGGCGTGGCTTATGCAGTTGGTAATCCTGCTGCGGCTTCTGATTGGTCTCTGGTTCATTTGAAGCGAACACCCAATGTGAAACCACGGCACTATCGCAGCAGGTCACGTCAGGGAGTCTTTCAGCCAAAGCAGGAATGGCCAGACTCAGTTGCTCAGTGGCAGAAGTTGAATGTTGCAACGGCATCAGAGGCTGGAAACCAAGCTATAATCGCTCCACCTACTGGATGTATAATCTCATGTATGTGGCCAGACTGTTGCAGTCTTCAAAATGCTTCCGTCATACAATCTGGACCAACGGAAGTACTCTATGAATGAATGAATTCATAGAATAAGTATCAAAATTTTGTCTTTACAGCCGTGCAGGTTTCATATTAATAATAATAAATAATCTAAGCAGAATGGATATACATTTAGATGCTGCTTATGAGAAATGGAAATGGAAAAAAAAAAAAAAAAAAACTCTAGAGATCCTTCTAATTATATGTTTTTGCGGGCGAAAATGGCAACTTCCTTACTCAGATTTCAAGAGGTGTATAGTACAGTTTCTTTCTTTCTTTCTTTCTTTCTTTCTTTCTTTCTTTCTTTCTTTTCTTTCTTTCTTTCTTTCTTTCTTTCTTTCTTTCTTTCTTGCAGTTTTGAATCTGTTTGGAACTACTCCTCTGAAATATAAAACATCACCACAGAAGTTCCAGACTAATATCTATTAGTCCATGCCAGGCTAGTACTCCTATATTCCAGACTCTACTGTGTATTATCATTCAGATAATGTTGAATAGTTGTCTGGTTAGATGCGGAAAAAAGAGCAGAATTTCAGCGAAGAACGCATTAAAATATTCCAAATGAGGACCTCTTCTTTGCCTCTCTCTCTCCGTCTCACTCGTCTGAAGTCTCCGCGGAGACGGTCGGCCCGCGCGACTCGCTGCACGCCAAGAAAACGTTCACCTTCCTTCATTAACCTGCCTGTCTCCTCTCCGCTTCATTTGCATATTCTCCTTCTACCTTAGCGTTTAGATTATTGAACAGGAACTTGATGTGAGCGGGGAAAAAAAGACATGGCGACGGTCGTCACCCCTGGCTGCCTCCTGCCTGTCAGGGTCAATGTGTTCCATGATGAAACAAGGACGGGGGTTGCAGCCGACAGCGTGTAGGGTCACCCTGTTTTACAGTCTAATAAGTGTGAACCCAGTCGTTCAGAGAAAGACGCGGCCATCAGATCTCACCCTTTTTTTTTAAATAGGTAATTACTTTTTTTTTTTTTCTTTTTTTTACGCTCTGCACAGAGTAGTCTAGTCATTTTGCAGATCAGCCTCATACACAGCCCTGCATGTGTTTTTCACTGCAATTGCACTCTGTCTCCATCATCAATGGGACGACATTGTTCTTGCAACCGCCACTGTAAGAGTATAGGCTACCGATGCCATGAAATGGAACCAACAAGTTCTGTATTCAAAATCTACTTGAATGTACGAAATCATTGGCATTAAAGGAGAATTCCGGCCCAAAAGTTTTTTTTTTTTTTTTTTTTTTATCTTTAATTGCAGTTAATTTTTTCGAAAAAAGTGGTCAAGGTGTTGTGATGTGAAAATACTCCTTTATGGCTGTTTCCCCTACCCCAAAATAAGCTTATATTGGGGCCAATGGGCGTTGTGCAAGTTCACCTATATACATCGCTCCAAAATGCAATTTTTTGCTATATATTGTGTCTCCACCATATCAGTAGTGAGTTAACACCCACACTTTCACTTTCACTTTTGTTTCAGCAGTGGTTCAGCCATAAACCATGTGCCACACCCCCAGCTTTTGATACAGCTGGATCACTGCTGAACCATGATGAATATTTTAACTCTTGAGGGTGTAAAAATGAAACCAAATGGACCCGCAAGGGTCCGTTTGGTTTCATTTTTACGCTCTCAAAGAGTTACATCTATTTAACCAGCTGCCCCCCCAGGGTGGCCTGGCAAAGGCAAAATTGTCCCGGTGGGAAAATATGTGCCAATCCGCCCCTGCCGCTGCCACATTTGGTATCACTCCACCACCCGGAAACCGGCTGTGTTGTTGCGTTATGGAATCTTGTCGCAGGTGTGTTGTTTCTACAACTGGTTGGCTGGGAACTACTTTCTTGAAATTGGGAACTATATTTTCTTGTAATTGGGAACTACTTTCTTTAGCTGTGTAACTTACAGATGGCATTGTCCTATCTGTACGTATTTGAATGGGTATACTTGCCAGATTGTGGATGTTGCCATAATTATAACAGTTGTAGAAAAGCAATAAGCCACTTGAGGTGGCAGGTTACTGTGGATTTTTACCCCGGTTGAGGTAGAAGACCTGCCTACGCCACACCGTGGTAAAATCCACCGTAACCTGCGGCCTCAAGTGGCTTATTGCTTTATTGTAGGCCTGTGCAGTACTTAATTGCCAGTGTTTTAACGTTTAAGTAGACCTGATTATATAGCGTTGACTTGGCTTGCATATGATTCTGCATATAGCGCGCGCACACACACACACACACACACACACACACACACACACACACAACACAACACACACACACACACACACACACACAACACACACACACACACACACTGGATCAGGGGTGGATCTAGGCATGGGCATGGGGGGAGGGGGGGGCAATGCCTCCCTAAATGCCCCGTCTGCCCCCCCCAAACACGATGACATGCAGAACAACCCAATATATTTCAAATTAAAGTGCTTTTGTTTAAAATGGCTTGAAACACTACTACTGCAACTACAGCTGTGTCACCACTAAACCGACAGCATTTCATCATTGAAAACAGAAAACTCTCTGAGTCAGACCTTTAGCTTTATGCAAGCTGCGTGTCTGTTGCAACTTCAACAGCAACTGATGTTATTATTGATGCTTTACTTGACTAATAAAATCCTGTAACTGAAAAGGTATGGCCTTCATCGCCCGTGTCGCTTCGTGCCATGGGCGATGAAGTCGCACCCATACCATTTTCTCTTGCCCCTCCAACATGTTTCTTGCCCCCCCCCCCCCCCCCCCCCCAAATGGGACATGTTACATCCGCCCCTGACATGCATACATCGATGGCAGAGGATAATAAACCCTGAAAAACGGCACACGGGGAGCAATTAGTGGGCTTCAGAGTCGAAGAAGTTACAGCCAGAGCGTCTCAAGGACACGCCGGGTGCTTCCATGTGTCCGGGATCGAATCGGGAGCCTCGCGGTGCCCCGTTCTGAGCCACTCACTCTCGCTGCCTCCCGTCGGGCAAACAGACATCTTGCAATGTCATTGTTTTCTTCTTCCTTTCTCCTCTCCCTGTCCTTCACCCTTCTCATTATTTCTGTCTCAGTGCGGTGTGGCCACTAGCCACTCCGTTTGACCCCCCCTGGCCCCCGGCACCAGCCAGCCAGTGTGGGGATTATACCTTCCAAACCCCCCAATCTATGTCACTCGCTTATCTGTCTTCTTGGCTCCTCTAGACATAAAGCCCTGCCAGCCCGAGGGCGAGATGGCGGATAGCGCGAATGTGCGCGGAGCGATTAGAGAGAGAGAGAGAGAGAAGAGAGGAGAGAGAGAGAGAGAGGAATTGGCGGCCAGGTTATGGAAATCCTTGAGCGATTAGATGCCCTTCCCTTTCCACGGTCTGAGAGAGAGAAAGGAAGAGAGGGAGAGGGAGAGGGAGAGAGAGAGAGAGAGAGAGAGAGGCGTGCGTGTCGGATGCTTTGCCAAGTCCTCGTTATACACCAGATACGGTCAAAAGCAGTGCGGCGAAGCAAGGTCGCTGGCCGTGTTTTTATATTCATTTATTTGATTCCCCCCCGCCTCTCCACCCCTCTATTGTTGTCCTTGGACATTGAGGCCAATAATAACAACCCATGATGAAATAGTGTATTTCTTGTGATCCATGTTTCCTGTGTGAAATCCGTATTGCATTGCTAATAACTTGACCTAACCCGGAAGCCTTTTGGCCCAGAGAGGCGGTGGACGATGGACTTGGATAGGCGGTGGCCATCGATTGGATCATACACCATTTATTCAGAATTTGAGCCACGGACCACCACTTGAGGACATTTTAGCCCCATGCACAGACCCCAAAACTAAAGATTTCTTTTGCTTTTGTCCATCTTCTAGTTGTGTAGACCTTGGGCTAATTCAGATGATGAATATTTTAATTCTTGAGAGTGTAAAAATGAAACCAAATGGACCCTTGCGGGTCCATTTGGTTTCATTTTTACGCTCTCAAGAGTTACATCTGGTTAACCAACATATCTGGGGACCACCTGGAACCCTCTCAGGGACCACTGATGGTCCCCGGACCACCTGTTGAAAACCCCTGTCATAGATAAACGACACGCACAATTTTTGACTGCACATGGCAGGCCTTAATTGCTGATGGACTTGGAAGAGATTTTGAAGGGCTGGTTCCAAACATGAACCATGCAATATTTAATGTGTAACTAGTCCTATACCCTGTAATATGATATGAAATGATATGGAAAATGATGTATAGATCACATTGATTGGGAGGGAATTGTAAATTATGTAGAGATCACATTGATTGGGAGGTAATTGTTGATGTTGGAAAGTTGGGTGGAACTTGGGCCCGCAATTAGAGCTCCATTTTCGTCACCGCTAAACCCCTTATCTGTTAACTTCTTTGCCTTTTTAAGCTATTAAGTAGTTAACTATCAGTAGTTCAAATGGCCAGTTGACAAGCTCACAACGTGTTAATAGATTGACATTTTTCAAAGTAGTAAAAAAGAAATAAGGGATTTGGGATAAGGGGTTTAGCATGTAACGAAAATGGAGCCCTTAATGTCATAGACCTTACCCGATCTAAATGCAATCGTAACAAAGCCAGAGGGTCGCTACAATGAATATGAATACCTGAATGACACCCAGTTTGTAGCCTATGCTCTGTCACACAGCCTGGTAGAAAACGCCTGGCTTTAGAAACATATGATGTTGTGAGATATATTATGTGAGCTTGAAGATATGTGCCCTGTGTGTGGTCCATGACATGTGATGAGTTTTTTTTTCTTTCAACAAAAATGTATAAATTAAGATGATGGGCACAATGTTTGGGGCTTATAAGCTGTACATATTGATGCTGGATGACAGGGGTGTGACTGTGACGCGAGGTTCATTGAGGCTGCCCGTGTGCTGTGGCATTAGGAGATAGCAGACAAATGACACCTTCTATCGTGCAACGATTCCTAGAATTATATAGAAATGTCCATGCTATTTACTTTAAAATTAATGAATCCGTTTGGACCAGGGGTGCCCAAAAGGATTGTAGATCACAAAGGCTGTGCAGGTAGACCATATGATTTATATACCGAAGATTATAGACTTTGCATATGTATCTACCACATGAATTAAGGTGACTTACTGTAAGTGATTGGCACATTTTGGACCTGTCGGTGGAGTGGAATTGTAAACAGCAAAATTGTGGCGGTGGCGTTGAATAGCATTAATTATTGTAATTATGTATCCATTTTTTTTAATCCATCGCAGCGGAGTGAGCCATATAAACTGGCACATTTAACAATGAAGGCTCAGATCACAAAAAAAAACACCTGCTGCTTTTGTGCTATTTCTAACATTGATTAATTTCTCAATAGTGTCTCTCTAATCTTTCTAATGGACCCAGTGTGGGGTTGGATTTGAGGTGGAGGTGGACTATTTTTATATATTATATTTTTTATATAATATTGCAGTTCTCAATGAGCCCTGGAGAGTTAAAAGCATTTCCCACTGGGTATGATTCAAAATGGGAGCTCTAAAGAACAGAGTTCATGCATCACATACCACATTGTTATGTGCAATGATGTTTCCTGTCTGTATTAGGTTGTTATAGTAGTAGTGCAGTACTTGAGTACAGACTTGTTCAGTTAGACATTTTGAAAGGTGTTTTCACAAGTCAAAAAAGTGTGGGCACCCCTGGTCTGGACAGTGTCCAACCCATGGTCACGCACACTTCAGAGAGGGAGGGGCTTAGAGAAAGGTCTATTGACTGTAATCTGCTGACAGGTAATGTTTTCAACAGCTGATTCGGTCTGGCTTCTTAGCCAGGCTAGAAGCGAGTGTCCCCAACACGCATCATCAAAGAAAGAGGCTGTAACCCATGCCTGTGTTCCGGGGACCACCTGTGGCCCTTGAGAGAGTTCCAGTTAAAAGTTGAAAGTTGGTTAACCAGATGTAACTCTTTGAGAGCGTAAAAATGAAACCAAATGGACCCGCAAGGGTGTCATTGTTACGCTCTCAAGAGTTAAAATATTCATCATGTGAATTAGCCCAAGTCTGCACAACTAGAGAATGTAGAATATTAATGGTCATTTTGATCTGTATGTTTGTCTGTTTTGCTGTGGACAAAAGCAAAATATAGCTTTAGTATTGGGGCTAAAATGCCATCAAATGGTGGTCCTCTCTGGCTCAAATTCTAAATACAAATGGTTGCTCTTACGCTTACTTTTATCAGCCTTTAGTTTTATGTATCTCATTTGGCCCCTTGGGAAAAATAATTGCCCACCTCTGCTGTAACCCGTTTTCACGGGCGTTCGTGGTCTTTTTGCCGTGAGTCCGGTCGCTCCAAAATAGCGCCGCGTCTCTGAGAATCGTCAGCTTTTGATGCCTCGATCCGGTCGTAACCACGTAAACCGCGGGTGAGACATCGTAAAATGCTTCCGGAGTGCCCGTGCTTTTAAAACATCAAAACAAAAACACTACCTTTGACTTTTAGAAAGCCTTCGTTTTGCTCTGCGCCGTTCTGTCCCGCGAGGACCTTGAACACACACACACACACACACACACACCGACCGGCACTTAGATGGAATTATACTCTAGCAAAACATAATTAATTCTGCACACACAATACCACAGTGGACTGATTGAACTTCATCTGGAGTGCCTCTTAGTCGGTATTATTATTATTATTATTATTTTACTTTCAAATGAATAAAACAAGAGACGAGAGAGCGAGAGGGAGTGATAGTTCGGCGTGCTCCTGCATTCTAGAGAGCATGTTGATCTCTCGTGTTGATGCAGCCGGTGCGCGAGGCGCCGTGCGCCGTTTGTGTGAGCGCACGCATCACCTGGCAGGCTCCCTCATTACAGAGAAAAAAAAAACCTCTGAGAGCTGTGAGTGTCCACGGAAATACTCTGCCAATAACCTTGGCTGAGAGTATATAGCGTGACTCGACTGCAACAATTAAAGCGTTGCCTGTCTTGTTGCCCGACGGCTTTGTGATTTCTCTTCTCCCCAGTAACCTTTGGAAAATCATAGAATGTTTTGCGTCTCCCTGATCCGTCCATTAAGCGGTGCTCAAAAGACGCCCGTGGCTGTCTTAGAATTGGGCGGACAAAAAGAGAAGGATGAACGGCCAGTGCTAATGCAGTCGGTAGATACAAGCGGGAGCCTTAAGAGCCTCTGTGTGTTGCAGTTACATCATCCTATTGGAACATAAAAAAGGCTCAATGTAACTTGTGTTTGGAGGACTGATCTGCCGAAACTGGCCAACGTTTATTTATTGAAGATGTATCGATTCCCTGGCACAAAAGGAGGAAATAAAACAGTAGAGCATACTGTATATCGGTGTCGTTATGGGCTATCGGTTAAATCAGGGATTTTCAAGCACTTTCAGGGCCCACTATTTATTCTGCATTGTAGCTACGGAGGACCATTATTTCACGTTGACTTTAGTCACTCGGACCCCAAACCAATGATTTTGAGATGAACTGGCAAAACGTTGGAACTAGGAATTCTTCTACATTTTCTACTGTAATTGTGTAGATTCTTGAAAATTAAGTAAATCAGATGTGTAAATAGAATTTAACTCTTGAGAGCATGAAATAAAACCTTTTTTTTTTTTTTTTTGCATGGTCTCAAGAGTTACGGAGCAATACGGGTCAATTTGGTTAACAACATCATTTAGCTGGGGACCACCTGGAATCCTCTCAAGGACATTTTGGCATTTCGGTGCGTACTTATTAAGTAGGAAATACGAACACAAGGGTTCCGATGAACTATTCTCATCTCCAAATCTAACCCTAACACATGAAAAGCTGGAAACAAACAAACAAACAAACAAACAAACAAACAAACAAACAAACAAACTGGAAACAAACAAACAAACAAACAAACAAACAAAAACACCACTCCATCTTTAAGCGAGGTATTATCAATCTTACAGTATACAATGAGGGCACTTTGCTTTGTGCGTCATTATAAGGCAAGGCGTTGTATCTCACAATGAGGGCACTTTGCTTCAGGCATCATTTTAAGCGGCGGACTGACTAATTTATCGCCGCATTTACCTTCCAATCCATTCCCGGGCCGCCTTCCTTTCTTTGGCCCATTTGTAAGCAGTGTCTGGTCAATTAAGCGCGAGTAATTATTTACCACGACAGCTTGGCAAATTAACTCGCGTCGCCCGTCGAGGTCAGCGCTATCGGTCACTGATTCTCAACGCGGGGCCTGGGGACCCACGCAAGGTCCTTGAGGTCTGTCGTTTTTTTCCTCGCCCGGCGGTCCCTGGCTGAATGATCGATAGTCGGGCACCAAATGGACCCTTACGGCCCTGTAACTCAGAGGATGTATGTATGTACACGTGGAGCCAGATGGGACCGCGTAAGGCGCTGTTGATTTTGACAGCAAATTTTGATGTATTTTTTTTTATCATAGTCTTTGCAGGGGTTTCAGCAGGTGGTCCGGGGATCAACAGTGGTCCTTGAGAGGGTTCCAGGTGGTCCCCAGGCTAAATGACGGAAAGTTGGTTCACCAGATGTAACTCTTGAGAATGTAAAAATGAAACCAAATGGACCCTTGCGGGTCCATTTGGTTTCATTTTCACACTCTCAAGAGTTAAAATATTCATCATCTGAATTAGCACCACTTAATTAAGAAGTCTACACTGTTTTGTTTGCAAAATCCGGCCTGGAATTGTGGACAAAATCAAAATAATTCTTTAATTTTAGGTCTTTGGGGCTAAAACGTCATCAAATGGTGGTCCATGGCTCAAATCCTGAATAAATGGTGGTCCCTGGAGTCAAAAACGTTGAAAACCCCTGGTCTTTGGAATAAACTTCACCAGAGGAGAAAAACTGCGTTTTATTTCGGTATACAAGGTGAGTTAACAGCTCTGTAGGCTCTTCACATACTAGAACATGTCTGAGGTAAGTGTTAGAGCTGAAATCGACGTGTGAATGTGACATGTTACAGCTGGGGACCACTTTTGAGCTTGTCTGAACTAAACTCAGGGGCGGATTGGCCATCTGGAGTACAGGGAGTTTTCCCGGTGGCCTGCGCCACCTAGTGGCCTGGACAAGATCCAAAATGCACTAGAATGCGCTAGATGCTCGCCTGGAACATACAGATCAAAATGACCATAAATCTTCTACATTCTCTAGTTGTGTAGACTAAGTTGGGCTAATTCACATGATGAATATTTTAACTCTTGAGGGTGTAAAAATGAAACCAAATGGACCCGCAAGGGTCCATTTGGTTTCATTTTTACGCTCTCAAAGAGTTACATCTTTGAGAGATGTAACTCATCTCCTGGCCTTTGCCAGGCCAGGTTGGCCTGGCCTGGCAAAGGCAAAATTGTAAATTGAAAATATGTGCCAATCCGCCCCTGACTTGCTTTTTTTCTGCAAGACATTCACTCTGTGAGCCATATAATATCCATAACTGGTGGGTCAGACTGAAAAAAAAAAAACAATATCTCAATTTGAAGATGAGTTGAGATGTTGAGATGACAACAAAAATTACAGATGAGGTGAAGCCGGGTAACATTATTTTAGTCATCTGAAATGTTGTTGAGTTTATAGTTTTAGTCGGCCTCGGTATTCAACACTCTTCGACACTTCCTGTTATCACTCTCTCTCTCTGCCTTATTCACGTCTTTCATACAACCCATAAGTCTTTGCGCTTGTTGTGCGTAAGTTCCTGTTATCTCTATCTTGCTGTGCTCACAGTGACATGTTTAAAATAAACTTTTTAAACATTTGTGGACGATTGGATTTTTTTATCTGGCACAGAGGGTTTCTGCATCTACTTCTTACATTGGAGTATGGCTGAGCCTTAAGGTTGGAGACCTGTGGTTAGACAGGGTTGGTCATTGGACAGGTGTCTGCTTCTGCTGCTGTCGTGCAGCCCCCCCACCCCCCGCCTGCCTTTAGGGTTCCATGGCACGATTTATATCGCCACCCGTTTTTACGTTCGCCAACGACCGTAAAGTGGCGAGGCAACGCTGAACGAGGAGAGGAGAGGAGAGGAGAGGAGAGGAGAGGAGAGGAGAGGAGAGGAGAGGAGAGGAGAGGAGAGGAGAGGAGAGGAGAGGCAGCAGAGGAGAGGAGAAGAGAGGAGGGGAGAACAGAGGAGATGAGAGGAGAGGAGAAGAGAGGAGAGGAGAGGAGAGGAGAGGGGAAGGAGGTGACAGAGGGACTATAGCGTCTATATTTAGGATAGCCACCGTATGGCCTAGTGCGCACACACACACACACACACAGACACACACACACACACACGGCACAGCCACCGTGTCTCTGCGCTGCACGATATTTCAATCTGACACACAGAGAGAGGGAGAGAGAGAGTCCATGCGTCACACACCCCGCCATGCTATTTCCTCACATCCGGTATATTTTAGGGAATATTTTGGCGTTTCATATGTATCCACAGTGTTGTCGGTCTCTGTCTGTCTGTCTCTTTATGACTGAAGCCCCATACCATTTTCACCCAAACCCCCACATTGAATATAATCATGTATTTTGGCATGGATACCAGTATGTACACCACAAAATCTATTCCTCTCATAGTATATGCTTTAGTTCTATGACCAACGAGATTTAAACCTTGTCACAGTTTGTTAGTCAAGTAATAACAATAACATCAGTTGTTGTTGAAGTTGCATGTCATATTTGGTGGGGCAGTCAGGGCATTTAGGGGGGCATTATTGCCCCCTGCCCCGTGTCTATAAATACGGCCCTGAAGAACACATGCACGCACACACGAGTGCTCTCTCTCTCTCTCTCTCTCTCTCTCTCTCTCTCTCTCTCCTCTCTCTCTCTCTCTCTCTCTCTCTCTCTCTCTCCTCTCTCTCTCCTCTCTCTCTCTCTCTCCTCTCTCTCTCTCTCTCTCTCTCTCTCTCTCTCTCTCTCTCGGCCAAAACCCACAGCATCAGTCTCGGGCGCTGTCAACCCCCCCACCCACACACACACCCACACACACGCCTCCGCCGCCCCCGTCGGCAACCATCCATTCATGTGAAGTAAAGGAGCTCCTTTTTGAGTTGACAAGTGGCTTACTGCGCTCATGGGCAGGGCAGAGCAGATTAGTCAATTAACTGAAGCCGTAACTGAGTTAAAAAGAGAGGGATTTGGTCCTATTCATCCCTCTCCCTCCTCCTTGGCTACCACACACACACACACACGCACACACACACACACACACACACACACACACACACACACACACACACACACACACACACACACACACACACACACAGCCTGTCTGCTCCATATACAGTGTTGCCAACTTGGTGCATTTGTTGCTATATTTAGCTTTTTTTTTCACCCGTCAAATGAAACCAAATGGTTTCATTTTACGGTCTCGAGAGCTAAATTATATTTACCGTATTTTCCGCACTATAACGCGCACTGGATTGTAAGGCGCACCGGATTATAAGGTGCACCTTTTAAAAATGTTTTCATATATAAGGCGCACTGGATTATAAGGCGCAGAGAATAGAAGCTACTACAGTTAACACAGAATGGAAGCACCTGCAGTCAAACAATCCATATATAAGGCGCACTGGATTATAAAGTGCACTGTGGATTTTTGAGGAAATTAAATGCTTTTAAGTGCGGCTTATAGTCCGGAAAATACGGTACGAAAAACATCTGAATTACCTAATTGTATCTACACATTTTCGAAAATGTAGAAGAATTGAAAACATTTTGCCAGTTATCTCTCCCAAATTAGTCCGAGAGACTAAACTCAACATCAGATGGCTATAACTGCAGTTTAGCAGCTATAGTTTAGTTTTAGTTTAGTTTTAGTTTATTTATTGGCACATATAAAAAGATAAAACAAGATACAAAATTTGAAAATAATGTGCAGGAGAAGTTGGAAGCCGAGAGGCTTTTCAAGAACTTCCCCTAAGAATGGAACAAATTTAAGAATACATTTTCATATATCAAGAGAAATTTCAGAAATACATCCAACAATAAAATACAAGTAAACAGTCAAGTATAAACACAGTACATATCATTGTAGAGACAAACTATGAGCAAAACAATAACTAATTTTTATTGCAAGAGGATTTTTTTGTAGGCTGCTTTAAAAGTTTGCAGAGATGGAGATGCTTTAAGCCTAGAATCAACAGTGTTCCAGAGGATAGACCCTCTATGTTTTATTGAAAACTGTCTAAGTGAAGTGCGGCTATAAGGTATATGCAAGTCTTTTGATTGCCGAGTAGCATAAGAATGAATATCGGAATTGGAAGAAAAAAACATTTGAAGCCCTTAGGAATGTTATGATATTCGTAGATGCATTTGTACACAAATATACATATCTGAAGGGAATTTACCTTCAGCTATAGCTAAACTGCAGAATAAATTGTGGGCACTGGTATGAAAATGGTTGAAAACCCACACTCTAGCGCATTCTAGTGCATTTTGGAAGTGCATTTTTGATTTTGGCAGTTGGCAGCACTACTTAGCTATCTCACACACACACACACACACACACACACACACACACACACACACACACACACACACACACACACACACACACACACACACACACACACACACACACACACACACACACACACCTGTCTTGCTCCATACGACGTGCCAGCAGGGGAGAAATAGAGTGGACGACGCGCGTTGGCCTGCTGGAGAAAATGGCAGTGAGTCAGCAGAAAATGAGCCCCTGCTGTGACAGACGCTCACTGCAATTCTCTACCATGCTGTCAAGTCCCAAAACAAAAAGCCACGCGCCAACGGGAGCTGTGGTTTGAGCCCCGTAGAGCAGCGGTTTTCAACCTTTTTTCATCCCAGGGATCCCACCATTTATTCAGGACTTGAGCCACGGACCACCATTTGAGGATATTTTTCGCCCCATATACAGACCCCAAAATCTAAATATTTATTTCACTCTCGTCCACAATTCCAGGCTGGATTTGGGGAAACAAAACAAGCAAAACATACATTCCAAAATGGCTGATTCAGATGATGAATATTTTTAACTCTTGAGAGTGTAAAAATGAAACCAAATGGACCCGCAAGGGTCCATTTGGTTTCATTTTTACGTTCTCAAGAGTTACATCTGGTTAACCAGCTTAGCTGGGGACCACCTGGAACCCTCTCACGGACCACTGGTGGTCCCCGGACCACCTCCCCTGCCGTAGAGCAGCATGGTTCTCAAAGTGGGGTGTATAAATGGACCCTTATAGCGTAGTGTAGGTTATACTGTATGTACAGGTCTGTGTCACTCTGGCATGGTACAAATGGAACCAAATGGATCCTTAGGGTCGTTTGCACCAAGAGAGTTTAAATAAAGCTTAGTTTAGTGCTAATCACAGATTTGTTGATCAGAGATTAATTTTAGTTCGAGTTGTGTTGCACCACTTAATTTTAAGCATCGCTTAACAGATCTGTGATTAAATCCTTAACCTCTGATTAAAGTCCATTAAACGAGATTAAAGCTTTAAACTCTGATTAATTCATGGATTAAAGTTTGTTTTGTGTCCGCCATCTTGTTTTTGCGATGTAAACAAGCAGCAGCCTAGAGCCTTTATCCATTAGCGTTACTATTCCATTCAGATTTTAGAACATGGACAGGAGTTTATGTTTAATTAAATAAAATATTGTGCCGCAGCAAAAAACAAAAGAAAAAGAAAAGCCTGCTTGCTGGTTAAAAGACAACACACGTTCGCTTCACTCTGTGGTGCTCAGTACAAGGAGTGGGACAATGACAGTAGGCTATCAGCAGCAATTACATTAACATTTCTATGGACGATCGAGTCAACACGTATGGTACGCTAATGTTTTCACATTAGCATACCAATGGAAAGCAGGCACAGCGCAGCCATCAGGTAAAACAGTTGCGACATTGAGGGGGTCAGAAACTGAGCACTAGAGGGCTGTTCATGCCGCCTGAATAGGGACAAACGGTTTTAACGAACGTGGTGTTATTTTCAGTCAAATGAAGCGGCACACTGCCTTTTAAATTCATCATAATCATAAAATTCAACTGGATTCAAACAGCCCCTTGTGTTTATTTGAGCTGCGCCTTTGTTTTTCTCTTTCATTTTCATGAATCCATCTGATACATGCTGCCATGTTTACATTTAAACCACCTCTACTGGAGGTTAGAATTAAGCCCTTATTGGTACTTAAATCAAAGTTTAAAGTTGTGGTGCAACAGGTTTGACATTAATCCAGGTTTACTGTGAAAAATAAATCCACGCTTAAAAAACAAAAGCCAAGATTTAAAGGATGGTTTAAAACTAAACCAGATTATTGAAATCTAGGTTTAAAGTTTGGTGCAACTGAAATTATAGATGATCCTTGATTTAAACCAGATTAGGGTTTAATCCTTCTTGGTGCAAACGACCCTTACTCTATCAATACAAGTCTGCAGGAGGGGCGAGATCCAGTAACGGCCAACAGCCCGGCCGCAACCAACCAACAGCAGCTAGTTGCGACCTGATTGTGACTAGTTGCAACCTGGTTGCGACCATAGAAAACTAGTCATGATCAGAAAATAGTTGTGATGAGTAAAAGGACCAAAATTAAGGCGACTATAGTAAGACATAGTCGCGACTCCCTGTCTCTCAGTCTGGGTCACTCATGTGGTTCCATTTCTGGAACCAAATGGACAGATAAAGGCCCTTTCTTCACCAAAATAGTCAAGACAGGCCTTGACATACTGTACATACTGGGCATTTAGAATGAGAATATCCATACTGTAAATAAGGAAATGTCTGTCTGAATGTCTGAAACCGGCTCCTCACTCCTCACTGACTGCACCAATCGCTCTGTAATATTATAGTCCATGTCCATGTGAAAAGTCAAAAAGAGCACGAAGCGTTTTTTTTTTTTTCTTTCAAATTAACAAATTGTTAATTAATAATGCATTTATTGGTGCAATGCATTACATTTTCCTATCCACAAAGCAATCCCCCCCCCCCCTCCGCTTTTATAAAGTTAGTTTCTGCTTGGAGTTTCTCCCCGTTAGAAGATGTTAGGGACTGTCAATAAATTCAAGGATGATGTAAACTATTACTATTATCACAATACCCACTGTACATATTATGGTGTTTAGATATTAAAACGGGTAAGGCCCTAGTAAATATAAATCCTCACAAAATGGACAGATGAGAATCTACCGGAGGTAGAGGAGGTTTAATTTTACCCTCTGTTGCACAAAGACAATAAAAAAACAAAACAAAAGAACAAGCATCACATAGATCATTCTGGCTCTCTTCATCGCCATCTGGCTAGATTAAGTGGTAGTGTCACGGTTCAGATCTTTAACTGGCCTGGACCGCGTGTTTTTTTTTTTTCTTCTTCTTTTTTTCGTCTCTGTTGTGGCTTAAAGGTCAGGCCGTCGCTGTGAAAATTAGCCCCGGACACAAAAGGTCAGCGAAACGGTCCCCGCGGCTAATAGATAAGCTCCCCAGCGCCGGGCCGTTCCTAATGGCTTCCTGTTTGCTCTTATTATCAAAGGACGGATAAACGCAGCCGCCTGCGCAGCCAGAGCCCTGCTAAACGTGGCTGTAAGCAGGGACTGCCTCAGGGGCGGATTGGCACATATTTTCCAACCGGGACAATTTTGCCTTAGCCCAACTTAGTCTACACAACTAGAGAATGTAGAAGATTAATGGTCATTTTGATCTGTATGTTCCAGTCGAGCATCTAGCGCATTCTAGTGCATTTTGGAAGTGCCACTAGTGCATTTTGGATCTTGGCAGTTGGCAACACTGCCTCCAGCAGCGCGAGGCAGTGCCCTGGCGCACAGGAGTGAACGGGAATATGGCAACTCTCCTACTTGAAGGCTCTGGTGTAGGACACCTTTTCTTTTTTGAAGGATAGAAACACTAGTTTGCCTGGCCTGGGCCTGGCGCTCTGGCCTGCACTGGACTGAAAAAAAAAAAAAAAAAAAAAAAAAAAAAACTGTCCAGGCCACTAGGTCACCGAGAAAACTCCCTGTACTCCAGATGGCCAATCCGCCCCTGTTTGAGGCTGGTTTATGGATAGTTTTCTCTAGGATCTCTTCCTCTGCAGGACTTTGGCTGGTGCGTTGCCACATGCTCTTTGTTGTCGCTGTTGATGGCGCCCGTGTCGCTTCGCACCACGGGCAATGAAGTTGCATCCATACCATTTTCGTATACAGGACTTTTATTAGGCAATTAAGCATCAATAATAACATCAGCTGTTGTTGAAGTTGCAACAGACACGCAGCATGCATAAAGCTAAAGGTCTGACTCAGAGAGTTTTCTGTTTTCAGTGATGAAATGCTGTTGGTTTAGTGGTGCCACAACTGTAGTTAGTTGCAGTAGTAGCGTTTCAAATCATTTTAAATATAGGCACTTTAATTTGAAATATCTTTGGTTGTTTTGCATGCCATTGGGTTTGGTGGGGCAGGCTGGGCATTTAGGGGGGCACTGCCCCCCCATGCCCATGCCAAATATCTACAAGTTCACTGTGACGTGCTGTCTGCTTGCAGATCTGCGTTTTTTGCAGATCTCTAAAATCCAAATGATCCAAATGGACCCTTGCGGGTCCATTTGGTTTCATTGTTACGCTCTCAAGAGTTAAATTATTCGTCATCTGAATTAGCTGCACTTAATTAAGACGTTTACACCGTTTTGTTTGCAAAATACAGCGTGGAATTGTGGCCAAAACTAAAAGAAATCTTTAATTTTAGGACTTTGGTGTGCAAATGTAATCAAATGGTGGTCCGTGGCTCAAATGCTGAATAAATGGTGGTCCCTGGAGTCAAAAAGGTTGAAAACCCCTGGTATAGACGCGCAGTAGATTTGTGAGAACATACAAATGTTATAGGACAGCATTGAAAATCGTTAGATATATGGGCAAAAAAGTAGCCTATACTGAAACACTGTTGACTTTGCTGCCATGCAATGTGTAATCTTGTAAATGAGGTGTTTTCAGAGTTATCGCCGTCAATCTGACGTAAGTCCGATAACCCATAAAGCTGACCCATAAAACAGTCCAATCTAACCCCAAGCACCGTCATCCTTTTTCTTTTCAAATTCTACGACACTTTGGGGACATTTTGCACTCGCAACTATATTGATGCGTGCACAAGCTGTGCACGCGCGCACACACACGCACGCACGCACGCACACACACACACACACACACACGCACACACGCGCACGCAGGCTTAGCGCCTGTGGAGTGATGAGGCTACGAGCAGAGGTTAAGTAAGTTAATGAACACAGGCCGTTGCATATGAACGACTGTGTAATGGGCGTCATTGTGTGTGTGTGTGTGTGTGTGTGTGTGTGTGTGTGTGTGTGTGCGTGTGTGTGTGCGTGCGTGTGTGTGTACACATCTCAAATGGGTTCTGAGTGCAAGGTGATAACGGCGTAATCACAAAAGCATGTTACGGCTTAAAGCCATCTCGGCGCGGCAGCCTAATTAGACGAAACACTTATTAACCGTGATTGAAGAAGCGCTGCGTGATGGCCGGGTCAGGGGATTGCATCCCGTCACCCCGAGGATGATGGGATCTGTAGTTTGTTGCTCTCCCGGTAAAACGGTAACAGCTCAATCCAAGCTCACAGACAATGGGGGAATTGCAACTCTGGACTATAGGCAGGGGTGTAGTGGAGGGGGGACGCGGGGGGGGACGGCGTCCCCTCACTTCTCACATCTGAAATATTTTTGGGGCAGATTTTGTGTGGACATGATGAAAAAAAAAAGTTCCCCCAGTTTCCTAGAAATGGTGGTCTGAAAAAAAAAATCATTGGCATGGTGAAATACATCAAGATGTGTTTCACATCTTCACACGTTAAGTTTATTTTTATGTTTATGTTTAAGTTTATTTTTACTGAGTGTACAAATGTGAACCAAATGGACCCTAGCGGGTCCATTTGGTTCCATTTGTACACTCTCAGAAAAAATACAATAAAATGGGTGGAATTCCCCTTCAAGAGGCGTCCCCCCACTTCTAAAAGTACCACTACAACACTG
This sequence comes from Benthosema pterotum, assembly GCA_039105355.1. NCBI lineage: Eukaryota > Metazoa > Chordata > Actinopteri > Myctophiformes > Myctophidae > Benthosema > Benthosema pterotum. The sequence goes on along the minus strand of CM076976.1, from coordinate 4,336,434 downwards.
ACTATAGGCATGCCGCATATATACGGTATGCGGTATTACTCGGATTTTTGAGCTTTACAGTATTTTATTACAGTGTCGGCAGGCGGCACATGCCACTGCGCATACGCAGCTAGTGTTGTAGTGGGGGGACGCCTCTTAAAGGGGAATTCCTCCCATTTTCTTTTTTTTTTCCTGAGAGTGTACAAATGTGAACCAAATGGACCTATAGCCGGTCCATTTGGTTCCATTTGTACACTCTCAGCTCGACTGCATGGACTGTTTGTTTACAAGAGTCCCTCAGCTTGGCCACTTTACTGATATATTTGTCTTATTTCTACCTAACGTGATGTTTAAAACCTGTAATCCACTATCTGGATGCCAGAATGGGATTAATAACATTTCTGTCTGTAATCACAGACAGAAGGAGGACGACTGAGAAATGGGATTAAAAACACAAACAAACAAACAAACAAACAAACAAACAAAAAAAACAGGTCAGTTGAATTTCTATTGTATTTTATTGATGTGATGTGGGATAGGTCATCACACATTTTCGTTTACAGGAAGTAATAACCCTTAGTGTCCTGAACACGTTTTGGTGTTTTATCTGTTGAAAAATAGCAGATCAACAAGCTCATGTCGCGCCACCGAGTGGCGCGACATGAGCTTGTTGTTCTGCTATTTTTGAAAAATTGTGAAAATGTGCTGCAAATCTCTGAATACATTATTTTGGAAGCAAACATTTTATCTCAATTTTTCGCTTCAGATGGCGGTCTGCGGCCAAATATGGATAATTCTGGCTAGAAATATGTTAGCATCACTGACACAGGAGCACAGATTTTTCAGAAAAACCAGAATCTAGTGTCAGAAACTCGATTCTAGCGTCAGAAAGTAGATTCTAGTGTCAAAAAGGAGATCCTAGCATCAGAAACTATCATTTAGTGTCAATAACTAGAATCTACTGTCGGAAACTACTGTAGAATCTAACGTCAAAAGCTAGAATGTTGCTGCTGCTATAATCTGGTGTCAGGAACTAATGTATAATCTGGTGTCAGAAACTCGAATCGAGGGTCAGGACACAATGGGTTAAAACAATCAATATGTATGTAGTTGATATGAAAATACACAAAAGTGAACCATTTCTGCAGATAATTATAAGCAGCCTTGTTGTGTACTACCATGTTATGAGCAGGATAACACCCGTTGAACCAGCGATTTGTTTCCTAATAACTTGTAGTGAAAGTGCAGCACAATATTTGGATCTGAGATCTAGTGGAAGTAAAAGTATTGTATAGTGCTTTGTTACAGTACTATCACTTCTTAGCTACGTTACACGACCGCACTGAGGCACACAGTTGGAGATGAGTGCTTAAACAATGAAGCATTGTGTGCGTTTATGTGTGTGCGTTTATGTGTGTGTGCGCGTATGTGTGTGCTCCACAGGGGTTTGCACGGTTCCATGTCTCACAGCATGGGGTTACTTTATGTGCATGGCAACTTTCAGGAAAATATATGTAAAGTACATTGTAGTTAGCCTCTGGAGCTTTGCACGCACGCACGCACGCACCACACACACACACACACACACACACACACACACACACACACACACACACACACACACACACACACACACACACACACACACACACACACACACACACACACACACACACACACACACACACACCAGTACATACATGCTAATACCATACATACTGTAGTGTAGAACCATCCGCATCACATTCAGCACAGGCATTTGTGCACATGACAGCAGAGGCGGATATAACATTTCCCAATTGGGGGGGGGAATAGTATGGGGAGGCTGCATTGCCCTTCGTGTCGCTTCGTGCCATGGGCGATGAAGTCGCACCGATACCATTTTCTGTTACGGGACTTTTATTAGTCAAGTAAAGCATCAATTATAATAACATCAGTTGTTGTTGAAGTTGCAACAGACACGCAGCATGCATAAAGCTAAAGGTCTGACTCAGAGAGTTTTCTGTTTTCAATGATGAAAATGAAATGCTGTTGGTTTAGTGGTGCCACAGTGTAGTTACAGCATTAGTAGCAGTAGTACTGTTTCATATCATTTTAAATATAGGCATTTTAATTTTAAATATCTTCAGTTGTTTTGCATGCCATTGTATTTGGTGGGCCAGACTCGGCGTATGCGGGGGGGGGGGGGGATGGGGGCATTGCCCTCCCACGCCCATGCCTAATCTGGCCCTGCATGACAGCATACGGTACACAATCACACACAGTTAAAATAGACTATGCGCGCGCTCTTACGTGCGCACACGCACGCACGCACGCACACACACACACACACACACACACACACACACACACACACACACACACACACACACACACACACACACACACGCACGCCGGCACCTCTCACATGGTGTCAGCGTTGCTGTTGTTATTTCTTCTAATTAGCTGGGTTTTGTATCACAAGCGCCATGGGCGGCCGCTGATGCATTTATGGAAGAGTACACACTGGTTGGATCATTTGTGTATGTGCATAGGCTACGTGCGTGTCGCGTGTGTGTGTGTGTCGTGTGTGTGTGTGTGTGTGGTGTGCAGTGATGAAATGTTGTGCTGCCTGGAGTCTTGGCAACGTGGCTCAGCAGACACCCAGCTTCTCACACATCCCAGGCAGCGCCATGTTCCCAAACAGGGGCGGATGTAACATTTTCCAATTGGGGGGAGCAAGAGAAAATGGTTCGCGCCACGGGCGATGAAGTCGCCCCCGTACCATTTTCAGTTAAAAGACTTTTATTAGGAAAGTATAAGCATCAATAATAACACGAGTTGTTGTTGAAGTTGCAACAGACACGCGGCATGCTTAAAGCTAAAGGTCTGACTCAGAGAGTTTTTTTCTGTTTTCAATGATGAAATGCTGTTGGTTTAGTGGTGCCACTAAACCAACTGTAGTTAGTTAGTAGCAGTAGTAGTAGTAGTGTTTCAAATCATTTTAAATATAAGCAATTTGAAATATCTTGGGTTGTTTGCATTCCCCCCTTGCCCATGCCTAGATCTGCCCCTGTTCCAAATGTACACACACACGCACGCACCCCCCCCCCCCCCCCCCCCCCCCCCCCCCACACACACACACACACACACACACACGCGCGTGCAAACGCACACGCACACACACGGTGAAGCAGTCCTTTTTAAAGCAGGTGATCACTCCTGTATCTTGCTTTCATTACAGGGCTGTAAATCCAAGAGCCATTTTTTTACACACAAGCACGCGCACGCACACACATGTATAGCCGTTGGCCTCATCGTGTACTCAACCCAGGAAATAAACGATCAAAGGTGGTGGTGGTGAGGGAGGATGATGCCAACGGGGGTTGGGGCGTATACGTCTGACAGATACAGTTGGCGGAAGATTCCCCCCCGAGTGCTCTAAACGTTGTGGCGTTAAATCCAAGGCGGCTCCTTCGCCTCGCGTGGACCCCATTTGGCAGCCAGTCGTACGTCAGACCCTGGCTGGCAAGACGACTGTTGTGTCAGGAGGAGTGGCAGACAATGAAACGAGCGCTCACAATGTTTCCGGGAAGCTTAGAGCGCCCGCAATCTGTCGGAGTGTGAAGTCTGGGAACTCCAGAAAGAGGCCCCATGTTGCAGCCATGAATCAGTGTTACCAAGTTGGCGCATTTGTCGCTATATTTAGCGCTTTTTCAGACCCCCCTAGCACCAAAATTCTCCTGGCGGAAAATCTAGTGCTTTTTGGCTGGTGAGTTGGGGTGAAATTGATTGACAGGCGCCAGAGATAAAACCCTCATTTTTCACCATTTTTCCTCCTATGACAGTGGTTTTCAACCAGTGGTCCCCAGGCTAAATGATGGATAGTTGGTTAACCAGATGTAACTCTTTGAGAGCGTAAAAATGAAACCAAATGGACCCTTGCGGGTCCATTTGGTTTCATTTTTACACTCTCAAGAGTTAAAATATTCATCATGTGAATTAGCCCAAGTCTACACAACTAGAGAATGCAGAAGATTAATGGTCATTTAATGGTCATATTCCCTTCCAGGCAAGCATCTAGCGCATTCTAGTGCATTTTGGAAGTGCCACTACAGTAGTGCATTTTGGATTTTGGCAGTTGGCAACACTGCCATGAATTGGAACCTCAGTTGGATTTCCCAGTTCCCTCGGTTCTCTCAATATCGGCTGACAGCTGATATTTGCACGCTCCATTGGAGAGAAAACAAGCCATCGTGATGGCGGCAACGCATTTCTGAGAGGGCAAAGAAACAAGCATTAGGATCAACAAGACAACAAGCATTAAAGATCGCTGTATTTCTCGGGTTCCTGAAATATTCTCAAAAAGGCGACATGTTGTCATGACGCCTGGCGTGTCGCACAGAGTGAGAAAACCTTTTTTTCTCCTCAGCCATGAGCCAATGTGACAAAGGGTCTGGCGCAGACAGGGGCGGATCTAGGCATGGGCATGGGGGGGGCAATGCCCCCCTAAATACCCAGTCTGCCCCCCCAATCACGATGCCATGCAAAACAACCCAAGATATTTCAAATTAAAGTCCTTATATTTAAAATGACTTGAAACACTACTACTGCTACTAACTAACTACAGCTGTGTCACCACTAAACCAACAGCATCATTGAAAACAGAAAACTCTCTGAGTCAGACCTTTAGCTTTATGCATGCTGTGTGTCTGTTGCAATTTCAACAACTGATGTTGTTATTATTGACTTACTTGATTTACTTGACTAATAAAATCGCCCGTGGCGATGAAGCCGCCCCCATACCATTTTATCTTGCCCCTCAAACATGTTATCTTGCCCCCCCCCCAAATGGGACATGTTACATCCGCCCCTGGGCGCAGAGCTGCGTTGTGACAGCCTGCGAATATGATGTGACCCGTCGTACCCAAACGAGTCAGATGTTGCCGGAGTGGAGAGATGTTTTTCATATTTGTAAATATTGATGCCACGTTCAGTATATACATGAAGCATGCTATTTTGACAAGCTAGTGTTGGAATTGTCTAGGTGAGGTGTCTTTTTGTTAAATACCTTTGTTACAAATCAACTTAATGACTTCCGTTCGGTGCTGATGCTCGCTAACCTCTTTGAAGGATCAAGGCTAATTGCACCAACAGATCATGAAAATCCAGCTGAAAATAGTTCTTGTGTGTTAGTTGAAAAAAAAAATATTGCACCAGAGATACTGTGCTTAAGAGGATCCCTGACTAATATGACAGATATGTCTTAAAACATTGTACTTGCCTTCTATAAAAACGGTGGCGTCAAAGCTAGAAGGTCCCGGGTTCAATTCCCGCTAGAGACACTGCTGTGGGTGCTGGCCCAATGGAGACAGGAACTGTGATATGGATCTCCCTGTATTCACATATTTGATTGATTGATTGATTGATTAACACATCATGCTCTGCATGATAATCTCGGTCCTGGAACTGTTCTAATTGTTTCACCACCCACGCAAGATGTCGGTAAATCGTACCAACACCGACCCCTATAGAGATGCGCAGTGACGTCACCGCCCGTGTTCCGGAAGTCTTTTCCCAATTCATTTTTCTCATAGACTTTTCAAAAATAATTTATATCAAGACGATTACGCCGCGGACAAAGCCAACTCGAGTCGTGACGAATCATGATGACACACACAAACTTTTGGGACAATAACATAATTTCTAAGATGAAAAACGAAACAAAAAGTCTTGTATCATGCCGTTTTCTACTTCTTCCTAATTATATATTATATGACGATATTGTGTTTGTTGTCATGATTTGTCACGACTCGAGTTGGCTTTGGCCGCGGCGTAATCGTCTTGATATAAATTATTTTCGAAAAGTCTATGAGAAAAATGAATGGGGAAAAGACTTCCGGAACAGGGGCGGTGACGTCACTGCGCATCTCTATGTGAGTGGGTCGTACCAACACCGACTCCAATGCGAGTGGGTCGTACCAACACCGACTCCAATGTGAGTGGGTCGTACCAACACCGACCCCAATGTGAGTGGGTCGTACCAACACCGACCCCAATGTGAGTGGGTCGTACCAACACCGACTCCAATGTGAGTGGGTCGTACCAACACAGGGGTTGACACTAAGGTCTCCGAGGTACTTGCCCATCGGGCAAGTGCAAGTCAGGTTCTGCTTGCCCTCAGGTCATGGTCACTTGCCCCCCAAAAATTAATCCTTGAAAGGGTTCCAGGTGGTCCCCAGTTAAGTTAGTTAACCAGATGTAACTCTTGAGAACGTAAAAATGAAACCAAATGGACCCTTGCGGGTCCATTTGGTTTCATTTTTACACTCTCAAGAGTTAAAATTCACCATCTTAATTAGCCCAGGTCTACACAACTAGAGAATGTAGAAGATTAGGTCATTTTGATGTGTATGTTAATTTGCCTGTTTTGTTCCCCAAATCCAGCCTGGAATTGTGGATAGCTAGAAAGCAGGGAAAGACACAGATGTAGAGTGCAATGACTGCCTTCAAGACAAATTTATCTTGTGTTGTGTTATAATGCACTAAGTTGCACACTTGCCCGATCGGGCAACCAGGTAGCAGTCTTCACTTGCCCCACCATTTTTTTTACTTGCCCCGGGCAAGCGGGCAAGTGTTAGTGTCAAGCCCTGCAACACCAACCCCGATGTCAGTGGGTCGTACCAACACCGACCACAGCCTTCCATCCACTGCACCGTAGTGAAACAACACAATATTATGAACCCGCTATGAAGCTATTTATTTAGCAAAGCCCTGCCACCCCGAACCCCAGCACACTGCCTGTATATGCTGTTATGTCCGAAGGCAGCAGCCATAACAAAAGGCTGTAGCTAAGCCTCCTCCACTCATCTATCATACTTGGCATCATGCATTGTGACCGGCCTCATCCATCATGTTTCCCATGGTGCACTGCAGGGAGAGGCGGACCCGAAATCTGTGGAGATGCCATGTTTTATGCACACTCTGTCAGTCAGCGTTCAGGTGACGTCTGTGTGTGTGTGTGCGTGTGCGTGTGTGTGTGTGCGTGTGCGTGTGCGTGTGCGCGCGCGTGCGTGCGTGCGTGCGTGCGTGCGTGCGTGCGTGCGTGCGTGATGTTCCGATTATGAGAGGTGTCAGTGCAGTACGGTGCGGACCCACCATGCATGCACGTGCGCATGCGTTTGTGTAATGCACAATCATTGTGTGACAGCACACAAACTTGACTAAGTTATTGTCAGGTTTTATGTTCAGTGTATATACTTATTATGTTTTCCTGTATGTCATTAACCGACTAAAGGACCACTTCACCACTTTTAAGCATCTTCATATAACTCGCGTGTGTGTGTGTGTGTGTGTGTGTGTGTGTGTGTGTGTGTGTGTGTGTGTGTGTGTGTGTGTGTGTGTGTGTGTGTGTGTGTGTGCGCGCGCGTGCGTGCAATCCAATTGAAAACAATATATATGATACCATTTAATTTATTTACTTTACTGTGAGCTTTTAGCACGCTGAATATACTGCTGGTTTAGAAGAGGAAAACAAGGAGGGAGCCTACTAAGGAGCCCTGGGGGACTATGCTTAATGATGTATGGTGCTTTAGGCTTAATGCTGCATGTTGCTGTGGATTATAGAACAGTCCCCAGTGCTGTTCACTGAGGGCTGTGGGGAGTAGAGCTACAAGATCACAGCATCTCTCTCAGCAGTGGTTTTCAACCTTTTTGATACCAGGGACCACTATTTATTCTGCTTTTGTCCAAAATTCCAGCCTGGATTATCACAAATAAAACAGGCAAACATACAGTAAATCAAAATGACCATTGTTTTACATTGCGTAACTTCTTAATAGGCTAATTCAGATTATGAATATTTTAACTCTTGAGAGTGTAAACATGGAACCAATTTTAATTAGGAAGAATTAAAAAAAACAGGATACAACACTGTTTTGTTTAGAAATTATTTGATTGTCCCAAAATGTTGTGTGTGTTCATGATTTGTCACGACTAGAGTTGGCTTTGACCGTGGCATAATCGTCTTTTTATAGGAATCATTTTCAGAAAGTCTATGAGAAAAACGAATGGGGAATCCATTTCTGGAACCTGGGGTGATGTCACGAGGGTACGGGGCTGCGCAGCTCTATAGCCGTAACGTTTGTGACAATTTGACAAATCATACAAAATTGTCTTTGTGCTGTGATGAGCCCTCATTCTAATCATGTATCTCTCTCCTTTCTCTTGCATGTGCTGTGTTGCTGTCTCCTCCCAACATCACAACAGGTAAGAATCTTTATCTTTATGATACATTGAAACTCCTTGTTCTGTCTTGATGAAGCAGAATGAGGAATAACTTGTTATGCTGAGAGAGCTCCAGACTTCCCTGTCCTGAGCAACATTAGTGACCTCCTTCTGGAGGATCCCGAGTCACAATCCGAGAGTGTAACCAGTCCATCTGGTCCCTGGTCTGCCCTGGGGGTCTCCTCCCTAGTGAGACGCTTGAGAGGCATCCTAACCAGATGCCTGAACCACCTACGCTGGCTCCTTTCCAGGCAAAGAAGCAGCAGCGACGCTATACCCCGAGTTTCTACCGTGTGACCGAACTTCTCACCTTATTTCTAAGGGAGATGCCAGTCACCTGTCAGAGAAAACTCATTTCGGCCACTTGTATTCACAATCTAGAAAGGACTGTAAACAACAATGACTCGAAGTGGCTCATTGCAAAGGGGAGAAAAGAAAAAAAAGATGAGGCAGCCACTACAGTAGTATACAAAATTACTACTGTGCATTGGGGAGAGGAGCTGAGAGCAACAAGGATGCAGGTCCCACAAGAGGCATGGCAGAGCTTCCCAGAAGTATTGTGTACTTGTTTACAAAAGTGTCCTCCAAAACTGTCTTGGGAGAGTAGATCCAGTTTGATCCACCGTTGTTGACACATGTAGTCAAAGACGACCGTCGTATTAGAGTAGGCTAGTGCTGTAATAGTTCTGTAGACTGGCAGAGTCCTGGCTGTGTGCATATACTGTACTGTATAGTCAACAGAGGACGATTAGCAGATTATAGCAGCTAATCTGAATTGTGTGGACTTCTAAATAAGACACTTTTCCAAAGCAGATCCAAGTGATCAAAACAGCTGTACTGGTATTTCAATGGCCAAGAGAGACTTGAGGTCATGACACAATTGCTTCGCAAAACATCCGGTTTTGGAGATTTGGCTCTTCAAAATACAAGGTTACAGTGGAGGAAACCTTAGTGCTCTACTTATTTTCTCTTCGAGCCTGAGAGCTTTTCATTATATTTGTGCAACATGATCATTTTTTTGATAAACATATGAGCGATTCATATCATAATGGGGGCCTTTGTATAGTGATAAATATCTACCGTGAGATTTCAAGCAATATCCACATTATTAATAAAAAACAGTGAAGCTGACCAGTGTAGCAGACACTTTCTCACGTATTACCTTTTAGTGCAGGTCCTATGATTCAAAGTGATAGTATGCAACGTTTACATCCGCAACAACGGCACACTCCTCCCTAGTTAAGTGAAGCCTCATTGCTATGCATGCGCACACGTGCAGCGCACACACGGCTGGTTTTAAGGGCGAGGCGCCAGCTCTATACAGTAGGATGAAGAGACATGTAAAGATAGCACCTGGGGGCTGAATGCTGCAATCTTCTTTGAGCAGCGGATTGTTTGGAATATGAATAGAACGGATGAGTCAGCTTTATAACTTCACCCAGACATCTTCCCTCCCCCTCCCCCCTCCCCCTCCCCCCTGCCTCAGAGCTGCGACGCCATTTGTACTCCGTAAGCGAGAGGAGCCGTATCAGGACGGAAAATAGAACCCTTCCCTCGAAATGCGTATCAGATAACAGGTGCGACAGTATCAGAACTTTTATAAAAGAGTGCTGTTGTTGTCTGGGCGCCATTATTTCCGGTAGAATTCCTGCAGTTCAAAGACAGTGACCCTGCAAGTGGTGGTAGACTGTATTGTACTACAGAACAATGTTATACGTTTGTAGACAGTAGTATGTGAAATGCACGGCCGCAGACAGCATTTTGTAAGTGTGAATACCCCATCACAATATCTCCTCCACTTTTGAGCGAAATTACACAGATGTATTTTGTTTGGGTTTTGGATTTCGAGGCGAAACTCTGCTAAACGCGGCTAAACACTCACTGCTCACTGTTGCGGCATGATCATTTTGTGATCATGCCGCACCCCCCCCCACACACACATACACACACACACACATGGATTTATTTATGCAGTTGTAATAAAAAAATGTCAAGTGACAATCTATCGATCTGCACATGCACCCGTTGGTCACACGATTCTTCTTTTTAAACACATATGTAACCACAGCATTTGGAGGATCACTGTGTAGCGCTGTGTATTAGATATAGGCTATATAGGGCTTTAGTACAGGCACTTCAGTTCGTTCAAATGTACGATCACATGGATGCACGGACGGCTTTCATCATAATAACCCATAACACTATAAGAGACAGCCAGGACTGCTCTGTGAAGGCACTCACTCATTCAGATCCATTTGTTTTCCCAGTGGTGTCATATTGAATTACCATCATTTCATTAAAACAAATTAATATAATTCATATTTAATTATCATTGGCAACACGCTCTCTCTCTCTTTCCCTCTCCTCTCTCTTCCTTCTCTCTCTCTCATCTCATATTCAGCTTCAGTCTAATTAGAATTCAAATCCAGCAGGAAATGGTCCTTCGTTAATATACTGCAGGCTTGGTTGAGTTTCACTTTTTTTTTGTCTCCGCAACAATTTGCAAAATACCACTTGAATTAAATTCCGGTTCAAATAAAACTAGATCCTACACGGCCTACTTGTGCCAACATGTGTGCTGCTGCGCACAAGTAGGCCATGGCCTACCTGTGCGTGAGCAGACAGCAAGTACTCCGACACCTCCAGGACATAATACCCATGGAGGTACTCCTAGAATAGTTAAAAGGATCTCTTAATTATGTCACTATTATGCCATCACTTAAACCAGCCAATCAACCTTGAGGGATGCTCCGACTAACCTGACTCCGCCATCTGGGGGCAGCAATGTGTTCCTTCTACTGCTCCCATCTGGAAGCACGGGGGCAGACCCAATGCTCTCTGATCAAAATCTGATGGGAGCTATAAGCCTCCGTACGCGGCTGCCAGAGGCTGGATCAACGTGAGACTGATGACATATTGAAGCTGTGCCACTGCTCTAATATAAACAACAACCTAACAACACTACAATTCCAAATTATTTTGGATATATCATATTTTTGTTCCGCTGCTGTCCCACATAGTTTCTGTTTGAGAGTTCCTAGATCAAGGTAGGAGGAGGGAACTTGTGAACTACTGCTACCGCAATCTGGCAGAGTCAGGTTACGCTCCGACCTCTGACCACCGACAACACCGATCACTTAACTTCGCTTACTAACTCTGCTCACGCAACTAACTAGATCTGCCCTCAGTAGAAGACCCCACCCCGAAGGGTGCGGTTTTGAGAAGGGCTCATTACGTCATCACCTAACCGACCGGCCGACGGTCGACAACCGCGAACCGATCGCTGTACGTGCGTTCACCTACACTGCTCTTGCAAGTAACTAGAACTGAACTAGATTTGCCTGCAGCACAGTGTTGTTTTGCAGTGCGGTGCCGTCTCTAAACACCGAGCAGGGCGGCGCGCGTGTCTAGCGTGACGATAATGCAATAATAAAAATAGCCACAAAACCTTCCTCCCAATTAGCATTCTAAATGATGAGATGTGAGCTGCGCCTGAAAAGGTCAGGCCTTGCACTTGCACAGCACAGCGCAGCGCTACGCTGCGAGGTCTAATGTGAGCCAGTGCATGTCCGCGGCGCTAGAGGATTCATCATCGGCTCCAAACAACATGGAGCCTATTTCCGTTACAATATAATGCACTTGGCATGTCAGACTAAAAACGGATACAGAGAGAGAGAGAGAAAGGTGCAGTGGATAGTGAGGAAGTGTGTGCAGCTCCGCGTTACATCTCGCTCCCTTCTCCCCCGTATAAAACATTTTGTTTGCACTATGGTTCCCATTTGCGAGTTTACCTGAGTTAACACTATATGGTTCCCATTTGTGAGTTAATTGATTGTTGATCACTTTTCCTTAACGTGGGCATTTTGTTCCCTGAACAAATGCGCAAGACGTGTTTTCATTGTTTATCCACGGAAGCCCCAGTGTCAACATTGACCCCTTAATTGATTAGTTCATATTTTTTCATATATTTTTATTTGAGGGGGGGGGGGGGGGGGTTGTAGGGTTTTATGAGACCAGTGAGAAATACATCTTGATGATGTCATCAAGATGCCATGTTAGTGGTTTTCTTCAGACCTCCATTTCTAGGAAACACAGAATGGGGGGAACGTTTTCCACGTTGTCCACCCAGCACCTCTAAGGTATATTAATGACATATTAGAATTGAAAATGGGTGGAGTTCCCCTTTTAAGTGTTGTGTGGATATGGATGTATGGACTGTCACAGCCAGAAGGCAGTGTTTTCTTTTTTTTTTTTTTTTCTTTTTTTTTTTTTTAACATTTCTGCATTACATCCAGGTGTAATGATGATATTTTAAAGAGGGGGTGCTGTGATTTTTGTAATTTTTCCAATTTTGTACATGTATAAGAGGTGACAGTATGTAAATAGACCCCTAGGTGTTTTTTATGTGCAATGATGTCTTCCCTTTGTATTTACGGTTTCTTCCTGGGGGCTGAACCTTTCCAGTCAAACGTGCCAATGAAAACAACTTAAATATAGTGACATCATGTGCTCAGCTCCTCCCCTAACTCCTCCCCCTTTATCATGCAACTAAAGCTGTGGGTGTGACTTCAGTTCAGGTGGATCTCCACCTATCACCACCCACCAGGCAAACCAGGCATACTTAATGAACTGGTAGGGTGGAATCATAAAAATGACAGTTTAACAAACACTGCACACTTTTTGGGAAAAAAAATCTCACTTTTCATACAACATTAATACCTGATGATCATGTTTTAGGATAGAAAAAAAAATCATGGCACTCCCATCTTTAATGTGTGCATTGTAAACCCTATGAGCGATCACAGCTCTATGGTGTGACCTCTGTTTTGTGCTATTGACGCCAAAGTGGTCTGAGTGATTAGGTGGACAAATGGGTGGGCTGCGTTCCTTCTGACAGTGTTTATTGCAATACTCAATCAGTCGGTTGGGTCATTGCGTCTCGGATCGGCGTGGAAGGGTTGCTATTGATTGGAATCGCAAGGAAAACAAAGCTATCATATGAAGAAACCCTCCGGGGGCCACTTGAAAAGATCGACTATTTTTTCAAATAGCTGATGTTCATTAGGATCATGTGCATGCATTATTTCGGGCTTGTTATCCATGTAATTCAGGGGCGGATATAACATGTCCCATTTGGGGGGGGCAAGATAACATGTTGGAGGGGCAAGAGAAAATGGTATGGGGGCGGCTTCATCGCCCGTGTCGCTCCGCGCCACGGGCGATGAAGTCGCACCCATACCATTTTCGGTTACAGGACTTTTATTAGTCAAGTAAAGCATCAAAAATGACATCGTTGTTGTTGTTGAAGTTGCAACAGACACGCAGCATGCATAAAGCTAAAGGTCTGACTCAGAGAGTTTTCTGTTTTCAGTGATGAAATGTTGTTGGTTTAGTGGTGCCAAAATTGTAGTTAGTAGCAGCAGTGGTGTTTAAAATCATTTTAAATATAAGCACTTTAATTTGAAATATCTTGGGTTGTTTTGCATGGCATCGTGTTTTGGGGGTGCAGACTGGGTATCTAGGGGGGGGGCATTGTCCCCCCCCAGGCCCATGCCTAGATCCGCCCCTGATGTACTTCAGTTACTTTTACTTTGTAGATTTAAATTCGTATTGCAAAATGTACCGCAAACCACATGGCATGTGTTTTTGTTTTTATACACCAGAGCTTTTCAACAGATGTTGACCCAGACACCACCATTCTGACTAAGAGCATCCCCGGGGGACCACCACCCATTGTGTCGGGCGAGCTAACCAGGCCTGTCGCGCATCTCGCGGGGCTGTCCCAAAATAGCACTACAGTATACTGTTCCGTCCCACATACGCTTCAAATCAAGTAGGGCTGGGACGATATTGGTACCTCACGATACGATATAGGTGGCGATATTAGGCCTTCGATAATGAATATATCATGATATTTGATATATTGCGATATTTGCGATCTATCAATATATTGCACGAAATTCATCAACAATATATCATGATACTGCAGCTGAAAAACAAAAAAAACAATAAATGAATAAATAAAAACTAAAAGGCAAAAATCTGAACTTACTAATGTACTGTACATAGCCTGTATATTAACAGTTTTCGTGCCGTGGAAATGAATCTACGTCACCCGTTATCATTATGATTTACAGTAACAACTGATGCCGCTGACGTTAACGCTACTTGACGTGACGTTACTTACCGGCGCCGGTTTAATACGATCCCCATGCTAACAGCAGCTAGCAGCGACCGCAGCGACCATTGCTAGACCATAACAAGGGACGGACCAACCCGGAACCAAAAGTGTGTGTCCGTCAACTAACTTGTCCGTCGGGAAACATGGACCGAAATATGAAATATGACTTTTAGATGAAAATCGCTGGCACTGGCGACCTCCAAAAATATGAAAAAGGGCTGGCACTGAGAGAGTTAAGCTTCTCATACCAGGGTTTTGGTTTTTCTCTTGTGTTTGTTTTTTGGGAATGAAGCAGCTATAGAAGTCAGTTTTCGTTCTATGACCCGTTTTTCCTCCCGGAATTATCCCTCAGCAAATACACTATTACACTATTTGCTGAGGAATATACGATATACTGTATATTGCGGGAGGAAGTGTGCAATATTATCACGATAACGATATTTCAGCACGGCCCTTTCAAGTAAGCCCCCTCCCCAAAATGCCAATAATGCATAATGTGATAAACAAGACAAACCTCTCCACTAATAGTTTTCCAATATAAATGTCACACACATATTTTTCCACTGCATACAGCATGCCTTGTTGACGGATTTGGAAGAGGATTTTGCAGGGCTGGCTCCAAAGATGACCCACTATTTAAAGGAAATTGGGGTGACTTTTTAGCAAAAAATCTGAATAGATATAGGCTATAGCTATATATACGTTTTGCCTTTTTCCCCAAAGTTATGTTGCCTCTAGTTTGATGCTGCAGCTGTTTCCCTGCAGAAAGACACTTTTTGTAGACGGTCCAGAACTTTGTTGCCAAGAAATCATGAAAACAAAACATTCATCGGGCTCAGGAAAGGCGGTGCTAATTTGTGATGGGGAGTGGGGTTGTGTAGAGTGAGACACAGGACAGCAGTCCCTAGCAGATTCATAAAGATCCAATAGAGTGGAGGTGAGGTGGAGTCAGATTCTCTTTTTTTTTTTATATATATTTTTTTATCCCACGATTTTGCAACCCATTTTTTCACCCAGTGCCAATTCCTAATGTGATCCTGGGCTCTACACACCCTCCACCAACCTGGGGAGGCAGCGGACTGGCCTCATGCTTCCTTCAATGCATGAGGAGTCCAAGCTGCCTTTTCACCTGACAGGGGGGAGTTTCCCTGGTTGGACGTAGCGCGTGGAAGGAACACGTTATTCCAACCAGTTCCTGTCCCCCTCCATCAGGCGCCCCGGCTGGCCAGGGGGAGGCAGTTTAGAGTCCAGGATTACAGCATGTTTTTGTGAGGGTATCTACCCTAGGGGACACGGGGAGAACATGCAAACTCCACACAGAACCCCGCCTCGGGTATGGGCACTGATGACGCGGAGGAGCAGACACGCCGCCAGCACCCACAGCAGCGCCCCTAGCGGGAATCGAACCCAGGACCTTCTAGCTGTGAGGCGACAGCACTAACCACTGTGCCACCCTGCCCCCTGATTCTGTTTTTTAAACAAATCTGTTTACAAACAGTGTAAAGTTGCCTCTCTTACCTTTAACCTGTAATGTCCATGATATTTACAGGTTTATTATTTATAGGCTACATTTCATGGGTTGTATGAAACACTGTGATTCCATAAATAGTTTCCTTACATGGTGTTCCTCCATGTACTGAATATTCGGAGTGATGATGATGAATAACAATGATATAAAGGAACATAAAAAAGAGGGACTGTGTTACAGCAACACATGACATAATTGGGACTAATGCTTCATGGTGCAACATTGGAAACTGTCCAGATAGATCTCCCTGCGATTCATCACTGCTCTGCATTAGTATTCGCCACCATGCAGCTCACATTAAACCAGACACCGATTGGAACCGATAAAAGAAGGAACCGAAACGTTCCCCGCCGACGGTATAGGAACACATACGCCATTAATGAGTTACGACGGAGCAATGACGCGCCCCGCTGAACACCAAAACAACCGCGCTGGCAAAATTAGCCCCGGAGATCTGAAAAAGAAGAAGAAGGGAAAAAAAAGGAGTTTGATGTGACATTTTATTGATGCCGGGGCAATTATCAAACATTTTGTGTTCCCTGTTTATTTTATTTGTTGGTTTAAACTCTCTTACAGCACATCTGTCTTCTGCCTCTGATGCTTTGATTTTGGCTCCCTTGGTTTTCGTTTTTATTTGTTTTGCTAGATATAACTGCCAACGGCAATTGATATTTCCCTGCTGAGTAACAGTATACAAAATAAAAACAAAAAAGAAACACTGGGACCTTTAATACAGGGTTTGTGATGTTTTGTTTTGGGTTAGGGTTGGTTTTGGTTTTGGGTTGGTAGGCCAGTAATTTTAGCTCATGTTTTACCTAAAATTGGAATAAATTGTAACATGGGATTTTTCTTCACAGATCATTTCTTTGAGGTCTCCAGAACAACATATTAAAAGTCCCGAAAAATCCCAGTTGCGCAAATATGTTTAATTTCATAAAGTAATAGAATACATAGGCTTGGAAAATGTAGCTGCCTCCATATCTGGCTATGCCCACCCAAATGAATATTAAAAAAAATAAATAAATGAAACCTGTAAATAAAATTCCACTGCCCTCTCACATATTAGGAGGACTATATCAGTCACCAAAAAAAGGTGAGGGCAGTGGAATTTCATTTACAGGTTTCATTTATTATTATTTTTTTAATATTCATTTGGATGGGCATAGCCAGATATGGAGAAAGCTACATTTTCCAAAACAATATTTTAAAAATAACTGAAACTTGTGAATGAAATTCCATGGTCCTCTCACGTATTAGGAGGACAATATCAGTCACCAGAAAAAAGATGGGTTGTTTTTGAATAATCCTGGTTAAAATGGAGTTTTAAGTTATAATGGGTTTGTATAGGAGGGGGCGGGGCTATCACTCCATTGGAGCCTATGCATTCTATTACTTTATGAAATTAAACATATTTGCACAACTGGGATTTTTCGGGACTTTTAATATGTTGTTCTGGAGACCTCAAAGAAATGATCTGTGAAGAAAAATCCCATGTTACAATTTATTCCACTTGAAAATTCATTTTGCCTGGACTATGGGTTTGGGTTAGGGTTACTCTGTTTTAATGTCACAATCCCTTTAAAAACAGAGCAATGTCATTAACATTTTGTAAGTTGTAACTTTTTTTTTTAACCAAGGGTCATGTTTTAGGTTGTTATTAGAGAAAGTATAAGATGGATGTTGATTGTTACATTAGCAATTGCTTTCTTTATTATCTACTACAGTTCCTAATAAATCCCAGGAAATTACATCTGGCCACAAGTGAATGAGACTACTGAATGTGACCAACTGCCATGTTTGAGGTCAGACATGCCCAAATACCAGAGGCGTAGCGTCATTTGGGCCATTAGGGCCATGGCCCAGAATTATTTTGCTGGCCCAGGCTGAGGTACAGTACACTTGGGCCAAGAATTCAGGGGAACAGTAAGTAGGTAATAGGCAGGGCACAATAGGTAGCCTAGTGTTGGGGGATCGGAGGTGTTAAGGCCTATTCAGAGATGGATTTTCGGTGCCCACCGCGACCACCGCGACCACCGTTTCCTACAATATGACGTCATACCACCGCTACCACCGCACCTCCCAGCCCTCCTCTCGGATTTTACTAACCACCGCACCGCGCGGTGGTTCCAGTACTCTAGGAGCACCGGTTGCTTGTTTTTAACGGCTGCCAGCTGGTAAAAAAAAGAAAGAAAAGAAAACACACCACAGCACGACGGCCAGGAGGAGAACGAAGGGATTCAATGATAGACACAATGACATAAATAGAATACGAAATAAACATAAAAGCAGCAGAATTTATTATAATTGAGGGAGGTAGGAAGTAGAGAGAAAAGCAGAGGGGAAAATAAACAACAATGGACGCGAAGAGAACAGGGGAGGGAGGGCGAGGTGCTGCTAGTGGTCTATGAAATAGCGGTGGTCGCGGTGCTCTGAGCGGTGGTCGCGGTGGCCACCGAAATTCCAGACTCTGAAAGAGCCTTTAGACGGCTTGACATCCCGCTATTCATCCAGGCTATTGTCATCAAATGGGTCAAAACCTGTTTGCCTGGAGAGGCTGGGGATAAAAGGTATTTGTAAATACAAATTTTGAGACTGAACGAAAAATACATATATAATACATATATACTTGCAGTGTGTATTTATTGACGTTTCATTCGCGCTTCTCTTTCTTGCATTAGGCTACTTATTAGAATGTTACAATGGCTTTATCTCAAAATCGCCAGGCTTAGATATCCGCCTCTAGAGGGGGGGGGGGGGGGGGGGGGGGGGGGGGGGGGGGGTCTACTGGCCCAGGCTGATGTTCGATCCACCCTACGCGCCTGCCAAATACGGAGTGTGTAAAGTACAGTGCGGTGTGCTGCCTCCTTCATATTCATTTGATCCTATGAACTTCCGTGGCCAGATGTAGTTTCCTGGGGTTTATTAGGACTGTAGTAGATAATTATAAAAAAAATGTAATACGTATTTAGGACCATGTTCAAATGCCCCTTCTAATAGCTAAAACTAAAGAAAGCAAGGAATGTAAAACAGCCATCTTTTACTTTCTCTGATAGCAACGTAAAACATGAACCTTGGTTGAAAAAACAAACAAACAAAAAAAGTTGCCCTTTAAAATGATAGCCTGGTGCCTGCATGCGTCGCCTAACAGTCAAAAGCTATTCCTAGCAGCTGGGTATCTCCGTCAGCAGTCCTGCATCCACCCGGCAGTAGTAGTAGTCCCCACAGACCTGCGTTTTTTACTGCAGATTGCTCGCCTGGAAATCGATGTCACCGCGTCATCAATCCTAACCTGTTGGTAAACAACGCTGCCTAGAGCGTTAGCCCTGGTTGGTCGGTTTCCACGGCCCCAGCGATCGATGCGGTTCAGTCAGTATGGCGTAGTTAGTGTGTCATGAGGACAGGGGCGGATTGGCACATATTTTCCCACCGGGACAATTTTGCCTTTGCCAGGCCACCCTGGTTAACCAGATGTAACTCTTTGAGAGCGTAAAAATGAAACCAAATGGACCCTTGCGGGTCCATTTGGTTTCATTTTTACACCCTCAAGAGTTAAAATATTCATCATGTGAATTAGCCCAACTTAGTCTACACGACTAGAGAATGTAGAAGATTAATGGTCATTTTGATCTGTATGTTCCAGGCGAGCATCTAGCACATTCTAGTGCATTTTGGAAGTGCCACTAGTGCATTTTGGATCTTGTCCAGGCCACTAGGTGGCGCAGGCCACCGGGAAAACTCTCTGTACTCCAGATGGCCAATCCGCCCCTGCATGAGGATATTAAACTTGCGAGCCGCTGTGAGTGATGTTATGAGGCTGAGGAATCAGGAGAGGCTTGGGTTAGTTTATACTGGCATACTGTTTAAGGGACAACTTTAGTTGCTTCACCCAAGGTTCGTGTTTTAGATTATTAGAGAAAGTAAAAGACGGGTATTCATTGTTTTACATTATTTGCTTTCTTTAATTTTGGGGTTTTAGCCATGGGATGGATGGGGCATTCGAACATGGTCCTAAATACATATTTGTTTTACAAAAAGAATACAGTCTTAATAAACCCCAGGAAATTACATTTGGCCACAAATGTAACAAACTGCCATATTGAGCATCTGGGTCAGGTATAACCACATATGGATTGTGTAAAGTGCATTGCGGTGTGCTGCCTCCTCCACATTCAGTAGATCCTGTGAACTTCTGTGGCCAGATGTAATTTTCTGGGGTTTATTAGGACTGCAGTAGATAATTTAAAAAAAATGCTTTAAAATTTTGTAAACAAATATGTATTTAGGAAATTGTTTGAATGCCCCCTCTCATAGCTAAAATCCCTAAAACTAAAGGAAGCAAGGAATGTAAAACAATGTAAAACACCCATATTTTTCTTTCTCTAATAACAACCTAAAACATAAACTTGGTTGGAAAAAAAACAAAGTTGTCCTTTAAGACAGCTTTTCTCTGAGAGAGAGAGAATCTTGGATCGATTTTTATTTATTTATTTATTTATTTATTTATTTATTTATTTATTTATTTATTTATTTATTTATTTATTTTTTTATTTATTTATTTATTTTAATTTTAGGTTCTTACTCTTAGCATACAACAGTATCGTACCCAGCGTTTCTCAACGATTTAAGCTGGGGACCGCCCAAAAATGCTATATAATCATAAAGGAAAGTTCATGCATAAACTATAAGCGAAGTGAACTCTCAGGGCTCCATTTACTTTGCCGCTAACCCCCTTATCCCTAGGCTTCGTGGCCTTTGTTTTTTTTTTTTTACTATTTTGAAAAAAACTTTTCAGAGTAGCTCAGCGTGTCAATCTATTGACACCTTTTGAGCTTTTGAACCATTTTAACTATTGAAAAATATATTTTTAAATACTTTAAAAAGGAAGAGAATTTAAGGGATAAGGGGCTTGGCGGTGGCGGAAATTTAAGCATCGATGTCCAATGTAATAATGAGGAAAAACTCATGTAACAGCAACATGAAACATTTACAACACAAACTGTTCTGGCTTGAGGGCTGGCAGTACGGTTGGACAGTTTAACACATGGAATTAAGCATGCAGAACTTGGCCAGATGATTTAGGGTGGAAACCTCATGTACAAAACTATCAAACTATCAATTTCGAAAGCATCAAAAGTAGCAGAACTACCACCTCAAGAAAACATTTCTTAATCATCACGTTTCATAAGCTTTTGGATGTGCCACGTTTGATTATGTTCTGTGTCATCTGTGCTAAGATCAAGTATTATGCTAATTTACAAAAAAAAAAGCCAGGGATAAGACGACAACCGTGATGCTTTCTGAGCCGCAAAGAAGAGCAATTAACACATTATTGCTCATTAACAGAACGGATTCTAATCAAAAGATGGTGATTAAAGGGGAATTCCACTGATTCTAAAGAAATCCATTAACATGGTGAAAATACACCTTGATGATGTCATCAAGATGTTTCACCATGTTCGTGGCTTTCTTCCGACCTCCATTTCTTGGGAACACAGAATGGGGGAACTTTTTTTATTATGTCCACCCAACACCTCTAGGCTGTACTAATGACATATTAGAATGTTGAAAATGGGTGGAATTCCCCTTTAAAGGGAGCTCAGAAGACTATTCAATGGATTTTATTTGTAGTTCTTTAGCAGCCATGTTGAGGACCAACATAGGCGATATAAGCTATGTTGGTCCTCAATATGGCTGCTTAAAGGACTACAAATGAAACCCATGAATACTGTCTGATGGTGGTCTGTTGTGTGACAGACCTGCTGTAAATCTGTATAGGTCCGCCCGGCCAACTGGGCCCGTTCTACTCCATCTATCTCGGGAGTGGGCAATTATTTTCCCCAAGGGGCCAAATGAGATACATAGAATATTGTGGAGGGCCAAAACTAAAGTCTGCCTTATACTAATTTAATTTCAAGATAAAGGTAAGAGTAAGACCAACCATTTTGACACCAGGGCGCTCTATTTATTCAGTATTTGAGCCACAGAGGACAACCATTTGATGACATTAATTTTAGGCCCACAGACCCCAAAACTAAAGATTTATTTTGCTTTTGTCCACAATTCCAGGCTGGATTTGGGAAATCAAACAGTAAAACATACAGATCAAAATGACCATTAATCTTTAACATTCTCTAGTTGTGTAGAATTGGGCTAATTCACATGATCATTTTTACGCTCTCAAAGAGTTACATCTGGTTAAACAACTTTCCATATTTAACTGGAACTCTCTCAAGGACCACTGGTTGAAAACCATGGTACCCTTTCAGGGGCCAGTCAGAGTCAGCCAAAGGGCCACATTTGGCCCCTGGGCCGTATAATGCCCAGGTATTATCTATCTAGTCAGAAATCTTTATTTCGTTATAACTCCCGATCTCAATCAAGGGGCGTTAACACTCTAACTAAAGCGTTCGCCTTTGACAGCCCATCGTTAGTCACGTTAGGCATACAGTAATATGACCTCGCTTTGTTGCAGATCGATCATTTTTACTTTTGGCGGGACTTAACCACGTCTGACTGCCATGTGCGTCTGAAAATCGGTCCGGTTGGAGACAATCCTGGACCCACTGGTTTGACGGTTGCCAGTTGTTCCGGATGCTCATGGTGTTAACAGCCAGCAGCAGACATCAATACAACAAAGGCGAGAGCCAAAAAAAGAAGCCCAAATCGATAAAGAATAAAACAACTTTTTTTTTTTCTCTCAACTGGTTGACCAACTCCTTTGGGGCTCCTTTCCAAACTCTTGGAAAGAATATACTGGCAGACATGGTTCATTTCACCACCACAGACATCCACAGCTTAGGAGTCAGTCCAATGGACTTATATGCAGGGAGTCTGACCGACCTGCGTGTTTTGTTGCATGCAGGGCCAAAAAGCACAGCGGTATTCCATTACGACAAGCTTTGGGAGGCTGCCGTGGAATGGAAGACTCAGAAAAACAGAGGGGCGAAAGCAATCTATTGCGACTGTGATGGCTGTCGCAGCGATTTTATAACCATCGTGACCGCTTGGCATAACAACAGCGTCAGTTTTGTATAACACCCGCGAATGTGTTGCATAGCTGTCGACCGTATTGCATAAAAGTCGCAACGGCTTGCATAATGGTCGAGGTTTAAGGTTAGGTTTAGTTTTTACTGAGCTTATGTTTGGGGCCTGATACACCTAGCAATGTTTTGATCAACATCAACAAGCAACGTCAACTGTCAATGTTGACTCTCCACCTTTCTATACAAAATGATCAACTCCTGGTTGCTCAGAAAAGTCAGATCATTAGCGCCCTCTACTGGTCAACATTTTGGAATCCTCCAATCACAGCCCTCCTTGGCGTCATGTGATCCTTTCTCCCAGACTCCCACAGATAAACTTTTCTGAAAACAACATGGCTGCTGCTGCTGCTGCTTCACTGCTGTGGACAAAAACAAGGATTTTGTAACTTTTATTTCGCTAAATGAACATTTTGAGTTGGGTGGCTGTTGTGGTGAAAATGATTCGATGCAAAACTTTTTTTTTTCTGAGAGTGTACAAATGGAACCAAATGGACCGCTAGGGTCCATTTGGTTCACATTTGTACACTCTCAGGAAAAAATAAAAATGGGTGGAATTCCTCTTAAAGGCCCTGCTACACTAGCAATATTTTGATCAATATCAACTAGCAATGTCAACATCAACGGGCAACATGATGAGATACATGGCAACAGGCAACACCTCCCATTAAAAGGGGAATTCCACCCATTTTCATTTTTTCCTGAGAGTGTACAAATGTGAACCAAATGGACCCTAGCGGGTCCATTTGGTTCCATTTGTACATTTTAAGGCCACACATCACAGCCAAACAAACGGTGGGGGCTCACGAGGACACGGCACACGAAGCTGAGCGCCTCCTTCGCGTCTACAGCTAATGTCATACCCGTCGCGCGTGCATACGCCCCCCAAACGTGTCCGCCCCTCAGTCGGCGGGCAACGAGGCCGGCAGGGGCGAGGGGAAGGGAGGGGAGGAGGGGGATTAAAATACGACAATGACAGCTATAAAGTACGAACACACCTTGTAAAAACAGACGTCCTAACAAGGTGGAATCTGTCGCTGTCAGGCTCAGGTTGTTAAACTCTGCTGGGGATTCGCATTACTAAGACACAAGGGCGGGTATTTATGCCAACTGTGCAGTGTTTAGCTTAATCTGATGCAATGTTTGAATCAGAGTGAGTGTGTGTGTGTGTGTGTGTGTGTGTGTGTGTGTGTGTGGGGGGGGGGGTGTCGGGGGGGCACGCACAGGTGTGTGTGTGTGTGTGGGAAGTGGATGCATGAGAGAGTGAGAATGAGGTAGTGACAAGTCCCTCACACCTCCCCGAATGTAATTTTCGCAAATCTCACATCAAGGTTTTTTCGCGAGCAATCCTTCACAGCCCGACAGACAAATAACTTTATTTTAGCGAATGTACGCAGTGTGATTTTTCTGACGATGGAGCTGTGAATTTTTTCTATTTTTTTTTCCCATCGTCGTACATGTTTAGAGTAAGGGTTGACAGTACTACTTACGGTGTAAAACAAATCTTAAATTTTATATCCATCATGTCATATTTAAGCCTAAATTTCAGCCCCCTAAATATGTTTTCTATTGAAAAGTGATGGGGGCAGTGTTTCCCTGGGGGGATGACGTCACACACATCTGATTGGTCCTTGATTACAAGGACCAATTAGAATGCGACTTAAACACACAAAGGATGATGTGTTAATTGTGTTGCTAAAGCAAGCCTTTGTTCTGCGAAACGGCAGAACGTCTCAGAGTGAAGCGCAATGGCCTTATGTCCATCCATAAAATAATAAAACGATAGTCCTAAATACACACAATGCACACAGAGATAGCTATTTAACCCAAGTATAGCGACCGCTCAGTAGTTGCTGCAGTGAAAACACTGTAGTAGACGACTCTAGTAGAATAATATCGGGGGGTGTGAATAAATCGTCATTCAGCGATTTTCCCCTCGGCAATTGCCGATGGGGGGGGGGGGGGGCTTCATCGTCCAAACCTAGTACCAGCAGTGACCACCAGTCAAATGAAAAAGTTACATACTGTATACCTTTAAAAGCTTTTGTTCACAGTGTTTGGAGTGAATGCAAAACGGTGCCACAATAGTGTATTTCTATGGAGATCTATGGAGATCTATGGAGATCTATCGAGATCTTTGCCACTCAAGTCACTCTGGAGCCAGAGGACATGTCACGCCCCCACGTGCATGCTCTCCACACCAACTATAAGGCTATAGATACAATAATATGCAATAAAGGTCATATTTCAGACAAATTAGATATAGACAACCCCAACCCCACATCAAAACAAACAAACAAAAAAAACATAGTGCTCCCTTGCATTATAAATCTTGTACTGAACTCTTTTCCCTACTTTTCTGCTCCCTTTTTTTCCCTTTATTGTCTAGTTTTCAATCAATCATTTAACACGCCTCATGCTGCACAAAAAAAGCAATGCGCTTTTGCAACAGCATCATACTTTCACGCTTAAACAGAATCGCACATGAGCAGAATGCGTTGCTGTTGTTTCAGCAAAACAATTACATTTCAGCCAACAATTAGGAAAAAAAAAAAAACACACGCCGAGCTGAAACTTCGACGAACGCCAAGAACCCTCGCCCTGCGGCGGATTGCAGCGACGGTGGCCATTCCACAGCCAATGTGTGTTTCTTTTTCTTTCTTTTTGGTCGGGAGAAGAAAGCTACTTTACATTCCCCTGAAGTTGCGCTCGGAGGCAGCCAGCTGAGCTATACAAAGCTTTCCAACTTAGACTTAACGATGTGACTCAGTGAAATAAAGAACCTTTGATCGCTGGCGAAAGTGGGAGGATCAGCATCGACACCGCCGCGACGGTGGGTGGGCGTTTCGCTCTGAGACGGCGCCGTTTCGCAGAACAAAGGCTTGCTTTAGCAACACAATTAACACCATAAATAATGGTTTAAGCGACTTTAGCAGGAGCAGCAATGTCTATTAGACCGGTCGAGTAGCTGTGCACACATCCCTTTCTTGGCATTAAAGGGAA
Source organism: Benthosema pterotum (assembly GCA_039105355.1). Lineage (NCBI taxonomy): Eukaryota > Metazoa > Chordata > Actinopteri > Myctophiformes > Myctophidae > Benthosema > Benthosema pterotum. The sequence continues at coordinate 4,310,438 of CM076976.1, read as the reverse complement.
AGTCCACCCATTTTCAACATTCTAATATGTCATTGGTATACCCTAGAGGTGCTGGGTGGACATGATAAGAAATTTCCCCCATTCTGTTTTCCCCAGAAATGGAGGCCTGAAGAAAACCACTAACATGGTGAAACATCTTGATGACATCATCAAGATGTATTTTCACCATGTTATTGGATTTCTTTAGATGTTGAAAATGGGTGGAATTCCCCCTTAAGGACATTATTTGACTGTTAATATTTGATAGGCCGATATTATTTGATCCCACCAGATGAGTAGCGATTTCCATTTTGGTGTTGGATCTGTATATGTATATGTAGGCTGAAAAATAAAATATGATTGCTGATTGTGATTTTTGGGGGGTTTGAGATCAATCAATTAATTAATTCATGCATACAAATGGCACTCTGGACCAAATGGGGGTGCTATAGGGTGGCAAAATTAAGGACACCTAAGGAATTAACCATCATAGCTTAGTTTTAACTTCGCTTTTATTTCATTTCCATCCGAGGTAAAAAAAAAAAGGTAGTCGACAAACACTAAACTACCCTGGCGGGCTTCAGAGTTAGACGTATGCAGATTCTGCACCGGCAGCTCTGGCAGCTTCTTTGATGAAACGGGGTTACGTTAACTCTACACTTTGATGCCAAAGCCGCGTTTGTACTTTTTTTTTCCTCTTCTCAACTCTGTTTTGAATGCCGAACTTTTAACTTGTGACAGTCTTTCTACCTTGGTGGCATATTGATAGCTTCACTTACATCCATCACTGCTGCTGCTGCTGAGATAAGCACGCAAACACACACACACACATGCACGCACACACGCACACAGACACACACACACACACACACACACACACACACACACACACACACACACACACACACACACACACACACACACACACACACACACACACACACACTCCGAGAGCAGAGGACGTGCCTCAGTGAGTCAACCCTCACACCGAGGGAGAGAGAGTGCAACCGACCGTGACTGCATGTCTCTCTCTCTCTCTCTCTCTCTCTCTCTCTCTCTCTCTCTCTCCCTCTCTCTCTCTCTCTCTCTCTCTCTCTCTCGATACACGCCGATTATTTAAACAGTTCATTGGATTCTGACACTTATTTAGTTATCACATCACAATATAGTTTAGGTTATTTTAGACCTGTTCTAACTAACAGAATAAGAGATGAAGAGATAGATGAAGAAATTATTAAACAATGCATTTGATGAGCTGCTGATTAGCCTGCTATCCAAATTCAAAATGAATTAATTGAAGCACCTCATGGTGTCTCTCTAAGGCTCATTCTGGCTGCACACATTAAAGGTATGCAATCAGCATTGATTAAAGAATAGCTACACACATGTTTTCAGTCAAAAAGGAACCATACTCTTCTGCTGTGTTGTTATTGATACTCTAAGCATTGTTATGTATCATAGTTTACTTTGCGGATTGGCCATCTGGAGTACAGGGAGTTTTCCCGGTGGCCTGCGCCACCTAGTGGCCTGGACAAGATCCAAAATGCACTAGTGGCACTTCCAAAATGCACTAGAATGTGCTAGATGCTCGCCTGGAACATACAGATCAAATGACTATTAATCTTCTACATTCTCTAGTTGTGTAGACTAAGTTGGGCTAATTCACATGATGAATATTTTAACTCTTGAGGGTGTAAAAATGAAACCAAATGGACCCGCAAGGGTCCATTTGGTTTCATTTTTACGCTCTCAAAGAGTTACATCTGGTTAACCAGGGGTTAACCCCCCCCCCCCCCCCCCAGGTGGCCTGGCAAAGGCAAAATTGTCCCGGTGGGAAAATATGTGCCAATCCGCCCCTGGTATGTATCATAGTTTACTCTGCAGTTGCTATTGTGCATGTGCAACTAGGAGCTGGTTGTAAGGGAAGAGAGATGGCTCACCTATCTTGATTTTAGTTAGACTTAACAACGGAAAAACTATAGGCTGGACCCAGCCTTCAATCGACACCTTAAAAAAATGCTACCTTGTTTTTTTTCCCCCTGCGATTCAAGGACTGGAGTCGCTCCCTCCGGTGTTGTCAGTATTAGTTAAAAATCCAACTACAGCACCTGATGACAATCAACAGTATCAAACAACAAACGTGGCACGTGGCACTATTTTGATGGTTGTTATGAACCCATCACTGAAAACTGACGCTTTGATCCCAGAAACCACTGTGGTGGAGAGAGACTTCAGTCTTAATAATGAAGTGAAATAAAATGACAATTCAGACTGAGCTCAGGCTATAAAAAATATGTTAAGTGGCAAAACATGCATCCCTGATAATTAAAAACACACACACACACACACACACACATACACACACACACACACACACACACACACACACACACAACACACACACACACACACACACACCACACACACACACACACACACTCACACCGGTAATCAGTTGCTGGTCTGATCAATCGGATACTAAATTAGTTGAATAACCGATTTGATTACGATGAATCTATGCATCGTTGCAAGTCCTAGTGTTCTTTTTTTAACCGTTGAGTGTGTATGCAGATGGCGCCTGAACGGGCGTTTGGTTCCAGCTGTACACTGTCAGGAGTTATGAATGGTTGCTGACTGGCACAAACCCCATCCATATTTCACTGTTTAAAAAAAAAGAAAAGAAACAATCTCGCAAATGAATGCCCTAATTTGTCATACTGTGGTGTCACACAACAGTTGCAAAAAAAAGAAACAAAGAAAAGCATAACAACTAAATTTTTTTTGGACATGTTGTTCTTTTTTTCCCTGAATGTTTCGGATCATAAGGTTTTCAACCGAGCACAACCGGAGTGTTTGATGAACGAGACGCTCCATTTGGTTCCATCTCTGCGCTAAACAGTCTACGAAGTGAAATGTCTCAGAGTGCCAGCGAAAGCAATCCTCGACCATGACGGCCGTCGCGACGTTTTTTTTTTTTTTTTTTATATAACCCCCATGGCCGTTTAGCATAACACTAGTGACTGTTTTGCGTAACAGTCGCAGCTGTTTTGCATAATAGTTGACCGTTTTGAATAAAAGGCACGACCGCCTTGCATAACAGTCACGACCATTTTGCATAACAGTTGAACGTTTTCCCTGCTCAACCTCACCCCTAACCCTAAACATAACCTCAGTAAAACCTATGCGTAAACCTAACATTAACCCTCAACCAATACTCTTATGCAAGACAGTTGACTGTTATGCAAAATGACCGACTGTTATTCAAAAACAGTCACGAATGTTATGCAAAACCATCGCTATTATGCAAAACGGTAGTGACGGTTATAAAACCTCTGCGACGGACGTCGCAGTCGAAGGTTGCTTTGTCCCCCTCCCCTAAATGAAAGTGAATTGACTGTGCGACAAGAAGGAGCTCTTTAGCACAGCGGCCAGCGCACGTCGTCCATTATTATTGATGAAAGGAAAAGGAGAGAGCTTGCAGGCCGACCGAGGGGGGGGGGGGGGGGAGAGAGAGAGAGAGAGAGAGAGAGCTGAAACTAATCTTCCCAAATTAGAATCTGCCGCTCATAATTATGCCAGCAAACTTAATTATGTTCCAACAG
>CM076976.1:4244357-4301857 GCA_039105355.1 Benthosema pterotum | reverse complement strand
TAGTTTTAGAGGGCAAGTATAATGTTTTAGGGGTTTTAGCTATGGGAGGGGTCATTCGAATATGGTCCTGAATACATATTTGTTTACAACAACAAAGTGGTTTCTTTTTTATTATCAACTACGGTCCTAATAAACCCCAGGAAATTGTAACTGCCCACAGAAGTTCACGGGAGGCAGCACACCATACTGCACTTTATACACTCCATATTTGAGCTGACTCAGAGGCTCACTATGGCAGTTTGTCACATTCAGTAGATCATTTGTGGCCAGATGCAATTTCCTGGGGTTTATTAGGAATGTAGTAGATAATGACACTTACAACTTTTGTAAACAATTATGTGTTTAGAGCCATGTTCGAATGCCTCCTCCCATTGCTAAAATCCCTAATGCTAAAGAAAGCACAAAATGTAAAAACAATTAACACCCATCTTTTAGTTTCTCTAATAAGAACCTAAAACATGAACCTTGTTTGAAAAAAAAAAGTTATATTTGGAGAGAGAGTGAAATAATTTCCTGACGCCTCACTCAGTAGTACTTGAGTAAATGTATGCTTGTACACCACTGCTAATTTCTCTCACGCGACTGCGAGCTGGCGCTCGTATCGGTTACCTCTGTTCGTCCTCTCTGGCTTTGAACTGCAGATTGTTGGGGGGGGTTTGTTGGCACGGCGGCCATGCCAAGCCCCCGCTGTGCTTCCTGGTTATCGGAGCAGCGAACTCCCGCGCACCTGTCCAGAATTACTAAGCACTAAAGTTTGGCTGCGCTTCAATGGAAACAATGTTCAAATACGTGCCCCCGTTCACTGACACACTGGTGGCTGAGCTTCAGTGGAAAATAACAATGTTCAAAAAATGCAGGCACCTCGATTCACCCTGCTATGTCAAGTCCCATCAGTGTTTTTTTTTTTCTTCCCTCTACTTCACACCCATTGGTTGCCATTTCATCGTGGTTGAAAAAAAAAATCCTCATTCTCCATCAGCTGCTATTGAAATAACGTGCTTTTCAGTTGCTTCGTATTGATATTCTGTCCATTCAATTCTTACTTTACGTCGGCACAAAAGAACAACCAACTGTTTCAACATGAATTCACCATAAATGGCACAACAAGGCAGGACGTCTGGAAGTCGATGGAAACGATCGCTCACATCCGATTCACTACAAACGGCTAGCTAGCTATCATACTGAATACTAGAATGTTGGAGGTGGCCAAATATAATAGTATCAGGTAATAGAAGTGTCAGCGGCAACTGGAGGACGAAACATTTCAGTTCAGCGTAATAATATCTTTCTCCTGCATTTTTTTCCACCATAAGTAAATGGGCAAATGTATTCATCGCCGGGAGAGGAAACTCTGTTTCTTTAAAGACGAGTAAAAATGTGTGCACAGCTTGCTAGAATGGTATAATACTTTTAGGGGAGCCAGATCCCTTGGAGGCGTTCCTTCCAAAGACCCTTCAAAAAAACTAGTACCATATATTTACCGGTATATATATTTTTTTAAATTATGTTTTTTAGCCTTCCACAATTGTATTGTGGCACCACATTCCATGTTGCTCTGATGGCGAGATTTTGTGTGACATATAGGCATTGGCCAGAAACGCATTATTTCCCTTGGGAGGTTCGGGTGGGGGTTGTAGTTATCTGACCAATGGTATATTTGACTAAAAGCATGCACCCCGCTAAAATGCATGTGTAGTATTACGCGGAAGCGGGGATCGAACCCGGGACTCCCTCTCGTCAGTCCAACGCACAACCAGGTCGCGCCAATAGGGCTGAGCCCGATTGGTGGAGCTGTTGTGGCTGGCTCATGGCTGGGTGCTACACATGCACAAACAAATACAGTTTAAGTTGCTCCTAAATGTACTCTCTTCTTTTAAGACCTACTGCACAACGTGATAAATGGGACACATTCTCTCAAATGTGCGGCATGGGACCTACAGGACTAATGTTGGCATCAGAAGCGGAGTCCATGCATGGGACGCGCTGCTTACCTCCATTACCGTACATTTAACAGCGGGTGGCGGTGCACACAATAAGGGTGTTATTATTTGTCTGTGGGAACGGCGACTACCGATGATAGCAGGGCGAAAGATGTGCTATTCAAAAAGTAGCCTAGCGCACATCGTTAAAATTAATACATGAATACTTTTTGATGACATTGTCCGGCAAACGCCGCAATCAAATTCATGTGTGGCATGCATGTCATTTGTGTCATTTGTTATAACTCCTCGCAGATGCTAATTGGGATCATGTTTGTGATTAGTTGCATAAAGCACAGAGTTTGCATTGGTGTGGTTAATTAGGGATTCTAGTGCCCTATTCTTTGCTTGTTTTTTTTTTCTTCTCTACTATTTGATTTTGATTTTACTTCAAATAGGCGAGTTGTGAAGTTTCAATATGGTAAATCTTGGTATGGTATAGTTTATTCTTTAATCCCCGAGGGGAAACATGTTTTGCCACCAGAGAGAGCACAGATAACACAAGCAAATAACAACATGCAGTACAAAACGGTTACATAACAGAAAGTCACATATAAATGACATAAATGAAACAAATACTGTAACAACAACATACAGTAGGAAGTCACACAAATAACAACAGCGCACAATACAAAGTCACACACAAAGACATGAGGGAGTTCGTAAAGAATTTAAAGTAGGGGAAGTGATTTCACTTTTGTCAGATATCACCCCAAAAAAAAAAAATTCTGTTAAAATGCTCTATTATAAGGTGTGGAAACCACATATGGAGTTTCCCCCTCCCCCACGTTAGCAGAGGAGCTAATAAAAGTTCCCCAGGTTGCCACCAATTCTCCTCCAATCAGGAGCGAGCAGCAGATTCACATAGTGTAGCTACTGTTGGGGGCCCCTAGTGCACCAGGCTGGTACTACACCATGAATTTCAAATCACTTCCCCTACCTTTAAGGACAGCAGGCGCAAAGGATTTTCTGTATCGCTCCGTAGAGCGAGAAGACATGCGAGGTCTGTTGCTAAACGAACTTCACAGAGCATTAAAAAAAATATTGTAAAGAGGATGGCTTTCGCACAAAAGAATTGAATTTAGTTCAGCCCTTGTTCGCCTGGCAATAGTAGTCACCAGGGGATCTATAAGGGAAGGCCACAGCGTGTAAAAAAAGGACGCTAGCAAGGATACCCTTATAGCAGGGGTTTTCAACAGGTGGCCCAGGGACCACCAGTGGTCCCTGAGAGGGTTGCAGGTGGTCCCCAGCTAAGTTGGTTAACCAGATGTAACTCTTGAGAACGTAAAAATGAAACCAAATGGACCCGTGCGGGTCCATTTGGTTTCATTTTTACGCTCTCAAGACAGGCTAGAATTGTGGGCAAAAGCAAAGAGAAGTCTTTAAAGGGGTATTTCACTTTCAAAAAAACCTTTGGTCATTTTATGGTCTACTCAGCCTCATGTGAACACACCAGACAGTTTATAAGTTACTCCTTTCTGTATTTAGATATTTGATGTTCATTAATCTGCCGGAACGTCCTTCCTATACAAACCCATTATAACTTAAAACTCACTCACTGTCATTAACCATGACAGATTATTCGACAAATTATTTTTTCTGGTGACTGATATTGTCCTCCTAATACGTGATAGGGCCGTGGAATTGCATCTACAGTTTTCATTTATTTTTAAAATATTGTTTTGGAAAATGTAGCCGCCTTGGGAATACCCACCCAAATGAATAAAACAATATTTTAAAAATAAATAAAAACTGTAAATGAAATCCCACAGCTCTCACGTAGGGTTTTAGCGTGGATGAAACTATAGAACCCCGATGTTGGACTGGATGTGCGACCAAAGTATAAATCGGCCATTAAATAAAAAAACAAGATTCTCTTGTCTCTTCAGTTAGTTAACTCAACTCGGGCGAGATAATTAAGCTCTCCATTGTAGGTTATTTTTGCCTTGCCCCGAGAAAATCGGAACAGAGGCATCATGGTGGCCTAGTTGGAAAACATCTGTCTGCCCCTACACACGCACGCACACACGCACACACACACACACACACACACGCACACAACACACACACACGCACACACACACACACACACAACACACACACACACACACACACACACACACACACACACACACCACACACACACACACACACGGCAGTGAAAAAAGAAAGTAAAAAAAAGAAAGAAAAAGTAACAAGTAAAAGTTTCAATAGTGAAACGTAGAATACAAGTACGAGGCCAGAACTCAAAACATACTTGAAGTAGTAGTAATAACTGAACTATTCGGATCCGAGGTGTATAAATGAAAGTACTTGGAACTCATGGAAATACTTCAGTAAAGTAAAAACAATATCAGAAAATGTTATGTATAGTAGCCCTAAAGCCTTATTTCCACCATGGCAACAGAAGCACGCTCACTAACTATGTTTGATTGATAAAGATCTTTGGCAGTGGCGGTAATTGTGTTAAGAGTGATATTGTTATTGTGCAGCAGCAGAAGAAAAATATCCATTGTATTTCATACATGTTTAAACATCATTTCTGAAACATAGCGACTTTTTCAATCATAAATATTTGGTCTGTGGGGCTATAATACATTACTCTGTGCTGAGACAAACAAATACAATTTGTATCATATATATATTTTTTTGCTTTATGGGGACTTTACGGATGATATATCGTCTCGATAAGGAAAATATCTAGCATACATACCAACGTGTGAAATACTGTGGGTATCGTGCAGACATAGTGCACCGGCCTATCCAGGGCGGATGTAACATTTCCCAATTGGGGGGGGGGGGGGGGGGGGGGGGGGGGCGCAGGATAAAATGGTATGGGGGCGGCTTCATTGCCTGTGGCGTGAAGGAAGTCCCTCCATATCATTGTCGGTTACAGGACTATATTGGGCAAAGTAAGCATCAATAATAACATCAGTTGTTGTTGCGGTTGCAACAGACACGCAGCATGCATAAAGCTAAAGGTCTGACTCGGAGAGTTTTCTGTTTTCAATGATGAAATGCTGTTGGTTTAGTGGTGACACAGCTGTAGTTAGTTAGTAGCAGTAGTAAGGTAAGGTAAGGTAAGGTAGTTTTATTTATAGAGCACCTTGTCAATTGTCACAAAGTGCTTTACAATGGCAATATAGAAAAAGAACATACAAATAAAAACGAGAACAGAGAAGCAAGTAGTAGTAGTGTTTCATATCATTTTAATCATAAGCACTTTAATTTGAAATATCTTGGGTTGTTTTGCATGCCATCGTGTTGGGGCAGACTGGGCATTTAGGGGGGGCATTGCCCCCCCATGCCCAAGCCTAGATCCGCCCCTGGGCCCGTCTCCTCTCAGATTTCTTCAGATTCTTTGTTGTGGCTGTGCTGTTGCACCATTGGTGCCACAGCAGCACGTTTGTAGGTATATGCTGAAAGCAGCTCTTCTCTCTCTGTATCATTTATATGCTGACCAGGTTTCCCAGAGTCCCACCACCACACAGCCCGCATGACGAAACCCATTAAAAAGCCATTGCATATGAATTCAATTTGCAATATCACGCTGAATCACGCTGATTATTATTATTTTTTTTTTCATAATCTTTCCCCCCATCCTGGGGGTCTATCCTTCACTCCTACGCTGTAAAGCAGGGGGTTTCAACATTTTGATGTTGTTTGTTTCAGCACCACACACCCCAAAACTATTTTTATTTTTATTTTTTTGTTTTGTCCCAATTCATCCAGCGAAGTTCATTAGGCCGAGGGCAGAAGTTTTATTTATTCCCCTTATTTTCAATCAGTAATTCATTCTGTCCTTTAAATCTGCACTCTCCATGTCAACTTCCTAGCAGACAGCAGTGTTTATTTAGTCATTCATCATTGCATATCAATCATTATTTCTCCTCCTTCTTTCATCTCTCTCTCCTCTGCTCTCCCCTCTCAGTCATGCTGTCAGCTCAGTCACACCCACATTCAATCATGTGCCCTATATAAGCAGTCTATTCTTTCTCCCTCTCCTCTCTGTCTCTTCCTCTAAGCTGACTCTGTCCTGTTGATCAGATATGTGTTCAAATTTCCTCCACCTCCCCGGCCTCCTCCCTGTGGCACCAGTTCCGAGTACATGAGTCTCTGATTAATCATGATTTAAGGGTTGTAACTATTGTGGTATCTAGTTCTGTTATGGTATCCATGTTACTGTGGACTATGATATTTTCTGTATCCATGTAGTTCATGCATTTTGGATAAATGTTGTAATGTCTCATGTCAGTCTGCACTGGATACGATGCTCACGTGTTAATGTCTTGTATCTTACTGTACCTTGGCTCTGCTCAGGGGGGTTGTTGATATCTCAAGCTGTGTCTTGATGCACAGATAATCGGAGATATCAAATGTGATATCAGACCTATGACTAAGTTCATAGATCGTCTGATATCACATGAGCAAGAGCCATGCCGCCATACAAACATGCAAAAGCTTTGCAATAAATGGTCTATGGTCAATCTTATTCTGAGCCGAAGTGTGTCAATGAACTGGATTTGGGAAACAAAACAGTCAAACATGCAGATCAAAATGACCATTAATCTTCTACATTCTCATTCATTGAAATTTTTAACTCGTGAGAGTGTGAAAATGAAACCAAATGGACCCGCAAGGTTCCATTTGGTTTCATTTTTACATTCTCAAGAGTTACACCTGGTTAACCAACTTAGCTGGGGACCACCTGGAACCCTCTCAAGGACCACTGGTGGTCCACGTGTGGTGTGCTGCCTACTTCACATTTAGTAGATCCTGTGAACTTCCATGGCCAGTTATGTTAGGGGCAGATTGGCACATATTTTCCTGGGGTTTATAAATACTATAATTAAGGAAATGTCTGTCTGTCTGAATGTCTGTCTGAATGTCTGTCTGAATGTCTGAAGCGAGCATAACTCATCACTGGCTCATAACAGTAGGAAGAGACTGAGGAAGCCCTTTTTTCAAATTAACAAATTGTTGATTAATAATGAATTTATTGTGAATTAAATTTCCCCATTCGCTTAACATTGGCAATTCCCTTTTCAGCCACAGGGGGCAATGCAAAGGCAAAACACACAAACACACACACACACACACACACACACCACACACACACACACACACACACCACACACACACACACACACACACACACACACACACACACACACACACACACACACACACACCCCCACACACACACACACACACACACACACTTTATGACTGGCCATTGCAGTGTCTGTGCGTGTGCATTAAAGCAATCCTTCATCAAATCCTTCATCACATTACCCACACAGTGAGTACATCATTTGGTGTTCATATATTCACAACGGTAAGGCCCTAGTAGATAATAAAAGAGGAATCACTTTGATATTGTGTAAAGAAATACAGCATTTAGGACCATGTTCGAATGCCCCACTGTCATAGCTAAAATCCTAAAACTAAAGAAAGCAAGGAATGTAAAACAATTAATACCCATCTTTTAGATGCTCTAACTATCTCTTTGTCTCTAAACAAAGTTGTCCTTGAAACCATAATCCATGCAGACGGTCAGGCGTCAGGGCGGATTGGCACATATTTTCCCACCGGGACAATTTTGCCTTTGCCAAGCCACCCTGGTGGGGGCAGCTGGTTAACCAGATGTAACTCTTTGAGAGCGTAAAAATGAAACCAAATGGACCCTTGCGGGTCCATTTGGTTTCATTTTTACACCCTCAAGAGTTAAAATATTCATCATGTGAATTAGCCCAACTTAGTCTACACAACTAGAGAATGTAGAAGATTAATGGTCATTTTGATCTGTATGTTCCAGGCGATCATCTAGTGCCACTAGGTGGCGCAGGCCACCGGGAAAACTCCCTGTACTCCAGATGGCCAATCCGACCCTGTCAGGCGTTGTCTTTGTGTGTCTGGAATTTGTGTGTTTTTAGGGAGAAACAGGAATGAACTTGCTTGCTCTATAGGGTTACTTTATAACAATGAGGACAAAAGGGAAGTATAGGGCAGTTGAAAGGAAACAAAGACAGACAAATTGCTATCTTCTTTCTCCAGCGTTCCTGCGTCTCTCTTGTTCTGTGGTTTTAATGTGTGGCGGAGACACAGTGACCGTAGCATTCTGGGAAAGGATGACACAGCTAGCACACTGACACCGCATGATTCTTCTTTTATGTTTTTTTTTTTTTTTTTTTTTTTTTTTTTTTGTATTCTCCACCACTTTTACAGTTTTTGAAGTCAGCAGTTTTGTGTTGTCCCTGTTTTCTTTCACCTTGTGTGTGTGTGTGTGTGTGCGTGTGCGTGTGCGTGTGCGTGTGTGTGTGTGTGTGGTGTGTGTGTGTGTGTGTGTGTGTGTGTGTGTGTGTGTGTGATATAGTGAAAGCAGCTGGCATACAAACTGTACGTTAACACACTGTGAGCTAATGGATCCTCTGTATAGACAAACAAACAAAAACAAAAGATGCCCAAATATTACTCAAGTGGTTACTGAAAGTAGCCAACCAACACGTAGTGAGTTATCACCTTGTCTATACTTCACCTATTTTTGCAGAATTGTATTGTTTGACAATACCACCATGACATCCAGAAATGGGACGCTCTAGGGCAGGGCTGGGCAATTATTATTTTTCCAAAGGGGGCAAATGAGATCCATAAAATATTGTGGAGGGACCAAGCCTAAAGGCTGAACTAAAGTCTACGTAATATTAGTTATAATTTCAACATAAAAGTAAGAGTAAAACCGACCAGTAAGAGTAAAAGTAAGAGTAAAACCAAGCATTTTGACACCAAGGCCCTGTATTTATTCAGTATTTGAGTCACAGAGGAGACCCACCCATTTCATGACATTTTAGCCCCACAGACCCCAAAACTAAAGATTTATTTTGCTTTTGTCCACAATTCCAGGCTGGATTTGGGAAACAAAACAGTCAAACATACAGATCAAAATGGCCATTAATCTTCCACATTCTCTAAGTTGTGTAGACTTGGGATAATTCACATGATGAATATTTTAACTCTTGAGAGTGTAAACATGAAACCAAATGGACCCGCAAGGGTCCATTTGGTTTCATTTTTACGCTCTCAAAGAGTTATATCTGGTTAACCAACTTTCCATATTTAACCGGAATTCTCTCAAGGACCACTGGTGGTCCACGGGCCGTTTAGAGTCAGCCAAATGGCCGCATTTGGCCTCCGGGCCGCATAATGCCCAGGTATGCTCTAGGGTCCACATGTGGATAGCTGTAAGATCATCTCAGGCCAAATGAACTCACACTGACTCAAGATGATGCGTATGCACGTACACAAGGGACATCGGTTCCATAAACAGCGTCTTATTGGCCTCATGGTCACCGGCAAGAAACCTTGTACATCCCCTACTGTCAGTTTAAGGAAAATACAAAAAAACCTGCCTAATTCCAGTAGAGCCAGTGCAGTTATTATTAGTCACAAGCCCTAGGCAATACTTCTGCCTGGTTCAATACTTTAAAACACTGTTGTGAGGCATCTGCTGTCTTTGTTACGCTTTTGTGTGGAAGTGACGAAGTATGCGTTTATAAATAGAACAAATGATGCTATCTATATCTATATCTATATCTATATGGAGTGAATCTGTACCATGATGTCCTGTGTGACAGGGACAGATTTGATTTGATGGAAAATAAGTTGTTCCTGTCAAGTATTATCAAGTAGACGGTTTTGAGGTTCAGCAGTTCCTAAAATGAGCTACCGAGGGTGACCTTTGCAGGGCTTCATCCATTTACACGATTGAGCCGACTGAGAGAACGTTGGAAGCAAGCAGATTGCGGTCGTCTTTGAGACACCACTACCATCATCATCACAGTGCCGCTTCCTTGAATTGCATCCCAACTATCCATTATCTCATCTCATCTCATCTCATCTCATCTCATCTCATCTCATCTCATCTCATCTCATCTCATCTCATCTCATCTCATCTCATCTCATCTCATCTCCGCTCAGTGCGGCTCGATTCTGTATCAGAATTTTCATGCAATTTGGCGTGCATTGCGCGTCTCGCAGCGCAAAAACACCAAATTTACTAGACCGGTGCTTTACCCTGAAGACTGAGGAACACTATAGGAAATACAGTAGTAAGGCACGCAAGACAGGGCATCTCACATGAACAGTCTCTTCTAACACCCTAGGAAATAACCGTGAGGATTATACAACTCCAACTGGAGCGATACAGAACCGGGCATCTATGATGTAACGCATGAGTGAAAACCAGGAGCACATATAGCAATAGCAAATAAAGAAGTTCACAGAACACACCAACATCTTGAGAAATATTCACTAGATCAGGGCTTTTCAACAGGTGGTCCGGGGACCACCAGTGGTCCCTGAGAGGGTTCCAGGTGGTCCCCAGCTAAGTTGGTTAACCGGATGTAACTCTTGAGAGTGTAAAAATGAAACCAAATGGACCCTTGCGGGTCCATTTGGTTTCATTTTTACACTCTCAAGAGTTAAAATATTCATCATCTGAATTAGCCCAAGTCTACACAACAAGAAGATGGACAAAAGCAAAAGAAATCTTTCGTTTTGGGGTCTGTGGGGCTAAAATGTCCTCAAGTGGTGGTCCGTGGCTCAAATTCTGAAAAAAAAATGGTGGTCCCTGGCATCAAAAAGGTTGAAAACCCCTGCACTAGATCATCAGTGTGACAAGACCAAAACAATAGACCTTGCAGTAAGCCCCGCCCTCTTTCCAGCGTCCAACCACGGGTCGGACACTTTCCCACCGGGCTCATTCATTCCAATGTGAATATAATGGACACATTGCACATTAAATACTGGTTCACTTTTGCAAGCAGACCTTCAAAATCTCTTCCAAATCCGTCAACAAGGTCTGCTGTATGCAGTGGAATAATGTGTGTGGCATTTCTTGTTTTATGACAAACCTCGCAACTACTGGTTGAGAGGTTTGTCAATCAACATGTTATGATTAGCTGTGATTGACGCTGATTGGCGTCACGTTTCAAGCTTGTGGGATCAACTTAGCACGGCAATTTACAAAAAAAGGCAGTTTAGGTCTGACAAAGCGACGATAGTGAATGTTGCAGCCAGAACCCAAGCAGGTACTTCAATTCAGGGTAAATGATAAATGAGGAATTCTAATGAGCTTGGGGAGACATTAAAAAAATAATAACATAGATGTAGTCTGAAAAAAAAAAAAAATCTACAAAGTCCTCTTAAATACGATGCTTGGGGATCGTTTGAGAGATGAATTCCTTCTTTTCCCTCTCATCTGTCATGTGGAGGCAGAAATGTGTTTTAAATTATTCGGGGCTCTTGAGCCGCCGTACCATTGTCTTTTAAAAAAATATATTTTCACTTCAGAGGATCTGAAATGATAAAATACATAAAATGTGATAATGCTACATTATAGAACAGAGCCAGCCACTGTGCTATGCTCTCGCACACACACACACATGCGCACACACGCGCTGCAAAGCCTTTGAAATGGGAACACACATGTCCTCCCTGTGTCCCCTAGGGTAGATAGATACCCTCACGGTCGTGGGCGCAAAATTATTTTGCTGGCTCTCCAGCTTGGACTCCTCATGCATTGAAGGAAGCATGAGGTCAGTCCGCTGCCTCCCCACGTTGGTGGAGGGTGTGTAGCGCGGCCAGGATCACATTAGGAATTGGCACTGCAAATAAATCACCGCTTCTAAACGAACATTTCCTATTCGAAACGTATCTCTGCATAAAAGAGAAAAGCGTAGACACACATAACATAACACCGTGTGATGAGGCCGTGGAGGAGGCGGTACGGTACGGTACGGTACGGGGCTGCAATTAATTCACAACAACAAACTGATCACGCAGCTATTTGTGTCATCGATTGGCAAACTGCAACCAGAAGAGAGAGAGAAAAGCCAATGTGTTATTGATCTCTAGAAAACAGCAACTAGGGCGCTCTTTTCACCTTCTGTACTGTACATGCAAACCGGCTCAGTGGCCTTGTGGCAGGGGTGGACTGGGAGCTCAAAACGTACCGGGCAATTTTGTCTCAGAGCGGCCCTCTGAAGACCCTTATAATTAGCGTTGCAATCTTTGTGGGGCTCCGGCCTGAGCCCCCATGAGAATTTAAGACATAAGGGGCTCTGGGGCTCGGCTAACTAAAATTAGTTAGTTAGTTTTAGTTAACTATAAAAACCCTGCAATAGGCAGTCTCATTTGAAGAGGACAGAGGGCCGCCAGCACTGATTCGTGGGCCGGTTTTGTGCAGATTTTTTTTTTATTCATTTTTTTTTTTTTTTAAACACGACATTAACGCCCCCGGGGGGTCGGCCCACCGGGAAAATGCCCTGTATGCCAGACTGTCAGTCCACCCCTGCCTTGTGGTTAACCTGTCTGCCTTGATAGTGGGAGGTCAGGGTTCGAGCCCCGGCCTGGTCAAACCAAAGACTGTGAGCATTGGTTGGTTTTAAGGGGTCAGATCCACTGCAAATGATTCCTAAACGTGACTCGGCTGTGGCTCACTGCTCGTGAGAAAATGTTGAGAATAGATGACGCTGCGATGTGGCAAATCGGAGGACTGTGTACTGCGATACTTACCGGTATGTCTGTTTTGTACCAATGGACCAGAGAGAATGTAAGAGACACATCACTAGTGCCTACCGTTGTTTTAGAAGACAAGCCAAACTAGAATCCACACGTCAGAGATGTTCTTATATAAGAGTTTTTTTTTTTTCTTATTCTGAATTTTAAGAAGAAATCTAAGAAATTTCATCGATTAAAAAAACAAACAGACAAAACAATTAAAGCTCCTGTGTAATTGTATATGTGCAACATATTACAATAATCATGTAGTCTTCTTTTAATTAGATTATCTCCCAGGAAATTCCTGTCTTTTTGACGCCTCTAGGGGCTGTGTCATCGATTAATGAAAGATGGAGTACCATGATTTTTTTCTACCCTAAAACATGATCATCAGGTATTGTTATATGAAAAGTAAGATTTTTTTCACAAAAAGTGTACAGTGTTTGTTAAACTGTCATTTTTCTAATTCCACCCTACCAGTTCATTAAGTATGCCTGGTTTGCCTGTGGGTGTGATGGGTGGAGATCCACCTGAACTGAAGCCACAGTCACAGCTTTAGTTGCATGATAAAGGGGGAGGAGTTAGGGAGGGGCTGAGCATGTGATGTCACTATATTGTAAATTTTTCATTGGCATGTTTGGCTGGAAAGGTTCAGCTCCCAGGAAGAAACCCTAAATACAAAGGGAAGACATCATTGCACATAAAAAACACACCAAGGGGTCTATTTACATACTGTCACCTCTTAAACATGTACAAAATTGGAAAAAATACAAAAATCCCGGCACCCCCTAATTAAGGAAAAAGTGAGGACTGGTGGAGGACTATGGATTTTTTAAAGAGCCACTACGACTCGTGCTGTCATAGATACTAGATATTTTCAGGCAGAGATTGAACAATGAAGTGGACTAAGATAAAGAAGAAAAAATAAATTGTGAGATTTATGGCTTATATATGCTTTAAGAACAAGCTTGCAACGTGGCGCATAGCAACACTTGTGGATCTGCTTTCGACTCCCTA
Organism: Benthosema pterotum; assembly: GCA_039105355.1. Taxonomy (NCBI): domain Eukaryota; kingdom Metazoa; phylum Chordata; class Actinopteri; order Myctophiformes; family Myctophidae; genus Benthosema; species Benthosema pterotum. Next base: position 4,288,301 of record CM076976.1, on the reverse strand, counting down.
GTTTGGGTCCTTTACAAACTGGTTTAGTCTCTCTTCTGGGTCTCGACCTGACATGTTTGGGAACCAGCTTGGCCATGATAGCTGACATGGTTATTGTTAAGTCCTCTGTTGGTACCCAAACCACACAGAAGCTCCATCTCCTGCCCCGGCACCCAGTTATAAATCAACTCCCGCTAAACTGGGGCAATTTGTATTAAATACACAACATCAGGGAACTGAAACCAGAATATACGCCTGTGCGACCATGCACGCGGCTAAACAACAGGCTTGATTAATTGGATTCATTATTAAAATGTTACACCGCGTTGACAAAAAGTAAGTTTGAAGTTTGTGTCTCGCAAGACGTCGCACTGAAAAGGCTACGTTGTGCTACTTTAGCGCGGCGTTCATTTTGTCGTCTAAAACGAGGACAAAGCTAAGCTGTGAAGTCTAAAGCAAAGATTTAAATTGATCGTGTGTAGAAGTGATGTTTAATTTAAGCTGTAGGTCATTTCATGAGGGATACTAATAACAAAAAGGCTGTAATGTTATATAAAGCCTTGACTTGCCCTTGATTGCCATAAAGGGATAGTTCAGATTTTTTTGAAGGTAGGTTGTATGAAATACTTGCCATTATTATAGTGGTTAACACCACTATATTAATGGCAAGTATTTAATATATTATTAATTGAACTGTCCCGTGGGGGCAGGCTGTGGTCAATATGAAGTAGTTGTGATCATTTTGTGTAGGTCACTGGGGTCAGACAGTAAAAGTAAATGAATCCAAAAAACAAATGTAATTTGTATTGTTGACCCATTCCTAAAATATTAGCACTTCCTTCATTCATTTTTGAACCCTCTATCACAGGAAACTATGTTTTTCGTGTCTATATCAATGCGCCCCAAAAAGTAGAGAGTCACGTTGTGGGAGAGCAGAACTCCCACCACAGCACTCTGGACATCAATACAGTTTACACCACTATATTAATGGACAGTATTTCATACAACTAAACTTCAAAAATATTAACTATCCCTTGAAATTCCAAAGATATACAGTACGTGATCACCAGGTTTAAAATATGATGTTTTCTCTCATGGAAAAAAAAAAAAAAAAAAATCTGAGGCTGTGGAATTTATAATGCAGAAGAAGCAAGTTATGACAGAAATGAATAAATACATCAAGAAATTTAAATTTGGGAGAGGGAGATGTAAATCCATCGATGTGAACAATTTAAGTCTCTGTGATGTTTGAAATTTCGGTCAAACATCGTCTTTTGATGCGATGTAATTCAATCACGTGCAATTTAATAAGTCACACAGGACCGTTTTGGCAATGTTCGGTCTGATTTAAGGTTGAATACAGCAAATATATCTGAACTAAGTGAACTTTAGACTGTACGTTTCTGTAGGGCAGTGGTTTTCAACCCATTTCATATCACATATCAAGGTCCATTATTTATTCAGTATTTGGAGCCCAGGCCAGAATCTTGATGAGATTTGGACCCAAAACATACAGAATCAGTGCGCCAGATAAGATTTTGTCCACAAGCTGTGTTGATGTGGGGCCATATTGCTGCATTCATATATATAAATGGTAAATGGTGCATTTATATGGCAGCTTTATCCAAGACGCTTTACATAGCCTGTGCATCACATTCACCCATACACACACATTCATCCACTGATGGCAGTGGAAACCATGCAAGGTACCCTCTAGCACATGGCAACCTTGTGGTTACCATCCGGTGACTCGAGCACTGTCCTCCCAATAATTGTGATGTGATGCAATAGATCACATTACTGATTGGGATTAGGACTGACTGAAACATTGAATGTTTCAGGTGAATTTCACCAGTGTTGTTGTTGTTGTTGTTGTTGTTTGTTGTTGTTGTTTGTTGTTGTTGTTGTTGTTGTTGTTGTTTTGTTCACTGAACCAATCTCACCGGTTTTAGGAATGTTTGGATCAAAAGAGAAGTTCCCAACTTAATTCCTCTTTTTTAATAGGAAAAAATAATATCAAAGAAGGGTACCGCAAGTTGCCATGTATTGCTGTACTTCAATATATATTGGCTAAAAATATGAAGATGTATAAGATGTGCACATGCACACACTCTACAGTGGAAGGAAGTGCACATACACCAAGGCCCACCCCTACTCAATCATGTTTGGAGGAAGGCCCCTCTCATCCTGATTGATTGAATTAAGTGAAATCACTTACTGTCAGAGCATAAAAGGCATTTAACACAAGAAGTTAAAAGACTGACAATGATCCAATTCGACTCTCCATCATGCATTTAGCTCTGAGGACCACCTGGAACAGCCTCATCCACTTCTGTAGTGGAAACGGATCAAAGGAGGGAGGGAGGGGTGGCAGAACATTTTGCAGCTTGTTGAACAGGAAAAATTTCCGCAGCTCTGTAAATGCAGAATAAATTTAAGTGGCCCCTCAAAGGGCCGTCGGTATAATTTACTCACTTGACTGTCGAGAGGACCAGGGAGAGGGCTGGATTTTCACAGGGGAACGCTGCCCGCATTAGCGGCGCATTTTCCCCCCATTTCCACCCCATATGGATTTGCAGAGTGATAAACGCAATGCGCGCGCATTAGATAAGTGGCCCATGGGAGGGGAGAGAGAGAGAGAGAGAGAGAGAGAGAGAGAGAGAGAGAGAGAGAGAGAGAGAGAGAGAGAGAGAGAGAGAGAGAGAGACGGGCAGATGTGCCGCATTATAGAACAGACCTTGTAAACCGAGTGGGTTGTGTCAACACATTACCTCTGGGGTTTGACGGCAGCAGCATCACATGCACACACGCATAGGCGATTTTAGGCTATCCCAGCAGGGGGCGGCACTTGGACCCTTATAGATGTGTAACTCTTGAGAGTAACTCAGGAGTTAAATTATATTTAAAACATCTGCATTAGGTAACTTTCAAGAGTCAAGACGATTAGGAAAATGTTGAATACTTGTTATTTTGACCAATGTTTTGCCAGTTCTCTTTCCCTAATTGTGGACAAAAATGTGAAAGTCCTTAGTTTTGGGTGCGACAGACTAAAGCTCAACATCAAAAGTGTTGTCCTTCGTTGTTAAAATGCAAAATAAATATTGGGTCCTGCTTTGAAAATGGTTGAAAGCCACTGCTTTAGAATATAAGCAACTAAATAAGATGAGTACGTGCTTTTCTAGACACTATGTGATTCGTCTACATGTTTTGGGACAAGCCAATCACTTGGTATGTGTGTTTTTCATGTCATGTCAACACCCTCCTAAAATCGCCAACACACACACACACACACACCCCCACACACACACCCCCCACACACACACACACACACACACACACACACACACACCATGCGGCAATGGTACCAGGGGCGGATTGGCACATATTTTCCCACCGGGACAATTTTGCCTTTGCCAGGCCACCCTGGTGGGGGCAGCGAGTTAACCAGATGTAACTCTTTGAGAGCGTAAAAATGAAACCAAATGGACCCTTGCGGGTCCATTTGGTTTCAATTTTACAACCTCAAGAGTTAGAATATTCATCATGTAAATTAGCCCAATTTAGTCACTAGAGAATGTAGATTAAGATTAATGGTCATTTTGATCTGTATGTTCCAGGCGAGCATCTAGCACATTCTAGTGCATTTTGGAATTGCCACTAGTGCATTTTGGATCTTGGCAGTTGGCAACACTGCCTCCAGCAGCGCGAGCGCCCTGGAGGAGTGAACGGGAATATGGCAACTCTCCTACTTGAAGGCTCTGGTGTAGGACACCTTTTCTTTTTTGAAGCATAGAAACACTAGTTTGCCTGGCCTGGGCCTGGCACCCTGGCCTGCCCTGGACTTTTCAAAAAAAAAAAAAAACTCCCTGTACTCCAGATGGCCAATCCGCCCCTGAATGGTACAGTGCGGTATACAGTCGCAGTGCCGGCCTGAACACACACACACACACATACCTCATGTGAACTCCCACTCCAGGCAGATTGGAAAACAACAAGCAAGTGAGTCAGCCAAAACCCCCATGCTGAGCGGAGCGAAATCTGAAAATTGTACACTTGTTTCTGGCGGTGGAAACATATTTAATGAGCAGTGAGATAAAAGCGCGTTGTGTTGTTTAGCACAGTGGTTTCCAAACCATTTAGCTCGACAGAACCGAGAGAGAAATGTAATCAATGTCTCAAGCTAGGAGAAATAATGTTGTTTTTTTTCTTTTCCTAGTGCCTTCTATTACCACAGTCACACGCATAGCCAGTACATCAGTGAAATAATAATAAGGGTAGTAATAATAATAATCATATATTTATAATAATAATAATAATAATAATAATAATAATAATAAGGGTAGTAATAATAATAATCATATATTTTTGTTGCTAGTGAATTATTGTGTGAAATGTAATGGTGAGATTAGCGATCCATAATCACAGCAGTCCTGACTTGAATGAATGTTCCAATCAGAAGCCAGTGTTCTGGTCACGTGACCAGTCAGATATGTCTCAACAACGGACCACTCCACTCAACAACAGCCTACACAACTGTAGATAAATAAAAGCAGTATTGTTGTGTATGCTATTTATGTCAAATATTAGTTATTTCAAAGTGTCATGTAATAAGCGGGATAACACAGGTCTTATCCCTTACATATTCAAGGGCATTTGGCAAGAAACAAGAGATTCCGGTCAGTTTTACCCACATTTACAGGTATAAACATACTGTATATGCACATTTTTGAAAGTGGCAACTTTCATACAACCCACTTTAGAAAAATACTATGAATCTTATATCTGGCCACTATTGACACTATAGACTATTAACCCTTGAGCCATGGACCACCGTTTGACCACATTTTCACTCCACAGACCCAAAGCTAAATATTTATTTTGCTTTTGTCCACAGCTCCAGGGTTGGATTTTCACAAACAAAAAGGCAAACATACAATAAATCAAAATGACCATTCTGTGGGCTAAGGTAGATGAATATTTTTACTCTTGAGTGTTGGTTTCATTTTTATGCTCTCAAGAGTTACGTCTGGCTAACCAACTTGTCATCTGATTAACCAACTTAGCTGAGGACCACCTGGAACCCTCTCAAGGACCACTGGTTGAAAACCACAGGACTAAAATGTCAGGTTGAACTTACAGGTACAGGACAAGACACTTGGAAAAGACTCACAAAAAAACCTTTGAGAAACCCCTTGTTCTATTGTGTGAAACAGCAAAAAAAAAAAAAAAAAAAAAAAAGCATTAAAAAGAAAGAAAACAACTGCAACAAAGCAGCACATTTTCTGATGCATGCTTAAGGCATCATCACCCACTGCCCACTGCATGCAGCACACATACACACAGCTCATACAGCGCAGTACACTAGCGTAGAGTACAGTAGGCGTATGCCATGCCCATGGGCCAGTTGCCCATTATAGTCCCAACGCTACAATAGGAAAAAGGTGAGGGAAGCTTCAAATTGGATTCCTACTAGCAGGAACCTTCTTCTAAGGGAGAAAGTTCTTTTGTGTGTGATCAGATCTACCGTGTGTCTTTTTTTTTTTTTGGTTCCCAACAAAGAATATTTGAGTAGCACAGTAACCATAGAGATGATAATGCAGCTACCCAAATAATGCACACATGGAGTCGGTATGTGTACGGTATGTGTGTACATATAAGGGTCCGTGGTGAATCATGATGTTGTACAGTAATGTGGGATGTTGCCAGTGCATTAAAGGAAGCATGAGGCCAGTCCGCTACCTCCCCAGGTTGGTGGAGGGTGCGTAGAGCCCAAGATCACATTAGGAATTGGCACTGGCTGAAAAATGGGTTACAAAATCGTGGGATGAAAATGATATATTTATATAAAAAAATAGCAGATCTGTAAGCACCCAATGTGTCCCAAATGCCAGGGATGCTGATACCCTTTCTGATCGATGTGATATTATACAGAGGACACAATGGAAGCAATCCTAGGGCCTGAAGGTGTACACTTTGAACCAATTTTGGACCTCTCGGTGCTCCGTAGACGAGAGAAAGACAACTGTGTCGACGCTGTGTCTTCTCTCCTATATGCCTGTAGACGGGTTTGTTGTCTTGTTGTCAAGGATGTGAGGCGTATTGCTGAGTCACATCATTCATCTGCGGTGTGAGCCAGGCCAGGCCAGGCTAGGCCCAGGGTCGGCCACGACCCGTAGGGGGCCGGTGCTATCACCGTATTATTAAATGCACTGGTTTTCAACCTTTTTGATCCCAGAGCCCACTATGCATTCAGAATTTTAAGCCACGCACAATCTTCTACATTTTCTAACTAGACTTGGGCCAATTTAGATGAATATTTTAACTCTTGAGAGTGTTAACATGAAACCAAATGGACCCGCAAGGGTCCATTTGGTTTCATGTTTACGCGCTCAAAAGAGTTAAATGGTTAACCAACTATAGAATAGGTCCATCATGCACTGTAAGTTGTGGGCCGGTCTAGGCCAAATCACGCTAACATGTCCGGGCCGATTTTTTCGCCCAGTCCACCACTGGCTAAGCCAGCCTGGGTACGTTTGGCCAGCTCTCATAATGGACCATACAATAAGTCATCTCAACTCCTTCTTTATAGGCAATCTAGGCTCAGCGGCCCAAGGATTTTGTTGTTGCTGTTAGAGCAGCCAAGCAGGCCTGGATGTATCCGTTGTCTTTGTGCTGTGGTGAGTCCTCATTCTAATCATGTATCTCTCTCCTTTCTCTTCCATGTGCTGTGTTGCTGTCTCCTCCCAACATCACAACAGGTAAGAACCTTTATCTTTATGATACATTGAAACTCCTTGTTCTGTCTTGATGAAGCAGAATGAGGAATAACTTGTTGTGCTGAGAGAGCTCCAGACTTCTGTAATCCGTCCATCTGAGTTCTGTAGACTGGCAGAGTCCTACATTGTGATGGCTGCACAAGTAAACGTTTCAATTCTCGTAATGGCTCAGACATTACAGGCAAAACTCTTAGTTCGACCCCTGGACGCTCTTTTTCAAGTATGTACTTGAATGTATGTACTTTCAAGTATGTACTTGAAAAAGACCGTTGAAGGCTGAAACGTCATATTCTGCTTGCTGTCATCATTAAGTGAGTTGGGAGCCATTACCTTGCTTTATGATTTCTGTTATGCTAACACTTGGCTCCGCACCAATAAGGAGGACGCGCATTATTCCCCCCCCCCCCCTTCGAACGAGTGTTAAACAGCTCTTTACAGTATGTACCGTGCATATACAGTGTAGTGCTTACGTGGTTATGGCATGTAAAACAACCCCGCGCCTCATAAACACGCCGTGTGTCGTGTCCTTCAGTGAACGAACAGCCACCACCCGGGTCATTGGCTGCACAATCAAGCAAGTGCGCGGCCCGGGCCTGTACTGTAGCTGCTTCAGAAAAAAAAGAAAAGAAAAGAAAAGAAAAGAAGTACATCGCCCGAAGGGCAAAACCGCGCTTTATCGTTTTTATCCTGCACATGAAGACACGGTAGAACTGTTTCCTAAACAACCTTCCTTCCTTCTCCCTCCCTCTCTCACACTCTCACACTCTCACACTCTCCTTACACCCCACCTCCCTTATTGTCGTTCCATTATGTCACCTTTTATGTTAACCAGACTGTGACTGCTTTTTTTGCGCTCTCGCCGAGGAAACTTTTCTTTTAAAAAATTGTAATAACACCCGCGAGACGCTGCAGCAAGGTGTTCCGTGCTTCCATTAGAGGTGTGACAATGACACAGCGAGAGGGAGGAGGAGGCGCGCAGCGCAGCGCAGCGCAGCGCAGCGGTTTAGCACCCACTCTCCCATTATTATTAGCCACGGTATAGTGGAAAATGCAGAGAGAGAGAGAGTCCATTACAATGACGGTTCCCAAACCAACGGACCGCAGCCCCGAAAGAATGGCTTCAATGTGGAGACGTTGTTTTCTCCATTCGACAGTGTAAAACCACCAAACACAGCCCTACTGGGTGCTGTATGCACATTTCCTAAGTGGCAATTTAAAGTGCTCGTTTTAATACCGGTACCTCTAAAATAAACGAATGAGACTATTACTACGCCAAATATAATCAACATACGATACTACTGGACCGAACGGGAGAAAAATCACGCCGTTTGGTGTCCACAGAGCCGGCGTTTTAGCCAATCACAGAGCAGCCGTCAGGTCTCCGGCGGTTTCATAATGAGCCAATAGAGTGGAGGTGAGGTGGGAGTTGGATTCAAATCCGTTTACAAACACAGATTGTGTTCACACACTAAGGTTGCCTATAATAGCTTTAAAATTGTGATTGTTATTGTACATTCCCACTTGACTACTTGCAAAAAAACAATGATTTATTATATTACAAATATCAAAATATGCAAATTAGGCATTATATATGAAAATATGCAGAACATGTAAAATACCACCTGGGGACGGTGTTATCATACATTTTCTTATATTGATCCTATAAACAATTTAATATTGTTATAAATTATGTTATAATTTGGGAGGTCTGGCTTGCAGACTGGAAAAACTTGTTCGGAAATGAACTGGTTCGCAGCTGGTGCTGTGTGTACTCAGCATGCTATTTTGGGTGGCTATGCGAGTCTGGGAACCTTTGCATCCCAAATGAAATGGGGAGTAGACCTCGTTTTTTTTGTGTAATGTAGTCTGGCCAGGGGAGGTCCTCGATTCAGAAAGCAGGGAAATCAGTGTTTGACAGCATGCATTTGAACATCCTGTGCTATCTAGTATGAAACATCTCCGCTGCGTACGACGCAGGCCTCTACATGCAGAGAAGTATTCCCAGTATGAATTAAAGAAGTGAACCAGCTCCTTGCAGCCATAACGTTTTTCCTCTTAACGCGATGAAAGCCAGGCTGTAGTGTATATACCCGCAGCCAGAGATGACCTGGATGCTAACAGCCTCACCATGTCGTCTGAGACACATCCAATGAGCAGCGCGCTCCGGTGAATCCAGGGGCGGATTGGCCATCTGGAGTCCAGGGAGTTTTCCCGGTGGCCTGCGCCACCTAGTGGCCTGGACAAGATCCAAAATGCACTAGTGGTGGCACTTCCAAAATGCACTAGACTGCGCTAGATGCTCGCCTGGAACATACAGATCAAAATGACCATTAATCTTCTACATTCTCTAGTTGTGTAGACTAAGTTGGGCTAATTCACATGACGATTATTTTAACTCTTGAGGGTGTAAAAATGAAACCAAATGGACCCGCAAGGGTCCATTTGGTTTCATTTTTACGCTCTCAAAGAGTTACATCTGGTTAACCAGCTGCCCCCACCCCCAGGGTGGCCTGGCAAAGGCAAAATGGTCCGGCGGGAAAATATGTGCCAATCCGCCCCTGGGTGAATCCACTACCTTCACACAATTCTCACTCTCCGACACTCACACATTCACGCAAGTGTGCGTCGAGCTTGTTGCTTCTGAGGTTTTTCAGATGAGCGTCGCAGCGATAAAGGTTAGCAGACTGAATCAATAACAAACGTGTTAAGAGGAGAGAAAGCGTCTCCAAATGACTACCCACCGCACTACCTTAAAAAAAAAAGCACACGACCGAGCGGCAAAAGGCCATGAAGCATCGACTTTCTTTCGGCGTGTGTGCATGCATGCGTGTGTTGTTTGTCGGGGTGTATGCATCGTGCATCGCTACTTTGGCGTGTCGTTATGCGTTCAAGACACCAAGCAACGCGTTCCACGCTTGTACTGCAACTTTTGCCTATGTTGGACTGTTTGTTTGCAATAGTTGCTCAGCTCTGCCAGTTTACTGCTGTGTCCTATTTCTTCCATATAACATGTTCAAAAATATATTTGTGATGATTGAGTTTAAACCCAGTAATATACTGTCTGGATGCCAGAACGGGATAAAAAAAACAGGTATTTCTGACTGTAATCACAGCCACCTGTGTCCGTTAGATGATTGACAGCCATCAGGCAGCACGTTTTGGCCTTCAGGAATTAATTAAAAACTGTTAAATCATACATTTTATTATTTTGGTATGAAGGTGAAAATATTCCCATCTTTGGCATGTGTGGTCGGGTATGGCCATATAATGACCACGGATGTCATCTAAAAATGTGGAAAACCTTTTTTTTTTAATTCACTGGGATTTTAATTGAGATTCTCATCTAATTTCCAAGTTTTTCTCTCTCAGCATCCCTGATGGGGCAAAGAAGAGAAATAGCTCAATGTGTTAATTAATTATTACCGATATGTATGAAAAAAAAAAAAAAAACTTTCCCTTGCAATTAATTAACTCAACTTTATGGTTGCCTTGACACAGTTTTGCGCCGTTATGTTGCCCCGGGATACGAGGTGTTTGGGTGGTGGGAGGGGAGGAGATTTACGACATCGCTAATGAATGCATCGCTCGCGAAACACCAGTACACTAATTAGTGTTCTTTAGGCTCACTTAGGTAACAATTACTGGAAAGGACAGCGAGGACTCGGGGCAAATGTGCGGCTATTAATTATGTACCTGTTAAATATGGTTACAGACTATTATTTCCCCTCAGAATCCAAATAACGCGGCGTCAGGTGCGAGGTAATCAGAAGGCCGCCATGCGCTTCGCCTCCCGGCCCTCGGCTGCGTCTGGGAGTCTCTATCTAGGAGTTACTCAAAAGTCCAAGGTGCTGCTAAGCCCCGCAGAATACATTGTTTTATATTTGGAATGAATCAATAATCACCTCAGTTCAACTACTTCCCCACGGAGTACAGCAGACCCCCCCCCCCCCCACCCCCCCCCCCCCATCTGCATCAACTCTTTTCACCTAAAATAGCGGGATGTTCAGGGGCGGATTGGCCATCTGGAGTACAGGGAGTTTTCCCGGTGGCCTGCGCCACCTAGTGGCCTGGGCAAGTTTCAAAATGCACTAGAATGCGCTAGATGCTCGCCTGGAACATACAGATCAAAATGACCATTAATCTTCTACATTCTCTAGTTGTATGTAGACTAAGTTGGGCTAATTCACATGATGAATATTTTAACTCTTGAGGGTGTAAAAATGAAACCAAATGGACCCGCAAGGATCCATTTGGTTTCATTTTTACGCTCTCAAAGAGTTACATCTGGTTAACCACACACACACACGCACACGCGCGCACACACACACACACACACACACACACACACACACACACACACACACACACACACACACACACACACACACACACACACACACACACACATTGGAGCCCCAGTACCTTTGGCAGGGAATAACATCAATAAACATGAATCTTGTTTTGTTATTGAGTGCATTCGTATCATTTATTTATTGGTACTGCACGCGTATACAAACAGTGGGAAGGGTCCGGAGTGGAATGAGAGCGCTGCAACGTGTGCATCTTGTCGATGTGACGGTCGATTGTTGTGTTATTGTTTTTCCTGTCATTGTCTGTGTTTATGGGCTGTGTGAGGATCGCCTCGACGACGAGTTACGGCAACTCAAGAGGCTCATATTAAACTAGAATGCAATTTTGTAAGCGCAAAGTGTGGTTGCCCCGATGATGTTGTAATGGTGACGTAGTAAAATAAAGTTTCACATCATTACGCATGACATGCCATCACGTTCCTTGCTCAGCCAATCGAATGATTTATACTGTATGTTACGGAGAATTAAGCATCAAAATAAATGTGGTTGCCCTTCAGGCAACCCCACTCATAAAACCATTATCATATGCCACACTGTAGACACTACCCGATTCGACCGTTATCAGTCGACCCATCTTGCAGATAATGCATCTGCTTGCGCTTAGGTTTAGAGAAGGGTTTAGTTATGTTTGTAGCAAAACCCTAGCCCCTTCCAACTGCAACCCTAAGCCTAAATCTCCGACGCTCAACCGCCCCACAGACCGTCAGGGTTTTGCGTCTCAGATTCGATCGTTATCAGTGGATAAGATCGCAGTTGTCATCATATATGCATTATCAACTGAAAGAATCCATAATATCTACAGACTACAAGGTGGGTCGGCAGAGCATGACGATGCTGAGGCGAAATTGTCCTGCTGACGGAAACTAATAACTGCAATCTTATGGACTGATAACGGTCGAATCTGCTGACTGCCTGCCAGTGTTGCCAACTTGGCGCATTTGTCACTATATTTAGCTTTTTTCAGACCCCCCTAGCGCCAAAATTATTTAAAAACTCCTGGCGGGAAATCTAGTGCTTTTTTACTGGTGAGTTGGGGGCGAAATTGATAGACAGGCGCCAGAGATAAAACCCTCATTTTTCACCATTTTTCCTCCTATGATAGTGGTTTTCAACCAGTGGACCCCAGGCTAAATGATGGACAGCTGGTTAACCAGATGTAACTCTTTGAGAGCGTAAAAATGAAACCAAATGGACCCTTGCGGGTCCATTTGGTTTCATTTTTACACCCTCAAGAGTTAAAATATTCATCATGTGAATTAGCCCAAATTAGTCTACACAACTAGAGAATGTAGAAGATTAATGGTCATTTTGATCTGTATGTTCCAGGCGAGCATCTAGCGCATTCTAGTGCATTTTGGAAGTGCCACTAGTGCATTTTGGATTTTGGCAGTTGGCAACACTGCTGCCTGCCGTTTTGAACCTATATAGCTTTAGATTCCGGGCATCAGAATAATTCGGTAGAGGAGATGTAGTGTGCTCTCAGAACGCCCTCACGTCTCTCAAACCAAACACTGCTCGTTTTATATTCATGAAAACAAATCGATTCCGAATTCAATTCACGACTTCGTCCCAGACTCGAGTGCCGTTCTCGTGAGCCCGTTTTAATCCCCCTGTGTGTGTGTGTGCGTTGCTACGAGGCAAAGCAACACTCGAGTTCTTTCGAAACGTGCGCTCAATCGTGTTTGACTTTTGGGATTTGCGGCAGGCGCCGTGCATATACCGGCATGGTCAAGATAACGGGAACGGGAGCGGGGGCAGCGCGAATGGAATTCTCTCAATGCGACGACAACACCACACAGCCGGGAAAGGGGGGGGGGGGGGGGGGGGTCAGCGGATCAACGTGGTACAGGCCGCCACACACTTTGGTTTATTTGATGGGATTTGCTGCTCTGATCTGATCTGGCGATGATGTTAGCGCCTTCACGTCACGTCGTTTCCCTCCTGGTAATTGGGGTCCCTTTGGGGGTTTCCTTATCGTCTGGGGCCCCCCAAGGACCCTCGGCGGTAATCCACCCGGCACATACATATAGAAAGGATCAGCGCGCTTCCACCAGCTAAATGGTTTTCCGCGGGTATATCCTCCCCAAGGGGAGACGATCGTAGAAAGATATAGCTCTGCAAGAAGCACATGCAGCCGGGATGATCGCCTGCTGCTGCCCTATATGTGATGTATAACGTCAAGTCTCAGCAGACCCCAAAGCATTACGACTGCAAACACTGAATTAACGGCTTTTAAAAAAATGTTTGCCGCTTTGTCGGCTTTTTTTTTTTATGCTGACGTGCAATTGTATGACCATCATCTTTGTTCTTTACTGCACAGCCTGCGCTCAAAAGACACTTTACATTGTAAAAGCCGTAGTGGAACTGCTTGGAAGATTCCAGTCGGTCCCCAAGTGACATACCAAGAAGGTGCATACTGTGCAATAATGTGAACAACAGTGTCTTGGACTTGACTGTTAAGCACTTGCACCCTTAGACGGATCGAGAAATGATGGGCGGGGGGGGGGGGGGGGGGGGGGGGGCTTTAACCAGATGTAACTCTTTGAGAGCGTAAAAAGCGTAATTCATTTTTACACCCTCAAGAGTTAAAATATTCATCATGTGAATTAGCCCAACTTAGTCTACACAACTAGAGAATGTAGAAGATTAATGGTCATTTTGATCTGTATGTTCCAGGCGAGCATCTAGCACATTCTAGTGCATTTTGGAAGCGCCACTAGTGCATTTGTGGATCTTGTCCAGGCCACTAGGTGGCGCAGGCCACCGGGAAAACTCCCTGTACTCCAGATGGCCAATCCGCCCCCGAGCCAGAGCCTCTTAGCGATCACACGGACACTCAAGCTCAGGCCCCCCCTAACTCAGGGGCCCCTGGGCCTGGGCCCAACGTGCCCCATACGTACCCGCTGTGACTAAAATAACATCACCTTAAAGATAGGGGAAGTGATTTGAAATTCATGGTGTAGTACCAGCCTGGTGCACTAGGGCCGCCAACAGTAGCTACACTATGTGAACCTGCTGCTCGATCCTGATTGGAGGAGAATTCACCCACCACCTGGGGAACTTTTATTAGCTCCTCTGCTAACGTGGGGGAGGGGGAAACTCCATATATGGTTTCCACACCTTATAATAGAGCATTTTAACAGAAAAAAAAAAAAAAAATTGGGGTGATATCTGACAAAAGTGAAATCACTTCCCCTACCTTTAACTAATTCTAACACGATAAGCGCCTGGACCCATTAGCTCCCATTAAATGATTGTTTCCACCCGGACCGAGTTTCAGGACACACATGAATTCACCAGGCTTCATCTTAGAAGTGTCTAAGATTGACCAAAACAGAGAACCAACGATGGGGAACAAAGGGAAGGTCATATACAGTGCTTCCTATACTGCAACTCGCAATAGTGATGCTATGGGCTGTCAAAAACGAGCACTTTGATTATAATTTTAACTTTGGATTCATCAGATCAACACTTTCTAAATTTAATATGAGCAGCAAATCAATATTTGAAATATTTTTAGTAGCTCGTGTTTTCCATATGTTCCATACCGCGAGACCACACATGGTCATGTGACATCAGCAACTTGCGACAGGAGCCTGTCCCTATCGAGTGAAAGATTCTCTATTCATGGGAGAAATAAGATATCGAAGTTGTTGTTTTTTTATCTTTATGTTTTAGTAGAAGGCATGCAAGTATAGTGTTTTAAGGCATATTTGTCTTATTAGCCAGGCATCCTCTTATTAACACTCAGAACAAAAGACCTCTTCTATCAGATCACAATGCAGCACAGCACAACGCGCTATGAGCTTTGCTGTTCCTCCATTTTCCCAAAATAGCCTTAGTTTAGCGCAAACATAGCATAGGCAGGGGACCTAGTATTGAACCCTAGGGGACTAATAGCGGGTCTGTTCGAAGCCAAGCTTTTAGATCGGTTGTTGAGATTGTGTGTGTCGGGCGTGTGTCGGGCGTGTCTAGTGCTCCTGTTCAGCCTTTACAGCGCCGTCGCTCGGGGAAAAAAAAAAACAAAAAAAAACGGAGGCTTCAAGTGTTAATGGAGCATGAATGCGGCACAGATGCACCAACGAGGCTCTTATCGTGACAGCAAACACCGCTGCGGTTTCATGCCTGCGAAATGTAAAAAAAAAAAAAAAAAAGAAGCGCTGCTATTTCCCAGCACAGCAATTACATATTCCCCCTCATGCCTTTTTTCCTGAGCAGCGCGGCTGTTAACTAAATGGTTTTCTATAGGAATCCCAGGAGTGACGATCATTTAAACATGGCTCTCAATCTACCTGATGTGGTGCAAAGGGAGATTTATTTTTCAGAGCTAACAGTGTGCGTGCGTGCGTGCGTGCGTGTGTGTGTGTATGCGCGCGGCGTGCACGTCTGTTCACGATCGCGAACCTGCCTGCCAGCTGTAACTATAATGTAATTACCTCATACATATTTTTCAATCATACTAGCGGCGTAACGGCACACATTACACATTGTTTTTTTAACATTAACAACGTGAACTACATGGATGCATGTTGCAGTGGTATTGATCTCAGTGAATGCACCACATTGGTTAGCTTAGACAGAAGAAATCATTGGGATTTTTTGGATTGATTGCATACCTTTGGACAGTTTTGGGAATAGTAGAGCAATTTGATTAAATATGACGATGCTAAAGGGATAACACAAAAAGCCCTAAGGGCTTAATTGTTTCCAGGTTTTGATTTGATTTGATTTGATTTATTTATTAGATCCCCATTAGCTAGCCGTACAAGCCGGCAGCTACTCTTCCTGGGGTCTCGCATCTCAACATATCATATTCACATTACATACAAAATACAAAAAATACACCATTCATACAACACTACAAAGACAATACAAGACGAAAACAACACATAACCTCTCATCACCTGATACTTTGGTACATGGCTTCATTCTGAAACAGCAATTTATAGCAAAGAAAGAAAAGAAAAAAAGGGTAGTCAAATAGCTCTTTCTTTACATCTCCTGCATGAAAGAAACAACTTTAACTTTCTCTTGAATGTGGTATACCCGCTTTCGTTAATCAAAAAGACAGGTAAAGAATTCCATACAACCATACCTCTATAGTATACTGTTTTTTTTTGAGATTTGTCCTACTTATAGGCAGCAAGAACCGACCTTCTGATGATTGCCTTGTTGAATAATGATGTATATCTGAGAACATTGATAGATTGTTATGAATTATTACTGGGAATTTGTTTGATGACATCTGTTGACATTCCACCGCTTTGTGCTTGGTTTCGACTTTGGTACATTCTAATAACCTACTGGGGGAGACTATGTGCTAAACTTTATGAGTCATTACTTTAAAAAATAAGCCCACCCAGGTCACATTTTGTTCCAACAAGCTACCAGTGCAATGTGATCAAACGATGTCACTCCAGATAGTTCAAAGGGCCGGTGAATTGAGTTTTCACAGTTTTAGACCACATCCGTGGTCATTATATAGCCATACCCAACAATACACGGCAAAATGGGACAATTTTCACTATTAAAAGTCGATTTTGAATTACTTCCTGAAAATGAAAACGTGTTATGTGATGAAGTATCCACTATCACATCAATAGAAGTAATACAAGTCGTGTGTAGTATATAGCTCATTGTACAGCTCTTTGCGTCCCATAGCCTGAAGGGATGCGAGTTCTGATTGGTTTAGAATCATATCAGATTTCAGGCTGAAACTTGAAAATGCCCTCCTTTTCCGGTTCACCGCACCTTTAAAGGTTTTGTGACATTCATTTTCATCCTTTTTTTTTTTCTTTTAAGCTGTATGATCCTGTTGTAGTTTTCTGTGGGATTTGGAAGGTTTTTGAGCTGAAACATATGGGACATATGGGATCTGCAGAATGTGACATCAAATTAAACAGTACATCTACTGAACGCAAAAAAAAACAATAAAATAAGAAAAAATCCAATAAATAAATCAATAAATAAATGTCACAATCCCTTTATCAGACAAGTATCAAAGACGAGGTATCTGTGGGAACTCTCACAATCCAACTTCTATCAAGTAGATTCCATATAAATGGCTTGATTGCATTTATAATAGAAAATGAATTTACTCACACAGTGTTACAATTGTATGATTGCACCGACTCATATGTATTAAAATGTGTGGTGCCCGAATGGCATTGTACAGTCCTTGTACCTAGATACAGTATGTACATGTTGGGCAATATTACTTAGGAGAGTAATTTATTACCCCTTGAGGAAATTAATAATATGAAGTGCAATATGTAATATGTTACTTCTTCATATTACTATTGCGACCCTATTAGCGAAAAAAAGCTGCAGGTGCTTACAGCTCACAGGTGCTCAGTTTCTGACCCCTCAATGTCGCAACTCTGACACTAGGTGGCTTTGTACGTCTGACTGTAAAAATAAAAATAATAACAGGTGGGCTTTTTAAGGTCAAAGTAAAGTGGCATTAGTTCATCTTCCTTCACCAACGCAATGCACTGTTGAAAGCAATAGCATGACGGAAGTAACTAGTAATATTATTAGAAATAACTTTAATATCATTACTATTTCGTTGGACCCATTCTCGGTATCTTATTTTACAGAGAAAAGTACTAACATGAAAAGTACTAATATCACAGTAATATTATGTTATATTAGTTGTTACAGTATAATGTGGTCTTATAAGGAGTTCCACATATGCAGGTAAATTATTCTGTCGCTCAATGCCAGGTAGCATGCTTGTTGCATGCTTTGAATGCATTATGTGCCTTTAGATCTGTTTTTCACAAATTAGTTAGCGTTTGCGCTGTGTGTGTGTGTGTGTGTGTGTGTGTGTGTGTGTGTGTGTGTGTGTGTGTGTGTGTGTGTGTGTGTGTGTGTTGTGTGTGTGTGTTGTGTGTGTGTGTGCGCGCGTGCATGTAGGGGCGGATTGGCACATATTTTCCCACCGGGACAATTTTGCCTTTGCCAGGCCACCCTGGGGGGGGGGGGGGGGGGGGGGGGGGCAGCTGTTTAACCAGATGTAACTATTTGAGAGCGTAAAAATGAAACCAAATGGACCCTTCCATTGGTTTCATTTTTACACCCTCAAGAGTTAAAAATCCATCATTTGAATTAGCCCAACTTAGTCTACACAACTAGATAATGTAGAAGATTAATGGTCATTTTGATCTGTATGTTCCAGGCGAGCATCTAGCGCATTCTAGTGCATTTTGGAAGTGCCACTAGTGCATTTTGGATCTTGTCCAGGCCACTAGGTGGCGCAGGCCACCGGGAAAACTCCCTGTACTCCAGATGGCCAATCCGCCCCTGTGTGCGTGCATGTGCGCGTGCTGTATATACTATACTTCCTGACACCCAGTAGATTGCGTTGTGTCTGGCATGGATAAGCAGCTAGACTTCAAACACACGTTTCAATGAGCCTGGAGACTGCAAGGTGCTAATGTGCTCGGTTAATGGAGGCAGGCTGCCAGTCCATGCTGTTGGAATTGAGGAAACAAGCCGTCAATCACTGACAGTTTTCTGTCTCTCAGGCCGCGGTCTCTCCAGTACGCCTCCGTAATAAAAAAAAAAAAAAAACAAAACAAAACATAAAACCTCTTTAGAGAAAACAAACACGTCTCTGAAAACGTCCCCTCCCGTCGATGACGCTTGCGCAGACGAATCCGTTCGGTTGAAAGTGTCTTTTGTGTGTTTTTTTTTTATCTTCTCTTCGTTTTTCTTTTTCTTTTTAATCGATTCAACGAAATGCTAATCGCGGGAAAATTCTGCTGCTTGTTGCTGAATAGATTCAATTTGCACAGTTTTAACGAGGTTCAAATAGAAACATCGGTTCCCCAGAGGGACTGCATGCTGTTTGTTTCATTGACTCACGGTATTGTTGCTCGTAATGATCCAAGTTTGTTACTCCATCCTACTATATATACAGTATACACACACAACCCTCGCTATACTGTACAGTACTAACTATACCGTACAGCAGGTGTGGGCAATTATTTTTCCCAAGGGGCCAAATGAGATACATAAAATATTGTGGAGGGGCCAAGACTAAAGGCTGAACTAAAGTCTGCGTAATATTCATTTAATTTCAAGATAAAAGTAAGAGACCAACGATTTTGACACCAGGGCCCACTATTGATTCAGTATTTGAGCCACGGACCACCATTTGATGACATTTTAGCCCCCACAGATCCCCAAACCAAGATTCTTCAAGATTTCTTTTGTTTTTGTCCACAATTCCAGGCTGGATTTGGGAAACAAAACAGGATAACAAAAAATGACCTTTCTCTTACATTCTCTGATTGAATGTGTAGACTTTGGGCTAATTCAGATGATGAATATTTTAACTCGTGAGAGTGTAAAAATGAAACCAAATGGACCCGCAAGGGTCCATTTGGTTTCATTTATACGCTCTCAAAGAGTTACATCTGGTTAACCAACTTTCCATATTTAACTGGAACTCTCTCACGGACCACTGGTGGTCCCCGGCCGGCCAGAGTCAGCCAAAGGGCCGCACACTATCAGCAAGGCTCCAGTGTTGTAGCCTAGTGCTATTTTTAAAGGGGTAGTTCAGACTTTTGGAACTTAAGTTGGAGCCTATGAAATACTTGCCATTAATAAAGTGGTGTCAACTGTATTAAAGGTAGGGGAAGTGATTTGAAATTCATGGTGTAGTACCAGCCTGGTGCACTAGGGGCCCCCAAAAGTACTACACTATGTGAACCTGCTGCTCTCTCCTGATTGGAGGAGAATTGTGGTGACCTGGGAAACTTTTATTAGCTCCTCTGCTAACGTGGGGGAGGGGGAAACTCCATATGTGGTTTCCACACCTTATAATAGAGCATTTTAACAGAAAAAAAAAATTTTTTGGGTGATATCTGACAAAAGTGAAATCACTTCCCCTACCTTTAATTGATGTCCAGAGTCCCGTGGTGGGAGTTCTGCTCTGTTGTTTTTTGGTGAATATAAAGTAGAGGATACGTAGGAGTAAGGAGTAAATGAATCCACAAAACCAATGGCATTTGTGTTGTTGAATTATTAGCACATCCTTTGTTCATTTTTCACCTCCGTATCACATGGAACTACCTTTTGTGCATATGGATACAAAAAAAAAAACATAGTTCCCTGTGATAGAGGGTGTGATAATATTTTAGAAATGGGTCAGTAAAAAGCCCTTTTTGTTCATGTTGTCACAGTCACAGGCAGATTGTCTATAGATGCAGTTAACATTGGAGTGTTACCAAATGGACCTGCCCAATCACCCTAGATCATACCTGGGAATTATGCGGCCCGGGGGCCAAATGCGGCCCTTTGGCTGACTCTGACCGGCCCGGGACCACCAGTGGTCCTTGAGAGAGTTCCGAGTTAAATATGGAAAGTTGGTTAACCAGATGTAACTCTTTGAGAGCGTATAAATGAAACCAAATGGACCCTTGCGGGTCCATTTGGTTTCATTTTAAAGAGTTAAAATATTCATCATCTGAATTAGCCCAAAGTCTACACATTGAATCAGATAATGTAAGAGAATGGTCATTTTTATTATCCTGTTTGTTTCCCAAATCTTGAAGATAGTTTTGGGATCTGTGGGGCTAAAATGTCATGAAATGGTGGTCCGTGGCTCAAATACTGAATAAATAGTGGGCCCTGGTGTCAAAATGGTTGGTCTTACACTTATTTTTATCTTGAAATTAAATTAATGTTAGGCAGACTTTAGTTCAGCCTTTAGTCTTGGCCCTCTACAATATTTATGTATCTCATGTGGCCCCTTGGGAAAAATAATTGCCCAGCCCTGCCCTAGATGGCTTGTTCCCCAAAAAATAATTTGAAGTGTGGGCAAAGTGGAGGTTATGGGACCCCCTGTGTGTTCCGATCAGGCCCTGCTGCTCGCCAAAACCAAACCGACTCACGACCGCATCTCTATACCGCCAACCAGTAGAGCCACAACACCCAAACAACAACGAACCGGCCCGTTGCCAAGGATTACGCCCAGTGTGTTATTTTATTTATTTGTCTGGGAACCCAAAATGGGACATGCCGGTGCGCCTATGCCTTGTGTGGTTGGGGTTCCCATAAGACATGGGGAGCGCTGGGCGATGCGTTGGAATAATGAGCCTCCAAGTCTACAAGCGCTCCCCCCGAGGGAGAGACTAAATTTCTCATTAGGGGGGGGGGGGGGGTGGGAGGAGAAAAGTTTTAGAACCTCTGAATTATGCAGCCCCGCGCAACCTTGTTTACCATAACCCCTGGGGCTTGTTTGAGGAGAGGAAATCTTTAAACAATGCACGGAATTGATGCTAGGAGTGCAGGGTCGGATCTAGGCATGGGGTACGGCAATGCCCCCCCCCCCCCCCCCCAAAATGCCTGACGGTCCTGATGGAAGGGCATGTATGCGAGGGTACGCAAGGTAAGGTTACGTGGCTTGGCGCGTAACCTTACGCCCCGGTGTTAGTGCGGTCACCAGGGGCGGATCTAGGCATGGGCATGCCCTAAATACCTAGTCTGCCCCCCCCAAACACGATGCCATGAAAAAAACCCAAGATATTTCCAATCAAAGTGCTTATATTTAAATGATTTGAAACACTACTACTGCTACTAACTAAAATTTTGGCACCACTAAACCAACAGCATTTCATCATTGAAAACAGAAAACTCTCTGAGTCAGACCTTTAGCTTTATGCATGCTGCGTGTCTGTTGCAAATTCAACATCAACTGATGTTATTTTTGATGCTTTACTTGACTAATAAAAGTCCTGTAACCATAACATTTTCGCTTGCCCCTCCAACATGTTCTCCCCCCCCCCCCCAAATGGGACATGTTACATCCGCCCCTGGCGGTCACGTGGAGGCTAGCGCCTCCCGCTTAATGGCACCACCGCAGATTCTGCTTTTTGGGCCGACGTAAGGCATACTTTCTATCTGCGATGGAGGCGCCAGAAAATGTAGAGGTTTTCAATGGCATGCATCGGCAGTTAATATTCAGCAGATTTTATTTGTCCTAGAAGAGGGTTTCTTTTAGCTAGTTTGGAAGGCTTTTGAGCTGCAACGAAAACAGGCAAAATGGTGAAAACAGCGCCATCTGCAGGCATATCCCATTGGCATAATGAGACGTGCAGGCTGTGACACCACAGACGGCACGGAAATCGGAGCCCTTGATTGAAACCCCAGAAAATCTACTGAATGCGAAAAATCCTGTTTAAGGTTGTTGAAAATAACAGTAATTTTTTGTTGATTGACAATTACATTTTTTACGCAATTAACTGATGTGTACATTGACTTCAAACCACTGATTGCGGCATTACGGCATGCAAACAACTCGATTTTCCAAGATATTTCAAATTAAAGTGCTTATATTTAAAATGACTTCAAACACTACAGGCGACTAACTAACTAACTACAATTGTGGCACCACTAAACCAACAGCATTTCATCATTGAAAACAGAAAACTCTCTGAGTCAGACCTTTAGCTTTAAGCATGCTGCGTGTCTGTTGCAACTTCAACTGATGCAACTTCAACAGCTGATGTTATCATTGATGCTTACTTGCCTAATGTACTGTAAGTCCTGTACAAGATATACATCTGGTGGGTCACAGAACTAAAGAAAATATTTAAAAATAGAAGACAGATTTTGTGTTATCGACATAACCATGCCAAAATACATAGTTACCTATTCATTGTAGAGGTTTGGTGTGAATTTAAACAAAAATGGTATGGGTGTGGCTTCAATGGCCGTGTCGCTTTGCGGAACTGGCGATGTAGCCGCCCCCATAGCATTTTCACCTGCCCCCGACTCAAATGAAACCAAAACGAAGCTACTATGACTCCAACTAAATATAGGCCTGCTGACATGCGTGTCTGTTTGTATGTATGAAAAACGGCAAACGCTACACCTGCAGTGCATAAAGTTACTATTGAGCCATTATTATCATTTTGCCACATGGAGGAGGCATTTCTATCAAGATAACAATGTCTGAACTGTGGGCTGTGAGCAGGGGCGGATTGGCACATATTTTCCCACCGGGACAATTTTGCCTTTGCCAGGCCACCCTGGGGGTGGCAGCTGGTTAACCAGATGTAACTCTTTGAGAGCGTAAAAATGAAACCAAATGGACCCTTGCGGGTCCATTTGGTTTCATTTTTACACCCTCAAGAGTTAAAATATTCATCATGTGAATTAGCCCAACTTAGTCTACACAACTAGAGAATGTAGAAGATTAACGGTCATTTTGATCTGTATGTTCCAGGCGAGCATCTAGCACATTCTAGTGCATTTTGGAAGTGCCACTAGTGCATTTTGGATCTTGTCCAGGCCACTAGGTGGCGCAGGCCACCGGGAAAACTCCCTGTACTCCAGATGGCCAATCCGCCCCTGGCTGTGAGGATGGATAGACCAGATTGCCCCCAGAGTGCAGGGTAGCAGCTGATGAGTGGGTTCTTCAACTGCCCACTCAACCCACCCTGGCCTGGGGGGGGGGGGCAGAAAATGTAGAGGTTTTCAATGGCATGCATCAGCATTTAATATTCAGCGGATTTTATTTGTCCTAGAAGAGGGATTCTTTTAGCTAGTTTGGAAGGCTTTTGAGCTGCAACGAAAACAGGCAAAATGGTGAAAACAGCGCCATCTGCAGGCAAATCCCATTGGCCGTGACACCAGTGACCACAGACGGCACGGAAATCGGAGCCCTTGATTGAAACCCCAGAAAATCTACTGAATGCGAAAAATCCTGTTTAAGGTTGTTGAAAATAACAATAATTTTTGTTGATTGACAATTACATTTTTTACGCAATTAACTCATGTGCACATTGACTTCAACCCACTGAGCATTTTCTCATTGAAAATAAAATTGGATACAAACACGGTTTTATGGAGACATATAACTGTGTGTTTCCCTGTAACCAGAGCCATAGATTATAGCTTGAGGATCTACAAGCATTGGGGGCTTGTAGATCACCTATTTTGATAAATATTTAAAGGTAGGGGAAGTGATTTCACTTTTGTCAGATATCACCCAAAAAATTTTTTTTTCTGTTAAAATGCTCTATTATAAGGTGTGGAAACCACATATGGAGTTTCCCCCTCCCCCACGTTAGCAGAGGAGCTAATAAAAGTTCCCCAGGTCACCACAATTCTCCTCCAATCAGGAGCGAGCAGCAGGTTCACAGAGTGTAGCTACTGTTGGGGGCCCCTAGTGCACCAGGCTGGTACTACACCATGAATTTCAAATCACTTCCCCTACCTTTAAATTATAAACAGGTCTTTTTTTCTCCAGATTCTGTTTCTTTTTAAATGCCCACATCCTGTACAGTAAAACAGGCATATTTTGGACATACAGTAGTTTGAATGGTGATTAATCATGATTAAATTAACTTTGAAGTTGTTATTAATCTGATTAAATGTTTTAATCATTCAACAGCACTACTAAAAACAAAACAAACCATAAAAATTGAACATTGACAAAAAAGTTTTTTTTTTTTTTTTTTTTTTTCAAACGTCACAATCCCTTTAAATCAGGGGTTTTCAACAGGTGGTCCGGGGACCACCAGTGGTCCTTGGGAGGGTTCCAGGTGGTCCCCAGGCTAAATGATGGAAAGTTGGTTAACCAGGTGTAACTCTTGAGAATGTAAAAATGAAACCAAATGGACCCTTGCGGGTCCATTTGGTTTCATTTTCACACTCTCAAGAGTTAAAATATTCATCATCTGAATTAGCACTATTTAATTAAAGGTAGGGTAAGTGATTTGAAATTCATGGTGTAGTACCAGCCTGGTGCACTAGGGGCGCCAAACAGTAGCTACACTATGTGAACCTGCTGCTCCATCCTGATTGGAGGAGAATTCACCCTCCACCTGGGGAACTTTTATTAGCTCCTCTGCTAACGTGGGGGAGGGGGAAACTCCATATATGGTTTCCACACCTTATAATAGAGCATTTTAACAGAAAAAAATATTTTTTGGTGATATCTGACAAAAGTGAAATCACTTCCCCTATTTAATCAAGACTACACCGTTTTGTTTGCAAAATCCTGCCTGGAATTGTCAACAAAACCGAAATAATTCTTTAGTTTTAGGTCTTTGGGCTTAAAATGTGGTGGTTCCCTGGTGTCAAAAAGGTTGAAAACCCCTGCTTTAAACCAAGTGATTGAGTTGCCAGGGCAGACATTGCAAAGTTCGATCCGACTGTCCCCGTCGCAACCCGATATACAGTAGGCAGAGAATAGTAAATCATGTTCTGACAAAATCGTTTTTTTTTCTCTCTCCCCATCTCTAACTGACACACACACAAAGTGGCCACTCCGGACGTCCACTGCGCGCCCGTCCTTGCTGTATAGGATATCTAATGACGCGGAAAAGTCATTCCCGCTCTGCTTTTGATGTACAGTACAGTGGATGACACATATATGTAGCACACTCAAGCTCAACAGCAGCGTGTCACCGATACCATGGCAGGGGCCGATGTAACATGTCCCATTTGGTGGGGGGGCAAGAGAACATGTTGGAGGGGCAAGAGAAAATGGTATGGTTGCGGCTTCATATAGTTGCCGCACCCATCCCATTTTCGGTTACAGGACTTTTATTGGGAAAGTAAAGCATCAATAATAACATCAGTTGTTGTTGAAGTTGCAACAGACACACAGCATGCATAAAGCTAAAGGTCTGACTCAGAGAGATTTCTGTTTTCAATGATGAAATGCTGTTGGTTTAGTGGTGCCACAGCTGTAGTTAGTCAGTAGCAGTAGTAGTGTTTCAAATCATTTTAAATATAGGCACTTTAATTTGAAACATCTTGGGTTGTTTTGCATGCCATCATGTTTGGTGGGCCAGACTGGACATTTAGGGGGCATTGCCCCCCCCCCCATGCCCATGCCTAGATCCGCACCTTTTCCCATTCTGGACCATTTAGCCTACACACATGCTATGCACTTCACATAGTATGGCCTCCGTGATCGTTTTTGAAGGCCCCTAAGTGGTCACATGTGCTACAGCTCAGCACTCCATGGCCGTTCCTGGCTTTAGATGTACAGCAGAGAGTGGATGGCATATAGGACATCCATTAGCCTACATGTACAGTATAGACTGCCTGCACTGTGCTACAGTATGGCCCGGGCTTTGATGGACCCTGAAGTGGTCACATGTTGTACACGGTGCCCCACTTGATGCTCCAAATGCTTTTGTAAAGATTTTCCTTTGAACCTGAGAGAGCCTGGTCCCTACACCGGAGCATTGTTCTTCACATAATGGCACATATCCATTATGGCATATAGGCCTGCGATATTCACCATGCATTTCAACAGGATTGACATTTTACAGCAAGGGATTGCTTGAAAAAATAAGAAACAGCCAACACAACTAAGCCAACGGAATGCAATGGCTGTGTTCTGCGCATCTGAAATGTCACTTCGCAAATGACTCTGGCCAG
The DNA here is from genome assembly GCA_039105355.1 of Benthosema pterotum. Taxonomy (NCBI): domain Eukaryota; kingdom Metazoa; phylum Chordata; class Actinopteri; order Myctophiformes; family Myctophidae; genus Benthosema; species Benthosema pterotum. The sequence goes on along the minus strand of CM076976.1, from coordinate 4,261,765 downwards.
GAGCCTATCCTCCCCACAGGTAGGCGGGGCATATGAAGGTTGAAATGCAGCTGATTGATCTGTGGTTTGTTTGAGAAGAAGAACACTAGTTCACGTTCATTTGAACGATCCAATCCATGCAGGGGTGTAGTTAGCAATTCTGGGCCCCCTGCAACGCTTTTCCACATGGGCCCCCCTGGGGTGGAGGTGATTTTTGAAAAAGAGGGGAATTTCACCCATTTTCAATTTTTTCTGAGAGCGTACAAATGCAGGTTCCATTTGTACGCTCCCAGGAAAAAAAAAAAAGAAGCGTCTAAAGAAATCCATTAACATGGTGAAATACATGATGAATACTTGATGATGTCATCAAGATGTTTCACCATGTTAATGGTTTTCTTCAGACCTCCATTTCTAGGAACACAGAATGGGGGAAACGTTTTCATCATGTCCACCCAGCACCTCTAGGGTATACTAATGACATATTAGAATGTTGAAAATGGGTGGAATTCCCCTTTAAAATGCATCAATCTGGTGCACTTTGAGATCAAATATTTTTTATAATAATCAATACAAATAAAACCTTATTAATGCAAGCTTTTAGTGCCCCCCCGGCTTTGGGCCCCCCTAAAATTGTCTAACTTTTCCCCACCTATTGACGACACTGAACCCATGCAATCACCTAGACCGGCCAAGCAGAGTACTTCCGACCGACCGAGCGACCGCCGCCAAACAAACACGAACACAGAGAACCGAACACTGAATGCCATGATTTTTTTTTTCACACCCAAAAAGTTGTACAGTATATTTTGTTAAAATGTTGTTTTTCGTGTGCTCACTCCCACCAGTTCATTAATTATGCTGCGTTTGCCTGGTGGGTGGTGATTGGCTCACCTGAACCGAAGCCAGTCAAGCCACACCCATGGCTTTAGTGATGTGGTAAAGGGGGAGGAGTTAGGGGAGGGGCTGATAATAGGATGTCTCTATATTACAGTCTTTTCCCCAGGATGAAACCCTAAAGACAAAGGGAAAACATATTTGCACATACAAACCACACCACGGGGTCTAATGAAGTATTGTCACCTCGTAAATACAGTACGTACAAAATTGGAAAAAAAAAATACGAAATCGCGATACTGGATCCATTTTGATTTTCAAAATATATTCATTCAAGTTATTTCTTTTTTTTCATATACAGAATCCCATGGCAATTGGTCATGTTCTAGGAAGAATAGCTTTCAAATGTATAGTCACATAACATAGTCGAACGCTCATGACAATGTGGTACCTTTTTTTCTGTCAAAAGATGATGTCACCGGTAGACGGGTTCCTGTATGCAGGGGCGGATTGGCACATATTTTCCCACCGGGACAATTTTGCCTTTGCCAGACCACCCTGGGGGTGGCAGCTGGTTAACCAGATGTAACTCTTTGAGAGCGTAAAAATGAAACCAAATGCGGGTCCATTTGGTTTCATTTTTACACCCTCAAGAGTTAAAATATCCATCATGTGAATTAGCCCAACTTAGTCTACACAACTAGAGAATGTAGAAGATTAATGGTCATTTTGATCTGTATGTTCCAGGCGAGCATCTAGCGCATTCTAGTGCATTTTGGAAGTGCCACTAGTGCATTTTGGATCTTGTCCAGGCCACTAGGTGGCGCAGGCCACCAGGAAAACTCCCTGTTCTCCAGATGGCCAATCCACCCCTGCATGTATGTGTCAACAGCTGCAGTTTAAGTAGACAACAAAGGCATCATTTTTTATCATTCGCTCAGTGAGGGACAATTACAGTATATGAAGATAAGTGGAAAATCATGAAAGGACTGTGGTTACATGTGTGGCGTGCGCTGAGAGCATTATGTCACTACTACGACTGCTGTCTACTACTCAGGGGCGGATGTGACCTTTCCCAATTGGGGGGCAAGAGAAAATGGTATGGGGGCGACTTCATCGCCCGTGGTGCGAAGCGACACGGGCGATGAAGCCGCACCCGTACCATTTTTGCTTAAAAGACTTTTATTAGCCAGGAAAAGCATCAATAATAACATGAGTTGTTGTTCATGTTGCAACAGACACGCAGCATGCATAAAGCTAAAGGTCTGACTCAGAGAGTTTTCTGTTTTCAATGATGAAATGCTGTTGGTTTAGTGGTGCCACATGCAGCTGCAGTTAGTTAGTTAGTAGCAGTAGTAGTGTTTCAAATCATTTTAAATATAAGCCATTCGAAATATCTGGGTTGTTGTTTTGCATGCCATTGTGTTTGGTGGGGCAGCAGTCAGGCCATTTAGGGGGGGGGGGGGGGGGGGGGGGCATTGCCCCCCCCCCCCCCCCCCGCCATGCCCATGCCTAGATCCGCCCCTGCTACTACTACTACTACTGGTGCATTGGATTTGCACCACTTGCGTGTGGTTTGACCTTAATGGCTACCCCAGGAACCATTTGATGGCCGTCAATTCCCCCTGGCTGACTGGGTTAACGACCGCCTGTTTGCTGGCGAATAGATTCTCTTTTAAGTGCGTGCAGGCCCACGGCGATATGGCTGATTCATCTCATTAAGGCTGGCTGTTATTTCAGACCTTGCAGTTATCGACAGCCAGCAGCAGCATGGGCTATACATACAGTATATACAGTAGATCAGTGGTTTTCAGTTTTCAACTGGTGAATAACAGTGGCGTGAACCCAGTACATCTACTCAAGTAGTACTAGAAGTACCACTGTACTAATTCTGAAAATGTGCGTACAAATGGAACCAAATATAATATAACCAAAGTTATATTAGTGACAGTAAAATGTTGAAAATGGGTGGAATTCCACTTTAAGTAAAATGTTGAGCGATTTAAACTTTACTTGAGTATTTCCTTCAGCACTTCTTCAAATATTGTATATATTTATTTATTATTATTATTTTTTTTTACCAAAATCCAAAATCCCAATATTGTCCAACTGTTTTTTATCGGCAGCGGAAATACAGATGACTGGTATAAACTGGTACTTAAAGTAGGCCTACTTGCCAGAGATCGCAGAGATGGAACTGGGGTTGTACAAGACATCAAACTGGGGGTCTTGAAATTAAACAGATTGAGAATCCCTGCAGAGCCATAGCAAAGTTATAGAGGTCACTGGAAAATATATTTACAAATGGGGGTCCACGGGCTATAATAAACATGGTGTCAATTTAGGGGTCCTTGACATGAAAACTTTTGGCACTGACTTAGGCCTCGGCCACACGACTCCGGATCTTTTGCCAAACGCAGAAATATTCCTGCGTTTGGGCCGTTCTACTACACGCAAACGGCGTTTTACGTCACTCAAACGGAGTTTTCTGCAAACGGAGAAATAAGTGAAGATATTCGAAAATATCCGGAGCAGCGGAGCCGTGTAGACACGTGAAACGAAAACGATGACGTCTCATACTTATCAGCTCATGACGTGACCAAACAACTTCCGAGGTGTCTCTATTCAGGCTGCATTGAACAGCGCGAGCGCTCAGTTTCTGACCCCTCTATGTCGTAACTCTTCTACTGGATGACTACTTTAATGTAACATCAGTAGAAGAGTTACGACATTCCCACCTCCCGGAATCCCAGACTTTTATCAGTCCCCATAGCGCATCATGGTAGGAATTGTGGAGCGGCTGCGGACCTTTGTTGTTTTTTTTAATTCACAGGAAGTGTATCCCTCCTGTGCATTAATTAATGTGAACTGTATACAGTTCACATTTCCCCCAATATTCAATTCACTTCAATTCAATAACTCCAATAACATAGTCCCTTACTACTACCAGGTTACGTGAAATTTGTATTTGGGTAACCATGGAAACCAGCTAACACCAGCCATTTCTGTGTTGTGCCAAATATTTCTTATCGCCACCTACTGGCTTGGCATACGTGTTGGAGCCCCAAATGTCCGTTTTGGGTTTACGTGTGGACATGGATATCTTTGTCGTGTGGACAGGATTTTTTTTTTTCAACGGGGGGAAAAGAACGGATATTTTCCTCGTGTGGCCGAGGCCTTAAATAACTTAATGTGCTTCATCATATTATCAAGGGAAAAAACACACCCTATGTTCCAGCAGTGGCCAGTGTTGCCAACTTGGTGCATTTGTCACTATATTTAGCTCTTTTCCAGACCCCCCTAGCGCCAAAATTAGTGAAAAACTCCTGGCGGAAAATCTAGTGCTTTTTGGCTGGTGAGTTGGGGGGGAAATTGATTGACAGGCACCAGAGATAAAACCCTCATTTTTCACATTTTTTCCTCCTTTGATGATGGTTTTCAACCAGTGGTCCCCAGGCTAAATGATGGACAGTTTTGTTAACCAGATGTAACTCTTTGAGAGCGTTAAAATATTCATCATGTGCGTTAGCCCAAGTCTACACAACTAGAGAATATACAATATTAATGGTCATTTTGATCTGTATGTTCATATATTCCTTTCCAGGCAAGCATCTAGCGCATTCTAGTGCATTTTGGAAGTGACACTAGTGCATTTTGGATTTTGGAAGTTGGCAACACTGGTAGTGGCCATAGCAGTTCCTGTTTACACTGAGCATGTGCAAACCTCCAGGGGAGATGAATGTTTGAGACACTGTCAGTGTTTGTTGTACAGACAACTACTTAAATTTACTTTTCCTCGACAACATTTAATTCATAAGGATTTAAGGATTACTACAAGGCTTCCATCTACAGCTGCTGCTACAGACATGGAGTTTTTTTTTGGGACTTTTCTGATGGAAATTATTACTAAGCTGGACTCAGTGCTGAGCAACAACAGGTAGGCTGATCAATATGCCACGTTGGAACAAACTTTAAGCAGGTTTGCCATCTGAGAATAATCACTTATTGCTTTCCCCTCAGCGGTGTTATTGCACTCAAATCTGAACGAACAGAGCGACTTAATACTCCTCTCCTGTGTGTGCGTGTGTGTGTGTGTGTGTGTGTGCGTGCGTGCGTGCGTGCGTGCGTGCGTGCGTGTGTGTGTGTGTGTGTGTGTGTGTGTGTGTGCGTGTGTGTGTGTGTGTGTGTGTGAGTGGGAGAGAGAGAGACTGACTTTGTTTGGGGACTAGCTGCAATGCAACTTTATATTCTTTCATAATTGAGCTGAATCTAGAGTTGCAATTCTGTCCATTGACTCCCCCATAATAACACGAATTTTCATCTGCAATTTTCTCATTGAATCATTGGAGCATTCCCTACACTGTGTGTGAAAGGCAAATGGCCTGGATGTTGTTGGTCAGGGGCGGATTGGCCATCTGGAGTACAGGGAGTTTTCCCGGTGGCCTGCACCACCTAGTGGCCTGGACAGTTTTTTTTTTTTTTTTTTTTCTTTTTTTTTGAAAAGTCCAAGGCAGGGCGCCAGGCCCAGGCCAGGCAAACTAGTGTTTCTATCCTTCAAAAAAGAAAAGGTGTTAATCTTCTACATTCTCTAGTTGTGTAGACTATGTTTGGGCTAATTCACATGATGAATATTAGAGGGCGTAAAATTCCATTTGGCTTCATTTTTACTAGAGATCGACCGATCAGACTTTTGGCCGATGTTTCCGATCACCGATTAGTGGAACATCAAAAAGGCCGATAGCCAATATCAGCCGATACGATTATTATTTACTTTAATATAATAAAAGTGCGGAAGCCGCAAAAGTGTTTCAGTTTCCCCTCCATCACATGCATCTTTTTAATTCAAGTACAGGCACAGAGCTTCAGACATAAAAGAAAAAGAGAAAATACATTTTGGATAATTTGGATAAATCTATAAATACATGAGGTGATGGAGTCAGAGACACACAGCTATAACATCTCCTTACCACCACAATCTACCGGATCTTCAATGAAAGTGGTCGATGTACCATGTTTGAACATTTATAATAAAAACAAATAATCGGCTGCTCTTTTTTCGATTATTTTTTTGAGCACCGATACCGATTATTAATAAAATCATGACTATCGAATTCGATAATCGCCGCGGCCGATAATCGGTCTATCACTAATTTTTAACACCCTCAAGAGTTACATCTGGTTAACCAGCTGCCCCCACCAGGGTGGCCTGGCAAAGACAAAATTGTCCCGGTGGGAAAATATGTGCCAATCCGCCCCTGTTGTTGGTCGATCAGCAGGACGTGACCCAATGGAGCCATGGCAACGGTGGGATTTAAAGGAGAACTCCACCCATTTTCAACATTTTAACATGTCATTAATATACCTTAGAGATGTTGTGTGGTGATAAAAAAAATCCTCCCATTCTGTATTTCCTAAAAAAATGGAGGTCATTAAAATCATTAACATGTGAAACACATCTGATGACATCATCAAGAATGTATTTCACACCATGTTAATGATTTTTCTTTCAGACCGCTTTTTCCTGAGAGGGAACAAATGTGGTTCACATTTGTACCCTCTCAGGAAAGTTTTGAAAATGGGTGGAATCCCCTGGTTGGTTTAAAGGCACGGTTGGTTTTCGAGATCAATCCGTCAATTAATCGATGCATATGAATGGCACTCTGAACCAAACGGGGGCGCTAGCAGGCTGGCAAAATGGCACCTATAAGGAGTTAAGTAAAACAATTCAATACTTTTATTTTCCCCCAGCAGTGGTTTCCAGTGGGTGCATATACGCTAACCTGCCAACCAACCTGGCAACAAACCCATGCCACACCAGCGGCCCAACAATGGCTCATTTATTGTCCATGTAGAGTTTTTAAACATTGGCCGCACAACAATTCTGCAAATGGTTCTATTTAGCCTGTCACCAATGCTGGCTATTCAGAAAATAACAGATGTAGAAGCTGGCACTAGCACGTTGCCAGATTGTTTTTTTTTTTTTTTAATTAATCTCTGTGAAAATCTTGAAAGTGTGATGAGCGCAATTATGATTTTAGGCAATTTAGCAGATGCTCTTAATCTGGAGCGATTTTTTTTTTACAGAACTGTTGCAAAACCTCTACAAAGTTCTTGGCGCATACTACCTTATATAAATAAAACAAACTTACTTTCGGGGGTTGAGTTGTGAGTCAATGTGGCAGCATTATTTTTAGGAGGCGGTTGTGGACTGTAAACATTTAAGCACCCTGCACCGTTGGGCTGTAATGTTAGTAGCATGCCTTCTGTTATTTATTTGGACACCGACAGCATTGATTGTTTAGCTTGTGCCAACCTTTTTTTGTGAAACCAAAATGGACCAGACACGTGTATAATGTAGGCTGGGTGGCTAGTTTAAAAAATGTTTCTCTCGTTTTCCTTATGTCACGTTACGAGGAGGTGAAAGCACGCGTACAGTTTGTCCTACAGGCGTCCTAAAAATGTCTGCCTGGCAGGGCACACCGTTGATGTTCTCGTTAAAGCGATTTGGCGGGGGCTACTACTGACACATTAGTCCACGTCTGGATGGCGACGGGGTCGGTTAAAGGCAGGCACGCGTGCGTGCACACGCATGCATTGCCAGCGGTGAAAACAAGATATTTTAAAAGTACTAACACAAAGATTTGAGGCAGCGTTTCCCAGAACACAGCCCCCGAGTCCTGCGATTTCGGGGGGGATACTGACCGAAACTCTCCTGAACCTGAAGAGCTTTTAATGCCAGCAATGATGACTCTGTAACTTTGAAGACCGTGTCTATTATGTGGAATGAATAATACATTATAATAAGTCTGCTCCCGACCACTGTGCAATTTCCTTCGTATGAGTTCTCCTCTCCACAAGTAATTGCGGTTGACAATTTTCATTTTGTTTTTGTTTTTTTTTGTTTTTCTGTCACTTGGGAATTGGGACATTACGAACAGGGCAGCGGCCTGCCGCAATGTCATTTGAGTATGCTCGTTATCGATAACGCTTTGGGCACTTATTACAACAGGGTGCGGAATGGCACTATTTTTCCCACCCCGGGACAATTTTGTCTTTGCCTAAAAAAATAAAACCCGGACTGGAATCCGATACCAGATCTTCAAACAGTAAAATCAACAGGAAGTTAACATTTTCATGAAATAAATAAATTAACTACAAGAGTCAGGGTGATGCTCTACAGTGTCTGGATCTACTTTGTGTTTTTGTTTACATACTAAAATAGTAACTTTGAGATCTGTTTTAGCATACAATGTTCAGTAGGTCTATGCAGAGTATATTTTGAATTCATTTTTGAAGTGCTGCCAGGCACTTCCCTTAGACGATGTACAAGATGTGGTGTGTGTTGTCTGTCTGTCTGTCCCTGCCTGCATGCGTGTCTGTCCCTGCCTGCATGCATGCGTGGAGTCATGTTGATGTTGCCATGTTCAGAGAAACAAGCACAATGGACGAAGTGTGTATTGTTGATGTTGCCATGTTCAGAGAAACAACACAATGGGACGAAGTGTGTTTTAGTATACTGTAGCCACACACGCAGCACTTCATTTCACACGGGTGTGATTTATTTTTTTTAAATCTCTTGTCCACATTACATCATGGTAAGGTAACCACACACACGCACGCACGCACGCACGCACAGCACGCACTCACGCACACACACACACACACACACACACAAAAACTCACCAAAAGTGGTCTTACCCTTTAATGAGCTTCATCCCTAGTTAAAGAATAGACATTACGATTCAGTTTGCCTTGTAGGCTATGTAACAAGGTTGAAAAGTGAGATGTGTAACCGGATTTCTGCCTGACAGCTACTTGGATGCATATATGCAAATGGCTTCCTCCTCCTCCTAGCCCCATGCACCCGGTCGGCCGTCCTCTCCATTAGCAAGAACTGTAGCTTTGTGTTGCCGCTGGCAGGGTCTCAACTGGCACTACATACACCGACACACAACTCCGCTCATTGGAGAGGATTAAAGCGTAGCTAGCAACTAATAAAGGAGAAGTTGCAGTGGTGCGTGCAGAGCAGGGGCGGATTGGCACATATTTTCCCACCGGGACAATGTTTCTTTGCCAAAAAAAAAAAAAAAAAAAAAAAAAAACTATAACTAAACTATAACTGCATTCTGAGTTCACAAAAATAACTGAAATCATACTCAAAATATCCTTAGTTATCGTTTTTTTTTTTTTTTTTTTCATCAATATGTATATGACATATGAAAACGATGGAAAAAAAGTATGGTAAGAAAAGAACTGAAACTAAAACTAAAACTAAAACTAAAACTAAAACTAAAACTAAAACTAAAACTAAATATTTTTACAAAAATAAAAAACTAAATAAGAAATAGCAAGTGTGCCATAAAAAAACTAATTAAAACTAACTAAATTAAAAAAAGAAAACTAAAGCTAAACTAAAATTAAAAAATCATAACTATAATAACCCTGCTGCCTATGACAGTAAGGTGTGCGATAAATCAGACAAATTATGTCTTTGTGCTGTGGTGAGCCCTCATTCTAATCATGTATCTCTCTCCTTTCTCTTCCATGTGCTGTGTTGCTGTCTCCTCCCAACATCACAACAGGTAAGAACCTTTATCTTTATGATACATTGAAACTCCTTGTTCTGTCAACAGGAGTCTATTACTGCTGTTTGTTATTTTCTTGTTTTGAGATCATTCAATCAATTAATTAATGCATATATAAATGGCACCCTGGACCAAATTGGGGCGTTAGATTCTTCGTTCATCCTGCGGTTTAAAAGGGTCGGCGACAAGCGCGGTCATTCCAATGCAATCAGCCTCATTGTTCCGCCGTCGTGGACCGGAATATGAAATTACAATCGTTGGATTGTAATCACTGCTGCTGTCATTGCAGCAAGTACTCTCTCATAATCGCTTTGTGTCTCAAACAAATAACAATGTCAGGCGCAATCAAGTCCAACGCTGGTCTTCAACACTTTCGTGCCTCGTGTTCAACGCATATCAAACAAACATTCTGCATTCCGTCTGTGTTTCACAGACACCTCGATGTTTTTTCAAATGCATTTTAACCTGAAAAATGATTAAAAGATTTGTGCCACATTTTCACAATTTTCCAAAAACTGCCACTATTTTTTTTATATATTTTTTTATCCTACGATTTTGCAACCCATTTTTTCACCCGTGCCAATTCCTAAATGTGATCCTGGGCTCTACACACCCTCCACCAACCTGGGGAGGCAGCGGACTTGCCTCATGCTTCCTTCAATGCATGAGGAGTCCAAGCTGCCTTCTTTTCACCTGACAGGGGGGAGTTTCCCTGGTTGGACGTAGCGCAGTGGAAGGAACACGTTATTCCAACCAGTTCCTGTCCCCTCCATCAGGCGCCCCGGCTGGCCAGGGGGAGGCAGTCTAGAGTCCAGGATTACTGCATGTTTTTGTGAGGGTATCTACCCTAGGGACACGGGGAGAACATGCAAACTCCACACAGAAAGGCCCTTTCACCAACCCCGCCTCGGGTATGGGCACTGATGACGCGAAGCAGCACAACACCCACAGCAGCGCCCCTAGCGGGAATCAAACCCAGGACCTTCTAGCTGTGAGGCGAGAGCACTAACCACTGTGCCACCGTGCCCCCTAAAAAAATGCCGCTATTTTGAGTACCAACAGGGGCCGCCGTTTCACCAGTGCACACCAACCCACACAGATCTGCTCGGCTCAAACCAAAGGGTGTGACTTTTTGCTTAATTTTTGTGCACTAGTCGATCCTAGCGGTGCTACGTCTTCTGGAAGCTGTGTGTCTGGTGTCTGGAGGGAAGAAATATCATGTTTTCCAGCCAGGCTGCGGCTGACAGGCTGTTGTTTTCTTAATTATCAGGTACTAAAGACATTAACAGAGCTATTGATGAGCCTTAATTGGCCATATGGCTGTTTGTTTATCTAGCTGGAGAATGGCCAGGGAGACAAGACAACGCACACGCACACACACACACACACACACACACACACACACACACACACACACACACACACACACGCACACACACACACACACACACACACACACACACACACACACACATGCACACACACAATGCTATCATAACATAATACTTTCCAGTTTGCAGCCTGTCACTGGCTTAATGTGGTATACTGACAAGTCTTATTATTGTTTTCTCGGTGTTGTGTGCGTGTGCGTGTGCGTGTGCGTGTGCGTGTGTGTGTGTGTGTGTTGTGTGTGTGTGTGTGCGTGTGTGCGTGCGTGCTGCGTAGGTGTGCGCGTGCGCGCGCGTGTGTGTGTGCGCTGTATTTCGCTGAGGTCGGCACCCGCTGTGTAGAAACAGCATAAGGTCCGTGTTGTTGGCACCGCTGGTATATATACACTCCGGCGCGTCTCTGGGAAATAAAGGGTGATTATATATTTTCTTTACATCGGCTGCCCTTTAATTGCCTTCAGGTGATTAAATTGATCACAGCTTTTAATTACACCCCCATTGTTCCTGACCCTCGATTGGAGTTTTCTGACACCATTATACAGTAGTTCCACACCAGATTATAGCTGCAGCAACATTCTAGTTTTGACGCTAGATTCTACTGTAGTTTCCGACACTAGATTCTAGTTTTTTGACACTAAATTATATTTTCTGATGATAGGATCTACTTTTGACACTATAATTTAGTTTCTGACGCTAGAATCAGGTTTTTGACACTAGATTCTATAGTCTCTGACATTAGATTCTAGTTTTTCTGAAAAATCTGTGTTCCTGTGTCCAAGGCCAAGCCAAGGACCACCAGAATTATCCATATTTGGCTGCAGACCCCCATCTGAAAACATGTTGTTCTAGGGATCCCCCAGATGCAAAAAAAAATGAGTTAAAAATGTTTGCTTCCAAAATAACATATTCAGAGATTTGCAGCACATATTCACACAAATTTTCAAAAATAGCAAGAACAACAAGCTCATGTCGCGCCACTCGGTGGCGCGACATGCTTTTGATCTGCTATTTTTCAACAGATAAAACACCAAAACGCGTTCAGGACACAAAGGGTTAATTACCCCCCCTCCCTTTTTTCCTCTGCTCTCGTTCTCCTCCTGCGGGATTCACACCGACATTTATCTGCACAAGAGAGAGCTAGAAAGAGCAGGGCCGGTTCTAGGCAGAAACACTATAAGAGGTCGCTTAGGGCCACCATCACTAAGAGGGCCACATGACAGGGGGAATCTTCAGTTTTTATGTTTGTATAGTACAGCATGTTATGCACAGTGACGGCAGTAGCTTGTTACAAGTAGCTAAGATACATAGCTTAACTACATTTTCCCGTAACTTGTAGTGTAGCTTACTACATTTGTTCTGGGAATAGCTTGTAGTGAAGCTACACTACTTGTTTCGAGTAACAAGGATTGTAGCTTACTACATTTTCCCACACACATTTTCAAATTCCACCTATTTTTAATGGGTAGAAAACCTCTAATATACATCCCAAAACTTAAACATGCCACCATCCCAGGTTCAAACCCACCCCTAAATTATTATTATAATTTTTATTTATATTATTTTATTATTATGATTATTATTTAGAAGGTTGTACATTAAGTTGAGATATGTATTTATATTATGTAGTGTTGATGTAGCAAGCTACATCAAGCTACTTTTGTCGTGTAGCTTGTAGCGTAGCTTGCTACAACTTTTCTGGGGATAGCTTGTAGTGTAGCTTAGCTACATTTTTTTTCGAGAGTAGCAAGTAGTGTAGCTTACTACATTTCCCCAGTAACTTGCCCATCACTGGTTATGCATGTATGTATTTATTTTGCTATTTCTTTACTATGTTGTAATAAATAAATAAATTAATTAATTAATTATTCATGCTTCAACCAGTCAACCAACATTGGCACATTGAGCTTGCAGACTGGCCATTTTAATAGAGGCAACTTTTATGCCAAAAATCAAATAGATATATAGCTAATAGCTATATATATTTTTTTTTTCCTTTTCCCCCACTCTATGTTGCTTTTACTTTGATGCTGCAGCTGTTTTCCCTGCAGACAGACACCTGCTTCGTCCTGCAGACGGTCCAGAACTTTGTTGTTGTCAACAAATCATGAAAACGAAACATTCGTCAGGCTCTGGGAAGGCGTTGCCCAATTTCCCAATTGTGGAGAAAATGGCTTGTGGGCGGCCGCACCCATACCATTTTCGATTACAGGACTTTTATTAGGCAAGTAAGCACCAAAATAACATCAGTAGCATGCTCAAAGCTAAAGGTCTGACTCAGAGCGTTTTCTGTTTTCAATGAGGAAATGCTGTTTTGTTTAGTGGTGCAACAGCTGTAGTTAGTTAGTAGCAGTAGTAGTGTTTCAAATCATTTCAAATGTAAGAATTTAATTTGAAATATCCTGGGTTGTTTTGCATGCCATCATGTTTGCCCCTACATGCCCTGCATGCCCTAGATCCGCCCCTGTGCTGCAGGCGGCCCAGAGTAGACCCGAGGTCATGTGCTGTAGTGGACAGCCTCACAGAATGAAACTAGAAAGGCAGTTCCTGCAGAAAACTGCGAGGGCTCGCCAAAACGGCCGCAATATATACCATGTGCAGTAGAAAGTATATTAAAGATGAAACAGTAAACTGAGTGAAAAGTAAAAGGATGAATAAATGCATCAAGCTGAATGTGATGATGTTTGAGTAAGTGAAGTGGGGGAAAAAAAGTAAGTGGAAAAAAATGAAAAAATGAAAAGGTGAAAAGAGTAAAAATAACTATAAAAGTCTGATACAAGCATGAATCACTGTATAAAGCTGAACGGTTTAAAGCTAGCATAAGTAATGCTAAGTATTGCGAAAATGCTAACAATGCTAAGTAATCATAATGCTAAGTATTGTTAATGTTACTTCTAAGTAATGCCAGTAATGCTAAGTAATGCTAATAATGCTAGCTAATGTGAATGCTAAGTATAATGCTAATGCTAAGTAATGCTAAGTACTGTGACAATGCCAATTACGCTAAGTAATATTAAAATGCTAATGATAACTATTGTGAAAATGTTAATAATGCTAAGCAATGCTGATCATGCTAAGAATTGCTAAAATGCTAAGTAACGCTAATGCTAACTAGTGTTAATAAGGCTAAGCAATGCAAAGTATTGTGAAATGCTAATAATGCTAAGTAATGCCAATAATGTGCGTGTGTGACAGTTGCTACATTGTATACAATGCATGAATCACTGCATAAAGCTGAACGGTTTAAAGCTAGCATAAATAATGCTAAGTATTGTGCAAATCCTAACAATGCCAAGTAATGCTAATGCTAAGTATAGTTAATAATGCTAAGCTATTGTGAAAATGCTGATAATGCTAAGTAATGCTAATAATGCTAAGTAATGTTAATGCTATAGTTAGTATTAATGTTATAGTTAGTAATGTACTATGTATTGTGAAAATGGTAATAATACTAAGCAATGCTAATGCTAAATATTGGCAATACTGCTAAGTAATGCTAAGTATTGTGAAAATTCTCACAATGCTAAGTAATGCCAGTAATGCTAAGGCATGCTAATAATGCTAGCTAATGCTAAGTAATGATAATAATGCTAAGTATTGCTAACTATTGTGAAAATACTAATAATGCTAAGGAATGCTAATGCTAAGTATACTTAATAATGCTAAGTATTGTGAAAATGCTGATAATGCTAACTTGTTCCTATTGGCTCAGTGCGTCCATCTATCAAATATTAAGCGGTAGCATGTTCCAAAACCAAGTTATAGCTGTGTAAAGACCAGCCAATTGGAAGACAGAGGGGGTGGGGTTAATGCTATTAAAGACCTGTAAGAGTCCATTGGTTACCTACAAACCTATAACCTAAGGTAAATTTGGCACGTGTGTAACAGTTGACCTGCAATCAATTACATTGTTTTCAATGCTTTCAATAGCTATAAATCATGTCAATGCTTTCAATAGCTAAAGCTAATGTTAACATGCTAACATGTTAATGCTAACATGCTGTGTAAGTCAGGCAGAAATGTCTGTCTGTGTGCGTGTATTTGGGCATGCCTGTCCCAAGAGCATGTGTGTGCGTGCATGCGCCGTGTGTGTGACAGTTGCTACATTGTATTCAAATACATTGTATCATTGTATCATATCCAGGCCTGGAAAAGACATCTCCAAATATGGAGTTGTGCCAAACACACCTGAAAAAGTGAAAAAGTTAAATATCTTGAAAACTAAAGATTTTTGTTCCAAAATAACCTACCGGGCAATGAAAGTTCAAAGATAGCTGAACATTTTGAAGTTGGAACGGAGTTTCAAAGTGAAAGTATGACAGAGTTATGAGAGCACAAAATTTTTTAGGCATCTCCAAATATGGAGTTGTGCCAAACACACCTGAAAAAGTGAAAAAGTGAAATAGTGAAAAAAGTATAAAGAATTTTAAAAAACAAAATTTAAGCATAATTCACTGCATGAAGCCGAACAGTTTAAAGTTTGAACGAAAGTTATAGCATAAAGTATGTGGAAGTAGTAGATGACCGAAAAACTGGCGGAATAATAAATAATAAATAAAAAAAATAAATATAAAAAGTGGAGAACATAGAGGTCTCGCTGGAAGCGAGCCCTCAACTAGAAAGGTGTGCTCAAGTCTAGAGTGCCATGGAGGCCAGGAGGCATGCCCCAATAATAACTCATTGTCTAATGCAGTAATGTCACAATGCATTACGCTCTCTCTCTCTCTCTCTCTCTCTCTCTCTCTCTCTCTCTCTCTCTCTCTCTCTCTCTCTCTCTCTCTCTCTCTCTCTCTCTCTCTCTCTCTCTCTCTCTGTTGTTTTGGTTCATTTAAAAGTCAAATAGCAAGCCTGGATAGCCTGGATTCCAGCCCGATTTGCTCCATTCTGCACCTCATTTAATGGTCACAGATCGCCTATAGTGAGACTCTGACCGCACAGGCTGGGCTGGAGCCCCCTCGAAAGCCCGGGCATGCTGGGCCTTGGTGGTGGTTCTGGATAACGGTGGATCCAACAAACCACTCAAGGCCGTGTGCTGGGGTCGAGGTTCTCCAGTTACGTGCATTACATACGTGCACGCACGTAGAGACACAAGGCATTGCACGTATACTGTATAGATGTGTAACCCGTCGACTGCTTGCAGCATCTGTCAGCCCTCAGGCGTTTCCCATGTTGTGTTCTACATAGCACTCATGATCTCCTGCGTATTTTACTATTTGTGCGTGACAGTCGACTGGTACAACCAAGTCCTGTTTTCAGCTCTGCCACGAAAAGTGCAATCACTTTGTCACCGATGCATTGAGCACATGTAATTTCACATGTGTAAATTACAACGAGCATAATGTGCGAAAACACTGCTGCTGTTTGATACCATGTGATCCTTTGTGCCATCTATGAGGCGGTTCAGAGTTCCTAAGGGACTGTACGTTATTTACCGGGGGGGGGGGGGCTGGTAAACTGGAAGTCCGGTCAGAAAAAAAAAAATCATGCCCCCCCCCCCCACACCTCAATTTTTTCCCCCATGGCCCTCCCCCCACTTCAATGTTGTTTTCCCATGGCCCTCCCCCTACAGTAACTATCAGCATTGATTTCCCAATAGTTGTCATGTTTTACACGTGTCTAAAAGAGCTTTTATTTATTCGCGCTGGCCTCTTTGAAAACTATAGCCCTGCCTGTCTGCAGTGGTCGCGCAACAGAAAATACTATCCAGCACGTTCGGTTTTCTGACCCCCCAATGTCGCAACTCTACTAGATGGCATGATTCTACCCAGCGCAGCCTGGGTGGAGTAGCTATGTAAGCCTGGAGTATAGACAGAGCAATACAGACACCGTTCACTTCATGGAGCAAAGGGGGACAGCAAACAACTCGTTTTAGCTACTCACCACAGCTCGACGTGCTGATTTATAATCCAGCATCCGCCCGTATCGGGCTTTAGAAAACGGCTCTGCTGTCATTATTTATCAAACCGAACGCAGTCCTTGGTAAAAAGGCAAAGTTTTCTTTCCCTACGTGTGTTTTGTAACCAAAGAGGGGTGGACGCCATGACAGGATCTCGCTCAACTGCATGGAGGGAGGAGGAGGGTCCATGCTGCAGATGGACCCTCGCACACAAGCGGCAGTCCACCCGGAGTCACGACATTGAGGAGTCAGAAACTGAGCGCTTGAGCGCTGTTCAAATGGCCTGAATAGGGACAAACTGCAGTTGAAGTCAATGTAGAAGAATCGCCATTGGTCTACTAGCTCTATGAGTAAACGTAACTCAGTCTATACTCTAAATCTCCGTCTCCTTTTTCCCCCATGGCCCCCCCCTAAACTCCGATTGTTTTTGCCATGGCCCTCCCCCGACCTCATTTTTTTTCATCATGGCCCTCCCCCCCCCCTACGAACCAGCCCCCCCCCCGGTAAATAACGTACAGTCCCTAAATGTAAGAAAAACAGACTAAAGAACTCTATTGTACACCAGTCTGTCTTACTTCTAAACCAGAATCGATAAATCGAAGGTCATGATTGTCATCTTTTTGCTATTTATTTCTGATGTCGTGTTTGTAATGTATTGTATGTTGTCTTATGTCAGGGGTTTTCAACAGGTGGTCCGGGGACCACCAGTGGTCCCTGAGAGGGTTCCAG
>CM076976.1:3959357-4239357 GCA_039105355.1 Benthosema pterotum | reverse complement strand
AGACCAGAAGAGAGACAGAGAGAGAGAGAGAGAAATTCACCACTTCCCGGTCGGCTGGCAGTAGCAGAGTGTTGCCATGTCTGCTTATTAGAGTTGCGACTTTTGGCTTGCCGTTCTGTAAAGCTGCTTGCAAATATCAGAGTTTTTTTATACGTTTTGGCTCGTTGCCTCAAGTCTTTTCTAAATCATATAGTAACGACCGTTTGCTTAGTTGAGCTTATTTTGCGACTGACCTACCGACCAACACTTTTTCATTTGGCTATCAGAGGCCGATTTACATTAAGTAAAAAACATCACACTAAAAAGAGCAGTGTTGTTGTTGTTGTTTTTTATTTAACCACAGTGTTATTAAAAATTTGATCCAACTTGAGTTGAAATTGGGTATTGAGTGATTTGTGCACTTGAGTTATTTGTGCACAAATAGGCCTATTGTGATTAAATAGACCTATTTTTTATTTTGTGGTTGGGTCAAAAATGAGCAACCCAACCGGTTCGATAAAATCAACTACTACAGTGTTGGTCCAATATTGAATAGGTGGTTTCATTAAGAAAAGTAACACAAGTTGCATTATTTTCTATATACGCTTTTTTTTTTTTTAGCAATCCATCACACAGACATACATTAGACATCCTGTATAAGTCACTGCTATCTCAGTCTAATGAGCTGCTACTGTATCTAAACTACCTAGGAGGGTTACCGCACGTGCTATGGGTTGTAATACAAGTGGTATGGGCTGATTTGGAGTCTGAAGAGTTGTGTTTTCAGATACCGATTGCAATGGGAAGTACATTCCATAGTTTTGGGGCCAGGAGGGAGAAGAGCTTGGGGCGAGTGGAGCGTGTGTTTTGTTGTCACAAAGGAGAAATAAACCAGGACGCAGGTCAGTCAGTCCCCTCATTCCCCGGTGATTTTTTTTTTTTGCCGCGCGCAAAGTAGAGCACGTCGTTACATAATGCAGGCCGGAGGTCTAAAAGCCATTCACCTGGACCTCCGTCTGTCCGTCATTCTGCAGCGACTGGGTGGTACACTTAAGGGAGGAGGTCATATAGGGGCCGGGTGAGAAACTAGCTTACATATTCAATTTCTTTCCCCTACGGTGCGAGAGATTCATGGGCCATATTCATCATCAGACAGTAGACTACACACGCATACACGATTACACACGCACACGCACACGTGCGCGCACACACACACACACACACACACACACACACGCACACGCACGTGTGCGCGCACACAGTACAAGAAAAGAGTGTTTCTTTTCACTTGGAGGTTGTATAGTCTTAAATAAATACTATTTTTCCCCTATTCTTTTTACTGCATAGACGGAAAACAAAGAATGCTTAATCCAGAGGGGTTTGTTTTCCACTCACTCATACGGTACAGAACTGTGGGCTCACTGGAAAGATGATCCTCCCAAAAAGGTATAGCAGATATAGTAAACTCCACCAGCAACCATAGATGTCATTGCAACCAGGTCATATCCACTAGTGACCAGGTCGCAAATCTACTAGCTCTCCTAGTGACCAGGTCACATCTCCACTAGCTCTCCTAGTGACCAGGTCGCATCTCCACTAGCTCCTAGTGACCAGGTCGCATCTCCACTAGCTCTCCTAGTGACCAGGTCACATCTCCACTAGCTCCCCTATAGTGACCAGGTCGCATCTCCACTAGCTCCCCTATAGTGACCAGGTAGGAAAGACAAAGCGGCAGATTGATTAGAGACGGTTCAGGGTACAGTGGAAAGGCGCCATTATTGTTCTGTTCTTCTCTCTCCTCTCTCTTTTCTTCGCAAATCCACTATCTCCCTAGTGACCAGGTCGCAATTCCACTAGCTCTCCTAGTGACACGGTCGCAAATCCACTATCTACCTAGTGATCAGGTCGCAATCCACTATCTCTCCTATAGTGACCAGGTCGCAATTCCACTATCTCTCCTATAGTGACCAGGTCACAATTCCACTATCTCTCCTATAGTGACCAGGTCGCAAATCCACTATCTCTCCTATAGTGACCAGGTCGCAAATCCACTAGCTCCTAGTGACCAGGTCGCAAATCCACTAGCTCCTAGTGACCAGGTCGCAAATCCACTATCTCTCCTATAGTGACCAGGTCGCAAATCCACTAGCTCCTAGTGACCAGGTCGCAACTCCACTATCTCTCCTATAGTGACCAGGTCGCATCTCCACTAGCTCTCCTATAGTGACCAGGTCGCATCTCCACTAGCTCTCCTAGTGACCAGGTCGCATCTCCACTAGCTCTCCTAGTGACCAGGTCGCAAATCCACTATCTCTCCTATAGTGACCAGGTCGCAAATCCACTATCTCTCCTATAGTGACCAGGTCGCAAATCCACTATCTCTCCTATAGTGACCAGGTCGCAAATCCACTATCTCTCCTATAGTGACCAGGTCGCAAATCCACTATCTCTCCTATAGTGACCAGGTCGCAAATCCACTAGCTCCCCTATAGTGACCAGGTCGCAAATCCACTATCTCTCCTATAGTGACCAGGTCGCAAATCCACTAGCTCCTAGTGACCAGGTCGCAACTTCACTATCTCTCCTATAGTGACCAGGCAGGAAAGACAAAGCGGCAGATTGATTAGAGACGGTTCAGGCTACAGTGGAAAGGCGCCATTATTGTTCTATTCTTCTCTCTCTTCTCTCTCTTTCCTAGACTTCAACACTTGCTCGCGGGTTCTTGTGGCGCCTGCATACTAAACCAGGTGACAGAAGCTGCAACAACCCAATAAAAAAAAGTGCAAACCCAACCACCGCACTCCCCTGACACCTCTCCCTCGCGTCGCTGCGATGTTATTCCTAAGTGCGACACACTGGTAGATTTTTTTTCTCCCCATTCCAACAGGAGGACCTTTTTTACCCTGCACGGCGAAGCGCCGCTGCTGCTCACTCCCAGTGTTGCCAACTCGGCACATTTGTCGCTATGTTTAGCGCTTTTTCAGACCTCCCTAGTGCCAAAATTAGTGAAAAACTCCTGGCGGAAAATCTAGTGCTTTTTGGCTGGTGAGATAATACCCTCATTTTTCACCATTTTTGCTCCTATGATAGTGGTTTTCAACCAGTGGTCCCCAGGCTAAATGATGGATAGTTGGTTAACCAGATGTAACTCTTTGAGAGCGTAAAAATGAAACCAAATGGACCCTTACGGGTCCATTTGGTTTCATTTTTACACTCTCAAGAGTTAAAATATTCATCATGTGAATGAGCCCAAGTCTACACAACTAGAGAATGTAGAAGATTAATGGTCATTTCATGGTCATATTCCCTTCCAGGCAAGCATCTAGCGCATTCTAGTGCATTTTGGAAGTGCCATCAGTGCATTTTGGATTTTGGCAGTTGGCAACACTGCTCACTCCCCCTGCTCCCTCTCCTGAGTGGGAGCTGAGAGAGAGAGAGAGCAGCTGGGTAAATAGTAAAAGAATAGAACGAACCAGAAGTGGTTTCTGGGTATTATGCGGAATGAACATTAAATGTCAGGGCTATAAAAAATACATTTCCTCCCGTTGTCTCGCTGGCGCTCGCTCGCTCGCTCGCAGCATGTTTTATGCATCTCATAATTAGCGCGAGGGAGGCGGAGTCTCCCGGGAGGAGACAAAATGGAGGCCCAGCAGGTATGTTTTTTTTTTTTTTCCACGAGAGGTTATACAGCAGGCGTGGAGGACTTCCTCCTCCTCACAGCTATAGTTCTTCATTTGAAAGGCAAATCGTAATAGACCCTCGCTCCCTCGCGCAGACCGAGAATGTCAGCCATGCAGCCTCCGCCGGATTCCGAGCGCGCGCGAATGAATCAATAAAACTACTTAGCGGCGCGATATGAGGGGCAGTCGTTTGGTTTCCGCGTCCTTGTTAGCGGAGATAAATAAGCACATAAATTCCACCGGGTGTCGTGGTGGTGGTGTTGGTGTGGTGTTGTGTGCGATTGGAGGAAAGATGCGAGATGAAGACCATAGGGCCCCCGTTTTTGCTTTTGGGGGGAACTAATATGCGATGCGCACAGCATATTACTATGGCATATTACTGATGGAAGCGCGAAACAGAGAGAGAGAGAGAGAGAGAGAGAGAGAGAGAGAGAGAGGGAGAGAGGGAGAGAGAGAGAGAGTGAGAGAGAGAGAAGGAGAAGAAAAAGTTGAGAGATCTAGGAAAATAAAAGTATGTAATTACTTGCCAAGATAATTACAAGCCAAGATAAGCTAAATCGAATCAAGTATAGCAAATTGAGCCAAGCTAATGTGTCGATTAATCTTAGTGATAGATTGTTTTTTATTTAGTTTTCTGTCAGAGAAAGAAGCTGCAAACATTTTTCGCCATGCATACGTTCAGTCGATGGAATCAAAATTGCATCAGCGCTTGCAACATGTTTTTTTGTGAGGGTACTAGAAAAACGAGGGCAGATTCAGGTCTGAGGTCTGCAGGTATTCCCAAATAAAAATAGATTCCGACAAATACATAACAGCCGTTTATAAAAAAAAAAAAAAAAGAAAAAAGTCATAACCGCAGCTGTGCTACTTGTAACCCAGGTGTAAAAAAGAAGAAGAAAGAGAACGGTGGAGCGGAAAGGGGTGAGAGAGGTTAGAGCAGACGCTATAGACACGCGGAGGCAGATGTTCCAGATGTTCTCTCCTCTCCTCATTCTTCTCCTCCTCCTCCGTCACGTCAGAGAACACTTTTCATCTCCTCTTAATCATCTCTCCTCTGTCCTTTCCTTTCAAACAACTTTTTTTTAAGTGACAAGCGACTGGCTATATTTATACCTGCATGTGTGTGTGCGCCTGAGCTAGTAAGCAAGTGCTGCACACTTTAAAGGGGAATTCCACCCATTTTCAACCATTTTTTTTTTCTGAGAGCGTACAAATGCAACCAAATGAACCCTCACGGGTTCATTTGGTTGCATTTGTACGCTCTCAGAAAAAAGAAGTGTCCATTAAAATACATGATGCCATCAAGATGTTTCACCATGTTAGTGGGTTTCTTCAGACCTCTATTTCTTGGGAACACAGAATGGGGGAGTTTTTTATTTATTTTTTTATCGTGTCCACCCATCACCTCCAGGGTATATTTTGTGCACAGTTGCACTCTGGGACATTACCATTAGCCTTAGAAACAGGTAGATTCATTGGTACCCCTGAGGATGAAAGAACATGTTTAGTTTGTGATTTGGGAGATATTGAAAATGAAATTCATTTCCTTTTTTATTGCCCTTTATATGATGAATTAAGACATATTTTCTTCAATAGAATGACAGAAATCTGTGGTAGCTTTTTCTGGTTGGATGACTATGAAAAACTGGAACTTTGTTTTCTGAAAGGTATTTTCGCCTTAGCAAATTTTCTAGTGGGAGCTTGGGAAAAAAGACAGAAGACTTTGTTTAGGTAATGAAGGAAGAAACAGAGTTGTACAAACTGCTTTCTTTTGATTGTTTTCAGTTGTAAATTGTTTGTATTCTGTATTTATATGTAACTTGTATGGTGTGTCCTATAAGCCTATGTGGGCTGGGCGCCTCTGGTGCATGACACAAAAATAAACAATTCATTCATTCATTCATTCATTCATTCATTCATTCATTCATTCATTCATTCATTCATTCATTCATTCATTCATTCATCCATTCATATACTAATGACATAAGGGCTTTACAGATGGGGAGTCTGAAATCCTCACATTATGGCAGCAATTCCACCGTGCCAATCAGTGCTGACAGACGAGAATCGTGTATAGCGAGAGAAAAAAAAGCTCACAGGATTTAGGTCTAAAATCAATCACAGGATTGAGGTCTAAAATCAATCACAGGATTGAGGTCTAAAATCAATCACAGGATTGAGGTCTAAAATCAATCAATCACAGGATTGAGGTCTAAAATCAATCACAGGATTGAGGTCTAAAATCAATCACAGGATTGAGGTCTAAAATCAATCACAGGATTGAGGTCTAAAATCAATCACCGGATTGAGGTCTAAAATCAATCACCGGATTGAGGTCTAAAATCAATCACAGGATTGAGGTCTAAAATCAATCACAGGATTGAGGTCTAAAATCAATCACAGGATTGAGGTCTAAAATCAATCACAGGATTGAGGTCTAAAATCAATCACAGGATTGAGGTCTAAAATCAATCACAGGATTGAGGTCTAAAATCAATCACAGGATTGAGGTCTAAAATCAGTGCACGGAATGAGCATGCGCGCAACAAACAACACTGGACGCGGTGCGATAACGCCCTTGCTTTATCGCACAGCGCTATGGTGTTTTCTCAGCACAAAACGCCAGTCCTGTTTAGAATGAACTAGAAGGTGTGATTTATTACTACTTATCTGATGGTTTTACCTTTATTTGCAGTTGATTTATTTCCCAAAAAAGGGGTCCAGTGGTTATTCCTTTATGGCTGTTTCCCCTACCCCCAAAATAGCTTTAGAATGGGGCTATATGGGATGTTGTTCAAAATTCACCTTATTCCATCACTCCAAAAGTGCAATTTCTTGCCATATATTCTCTCTCCACCATGTCAAAAGTGTGTTGACATTCACGCTTTCACTCTCCTGTTTGGGTCAGCCAACTTACGGCTGACGCACGGTTTATGGATAAACCATGGCAGTATGAAAAGTGAAAGTGTGCCAACACACTGTTGACATGGTGGGGGGAAAAATGGTGCGATGGAAATAGGTAAACACCCCAAAGCCCCATTCTGAGCTTATTTTTGGGTATAGGGGAAACGGCCACAAAAACAGGGGTGGATCTAGGCATGGGCATGGGGGGGGGGCAATGCCCCCCTAAATGCCCAGACTGCCACCAAAGACGATGGCATGCAAAACAACTTAAGATATTTCAAATTAAAGTGCTTATATTTAAAATGATTTGAAACAATACTACTGCTAGCTACTAACTAACTACAGTTGTGTCACCACTAAACCAACAGCATTTCATCATTGAAAACAGAAAACGTTCAGCTTTATGCATGCTGTGTGCCTGTTGTAGCTTCAACAACAACTGATTATTAATATTAACTGTTATTATTGATGCTTTCATGCCCGATAAAAGTCCTGTAACCAAAAAATGGTATGGGCGCGGCTTCATCGCTGAAGCCATTTTTTCCTGCCCCCTCCAATTGGGAAGTATTGCATCCGCCCCTGCACTTTTTTTTTTTTTTTTTTTTTTTTTTGAATTTTCACAAAATAACAACTGTACCAAAAATAATAATAAATCAAATGCAAATAAAGGTATAATAAAGCCTTCTGGGGTGGAAGTTCTCGGTGAAGTCGCTGGCTGCTTCTTTCATAATAATTAAAAGTGCCTCTAGGCTCTGTAGTAGGAACAACGTGCACGACATGTTCGTGCGCATGTTCGCTGTGCGTTGGCACGCGCAGACAGATGGCTGCGTGTTCTCTGCTGGCGTGTGCGTTTTACGTGTACTGCATTATGCGCCCGCTGCTGCTGCTGCTGCTGCTGCGCGCGTTTAAAAAAGAAAACACATTAGGCCCATTTCTACAGCGCTTATTTATTTATCTCCATGCGGACGCGGCATAATGCGCCGCATAATCTCGCCAGCCCACTTCCTGTGTGTGTGTGTCTGTGTGTGTGTGTCACACACAGACACACACACACACGGGTGTGTGTGTGTGTGTGTGTGTGTGCGCGCGCGCGCAATGCAGACCCCGCGAGCCCCAGGGGCGGATGTAATACGTCCCATTTGGGGGGGCAAGAGAACATGTTGGAGGGGCAAGAGAAAATGGTATGGGGGCGGCTTCATCATTGTCACGATGAAGCCGCACCCATACCATTTTCGTTTACAGGGCTTTTATTGGTCAAGTAAAGCATCAATAATAACATCAGTTGTTGTTGAAGTTACAACAGAGAGATTTCTGTTTTCAATGATGAAATGCTGTTGGTTTAGTGGCGACACAGCTGTTGTTAGTCAGTAGCAGTAGTAGTGTTTCAAATCATTTTAAATATAAGCACTTTCATTTGAAATATCTTGGGTTGTTTTGCATGGTATCGTACGTTTTTTTTTTTTTTTTTTTTTTTTTTTTTTTTTGGGGGGGGGGGGGGGGGAGGGTCTGGGTATTTATCGGGGCATTGCCCCCCCCCCCCCCCCCCATGCCCATGCCTAGATCCGCCCCTGGCCAGGCCGTCCGGAGAGTGATGACAATGTGAATTATTGAAGTGTCGCGGTGTAGAAAAGGTTGGCGCGTCCAGAGGGGCTGCGTCTCATTACTATTTCAGCGCGCTCCGCCCGTGCATGCATGCACATGTCATGTGCACACGCCTGGGGTCCCAGGGGGGGCTGCAGGATCGAGTGCGCTTACCGCGCAACATCCCCCCCCCCCCCGTAATCAGGGGCGGATGTAACATGTCCCATTTGGGGGGCATGTTGGAGGGGCAAGAGAAAATGGTATGGGGGCGGCTTCACCGTGATGAAGCAGCACCCATACCATTTTCAGTTACAGGACTTTTATTAGTCAAGTAAAGCATCAATAATAACATCAGTTGTTGTTGAAGTTGCAACAGACACGCAGCATGCATAAAGCTAAAGGTCTGACTCAGAGAGTTTTCTGTTTTCAATGATGAAATGCTGTTGGTTTA
This sequence comes from Benthosema pterotum, assembly GCA_039105355.1. Lineage (NCBI taxonomy): Eukaryota > Metazoa > Chordata > Actinopteri > Myctophiformes > Myctophidae > Benthosema > Benthosema pterotum. Next base: position 4,230,762 of record CM076976.1, on the reverse strand, counting down.
GTGGTGACACAGATGTAGTTAGTTAGTCAGTAGCAGTAGTAGTGTTGCAAATCATTTTAATTACAAGCACTTTAATTTGAAATACATTTTAAATGTGGGTCATCTGCATGCCGTCATGTTTGATGGGGCAGTCAGGTCATTTAGAGGGACATTGCCCCCCCCCACCACCATGCCCATGCCTAGATCCGCCCCTGCTCGTAATTTTGTATGTTTGTCGTAAATGCCCAAAGTGCTGCTGCTGCTCTTGCTGCTGCAGGCCCGCGGCTATACAAACCCAAATGGAAGAGGAGTGTAATGTAATGAGAGGTTTGTGGAGAACCTTCGCCCACCTGGGGCGCAGAGCGTTGACCCTGTGGAGTGATGTATAATCACTGCTGCTGGGAATATAAAAGAGAGAGAGAGAGAGAGAGAGAGAGAGAGAGAGAGAGAGACAGAGAGAGACAGAGAGAGAAAGAGATGATGTCTGTCACAAACCTTGCATCTCTGTGTATATTCCGTCTGTTGCTTTTCGTAGATGCATACCACGCCTACTGGATCGCCTACTGCGGGGGTCAACAACCTGCGGCTCAGGAGCCGCATGTGGCTCTAGAACACAGCCCTAGTGGCTCACTGGCTGTAGCATTATTACATACACACATTAGGGCGATCCGCAAACATAATATAAACATTGCGCTGTCTGACAGTTACGTCGCCAGTTAACATAGTGCTTGTTGGCCATGCCACAAAAGTTTAATCTGAACCACACATTTCCAACGGTTTACTATATCATTAATATATCTTAAGAGATGTTGTGTGGACATGATAAAAAAAGTTCCCCCAATTCTGTATTTCCTAAAAATGGAGGTCTAAAAAACATCATTAAAATGGTAAAACACAACTTGATGACATGTGTTTTACCATTTTAATGATTTTTCTTTTAGGACATTTTTTCTGAGAGTGTACAAATGGAACCAAATGGACCCGCTAGGGTCCATTTGGTTCACATTTGTACACTCTCAGAAAAAACAAAAATGAAAATGGGTGGAATTCCCCTTGAAGGGCTTATTAGGTTTACATTTTTGCGGCTCCAGACAGATTTTGAATTTAATTTTTGGTCAAAAATGGCTCTTCCAACATCTTGGGTTGCCGACCCCTGCTTTAAGCCTACTGGATCGTACTTCACACAAAATCAAACTGGTCCGTCCCTCGACTCGCACCAATTGCTCTCTTTTGGCCCGACGTGAGTTTGAGTTTGACATCCCTGCTCTAGGCCAGGCGTGTTCAACAGGTAGTCCGGGGACCATCAGTGGTCCCTGAGAGGGTTCCAGTTGGTCCCCAGCTAAATGGACAGTTGGTAACCAAATGGACCCTTATAGATCTGTAACTCTTGGGGGCGTAAACACGAGTTCAATTATACTTAAACATCTGAATTACCGGTAGTTAATTTTCAAGAATCTATACAATTATGTCAAAGACTTGTTATTTTGACAAACATTTTGCCAGTTATCTCTCGTAAATTGCACGCAAAAACTTTCAAAATCCTTGCTTTTGGGTCAGAGGTATTAAACTCAACATCAAAGGTAGTCCGTGGCTAAAATGCTGAATAAATAGTGGGCCCTGGTATGAAAAAGGTTGAAAACCACTGCTGTAGACCATAGCTTGGGATACTTACTTAGTACTCAAAAGTTCGCCACTACCCTGAGATGATTGCAAGTATTCTATTATGCAATGGATATTAAACACTGGGTTTCCATTGGAGTTTATGACCCCCGTAGGTTCATAAAACTTTGATTAAAATGTGAAGCTCAGAGGCTAAATCATCGTTTTTTAGGACATCCACGTTATGGCAGTGTGATTTAAGAAAAAAAGGAAGAAAGGGAGAAAAAAAACGTAAGTCAGGGCATAAAAAGTGTAATGAATATTTCGTTGCGGCGCACATGCAAAAGCATGGCGGTGCTCACAGAGAGGTGATGACCATGCAGGTATAACTGCTGAGTCACTGCAATGCAAGCAGAATATACTGTAGGCCTATAGACTATTATTAGCAGCAGGGCCAGTTCTAGCTAATAAGTGGTCCCTTAGGGCCACAACCAGTAGGGGAGAAGATCCCAAACACAGGCTACTGGGGTTCAAAGGAACGGTTACCCTGAGAGCAAAATCCATTGATTCAACGTTGAATTTTGGTTATCTAACGCAAATCCAACGTTGAATCAATACATTTTGCTATCTGGGTAGTGGCAATTAATTCTCAGGTTGCTAAGAACGTCTTTAACTTCTTTTAGGGCAGGGGTTTTCAACCCTTTTGACTCCAGGGACCACCATTTATTCAGCATTTGAGCCACGGACCACCACTTGAGGACATTTTAGCCTCACAGACCCCCCCCAAACTAAAGATTTATTTTGCTTTTGTCCACAATTCCGGGCTGGATTTGGGGAAACAAAACAGTCAAACATACAGATCAAAATGACCATTAACCTTCTAGTTGTGTAGGCTTGGGCTACTTAAAATGATGGATATTTTAACGTAAAAATGAAACCAAATGGACCCTTGCGGGCCCATTTGGTTTCATTTTTACGTTCTCAAGAGTTACATCTGGTTAACAACTTAGCTGGGGACCAGCTGGAATCCTCTCAGGGACCACTGGTGGTCCCCGGACCACCTGTTGAAAACCCCTGTTTTAGGGGGATCCCCGTCAACTACGTCTTTAACGTCTTCACTGTATATATTACTTGTAGGTATACCTACTGTCATCTAGTGGAACATCATTGCCACTACCAGATGAGTGACATTTTGGCTTGAGCAGCACTATAGCATAAATATATAAGCCTCAAGTTTATTTTTTATTGCAATGTACGTGCAATGTGTGGACATGATACAATAAGTGCCGTAATGTCCACTCCATCGGGATCCGTTCAAAACAAAAACGTTCCACACCACTGTTTTCTCGAAACAATCCATTCTTTTGTGAAAAGCACCCTCCATTTAAATCCTGTTTTTATTTTTTTGGCATAACTGCACCGATTTGTTACGAGAACAAACAAAACAAAATCCTGGTTACAAAACATAACTCCTTGTTATTTCTCAGCGGATCTTTGTGAATAGGATTCTATCATAGGATCGACCCATGACCCCTATTTGTTTGCATGAATATATATTATATTATATGCTGCTCCTTGTGGACTCCAGGGAGACTTATTGTGTGTGAGAGAGAGCGAGAGAGATTGAGAAAGAGAGAGAGAGAGAGATTTAATTGAACCTGCTAACGCAGCATTTGTCTTTTTTAAGAAAACAAAAACGGGGGGCGATGGGGTTTTCATCATTATGGTGACAGCGGAAGGTGATGTATGAAATTCTCATTTTCTCTCTAATTGATCGCCGACATTGTCGTCCCAGTTGCGGAGCTAATGGCCATGATTTATGAAAGGAACGCAACAGCTCCAATGTGATCTTAAAATTAATGTAAAATTAATGTAGACCCCGTCCTCTCCCAAGGTTCTCTCCCTGTTCTCTCAGTCAAAAAGAAATCCAAGAGATTTATCACTTTCAAACAACTCTGTCGTTCTAGGGCGAAGACGGCTGGACCACTAGGCTAGCTTGTAGGCCCCTTGGATAACCTTTTTACCTTCAGTTTATGATTATACTATTCGGTTCTCTGAATTTTAATAGGTTAACAGTTTGTTTATTTTTGGTACATAGTTCTTATACTATATGATCTGACACCATCAAAGATTCCTCCGGTACACACATCAACGCTAGATGCACCGATCTATCGGCCCACATATCGCCTCGGCTGCTATTTGCTGTTATCGGCCAATATCAATATCGGCAAATAGAACTGACATTATCACGATAGGTGCCCAGAAATATTAGCACCCATTAAATTACTGCGCCCCATGATCGTTTCCATCCGGACTGAGTGTCAGACCAGGGGTTGACACTAAGGTCTCGGAGGCACTTGCCCATTGGGCAAGTGCAAGTCAGGTTCTACTTGCCCTCAGGTCATGTAGTAGGTCAATGTAGAAGATTAATGGTCATTTTGATCTGTATGTTAATTTGCCTGTTTTGTTTCCCAAATCCAGCCTGGAATTGTGGATAGCTAGAAAGCAGGGAAAGACACAGAGGCAGAGTGAAATGACTGCCTTCAAGACAAATTTATCTTGTGTTGTGTTATAGTGCACTATGTTGCACACTTGCCCGATCGGGCAACCAGGTAGCAGTCTTCACTTGCCCCACCATTTTTTTTACTTGCCCGGGCAAGCGGGCAAGTGTTAGTGTCAAGCCCTGCAGACGCACATGCCGTCCCCGGTTAGAGGTTGCTAAGATTAGCCTTTAGCATAGCACCAACGATGGGGAACAAAGGGGAGGTCATATACTTCCTATACTGCGACTAACTATAGTGCCGCTATGGGCTGTCAAAACGCAGCATGTTGATTAGAATTGTATAGCTTTTGATTTAGATCAGCAGTCATCAGCAACCATCAGTTATAATGATGGTTGGTTCATGCAGCTTATGGTTCATGCAGCTTATAGTGTTAACCGATGGCAGCAGCCAATGTTTATCTGTTGTCAATAGCATACAAATTGCATTGACTATGTTGGTATGATGGTAATCTCTAGTCTGCCAAGCTGTAGAATCTGAACATTTATTTCTTGTATTGGAGAGTTTCCCTGGCACAAAATCAGTGTTTTAAGTGATATGGGGAAAGTCAATAGTGTGCAATTACTTATTTTGTCTGCCTTGAGGGGGGGATTATGTAACTCCCGAACAATGTCAATGCACGTGCACGTTAACGCACGCACATAAAAATCGTGAGCCTGCATACGTAATAGGAAGTCCATACAGTACCGGTCTGGGGTGTAATTGGTTTGGAGGACACCGTGTGTGTGTGTGTGTGTGTGTGTGCGTGTGTGCGTGTGTGTGTGTGTGTGTGTGTGTGTGTGGTGTGTGCGTGTGTGTGCGTGTGTGTGTGTGTGTGTGTGTGTGTGTGTGTGTGTGTGTGTGTGTGTGTGTGTGTGTGTGTGTGTGTGTGTGTGGTGTGTGCGTGTGTGTGTGCACGTGCGTGTGTGCGTGTGTGTGGCCAGTGGTTGCTCCGCTGCTTCTGAGAGTAATGCCTTTCGTGCTGGGGATCTGCGGTGCTCAAATTGGAGCTGAAAGTTTTCATAAATCAAACATGACAGGTTTTTCTTATCGGCGTGATCTCAATGACCAAACACCGCCGAGATCCCCGAGACAAAACAATAGTCTGGTAGAGATGTCAGCGCAGATCATCCATGACTAATTTACTCTTGGTTTTACACGGACGTACATCAATGTGTGTGTGTTAATCTGGGCCTTTTTATAGCATGTATAGTTTCTTGTTTATGTAGTATAATTATATGGCTGGTTTTACGGCTGATCTACTGTATACCCAGGGGCTGATTTATAAGCGTTTCTGTCCAGGGAAAATCCTCTGGTCTTGTCTGCACTTGTCTGCGTGAACTACTTGTATTTTATGAAAATAATATGAATTTCATGGCTGCTTTTTATGACTGCAGCTTTTTAGTGGCGTACGTGCTTCTCTTGAGCTTTGCTTTTTTTTCATGCAAAGCAAATCGAAAGTTGTTTCTTTTTTCCAGTGTGATCATATTGTGCTATACAGTACATACGGTACGCAAATTAAGTTAACTTACACTGCAGCACACTGCATCTATCTATAAGTGCACCTAGTCCCTGTGTGCGCACGTGCAGTGTTGCCAACTGCCAAAATCCAAAATGCACTAGTGACTTCTAAAATGCACAATCCAAAATGCACTAGTGACTTCTAAAATGCACTAGAAAGCGCTAGATGCTTGCCTGGGATGGAATATACAGTATAAACATACATATCAAAATTACCATTAGTCTTCTCCATTCTCTAGTTGTGTAGACTTTGGGCTAATTCACATAGTGAATATTTTAACCCTTGAGTGTACAAATGAAACCGAAACCACCGAGTGGCGCGACATGAGCTTGTTGATCTGCTATTTTTCAATAGCTAAAACACCAAAACGCGTTCAGGACACAAAGGGTTCCTTAAGTTAAAAAGACCTGACTGCTTTTTTGATCACAGCATTCGAGTTTTCCTTCCAATTGAGCTCAGTGCCAAGGTAACCTCCCGAGATATTTATAAGACTGGACTATTTTCTGCCTCCTGCCCCTTGACAGGAAGAGACTCGCTTTCTTCCGACTGAAGTTAACGGCGGGCTCTTTGGTCAAATCTTTCCCCGCGTTCTCCTGACAGTTTGTGTTTGGACTGGGGTGTCATCACCCCTCAGTCACGCACCTCCACAACACACCGGGGGACTCGCAAATAAAATGAACCAAAACGTGCTTCTCTGGAATCACAGCTTCATCATGCGTGATGTTTGCATTGGTACATTTGAAAGTGTCACTTTTCTGAAGTCACAAGTCACTTACAGCATATGGCAATGTGAGAAAAAGCATTGCCATGTTTTGCGAGAGAAATTAGGAACAAGCAAATAAACAAACAATCAAGTACCTAAGCAAACGTGTGTTTGTGTGTGTGTGTGTGTGTGTGTGTGTGTGTGTGTGTGTGTGTGTGTGTGTGTGTGTGTGTGTGTGTGTGTGTGTGTGTGGTGTGTGTGTGTGTGTGTGTGTGTGTGTGTGCGCGCGCGCTCTTACTGTATTTGGCGTGTTTCTAAAGTGTAATTGTTTATTGGAGCTGGTTAAAGAGTAATTGTTTAATTGCACTTGAATGTAAATGACTATTACAATTGCTTATTGAGCTTATTCCTGATGTACTAGGTCAACATTCCATGTAAAGTTTTTAAGTTTCAAAGTCCTCGTGTTAGGACTTTTTTGAGACTGGTTCTCAGCATTTCATAGACCCAAGTTGCTATTTTCTACCGCAAAATATGGCAACTCTGTTGGGGACGTGCTGCTTTTTCTCACGTTGCCATATGCTGGATGTAACACTTTGATAAGTCCTTCCGGCACCCTTCAGAAAAGTGACACTTTGAAAAGTCTTTCCTTCAGAAAAAAAAAAAGTTTGAGAGACTTTGTTATAATTGATCGCTTATATTTGCGTTTGCGACACAACAGTATCACTGGGATTAGCCCTCCGGGGCCGATCAACCCTTTCGGAATGGATATTGTGTAAAGTAGCAGAAACCGCACTGTAAACTCCCATGTGTTTGTTCCCTGTTTATCTCACAAGCAAACACAACAAGCCAAAAAATTAATTTCCGGCTGATAAGACATGGAAATGACGATATACACAAGGCGCTACATTTTTTATTTCCGCTCGGCTGTACCTTGAGATTAGCTCAGAGTTTGTAAAATGGCGAAGCTCCTCTGTTGTATCCCGAATGTGTTTTACGTCTTAAAAAAAAAAACATGCATACATAAATATCCGAGTAGATGCAGATGTTGTTTGTTTGCTCGTGGCATTGCCTGGCCCTAACTAATTTTTGGCGGGAACGCCTTTCGGTGTTCTGAGCTTTATTCGCATTACTTAGCCTTATTTAGCAGTGCTTAGAATTATTGCTAATACTTAGCATTAGCATTGCTTAGCATTATTCGCCTTACTTACTTCTTACTTACTTACTTACCTTACGCCTTACTACTTACTACTAGCATCAATTAGCATTATTTGCACTACTTAGCATTATTAGCATTATTAGCAATACTTAGCATTAGCATTTACTTTTGTTAGCAATATTAACAGTACTTAGCATTGGCATAACTCATCATTATTAGCATTAGTTAGTATTGCTTAGCATCTTTGGTATTACCTTAGTTGTTGAAAAAATAACTAAGGTTCTCATATTTTTGAAAATGGTGAAAATGTGACGCAAATCTTTGAATAATTTTTCAGTTCAGAATGGGCTAAGGTAGCGTCTGGGTGCAAATTAAAAACGTGGCACCTTGTGTATCTTGTGTATTTTCCCTCTTTGTTCAGCAGCGAGGCAAAGCCCCAAATCCACAAAACGGATACGTTTTACAACCGCTGCTGTATATTATGCCGGGCATAATAATTAGTGTTCAACCTCCCGGGTTTTTGTTTTGTGAAAGATCTTGATGGGAAAAAAAAGTACTGTATTGTCAGAGGGGTTTGCATGCTTTCACAAGCTAGCAAGGAAATTGCATGGATGTTAACGTATTCACCGTGGGGGATATGAGCGTCTATGAAATGATGCATGATGAATGAGGACGATTCAATGATCTCACACCGAGGAATTAAAGTCCTTAAAGGGGACCTCCACCCATTTTCTACACTAAATATGTCTATTACTATACCCTACTTGCTCCTTGAGTGCTGACATAGATAGAAAAAGTTCCCCATGATAAAAATGGCTGTGCTTCCATCAGCGAAAACATCGAAGAATGAAGATCAATAACATGGTGAAACTTTCCATCAAATGATACATCATCGACGATTAAACTTGTTTGAGTCTAAGAAAATTAATGGATCATGGATCTGTTAGATTCTTTAACTTTTTTTCTGAGAGCGTACAAATGGAACAAATGAACGTTAGGGTTCATTAACGGGTTCATTTGGTTGCATTTGTACGCTCTCAGAAAAAAATGTTGAAAATGGGTGGAGTTCCCCATAAAAGGCTGTTTGGATTCCACAACACCTTCTACATAACCATGAAAAAAGCAGATCCATGTGCTTGTAGATTGGCTATTTTTTAGTTATTGGTTGTTTTAAAGGGGAATTCCACCCATTTTCAACATTCTAATATGTCATTAATATACCTTAGAGGTGCTGGGTGGACATGATGAAAACGTCTCCCCATTCTGTGTTTCCTAGAAATGGAGGTCTGAAGAAAATCAATAACATGGTGAAACACATCTTGATGACATCATCAAGATGTATTTCACCATTTCAATGGATTTCTTTAGACGCTTCTTTTTTTTCTGAGAGCGTACAAATGGAACCAAACGAAAATGGGTGGAGTTCCCCTTTAAAGACCTACTTGGCAAATGTATTTAATAAACTGAAACACATGATCAACTCATTTTATTTTTTTCCCTTAAAGGGATAGTTTGGATTTTTTTCAAGTTATGGTGTCTGAAATACTTGCCATTAATATAGTGGTGTCAACTGTATTAAATGATGTCCAGAGTCCCATGGTGGGAGTTCTGCTTCGGTTTTGGTGAAATATGAAGTAGTTCTGATCATTTTTGGGGGGGGTCAATGGGGACCACGCAGTGAAAGTATTGTTGTTGTATCGTTGACCCATTTTTAAAATATTTGCAGGTTTTCGTTCATTTCTGACCCCTCTATCACAGGGAACTATGTATTTTGTGTCCATATCACTAAGCCTAAGAACTACTGTAGTTCCATGTGATAGGGGGGGTCAAAAATGAATGAAAGAGGTCCTAATATTTTAGAAATAATTCAACAATACAAATGATACTAGTCAGGGGTTGACACTAAGGTATCCGAGGCATTTGCCCATCGGGCAAGTCAGGTTCTACTTGCCCTCAGGTCATGATCACTTGCCTCCCAGGTTCCAGGTGGTCCCCAGTTAAGTTGGTTAACCAGATGTAACTCTTGAGAGCGTCAAACTTTAGAAGGGAGGAGACCCGCACACCACCACTTACTGGTTCAAGAGCATTTATTTAAAAAAGTTTTAGTTTTTTAAATAAATGCTCTTGAACCAGTAAGTGGTGGTGTGCGGGTCTCCTCCCTTCTAAAGTTTGCTGCTTTGTCTGCCCTAGACCAACGCACCTGCCCAAAACTAGATCGGGTGTGCAGAAGTCCTCTCTCTCTCAGTAACTCTTGAGAGTGTAAAAATGAAACCAAATGGACCCTTACGGGTCCATTGGTTTCATTTTTACGCTCTCAAGAGTTAAAATTCATCATCTTAATTAGCCCAGGTCTACACAACTAGAGAATGTAGAAGATTAATGGTCATTTTGATGTATATGTTTAATTTCCCTGTTTTGTTTCCCAAATCCAGCTGGAATTGTGGATAGCTAGAAAGCAGGGAAAGACACAGAGGCAGAGTGCAATGAATGCCTTCAAGACAAATTTATCTTGTGTTGTGTTATAGTGCACTATGTTGCACACTTGCCCGATCGGGCAACCCGGTAGCAGTCTTCACTTGCCCCACCATTTTTTTTTACTTGCCCCGGGCAAGCGGGCAGGTGTTAGTGTCAAGCCCTTCTAGTTTTGTGGATTCATTTACTTTCACTGTGTGGTAGAGCTTGGAATCTTGGGAATCAGATTTTTGGATCTTGCGTTGTATGAAATACTTGCCATTAATAATAGTGGTGACGACTGTATTAATTGATTGCCAGAGTAGCGTGGCGGGAGTTCTGCTCTGCTTTTGTTTAATATTAAAGGTAGGGTAAGTGATTTGAAATTCATGGTGTAGTACCAGCCTGGTGCACTAGGGGCCCCCAAGAGTAGCTATATGTGAACCTGCTGCTCGATCCTGATTGGAGGAGAATTCACCCTCCACCTGGGGAACTTTTATTAGCTCCTCTGCTAACGTGAGGGAGGGGGAAACTCCATATATGGTCTGCACACCTTATAATAGAGCATTTTAACAGAAAAACGTGATATCCGACAAAAGTGAAATCACTTCCCCTACCTTTAAGTAGTTCTGGTCGTTTTAGTGGAGGTCACTGGGGTCATGCAGTAAAAGTACATTAATCCACAAAACTAATGTCATTTGTATTGTTGAATTATTTCTAAAATATTAGGACCTCCTTCATTCATTTTTGACCTCTCTATCACATGGAACTACTTTTTGGGCGTAGTGATATATGGACACAACATACATAATAATGGATTGCATTTTTATAGCGCTTTTCCAAGTGCTCAAAACGCTTTACAATGGTCCATTCATTCATACATTGCTATGTGCTATACATCTGCTATACATTTTCATTTTTTTTTCTGAGAGTGTACAAATGCAACCAAATGAACCCTAGCGGGTTCATTTGGTTTCATTTGTACGCTCTCATCAAAAAAGAAGCGTCTAAAGAAATCCAATATAACATCTTGATGATGTCATCGAGATGTTTCACCATGTTAGTGGTTTTCTTCAGACCTCCATTTATTGGGAACACAGGATCATGGGGGAACTTTTTATCATGCCACCCAACACTTTGAAGGTACATCAATGACATAGTAAAATATTGAACATGGGTGGAATTCCCCTTAAATATTCACACCAATGGTTCTCGTGTGAGACTGGGACAGTTTTTTTTTTTTTTTTTTTTTTTTTGTGATATCCGACAAAAGTGAAATCACTTCCCCTACCTTTAAGTAGTTCTGGTCGTTTTAGTGGAGGTCACTGGGGTCACGCAGTAAAAGTACATTAATCCACAAAACTAATGTCATTTGTATTGTTGAATTATTTCTAAAATATTACGACCTAGCTCCTTCGTTCATTCTTGACCCCTCCATCACATGGAACTACTTTTTGGGCGTAGTGATATATGGACACAACATACATAATAATGGATTGCATTTTTATAGCGCTTTTCCAAGTGCTCAAAACGCTTTACAATGGTCCATTCATTCATACATTGCTATGTGCTATACATCTGCTATACATTTTCTTTTTTTTTTCTGAGAGTGTACAAATGCAACCAAATGAACCCTAGCGGGTTCATTTGGTTTCATTTGTACGCTCTCATCAAAAAAGAAGCGTCTAAAGAAATCCAATATAACATCTTGATGATGTCATCGAGATGTTTCACCATGTTAGTGGCTTTCTTCAGACCTCCATTTATTGGGAACACAGGATCATGGGGGAACTTTTTATCATGCCCACCCAACACTTTGAAGGTACATCAATGACATAGTAAAATATTGAAAATGGGTGGATTTCCCCTTAAATATTCACACCAATCGTTCTCGTGTGAGACTGGGACAGTCTGGAGCAGTCCGGTGCATATCGGCAACCATGCTACTACACCGTGTTATCATCCAGGGGTTGACACTAAGGTCTCCGAAGAACTTGCCCATCGGGCAAGTGCAAGTCAGGTTCTACTTGCCCTCAGGTCATGGTCACTTGCCCCCCAAAAATATATTGTAAATTTTGCATTTAAGTGTACTTCCTACTTGGGTGCTTTAAACTAGGGGTTTTCAACACGTGGTCCCCAGCTAAGTTGGTTAACCAGATGTAACTGTTGAGAATGTAAAAATGAAACCAAATGGACCCTTGCGGGTCCATTTGGTTTCATTTTTACACTCTCAAGATTTAAAATTCATCATCTTAATTAGCCCAGGTTGCAATGACCACCTTCAAGACAAATTTATCTTGTGTTGTGTTATAGCGCACTAAGTTGCACACTTGCCCGATCGGGCAACCAGGTAGCAGTCTTCACTTGCCCCACCATTTTTTTACTTGTCCCGGGCAAGCGGGCAAGTCTTCGTGTCAAGCCCTGTCATCACTAACCTAATAATCTCTCTCTCTCTCTGTCTCTCTCTCTCTAGGCCGGAGTGGGGGGGGGGGTGTTATCGTCAGAAGAAATGCCGGTCCCAGGTGCCCTAGCACACCACCAGCAGCAGCAGCAGCAACAGCAGCATCACCATGGCGACTCCTTGGCCAATGAGAAGACAAAGAAGAAGAGAGAGTCACGGCTCCGAGTCCCCGCCGTCGCCCCCGCCCCTGCTCCCACCCCCGCGGGGCGGCGCTAGGGGGTCGACGTCGGCGTCGCACCCCTCCTCCTTCATGCCGCACGCGTGGTGGTTGCCGTGGTGGACGTTAGGGGTAGGATGATTCACACGATGCCATACAATATCCATATTTAGGGTTCTAAATACATTAATATTGTAATCCTTAATTATGCCGTGATTTGACTTCGATATATAGCATTTTTTCTTTTTTTTGCCACAAATGCCACAAGCGCCTTTATTATACTAGAATATTTTAAAGGGGAATTCCACCTTTTATTTGTACGCCCTCAGAAAAAAAAGGTCCTAAAAGAAAAATCATGAACAAACACAACTTGATGATGTCATTAAAATGTGGTCGTTAAATGTTGAAAGTGGGTGGACATCCCCTTTAAAACAATTCTGAACAACATGGACCAACATGACAAGTTCAATCAACTATAGAACTTTTTCAAACCATTTTAAACCTTAAATCTTCAAAATCTCCTCCCAAATCCATCAACAAGGCATGCCCTATGTAGTGGAAAAAATGTGTGTGTGACATTTATTTTTTTATAAAACAATGTTTTAGCATATATGAAAGCTACTGTTGGAGAGCTTTGTCTGTCACATGTTATGGTTAGCCGTGTTTGGACCATAGCACTTTGGGGAGGGGCTTACCTAAAAGTCTATTGCGATATTTACATATATTTTTTTTGCTTGTTTGTTTTTGCCGACCCCTAGTGGACGTCGTGGCTGTTGCTGGTCTTGGTGGTGTGGCTGCAGCCGGCGCCCAGCCTGCAGGCAGAGCTAGTGGGAGGAGGAGGCGGCGGAGGCAGTGCGGGAGGAGGAGGAGGAGGAGGTGGTGGAGGGAAGGGCGGCGGCTCCGGCGGCTCGTCGTCATCGGCGTGGGGCTTCAACACGCGACAGAGCGGCGGGCAGCTGGACTGGCTGCTGTCGGAGAAAGGCCCGTTCCACCGCTGCCCCGAGTACACGGAGTTCCGCGAGCGCTTCACGCAGGGCTTCTCCACGCGCTACAAGATCTACAGGTAAGGACGGGAAGGGGGAGGAGCTAGTTGTAGTGTGTTGTATTTACCGGTTCGTATTTAAACACAGTAGCACGCAGAGACAGGACCGGCTTGTGAGATGGCAAAATTTCCATTGCTAAGGACATTTAAAATATTACTGTTTGAAGCTCTGAAGCCATGCTGTGAGTAGTGTTGTAGTTCTCGAGACATTGTCTCGTCTCGAGGCCAGTCTCAAGACAAATTTCCATTATCTCGGTCTTGTTTTTGTCTCACTTTGTTTTGTCTTGGTCTTGTCTCGACCTTGCGGCTCTCCACTTAATTTGTCTTGTGGTCTCGTCTTTTTCTTGTATAATTTTGTCTTGGTCTTGTCTCGACCTCGGAGCCGTTGTCTCGGGTCTTGATCGCCAACAAGACCTCTCGAGACAAGACAATGGAAAGGAAAAGTTCTATTCATTGTGCGGAGCGAGGACCCATTCATAAAGACAGCTGCAGGCACAAATAGCAATATACTTTTTCTTCTGTAAATATTGAAAAGAAAGAAGACAGACACTGGGATGTGTCTGATTAGGGATTTTTTTTATATTCTTGTTATCAACCATTCTTGTTATCAACCATATTGCCCCAGCCCTATTATATTATTAGTTTTGTTTAAAAATGTAATGGTGGACGGGCAAAACAATCAAATTCAGTGTTCCTAATAATAGAAGATTGAAAATCATTAAGAACATTATTATATGTTAAAATGGGCATGGCAAGACTAGGTCTTGGCCTCGGTCTTGACCAGTCTGTCTTGTTCTTGGCCCCTCTAGGTCTTGGTCTTGTCTTGTTCTCGGCCCCGCTAGGTCTTGGTCTTGTCTTGATCTCGATTTAAGTGGTCTCGACTACAACACTAGCTGTGAGAATGCCATTTCTTGGCCATCTGTTCCGATCACCCCCCACACTTAACTTCCTATCCAATACCTCCACTATAGTTCTTTCCTCTTGAGTCATGTGTATTCAAACATGTGCTGCCCATAGAGTAATAAAATATAGAGTCGTAACTGGAGCGATAGCCCGTCCCGTCACTGCGCATCTCTATACAAGTTGCTCATTGGCGTTTTGAAGCACCCGGAAGACCGCCGGAAGTGCGTCTATTTCCGCATTTGACCACCAAAATTTGGTGGTAATGGAGGCAATGAAGGCATGAACTATCCTTAATGGTTTATTTGGCCTTCAGCTTGCCGCAGCTTCACGCTGTTGTCATATAGCGCTCCACAGACAGAGCTGCCAGGGTTTAAGTGAGGGAATCATATCGGTCCAATTGTCTTTTAGCAAAATCAATAAACATAAACCTTCAGTGCGATAAAACACGCCACACCAGGTAGTACCTCAACTCCAGCTCTGCGTTCACAACTAATTTGGTCCATTGACTGGAAAGAGCAAGAAAGGGAATATGAAATAAAATGGAATAAGGAATTCCAACTCTGCACTCATGAGGCTTGTAACTCTGTCTCCCTCTCTCTCTCTCTCTCTCTCTCTCTCTCTCTCTTCTCTCTCTCTCCTCTCTCTCTCTCTCTCTCTCTCTCTCTCTCTCTCTCTTGAGAGTGTAAAAGTCCCTCAAGAGTTAAATTATATTACTATTATATTAAATTATATTAAATCTGAATTACTTCAGAATGTACGCAATTTTTTTGACCAACATTTTTGCCAGTTTACCTCTTATAAATTGTGGAAACAACTTAAAAGTTCTTGATTTTGCGTCCGAGAGACTAAAAAAAAAAAAAAAAAAAAAAAAAAATCAAATGGTGGTCCGTGGCTAAAATGCAGAATAAATAATGGGCCCTGATATATAAAAATGGTTGAAAAGCACTGTGTAGACTAGAGCATTCCCCACTCCACGTAAGTGGAGAGCAGCTAATCAATTGGCCATTTGAAAATAAAAAGTAAAAGCGCTGTCCGTCTGTGCAAGGGCGGACAAGAACACAGCCAGGTAGAGAATGAACGTTCTGTCGTCAGTTGTTACCTTACGCACTGCTCTCAAGCTCCAACGTTGTTGCCTGCACTTTGTCCGAAAATTATAGAGGCAAAGGATCAAATTACAGTTATTATCGCAGGCTGTTTTGTCCAACGTTAGAACCACACTTCACAGCAGTCTCTCTCTCTCTCTAGTTTTTGTGACATACTGACAGGTGTAGTTTTTGTGGCATACTGACAGGTGTAGTTTTTGTGGCATACTGACAGGTGTAGTTTTTGTGGCATACAGACAGATGACAGGTGTACTGTAGTTTTGGTGGCATACTGACAGGTGTAGTTTTTGTGGCATACAGACAGATGACAGGTGTACTGTAGTTTTGGTGGCATACTGACAGGTGTAGTTTTTGTGGCATAATGACAGGTGTAGTTTTTTCGGCATACTGACAGGTGTAGTTTCTGAGACATACTGTAAGTGGGGCAGATCACCCCACAGCTTGACACTAACACTTGCCCGCTTGCCCGGGGCAAGTAAAAAAAATGGTGGGGCAAGTGAAGACTGCTACCTGGTTGCCCGATCGGGCAAGTGTGCAACTTAGTGCACTATAACACAACACAAGATAAATTTGTCTTGAAGGCAGTCATTGCACTCTGCCTCTGTGTCTTTCCCTGCTTTCTAGATATCCACAATTCCAGGCTGGATTTGGGAAACAAAACAGGCAATTTAACTTTCACATCAAAATGACCTAATCTTCTACATTCTCTAGTTGTGTAGACCTGGGGTAATTAAGATGATGAATTTTTAACTCTTGAGAGCCTAAAAATGAAACCAAATGGACCCGCAAGGGTCCATTTGGTTTCATTTTCACGTTCTCAAGAGTTACATCTGCAAAATTTACAATATATTTTAGGGGGCAAGTGACCATGAGCTGAGGGCAAGTAGAACCTGACTGCAGAGACTCTGTCCGTGGTGCTGAAATGAGCTTTCTGTTATGGTAGCTGGAGTGACTCTGTCTGTGGTGCTGAAATGAGCTTTCTGTTATGGTAGCTGGTAGTGACTCTGTCCTTGGTGCTGAAATGAGCTTTCTGTTATGGTAGCTGGTGGTGACTCTGTCCTTGGTGCTGAAATGAGCTTTCTGTTATGGTAGCTGTAGTGACTCTGTCCGTGGTACTGAAATGAGCTTTCTGTTACTCTGTCCGTGGTGCTGAAATGAGCTTTCTGTTACTCTGTCCGTGGTGCTGAAATGAGCTTTCTGTTATGGTAGCTGTAGTGACTCTGTCCGTGGTGCTCAAATGTATATTTACTGAAATGTATATTTACTTGCCCCCTATATATTTTAGGGGGCAAGTGACCATGAGCTGAGGGCAAGTAGAACCTGACTTGCACTTGCCCGATGGGCAAGTGCCTCCGAGACCTTAGTGTCAACCCCTGCACCCTATGGCTCTCCTCTATGGGACACTGTTGAACAGCCATCCCTTCTTGGCGATGTCACTTTCGTGCAAGGGCGTCGTTATTTTTCTCCATTCATTTAGAACAATGGCACTGTTTCCTTTCCTGCTGGCTTCAAATCACAATCTGAATCATTCTGCCGACATGCCTCCCTGTCTCCCCTGTTCCCTCGCTGTGCTGAGAGTAGTAACATCACTCTCACCTTGAAAAAAATGTATGTCATCTCCTAAACTTCCAAAGAAATGAAGTAATGTACAGATACTGGTGCTCAGGTGTATAGTTTACTGTGCACAACTGGTCATGTGTAGTTACTACTCTTGGTACCTTGGCTGTTTAAAGAAATAGCCTGTCTACATGTTGAAAACCTGCCAGTGCCTTTTGTACTTTTACTCTGATACTCGGGTAACAGGTCAGGTGGGCACAATAAATGGTTGGTGCACAACAGGCAACTGGAAAGACTTTCTCAAAATTCAATTTTGGCCACAAACTTTCAAACATGACCAAAAACCCATCAGATCTAGCCCTGAATACCCATAACTGCTAGGTCTGTAGCTTTGACAGTGTGCGAATGATACCACCATGAACTCATAAGCTTCCATAAGAAATAGCCAATCTACTCAGTGTGTACAGATGGTACCAAATGGACTCTTGTGAATATAGAGTCTATTTGGTACAATTTGCATGCTTTGAGTTAATGGGCAAAAATTACCATTTGCACGCTTTGAGCAAAAAATACCATTTACATGCGTTAGGTTAAGGGACAAAAATCCCATATCTTCTAATTTTTAAACATTCTCAAAAGTGTACTTGCAGTAAGTAGGTTACAGTACCTGAGTAAATGTTGTTTCCACTATTAGCATTAGGTCTTTATGCTGTCCTGTGTATTGTGTGTTGTTGTTTTGCTCTTGGGATTTTAATAGAATATTTCTTTGCGGTTACACAGAGTGCGCAGTGTACACAGCACTTCGGTTCAACACTGTTGTTTTAAATGTCCTCTACAAATGGAGTGGGTTTGATTGGGTCGGTTGTTCAGCTTGAGCGAACCAGAGCGCCATGGAGCTGGCGCAGCGGAGCAGCGAAGAAGCTAACGACCCGACAATAAAGCAGAGCACAGTGAGACGCATTGTTTGTATTTAAGGAAACGGCTATGTGGAACTGAAGGGAGGCTATAAAGTGATCAGCACTAGTGTGTATCCGCGTGTGTGCTAGATTTTGTAGGAGAAAAAAAACAACCGTCTAGGACAGAGCTGCCCAAAAGGTAGATTGTGATCTACCAGTAGATCACACAGGCCATGCAGGTAGATCACATGACAGTCCACTAAAATTTATAGATCTGTAACTCTTGAAAGCGTTAAAATGAAACATGAAACCAAATGGACCCTTACGGGTCCATTTGGTTTCATTTTACACTCTCAAGAGTTAAATTATATTTAAACATCTGAATTACGTAATTTTCAAGAGTCCACACAATTAGAAAATGGAGAATAATTGTTATTTTGACCAACATTTTGCTAGTTCTCTTTCCCAATTATGGACAAAAACGTGAACATTCTTAATTCAGGAACTGCCAACTCAAACCTCAAATACTGTTTCCAAACATCTGTAATAGCATATACAGGAAAACCTTCCAATTCTCCCCCTCTATTTTTCATTATAAGTGCATTATTCTTAAGCACTATAGCAGTCAGTAACACCATCACCAACTATTTCAAAGCTCAAACTTTCTAGGGGGCCTTGAAATTGATTTTCAGTCATGGAACAATCATATTTTTGATGTGTAGATCTTGCTAAGCCGGCCATTTCGAAAGTAGCTCTCAAGTAAAAAAAGTGTGGGCACCTCTGGTCTAGGACAACAGGCCGGAAAGAAGAGACTAGGCCACATACATGAGCATTTAAACTAGAGCCGGGCCGATATGGGAAAGATAATATAAGATAATGGATACGATGGAGGTATACAACCACCGATAACTGATTTGCAACCGATATAGGTTTCGTTTTTAGCTGGAATGAATATAGACCTCTTTTCTTGGTGAATTGCGCAAAGATATTGTTCCGATGTGATTATGATATGATATGAAAATACCAAAGGCAACATGCAACTTGACAAAGTCCACAGTCGCTTTTAATAAGTGGACATGGCAACACTGAGTGGATGCCAGGTCTGTATGATATTACAGGACAACATCACGCCAACAGCAGCGCAGCAAGATTCACTCCTCTGGCAGGAGATGGGAAATCTAATCACAGCCCTGATTGCCTTCATTGTACACACACACACACACACACACACACACACACACACACACACACACACACACACACACACACACACACACACACACACACACACACACACACACACACACACACATTTATTGGTGTAGAGGTCTTCTACCACCACTACAGCAGTTCATCGGGTCTGCCTGTAGCTTTCTTCTACTTTAACCAGGTTTTCTCATCACAAAGTGTGTGTGTGTGTGTGTGTGTGTGTGTGTGTGTGTGTGTGTGTGTGTGTGTGTGTGTGTGTGTGTGTGTGTGTGTGTGTGTGTGTGTGTGTGCGTGTGCGTGCGCGTGCACGCGTGCACATCTGTATGCACAGGCTCAGCATGGGCTGAGCTGCAGGCCAGAAAAAAGGCCTGTGGTTCAGTGATGGAAACAGTCAGGGAGCAACAGCCTTCACAGTGGGTAGGGGAGACTACCTAGAAGGTAGGTGTGTGTGTGTGTGTGTGTGTGTGTGTGTGTGTGTGTGTGTGTGTGTGTGTGTGTGTGTGTGTGTGTGTGTGTGTGTGTGTGTGTGTGTGTGTGTGCCCTGACTACTATAAAGGAGATAAATAAAGTTGTACCCTCAGTGAAACCCACATTGAACACAAACACCTGCTGAGTTCAAACAGAGAGTGGGGTTGGGGGAGAGAGAGGGAGAAAGGGAGAGAGAGAGAGGGAAAGAAAGACAGAGACACTGTTAACACTATAAGATAGAAAAAACTGAGAAATCTGTTTAATTAAGTCCCAAAAAACAGTCCCGCAGTGCATCAGAGAGGAGTGTAATCAAAAAGACGGAGACAAATTAATCCAAATCGGAGCTCCGGAGGCTACTGTATGATTCGAAGATGATATGAAGACGATTATGCCGCGGACAAAGCCAACTCGGGTCGTGACTTAATCATGACAACAATTTAATTTAATAATTTTTAGAAGAAAATGTAAACAAAAAGTTGTATCCTGAAGTTGTGAAAAATAGCAGATCTACAAGCTCATAGCGCGCCACCGAGTGGCGCGATATGAGCTTGTAGTTCTGCTATTTTTGAAAAAAATGTGAAAAGCATCAGAAACTAGAATCTCTGATCAGGACACAATGGGTTAATAGTCTTCATATAGACCAATTTTGAAAAGTCTATGATTGATGAAAATGAATGGGGAATCCATCTCTGGAACAATGGCGACGCAACCCACAGTACATTCACTTCTCTCCATCTGTCCACACAGTAGAGGTAGCCTATACAGTACATTCTCTATAACAGGGGTCGGCAACCCAAGATGTGCAAAGAGCCATTTTCGACCAAAAATTAAATTCAAAATCTCTCTGGAGCCGCAAAAAATGTAAGCCTAAATAAGCCTTTAATTTTAAAGGGGAACCCCACTCATTTTCCTTTGTCATAAAAGAAACATCGAAAGTGAAACACTTGATGATGCATTAAGTTGTGTTTCACCATATTAATGATGTTTTTTCAGACCTCCATTTCTAGGTAACAGAATAAGGAGAACTTTTTAATCATGTCCACACAACATGTTGGGTGGTTCAGATCAAAAAAGCTTGATCTATGACACGTGCTGGACTTTTGTGTCATGGCCAACAAGCGCTACGTTAATGGCGTGTTGGTGCTGTCAGTGACTAAAATGTTTATATTATGTTGGCAGATCACCCCAGTGTGTATGTAATAATGCTACATCCAGGGAGCCACTAGGGCTGTGTTCTAGAGCCGCATGCGGCTCCTGAGCCGCAGGTTGCTGACCCCCGGCCTATACAGTACATTCTCTATAGTCTGAACACTGCAATAAGGTCTCACTGGAGTCCTTCATGCTATTTGTGGTGATGTTCCTGGTGCCGCGGCTTGTAGCAAGTTATTGGCCTGTGTGGATATCAGGGCCGGATGTATAGAGGGGGGCAGGGGTGGGCAGAGCCCACCCAAACGTGCATCCTGCACCCAATGAAAGGTAATATCAGTGGTTTTCAACCAGTCGTCCGGGACCACCAGTGATCCTAGAGACGGTTCCAGGTGGTTTTCATTTTTACGCTCTCGAGTTAAAATATTCATTGTCTGAATTAGCCCAAGTCTATACAACTAGAGAATGTGGAAGATTAATGATCATTTTGATAGATCTGTATGTTTGACTGTTTTATTTCCCAAAATCCAGCCTGGTATCGTGGGCAAAAGCAAAATAAATCTTTAGTTTTGGGGGTCTGTGGGGCTAAAATGTCATCAAATGTTGGTCCGTGGCTCAAATGCCGAATAAATAAGTGGGCCCTGGTGTCAAAAAGGTTGAAAATCACTGCTTCATATGAAAAACTTTGGAGTTGCCCAGCCCACCCTGCCATTCTTTCAGCCCACCCTTGTAGGGCTGGCTAAATCCGGCCCCGGTGGATATTGCCATGATGTAATTGCTGTGCCGGAGAGAGAGAGAGAGGGGGGGGGGGGGGGGTATGGCCAGCTAGAAACTAAGAGGGAGAACAATGCCAGAATATGTGGGAGAGAGATAATATCTGTGATCATGTCGCTCCCTTGGCTTTTAAATAAACTGTGGTTCGAGTTTATTATTATCGTACGTACACACACACACACACACACACACACACACACACACACACACACACACACACACACACACACACACACACACACACACAATGGACCGATGCTCTCTTAGTGCATTTATAGCTCAATGCAGTTTTATTGTGATGATGATCGTCTGTGTGTGTGTGTGTGTGTGTGTGTGTGTGTGTGTGTGTGTGTGTGTGTGTGTGTGTGTGTGTGTGTGTGTGTGTGTGTGTGTGTGTGTGTGTGTGTGTGTGTGTGTGTGTGTGTGTGTGTGTGTGTGTGTGCAGACAGTGCAGGCGGCAGGCAGTGCTTGTGCGGAGGGAACAGGCAGATTGCCTTGCCACCCGGTATTGCTTCTTCTGCCAGTCTAAGGCATGCCTGCAACATTCTGCGCACGCCAGTGCTGGCCAAACATTAAAGCACCACTTTTTTATCTACACTTAATTTTTATCCCACGATTTTGTAACCCATTTTTCACCCAGTGCCAATTCCTAATGTGATCCTGGGCTCTACACACCCTCCACCAACCTGGGGAGGCAGCAGACTGGCCTCATGCTTCCTTCAATGCATGAGGAGTCTAAGCTGCCTTCTTTTCACTGGACAGGGGGAGTTTCTCTGCATGGTTGGACATAGCGCGTGGAAGGAACACGTTATTCCAACCAGTTCCTGTCCCCTCCATCAGGCGCCCCGGCTGGCCAGGGGGAGGCAGTTTAGAGCCCAGGATTACAGCATGTTTTTGTGAGGGTATCTACCCTAGGGGACACGGGGAGAACATGCAAACTCCACACAGAAAGGCCCTTTCGCCAACCCCGCCTCGGCTATGGGCACTGATGACGCGGAGGAGGAGACACGCCGCCAGCACAGCAGGAATCGAACCCACGACCTTCTAGCTGTGAGGTGACAGCACTAAACTGTACCACGTCACCACTTTTCAACGTACCATCATACAATAGGTCCTCACTAAATGTACATAATATACTCAACAAAAATTTAAATGCAACACTTTTGTTTTTGCTCCCATTTTTCATGGGGTGGACTTAAAGACCTAAAATTCATTCCAGATATACAATATAACCATTTCTCTCAAACACTGTTCACAAATCTGCATAAATGTGTGGTATTGAGCACTTCTGCTTTGATGAAATATCCACCCCACCTCACAGGTGTGCCACATCAGGATGCAGGTGTGACATCATGATTAGTGCACAGGTGTACCTTAGACTGTCCACAACAAAAGGCCACTCTGAAATGTGCAGTTTTTTGTTTCTTTATTGGGGTTCTGAGGCCTCAGAACCAGTCAGTATCTGGTGTGACCACCATTTGCCTCATGCAGTGCAACACATCTTCTTCCCATAGAGTTTATCAGATTGTCAATTATGGCCTGTGAAATGTTGGTCCACTCCTCTTCCATGGCTATGTGAAGTTGCTGGATATTAGTGGGAACTGGTACACGCTGTAAAAATGGTAATAACACAATATTACCACATTATTACCATTTTGACAGTGCGTGTCTCCTCCTCTGCGTCGTAAGTTTCCATATGGACTTGGCGAAAGGGCATTTTCTGTGTGGAGTTTGCATGTTCTCCCCGTGTCCCCTAAGGTAGATATACCCTCACACAAATATGCAATAATCCTGGGCTTCAGACTGTCTTGGAATAACATGTTACGTCCAACCAGGGAAACTCCCCCTGTCAGGTGAAAAGAAGGCAGCTTGGACTCCTCATGCATTGAAGGAAGCATGAGGCCAGTCTGCTGCCTACCCAGGTTGGTGGAGGGTGTGTAGAGCCCAGGATCACATTAAAATAAAAAAAAAAAAAAAAAAGCATTACAATCAATGCCTGGGATTGAGGTCGATCACATGTTTCGTCCTTGAAATAGTCGGCAGCCAGACGTAGGTACAAAGACGTCATGTATCTTTTTTTATATTTGTATCGGTTGTGTTGAGTGCTATAGTGTCTGGGGAAAAAAAATCAAAAAACAAATTGGCTTGCGGGCGAACAATGACTAGACTATTCACACAAATCAACTCCAATAAATAGGTTGTTGATGAGCTCTTCACAGTAATTGAGGTCTTCCCAATTACCAGGCACTACACTGCACTAACAGATAGGGAGAGCGAGAGAGAAAGTGTGTGTTTTGTTTGTTTCTGTGTGCCGGCTAGCTTCTATTCGTGTACTTCTACTGACATTTGTAAAAAAGAAAAAGCCTGTGGCCCTACCAGACATAGCTGTGTGTGTGTGTGTGTGTGTGTGTGTGTGTGTGTGTGTGTGTGTGTGTGTGTGTGTGTGTGTGTGTGTGTGTGTGTGTGTGTGTGTGTGTGTGTGTGTGTGTGTGCGTGCGTGCGTGCGTGCGTGCGTGCGTGCGTGCGTGCCTGGCAGGGCTCTCAAAACACCTAGTGCAAGTATACAACGTGACAGTGAGGTTTAGACATAAGCATCACTTACAGACCACGGTGTGCCCCGGGGGCGTTTTTGCCATTAGACAGACTAGGCAGTTGCCTAGGGCGCCATGAGGGGAGGGGGCGACCACCAGACATGCTTTAAAAGGATCCCAGGCTAATAATACATTATACTAGTATCGAACATTTAAAGTGGGGGTGCCGTGATTTTTGAATTTTTTCCAATTTTGTACATGTTTAAGAGGTGACAGTATGTAAATAGACCCCTTGGTGTGTTTTTTATGTGCAATGATGTCTTCCCTTTGTATTTAGGGTTTCTTCCTGTGGGCTGAACCTTTCCAGTCAAACGTGCCAATGAAAAAAACTGCAATACAGTGACATCATGTGCTCAGCCCCTCCCCTAACTCCTCCCCCTTTATCATGCAACTAAAGCTGTGGGTGTGGCTTCAGTTCAGGTGGATCTCCACCCATCACCACCCACCAGGCAAACCAGGCATACTTAATGAACTGGCTGGGTGGAATCATAAAAAGTTCAGTTTAACAAACACTGTACACTTTTTGGGGAAAACTCTTACTCTTCATATAAGATTAATACCTGATGATCCTGTTTTAGGGTAGAAAAAATTCATGGCACTGCATCTTTAAAACACATATAATATGTTCTTTAGGTTAAAAAAAAATGTTCATAATTTTATCCCTTCGGGGGCACCATTTTACAGGAGATTTTCCCTGGAGCCCCCCCATACCAAATGGACCCGTAAGGGTCCATTTGGTAAGGGGGGCTCCAGGGAAAATCTTGCCTAGGGCTCCAAATTGCTTAGAAAAGCCACTGGTGTGCCCCATCCAGACTCAGACACAATGCACACCAATCACACACACCATGGGAGAGAGGCAGCCAAATCATTTTGCGACGGTGGCCGTCGGTCGCGACTGGTGGCCAGCTGTTGCGACCGCTATGAATCAGTCGCGGCTGTTAGACATCAGTTGTAACCATTATGAATCACTTGCGACCGCTATAAATCAGTTGCGAACGTTCCAACCTGCATGACAAATCAGTTGTGGACGTTATGAATCAGTTGTGACTGCTTTAAATCACTTACGAATGGTATGAGTTAGTTTGCAACCGAAATAAATCAGTGGCGAACGTGACGACCATAACCTCAGTAAAACCTATGCCTAAACCTAACGTTAATGATGTTAGGTTGCGACTGTTTCATATAACGGGTGCGACCAGTGCTCGTTGTTGCAAAATGATTTTCATTTGGAAATGATTTTCATTTAGAAAATAACATAAATCAGTCGCGATTGTTGGGCCCAACGGTAGCAACTGGTGGTCGCGGTCGCAAAATTATTTCGCCCCTCCTGCACGATGGAGCGCACTGCATGCATGTGTGTGTGGCCATGTGTGTGTGCATGCGTACGTGCGTGTGTGTGTGTGTAAGGGGGACTTCACCTGGCCCCTGCCGGCCCAATAAAACAATCACTAAGGCTCTCCGTCAAGGGAGATTAGGTTAGATTTATCGCCGATGCGACAGGCGGGCGGACGGACGGACGAGGGAGAGATCCGGGCGATGTTTTTTCTCGTTAATGAAAAAAGATTACACAGCACTTAGAGAGAAAGCACACCCTTTTCCACTGCAGCTGTGCGCCTCACCCCCCACCACAGGGGCGGATGTAACATTTCCCAATTGGGGGGGCAAGAGAAAATGGTAGGGGGGCGACTTCATCGCCGCACCCATACCATTTTCAGTTACAAGACTTTTATTAGTCAAGTAAAGCATCAATAATAACATCAGTTGTTGTTGAAGTTGCAACAGACACGCAGCATGCATAAAGCTAAAGGTCTGACTCGGAGAGTTTTCTGTTTTCACCGATGAAATGCTGTTGGTTTAGTGGTGACACAGCTGTAGTTAGTTGCAGTAGTAGTGCTTCAAATCATTTTCAATTATAAGCACTTTAATTTGAAATATCCTGGGTTGTTTTGATGCCATCATGTTGGGTGTGGGGGTTTGGGTGGGGCAGTCTGGGCATTACCCCCCCCCCCCCCCCCCCCCCACCCCCATGCCCAGATATAGATCCGCCCCTGCCCGTCCTCCTTGTTCGGTAAGTACCCCTATTTTCTCTCTCTCTCTCTCTCTCCGCTCCCTCTCTCTCTCTCTCTCTCTCTCTCTCTCTCCTCTCTCTCTCTCTCTCTCTCTCTCTCTCTCTCTCTCTCTCTCTCTCTCCTGCTCTTTCTCCAGCTCTCTTTTCATGTCTCCGCTCCCTCGTGCGTGATGGCACGCACAGCCTCGTGCGACACCGCGTGTGCGCACAACCCCTCGTCCCCCCCCACCTTCCCGCACGTGGAGTGCAGAGCCCCGTGCAGTCAGGCTTCCTATGAGTGTCATCTCCTTTATCTCGTCGTCGACGGGACACAATGAAAAATGTCCCTGAGATGGCAAATATGTAACGTGCAGCATCTATACGTGTGTGTGTGTGTGTGTGTGTGTGTGTGTGTGTTTGTGTGTGTGTGTGTGTGTGTGTGTGTGTGTGTGTGTGTGTGTGTGTGTGTGTGTGTGTGTGTGTGTGTGTGTGTGTGTGTGTGTGTGTGTGTGTGTGTGTGTGTGTGTGTGTGTGTGTGTGCGTGCGTGTGTGTGTGTGTGTGTGTGTGTGTGTGTGTAAATCAAATAGAGAGAGAGGGAGAGCCGGAGAGGGAGAGATGGAAGGAGCTAATTCACTTTTCCTTTCAACAACAACACAATATAGGCTTCAGACAATATAATGCCGGTATCTGCTGCACACTGACATATTCCTGTCAGTGGTGGCCGTGTGCCCACCGGATTTGTTTGCGGGTTGTGTTGTATTATTATTATTTTTTTCTTTTTTTCCTGTTCATATATAGCAGTGGTTTTCAACCTTTTTCATCCCAGGAACCACCATTTATTCAGGATCTCAGCCACGGACCACCATTTGAGGATATTTTCGCCCCACAGACCCCAAATCTAAAGATCTATTTTGCTTTTGTCCACAATTCCAGGCTGGATTTGGGAAACAAAACAAAGCAAAACATGCATTCCAAAATGGCTAATTCAGATGATGAATATTTTAACTCTTGAGAGTGTAAAAATGAAACCAAATGGACCCGCAAGGGTCCATTTGGTTTCATTTTTACGCTCTCAAGAGTTACATCTGGTTAAACAACTTAGCTGGGGACCACCTGGAACCCTTTCGAGGACCACTGGTGGTCCCCGGACCACCTGTTGAAAACCCCTGATATATAGCATCACAGAGCAATGGGGCCCATATATAAGGTGACATTTTAAGGTGCGATGTGTGTTTTGGGGTAACTTAGGGATCCAGTCTGATTCGCTGCGTTCAGTCTGGCCAGGAGCCTATCCTCTCCGCAGGTAGGCGGAGCATATGAAGGTTGAAATGCAGCCGAGGATCCTGATTGGTCTGTGGTTTGTTTGTTTGAAATAAACAAAACAAGCAAAAAAAAAAAAAAAAAAAACACCAGTTCACGTTCGTTTGAACACCATCCAATCAGAAACCACGTGACGTCAGGGAAATGCAAGTCGCGCAGTGCTCTGGTCAGACTGATTTGCGAAGTGACATTTCAGATGCGCGGAACGCAGCGAATCAGGCTGGAGCGCCAGGCTAGGGTCTTTATTAGAGATGGCAGATATTATCGGCCCTCCGATATTATCGGCCGATAAAAGCTTTCAAATTTCATATCGGAAAATATCGGTATCGGTATTTACAAACTGGAAAGTATGACTATTTACAGAGATGTAGACTCAGCGCTACGGTCATAGTAATTATACCATTACTTTTGTACTTTACTCAAGTAGGCTACATGTTGAATTTATAGTTGTATGGAGTATTTCTAGGCTATAACATGAATTCGTATTTATACTAAATGTTTATTTATATTAAATATTTGTATAGTAATAGTTTCTGTTATTTTTCCACCACTGGAGGCCGCATATATCAGTATCGGTTGATATCGGTTGATATCGGTATCGGGAATTAGAAGTTGGATAATATCGGGATATCGGATATCGGTAAAAAAGTCAATATCGGGCATCTCTAGTCTTTATTCATTTTTTTGCTCCTTCACAAATTCTGTTTGCCCTAGAACAAGATTTATTGTCTTTACAGCAGGGGTAGGCAAACTCTATTATCTAAGGAGCCATTGTTGCCCACCTCTCCCCAAAAAAAACAACAACAAATAAATAATAATAATGAAAAAATAAATAAAGCAAAGTCTAATTATTTGTGTATTTGTTTTCGGGTCCTTTCAAATCAAGTATAGCAGTAGGAGCCAACAGCAGCATTGGTGGTGAAAACAAAACAAAGATGTCTTGGCATGAATACAGACGACATTGTTTTTCAGTATGAAAATGAAAGAATAGCACTGCGTCTCCAGAGCAGCAGGTTGCCTACGCCTCCCGCCTCAACCAGGTGTTGTTTTAATTGTGGTATACCAATAATGTTGTAATAAACTATAACTTTTTTGTATTATTCCTCATTTTAAATAAAGTGATACAATTACTGTGCCGGTGAAACAACTTTAAACGTATGGAATCTCCGATTTGGCCAAGACGAAGTCGATAGACCTTTCAGTGCAGTGTTGCCAACTGCCAAAATCCAAAATGCACTAGTGGCACTTCCAAAATGCACTAGAATGTGCTAGATGCTCGCCTGGAACATACAGATCAAAATGACTATTAATCTTCTACGTTCTCTAGTTGTGTAGAGTTAGGCTAATTCACATGATGAATATTTTAACTCTTGAGAGATATTTTAACTCTCAAAGAGTTACGTCTGGTTAACCAACTATCCATCATTTAGCCTGGGGACCACTGGTTGAAAACCACTTTCATAGGAGGGAAAAATGGTGAAAAATGAGGGTTTTTATCTATGGCGCCTGTCAATCAATTTCACCCCAACTCACCAGCCAAAAAGCACTATATTTTCCGCCAGGAGTTTTGGCAACACTGTTTCAGTGAGCCCCACCCTCTCCCATGTGTAGAAACCATGCGTTTAGACAAAAATCAAAATTGATACTGTAGGCCTATATAGCTGTACTTTTTTTTTTTTTTTTTTTTTTTACCTTTTCCCCTCTACGCTGCTTCTACTTTGATGCTGCAGCTGTTTCCCTGCAGACAGACACTTGCTTCGTCCTGCAGATGGTCCAGAACTTTATTGTTTTCAAAAAATCATGAAAACAAAACATTCGTCGGGCTCGGGACAGGCAGGGCTAATGTGTGAGGGAGTTGTGTGCAGGGGTGAGGTAGCGTTTTAGCCAATCACAGCACAGCAGTCTCCAGCAGATTCAGGTGGAATTAGATTCTGTTTTTAAACAAATCTGTTAAACAAAAACACAGTGTTTGTACACACTAAAGTTGCCTCTATTACTTTTAAAGGTAGGGTAAGTGATTTGAAATTCATGGTGTAGTACCAGCCTGGTGCACTAGGGGCCGCCAACAGTAGCTACACTATGTGAACCTGCTGCTCGATCCTGATTGGAGGAGAATTCACCCTCCACCTGGGGAACTTTTATTTGCTCTTCGGCTAACGTGGGGGAGGGGGAAACTCCATATATGGTCTGCACACCTTATAATAGAGCATTTTAACTTTTTTTTTTTTTTTTTTTTTTTTGAGGGGGTGATATCTGACAAAAGTGAAACCTTTAAATACTGGTTGTTTAAAAAAAAAAAAAAAAAAAAAAAAAAAAAAACTTCAAAATATTTTCCCAAATCCGTCAACAAGGACTGCCGTGTACAGTGGAAACTGTGTGACATTTGTTTTTTAAAACAATGTTTATCAGATAGGGAAACCATTGGTGGAGCAGTTTGTCTATCACGTGCTATGCTTAGCTGTGATTGGGCCAGATAGCAGTTTGGGGAGGGACTTAACCGCACCAAATTTAGTGCATTTTTAGCACACCAAAGTCTGACATCACTGCACTCTAGAAAGCTCTATATGACTCAGGGCCGGATCTTGAGCGAGGCAGGGGTGGGCTGGGCGGACACCCAAACGTGCATCCTGCCCACCCGATGAAAGGTAATATCAGTGGTTTTCAACCAGTGGTCTGGGGACCACCAGTGGTTCTTGAGAGAACTCTCAGGCTAAATGGTGGAAAGTTGGTTCACCGCAGATGTAAACTCTTTGTTACAGTGTAAAAATGAAACCAAATGGACCCTTGTGTGTCCATTTGGTTTCATTTTTACACTCTCAAGAGTTAAAATATTCATCATGTGAATTAGCCCAAGTCTACACAACTAGATAATGTAGAAGATTAATGGTCATTTTGATCTGCATGTTTGACTGTTTTTTTCCCCAAATCCAGCCTGGAATTGTGGACAAAAGAAATCTTAAAATGTCATCAAATAGTGGTCTGTGGGTCAAATGCCAAATAAATAGTGGACCCTGGTGTCAAAAAGGTTGAAAACCACTGCTTCATATGAGAAACTAAACTAAACTAAATCGAGGCCCTGATATGACCGCGAGTGAAGGCACAACGCCTTGCGTTGGAATTTAGATTGCATCATAGCAAACTATGTATGCTCCAAAAAATAAACATGTCCACACATCAATCATGGATATAATTGTGTAATTTCAACGCTGTAAGTAGAGTCTGTCATAATCTGTTTGTTTTCAACACTTGGGCCTATACTTCATTTTCTTTTTTAAACAAAATCATCACAACAATGATTGCTATGAAATTTAAAAATTCATCAGAACAATGATTGCTAACCATTTATTCAGAATCATTCACACCCTTAACCGGCGTGACGGTTCTGAAATGACTGCAGGGCTGGGTGAGGGTGTGCCGCCCTGCGCTGTGTCTAATAGGGGGGAGATAAGGAGGCATGGAGAAAGGGAGAGAATAGGAGAAAAACAGGAGACATGAGCTCCGAAAAATAATGTCTAAAGCTACCGAGCGGCACAGGAGAGTGTGCGTGTGTGTGTGTGTGTGTGTGTGTGTGCGCGTGCGTGCTCGCGCACTGGCTTGTGTGACTGATCGAAGGATGGCAGAATATGTAGGAGAAAAATCTAAGATGATTTGTTCGCTCTGCCTGTTGGGGTTTTTAAAAAAACAAGCCGTATAGTCCTAGTTCTCAGTGGAGTTCTCAGTATAGTGCTTGTTCCCAGTGTGTAGTTGACAGTACATCAGTACACATGAGAGCAGGCGGCATTGTGGTATACTGTAGTGAGTAACCAGCTAGTGCATGTTCGCACTGTGTTTTCGTAGCAGCAGATTCTACAGAAAATCAAGCCAGTATTCCCAGTAGGCTGCTTGTTAATTCTCTTGGCGCCGTCCACGCGGGGCTCGTGGACATCCCGTTAGGACCCCCCCGCCGGTCACGCGGACGGCTCGTATCACGACGAGATGTAGATTTCATTCTTTAATCCAACTATTAGTCCGTGCGCATCGTCTGATGATCATCCCGTTGCTGACTTTCATTTGGGACAGAATTGGGGACAACTTTTTTTTCCCCCGTCCCATTGACATGCATTCAACCCAATGCATTCAAACGGCTCTCCTCCGGTTTGCCCCCTCAATGTCGCTGGCGCATGGGTTAAGCAGCCAGGGCTACACAGCTCTTCCTGACTTGTGACCCGGATGTTTTTGGGTACATCGCCAGATGATCGATTAGGCAAGACAACAGACACAGCATAACAGAAACAGCACATCCTGTTTAGGAGATCTGAGCTTCAAAATAAGGGCTTTTTTACTGATCGAACTGGTTTGAGCCGCGGCAGTGGAAAGAAAACAAAGAAAATCCGATCGCGCTCAATGAGTTAAGTCGAGTTCCTCCACCAGGCATGTTGTCTGCCAGCCGTCTGACTAGATAAGCGTCCTCAGCCCTGCCCCCCCGACAGCCCACAAGCGTGTTACGATGCAGTCGACCACAATGAAGTAGCCAAATGTGCGTTAAAGCGCACATTTAGCTACTTTATCCCTATAACGCCGTTGGTATCATATATGATACACCAATTCTTCAGCTGGCTCATGTTTCAGTGTAACCACTACTTGGTTCAAAAACCTGTTGTATCACATCTGATACGTCCCCTGCCCCACCTGGACCATACCATTTGCACTGCAAGTAGATACAGAGCCTCAGATGGTATGACCCAAAATGGCTGCCTCCATCTAATTTGCAACAGCAGAAGCCACTGTCCAAACATTTTGGTTTTGAGGACATTTTGGTGAGTTTTCCTTGTATATCTTTACTGATATTTTGAAATAAGGGTTGCATAACTTGATTGAACTTAGTAATTCTCAAAAAATAGCATTTTAGTTTGTTGTTTACCACGTCTGAAAAGTATGTATCATATATGATACTACAGGTTTTTAGTACCATATAATGATGTATCATATATGATACTACAGGCTTTAGTCATTGCACAGCCTATATGGGAATATCTATTATGCTCTACACAACTTTCATTCTTATAATTATTTTTCTACTAATCAAACATGCTGGGCATTCAATGTTGTTATGCATGTGTAATAGAGAACACCTTTACTCAAATTCTAAATGTTGAACCCCAAACCTCAAATGCCTGACCTCACTGACCTGAATAGAGTACTACATAAGTACTACGTACAGTGAGTACAGTATACTCTATGGATACTACAGTGAGTACAGTGAGTACAGTGTACTCTATAGACAATACAGTGACTACAGTGAGTACAGTGTAATCCATGTACAATACACTGAATACAGTGGGTACAGTGTAATCCATGTACATTACACAGAGTACAGTGAGTACAGTGAGTACAGTGTACTCTATGGACACTACACTGAGTACAGTGAGTATAGTGAGTGCAGTGTACTCTAAGGACTCTACACTGAGTACAGTGACTACTGTGTACTCTATGGACACTACACTGAACACAGTGAGTACAGTGTACTCTGTGGAGACTACACTGAGTACAGTGTACTCTAGTACTGAGTACTAAGTTGTTAAGACCCGATGTATCATTTATGATACAATAAAAATAACATATACTGTAAATACATGTTTTTTCAAAAAACTTTTTTTTTTTAAATTTTCTTTTATGACCTAAAAAGAGTTCAATTTCAAAAAATTGGAATTTTCTGACTTGTCCTTCATAGTTCAGGCTTTAAAGCGTTATTGCGGCCGTTTTGGTCAATACACTCACCTCCTCGAACCATAACTCTAACCATAACCTCCAGCACATCGCCACGGTGACTTAAAACAAAAGGGCTTAAAACAAGACGGCCAAACCAGCCACGCTGATCAAGGATTTCTCGGGTTTTCGTCTTATCAATGCAATCGTGTCAGTCAACTCCCAGACAACATGCCTGGTCGAGGAACTCGGACTAATAAGCTGGGAATTATCGCTTGATAACGGTCGAAGCAAAAACATACAGTAATCCTGGTCTCTAAACTGCCGGAGTGCCTGATGGAGGGGACAGGAACTGGTTGGAATAATGTGTTCCTTCCATGCGCTATCTCCAACCAGGGAAACTCCCCCCTGTCAGGTGAAAAGAAGGCGGCCCGACGCCTCATGCTTTGAAGGAAGCATGCCTCTGCCTCCCCATGTTGGCAGAGGGGTATGTACTGCCCACGATCACATTAGCCAATTGGCACTGGGGTAAAAAAAGTGTGGGTGTGGGGGTTTGGCGTTAAGCCTATAATATATCCGGCAGCACGCTGACATGAGGGTGGGGGGTGGGGGATGATTGGGAGGATAATGGAAACAGCAGCATCCTGACACATCACAGGCGTTCCGTTCCGGGGCGTGTGCACACCCTGGACCGGCTGGCGAAGGTTTGGTCTCCAGCTGGGCTAAAACAGATGTTGAGCTGCAGTGTAATTGGACTATAGCGTAATCTGATTAGAGGAAATTGCTATATTGAAATACTTTGCGAGTCTAGCCTACTGGGATGTGTGTGTGTGTGTGTGTGTGTGTGTGTGTGTGTGTGTGTGTGGGGGGGGGGGGTCGATTCGATTACCACCTAAAGGATGACTTTGAGACATTTCCAAGCTTTGAGACGTTAACTTGGCAAGATTGGTCCTCACTTGCTCATTACAATATGGACGCGTACTTAGTCTTCGTCTCCACAGGAGGACTGTGGACAGTTTAGAAACATGTCTACTCACTCTATGGGCTCCATTTTCCTTACCGCTAAACCCCTTATCCCTTAACTTCTTTGCCTTTTTAAACTATTTACACAAAACATTTTCAGTAGTTCAAATGGCCATGCAGTCTACATGCTCACAACATGTTAATAGATTGACATGTTGAAATATTCCAAAACGTTCTTCAAAATTGTAAAAAAACGAAATAAGGGATTTGGGATAAGGGGTTTAGCATGTAACGAAAATGGAGCCCTTTGTTTCCGATGATGTCTTGGGCAGTTCAGAAACATGTCTACTTACTCCTGATTCTCACAGAATGGCTGTGGACAGTTAAAAAAACTGTCTGGCAGTGGCATGATGGAGGGGGAATCCCAGCTAATAGAATCACCAGGCTTTCTATTCCTATCGTCTGTTATAATGGAAGCCATTGTTCTTGCAGTGATAAAAAGATGTGAGGAATAGAGGAAAAAGTGCCTAATGATGATGTTGCTGGCACTGTAGGTGGCTACAGGTTTATGAAGAGCCTTCCTATGAGACACAGACCGAGTAGGAAAGCAATTTGCACCGTTTTATCTTGTGCAGTGATGTGGTGCAATATTATGCTGATAGACTGGCAAGTTGTTCTACTATATGGCTGATCTCAAAATTATTTCCCCCAAAATATTCATTCCTATTTTCACAGACTGGCTTGCACTTGACTGCTTTTAGATGTAAGAAGTAAAGGATAACACCCACTAGACCATTTTTTTAATATCCCGCTACATTAATAAATCCATACTATAATTAAGGAAATGTCTGTCTGTCTGTTTGAATGTCTGAAACAAGCGTAACTCATCACTGGCTGCACCAATCGCTATGATTTTTAACACAGTCATTGACCATAACATCAGGAAGAGACTGATGAAGACTTTTTTTTCCAAATTAACAAATTGTTGATTAATAATGCATTTATTGGTGCATTAGACTTGCCCATTCGCTGAACATTGGCAATTCACTTTTCGGCCACAGGGGGCATTGCAAATAGCAAAACAAAACACACACACACACACGCACACACGCACACACACACACACACACACACACACACACACACACACACACACACACACACACACACACACACACACACACACACACACACACACACACACTCTGTATGACTGACCATTGCAGTGTCTGTGCACAAGTGTGCATATTTAATCCAGCGGAGCGTCAGTTCATTGAGACACGGAAGGCAGATGGGTTGCGTATCATTCATGAACCTGATGTTCATGAATTCATATGTCATCGCAGTCTCATACATGCACTCTCCTCTACCTAGCACAGCCTGTCCCTTTAAATCAGCAGCCCCTCCGGCCCTCTCTCTCCTCATGCATTCGCTCGAGCATCTCATACACGCCCATTTTCCCAGAGTCCAATTCAGGCGGGCTTCTTAAGCAGCCTCAGTTCTCTAGTCCCTCTCATGCTGAACTGTCAGACTGCTCCAGCCGGTTAAACTTTCCCCCACCTCCCCGGCCTCCTCCCTGCAGTTCTCACTAAGATCTATGGTCTTGCTCATGGTTTGGTCAGGATGCTTGTGTGCTTGTCTTGTACTGATGATCATGTGTCATTGTTACTATTGTTCCAATTGTTGCTGTTACTGTACTGTACTGTACTCGGCTCTGCTCAGGGGGGTTGTTGATATCAGAGCTGCACCTTAGGTGTGCAGGTAATCGGAGATATCAAATGCG
Source organism: Benthosema pterotum (assembly GCA_039105355.1). Lineage (NCBI taxonomy): Eukaryota > Metazoa > Chordata > Actinopteri > Myctophiformes > Myctophidae > Benthosema > Benthosema pterotum. The sequence goes on along the minus strand of CM076976.1, from coordinate 4,194,706 downwards.
ATATCAGACCTATGACTCAGTGCATAGATCGTCTGATATCGCATGAGCAGAGCCATGCCGCCATACAAACATGCAAAAGCTTTGCAATAAATGGTTTATCGTCAATCTGAGCTGAAGTGTGTCAATGAAAAGCAATCCTTCGTCAAAATACTTGCATCTTTGGTGACATCACATTACCCACACAGTACATCATTGACATCCACTGACATCCACTGACAGCACAAGTGACGCTTTTCCGGAGCACCACATGCTCCAGCATAAATGAAACCCTGGATCCACCATAATACTATGTGGAATGTGGTTATTATTATAACTGTGCCCCTGCAGGCTCCCCACACAATGCGATATAAAAAACAGCGATCAGTATAATTGTGGCTGCCGCGTGATCCACACACCGACTTGATGGGTTCAAAACAAAGATCAGTCATCCGCGGCAACTAGAAGCTGCAGCACGCTTATTAGCGCTATGCACAATCTCCACCCGGAGGCCGGGCCTCATAATAACAGCCATGTCTGCAATTAAATTGTCCTGCTATAGAGCCATGACAGACCATATGTAGTGCAGCGTGTCATTACATGCCGTACAATGTCTCTAGCCTGGCTGCCACAGTGGTGGCACTTTGGTTTTAATTGCTACATAAAAGTACCTTATTACAGAGTTGCAGCGTTGGTGCAGAACTGCTCCGTTACAAGTCCTGCGTTAACACTTTCTGTGCTTGCTTTTAAAATAATTCATAATACCGATAATTCGTAATACAGTCAAAACGCGCCTCCTATCCATTTCTGTCCAGTGGATTTCTGTCTTAAAACTGGGAAACTGTTTCACAATCAACGAACTTGTGACACTTGTGAAGGGGAGTGAAATTGAACACTTTCCCTGCGGACCAGATATTTTCCCTAAAGGGGAATTCCACCTATTTTCAGCATTTTTTTCTGAGAACGTACAAATGCAACCAAATGAAACCTAACAGGTTCATTTGGTTCCATTTGTACGCTCTCAGAAAAAGGAAGCGTCTAAAGAAATCCATTAACATGGTGAAAATACATCTTGATGATGTCATCAAGATGTTTCACCTTGTTAGTGGTTTTCTTCAGACCTCCATTTCTGGGGAAAACAGAATGGGGGAACTTTTTTTTTAATCATATCCACACAACACCTTGAAGGTACATCAATGACATAGTAAAATATTGAAAATGGGTGGAGTTCCCCTTTAACAGTAACTGATTCATATGAAAAAAAATCAATCAATCAATCAATCAATTTCAGGCGGCAAATGGCCCTAGACCAGGGGTTTTCAACAGGTGGTCCGGAAACCACCAGTGGTCCCTGAGAGGGTTCCAGGTGGTCCCCTGGCTAAATGATGGAAAGTTGGTTAACCAGATGTAACTCTTGTAACAATGTAAAAATGAAACCAAATGGACCCGCAAGGGTCAGCAGCTGTGGAGTTGATATAACGACCAAAGATCTGTAGAAAATTCTCCTTGTATGTCTATGTGTGCGTGTGCGCGTCAGAATATCTGCATGAGGTGACAGATTGGTAGCATGTCGCATTGCAGAAAGAATGACAGGGAGAGTGACTCATCTTTTCCACCTCAATAAGACTCAGTATATTTTCCCTCCTACCCTCTCTCTCTCTCTCTCTCTCTCTCTCTCTCTCTCTCTCTCTCTCTCTCTCTCTCTCTCTCTCCGTTTCAAATTACAAAGAATTAATATCCATTTTCTCCGTGGGACCCCGTGGGGTCATTTTTATTCTGAACGCCACTGAACAGGTTCCATAATGACATGTCTTTCATCACTCACTCTCGCGGTACTTTCTTTTCTTTTCTTTTCTTTTTTTTGGATCACAATTGAATTTTTACCAAGACTTTCTCTCAGTGGAGGGAGATGACAAATCTATACCACCCCATGCTAGGGAATCACAATCAGATTATAATTGCCGTGCGTGCGCATGCGTACTGTGCATGCTTAAAGGGGAAGTCCACCCATTTTAAACATTCTAATATGGCATTAGTATTAGTGTATGTGGTTATGTAGCAGAATATAGTTTACTGAATGTTTTGTGAAGATTTTTGTAAACCATGTTTTTTTTCTGTTCCATGAACCCTATATGGAACATGGAAAAACATTTTTTATCTTTGCCCAGAAAATATTTACCAATAACATCACATATAATGTAATAATTAAAAATATAATCATACTTTAAGAACACATGTGACATGCCAAAGGGGTTTTTCATGCTTCTGAATCCATCCCAAGCATTAGTTTTGCCCAAAAAACATTCCTTGGGTTAAAATCGGCCATAGAAATCATGGAAAATGTGATGAGGTCAGCACATTTGGGTATCTATAAGTAAGTATCTATAGCCGTTTTTAGGTCAAGGGATGTTTTGGGGGCAAAACTAATGCTTGGGATGGATTCAGAAGCATGAAAAAAACCCTAGTTTGACATGTCACATGTGCTTCTTAAAGAATTATTATATTTTTAATTATTACATTATATAGGATGTTATGGGTAAATATTTTCTGCGCAAAAATAAAAAATGTAAACAACTATTTTCATGTTCCATAGGGTTCATAGAACAGAAAAAACATGGTTTACAAAAATCTTCATGAAACGTTCACTTAAATACACAATGACATGCACTATATACCCAGAGGTGCTGGGAGGGCAATGTGATAAAAAAAAAAGTTCCCCCATTCTGTGTTCCCAAGAAGTGGAGGTCTGAAAAAAAGCACTAACATGGTGAACCATGTTAATGGATTTCTTTAGACGCTTCTTTTTTTCTGAGAGCGTACAAATGCAAATGCAATGATTGGCGAATATCTTCGTCAATAGCGGTAATTGTGTTAAATGCGAGCATGCGTGCACACGGTTTATGCACATGGTGTGCGGACTGTTTGTCAGGCGGCGGCGACGCACGCTGTGCTAAGAAGAAAGAAGTGCTGGCGGTTCTGCGTGTCTTTCTGGGAAAAAACAAAAAACAAAAAAAACAACAACGCCCACTGTGCCACGACCCCGGTTCAATTATTTCAACCCAGCAGGAGAATGAAACATAACTCCCCCCCCCCCACCCCAAAAAACACAAAACAATTTACTGCTTTGATTTCCCTGCTCCTCTTCTTCCTCGAGAAGGCGCCTTTGGGGACAATACAGTGGAAAATCTAATAAGAGGCTTTTAGATTATTCTCTCTCTCTCTCTCTCTCTCTCTCTCTCTCTCTCTCTCTCTCTCTCTCTCTCTCTCTCTCTCTCTCTCTCTCTCTCTCTGTATGTATCTCTGCATGTGCAATTAGCGACGAGAGCTGTTTAGAAATTCTCCACCTAATGCTCAGGCTCTCGGCGGCCTGCCTCCATTCAGACGGCTTTTAAAGGAGGAGGCGGCGGCGATGGGGGGTGGGGAGGGGGTTGGGGGGGATCTTGAACATGCCAATCCATTGCTGACACCCCCCCCCCCCCCCCTTCCCTCCCTCCCCCTATAACGCCCGCGTTGAACCCATTTGGTTGAGAATGTTCCAATTACCGTTTGACTTTTTGACTGGAGCTTGAATGGTTTTTCTTGTCTTCTTTCTTTTTCCGGAGCTGTCATGAGTCAACGCTTCTGACAAGAAAGAAGGATTTTCTTTCTCTCCCTCCCAATCACGTCACATGGGGGAGGAGAGAGAGAGAGAGAGAGAGAGAGAGAGAGAGAGAGAGAGAGAGAGAGAGAGAGAGAGAGAGAGAGAGAGAGAGAGAGAGAGAGAGAGAGAGAGAGAGAGAGAGAGAGAGAGAGAGAGAGAGAGAGACTGTGGATATAGACAGCATCTAGTGCCAGTGGGACAGCGTGAGTGTTCATTGATTTGGGTGGTTTGAAAAAAAGAAATGGTCCACCCCAATGCACATGCAAGATGCACACGCAATTTACAATTACAATTCACAGGGGGCACAGTGGAACAGTGGTTAGTGCTGTCGCCTCACAGCTAGAATGGTCCTGGGTTTGATTCCCGTAAGGAGTGCTGCATGGCAGCATGTCTGCTCTGCGTCATCAGTGCCCATACCCAACGCGTGGGGTCGGCGAAAGAGTCTTTCTGTGTGTGGAGTTTACATGTTCTCCCCGTCTCCCCTAGGGTAGATACCCTCACAAAAAACATGCAGTACGTAGTCCTGGACTCTAAACTGCTTCCCCCTGGCCAGCCGGGGCGCCTGATGGAAGGGAGAGGAAATGGTTGGGTCCTTCCACTCGTTACGTCCAACCAGGGAAACTCCCCCCTGTCAGGTGAAAAGGAGTCAGCTTGGACTCCTCATGCATTGAAGGAAGCATAAGGCCAGTCCGCTGCCTCCCCAGGTTGGTGGAGGATGTGTGGAGAACAATTTATAACATCAAATAAAACACTACACACACACACACACACACACACACACACACACACACACACACGCACACGCACACGCACACGCACACGCACACGCACACACACACTCCCAAAGTCCCAAACTGAAACTAGGGTGTTTTTACCCCAGCAGCTCACTGGGGACACAGAGGAACTCCTTATATAGTCACTCCCCTCTATATAGTTGGAGAATTTTAGCAGATATTGCTGAATCCATTCCAAGCATTACTTTTTGCTGAGAAAACAACCCCTTTGGCAAAAAAAAAAAAAAAAAAAAACTGCCATACCTGTCATCATAAATGTGCTTAGTCAGCACATGTGGGCAAGCGCTATGGCCATTTTCAACAAAACGAGTGTTTTTCTATACCCCCACAAAAACTAATGATTAGAATGGATTCAGCATAATGAAACCCCCCTTTTATGAGGTTTCCCACGGGTGTTGAATTTCAACATTTTTAGGACATGACACCATTAGAAACGCATTGGTGAAGACATTTCTTGGTAAAGGGCTTTACAGATGGGGAGTCTGAAACGCTGCATTATTGCAGCAATTCCACCATGCCACTCAGTGCTGACAGAAAGAGAAAAAAAAAGCTCACCGGATTGAGGTCTAAAATAAATCGTTGCCGCGTGCACGAAAGGAGCACGCGTGCAACACTGGGCGCTGTGCAGTGTTGTAGTGGGACTTTTAGAAGTGGGGGGACGCCTTTTAAAGGGGAATTCCACCCATTTTCTTTTTTTTTCTGAGAGGGTACAAATGTGAACCAAATGGACCCTAGCGGGTCCATTTGGTTCCATTTGTACCCTCTCTCAGAAAAAAGGAAACTCATTAACATGGTGAAACACATCATGATGATGTCATCAAGATGTATTTCACCATGCTAATGATTTTTTTCAGACCTCCATTTCTAGGAAACACAGAATGGGGGGAACTTTTTTTACCATGTCCACACAACATCTCTAAGGTATATTAAAGGTAGGGTAAGTGATTTGAAATTCATGGTGTAGTACCAGCCTGGTGCACTAGGGGCGCCCAAGAGTAGCTACACTATGTGAGCCTGCTGCTCGATCCTGATTGGAGGAGAATTCGCCACCACCTGGGGAACTTTTATTAGCTCCTCTGCTAACGTGGGGGAGGGGGAAACTCCATATATGGTTTCCACACCTTATAATAGAGCATTTTAACAGAAAAAAATATTTTTTGGGTGATATCTGACAAAAGTGAAATCACTTCCCCTACCTTTAATGTAAAGTAAAATATTGAAAATGATTGGAATACCCCTTTAAGACACCTGCATACGCACTTGCATTTGCATGCACATTTGCGTGCACCTGCACAACACACACAGACACGCTATTAAAACAAGTATAGCATATTGAGAAAGATTGTTTACAATGCCTAATTGTATCCATAAAAGTAAATGACAAGACAAAAAACATGGGCCTACTTTTGCCCCCAAAATATTTTAGATGTGAGAAGTGGGGGGACGCCGCTCCCCCGCGTCCCCCCTCCACTACGCCCCTGGCGCTGTGCAATAATCCCCGGCGTCACGCGCTTGCTTTATCGAGTTCTCTAAGCACAATATGCCGGTCCTGTTGAAAATGAACTATAGAAGACGCGATTTATTACTCCCCGTCTGTAAAGCCCTTAACAAGTATTTGAAATGCATATAGAAGGGAGTGGAAGGCAGATCACTGCAAATACAATGCATAAAGTAGAGCCCTATACTATGCTATCCGTTGGCCAGTATGTCTGACTGGCGTGCACAGAGAGTTTCAAGGGCAGGTGCTCAAATGTAACCAGGAGGGCACTCTAGCCGCCCGGCAAAGCCGGGCGGCGGAAAATTGAGTTTTGGGGGGTTAAAAACGCATAGGAAACAGCATTTCAGCATCTTTTTGCTCTTTTAAAAAGGGCATGTTGGTCCAGAGAGGGCCACTAGGGGGTGCTCAAACCCCCCTTGACGTCTATGTATGCACGTCTATGCCAGTATGTCTGCGATGTACAAAGGATTCCCAATGCTGATTCTCTTTTTGCTAAAGGGCGCTCACTATATTCTCATCAAAGTGTGTGTGCGTGTGCGTGAGCGTGTGCGTGTGCGTGTGCGTGTGTGTGTGTGTGTGTGTGCGTGCGTGCGTGCGTGCGTGCACGTGCACATGCACATGCACGTGCACGTATGTGATGTGATACTTTTGCGCCGTGGCATAGCACTGCATATATAAAGTTTCTTAGCTGCCGAGTGCGTGTGCGCGCGCGTGTGTGTGTGGGTCTGTCTGTGTGTGTGACTGAGTTCAGGGACCGTACATTCTTAGAAAAGTTTCTCCCCGGCTTTGCTTTGCCAATATCTGTGTTATATCAATAAGTAATTTCCCTCTGCAGACCGGCGCAGGAAGCCTTATGAATAATGCCGTTGTCTATATGCGGGGGTGCCTTTTCACAAACATATTACCGGAAATTCTCAGCTGGCCCCGCCGTGCCACGCCGTGCGGGGGAACAACACACACACAATATCTCCACAAATTAACTGTGGCAGAGCCCTTTTTTTTAATTCGTATATCCACCAATGACACCCTGGATAATAGATATTCAATTTCATTTTCTTTCTTTCTTTCTTTCTTTCTTTCTTTCTTTCTTTCTTTCTTTCTTTCTTTCTTTCTTTCTTTCTTTCTTTCTTTCTTTCTTTCTTTCTTTCTTTCTTTCTTTCTTTCTTTCTTTCTACTTTGTCTCCTTTGAACTATTTTAATTCAGACAGGGATATGCCTCATACTGAAATGACAGACCTCGCTCATTCAAAGGATCCAAATATTAATAAGCCCAAAGCCTAGTTTGTCAGATTCCAAGGGAAATGGGCCACGCCGGCAAACATGTGCAAAAGCCCCCCCCCCACCCACACACACCCACCCACACACACACACTCACACTCTCTCTCTCTCTGATGGCTCTCGAAATAGCAAAGAGAGTGAAATGAGGCATTGAGTGGATCTTGCAGTGTGTGTTGCTAACGGCCGTTCTGTTCTCCATGCAATTAGTGCACCCGCGTAGCCTACAGTATCACGCAAGTTAACATGGAAGTTAACAATGTCCCTCACATTTAACATTAATGTTCCCGGGACCAACCTGCCGCAACTAGGTCGCCTTCACACCAGAAATGTTCACTGCGATTAACTCTTTGACAAATTAGCAGGAAAGCTATAGGCTCACTCCCATTAGGCTCAATAGTAAGGAAATAATGTATTGTAGAGCATATCATATAACAAACAATATTGAAAGATTTGCACCACGTTTTCATGATTTTTCAAAAATAGCAGAGATACAAGCTCATAGCGCGCCACTCGGTGGCACGCTATGAGCTTGTAGATCTGCTATTTTTTAATAGTTAAAACATAATGCTTAGAACACCAAAACGCGTTCAGTACACTAAGGGTTAAGAGAAAAAAAATATTTCAGTTTTTTTTAAAATACATTTGACAAAACAGCCTGTATTTTCACCTGTCCCTGTTTCCAGGGCTCATTCAGAGATAAATGCATTTAAAGTTATATTATTTAGCATTTATCAATGATTGTTGTAAAGTGTGTGAGGTGTTTCCTGAGTTTTGTAGTGCAACCACCCCTTTGAAAACAGAAAACTCTCTGAGTCAGACCTTTAGCTTTGTGCATGCTGCGTGTCTGTTGCAACTTCAACAACAAATGATGTTATCATTGATGCTGACTTGCCTAAAATAAGTCCTTGTAACCGAAAATGGCATGGGGGCGACTTCATTGCCCGTATGCTGTACATGTTTATTTATTTTTTGCAGAGAATGATGTTCCGTTATACTTTATATATAAATTATGTTGTGTGGTGTTTGATGCTGATTGAATGTTGGCTCCGGAGTAAGGAGCAAACCAACTGGGTTTGTGTACGGGGGAAATGCTATTTTTCTTTGTAAGGTTCTGAGTAATGCTCTATTATTTGTTATAATTGGTTGAGTCATACAGGTATGCGACATTTTAAAATGTCCATTAAAAGGATCCCTGTCTAATAAGATAAACATTGCTTAAAACATTATACTTTCCCTATATAACTAAAATAAACAAAAAAAACACCAATGGCATCTTATTTCTTTCATAAATAGAGAATATTTCACTCAACAGGAACTGCTCCTGGCGCAGGATGATGATGTCACGTGTGATCTAGCTCTATGGAATATATGGATGAACATGCTCTGTGACTTCATCATCCTGCGACCGGAGCACCTCCTATTGAGTGAAAGATTCTCTATTTATGAAAGAAATAAAGTATTGAAGGTGTTTTTATCTGCATATTTTAGTTATAGGAGGCAAGTATAGTGTTATAGTGCAAGTATAGACAAGACGGAAATTTTAATTATAGGCCCAGAGAGATTCCACAATGATATACAACAGTCTATGGGCTTGACCGCTAACTTCACAAAGGTTTCTAAAAATCTTGGTGTTCTGTTTGACCACCAAATGAGCTTTGATCCCCATGTCAAGAAGGTTGTTCAGACATGCTTCTTTCAGTTAAGGAACATAGCTAAAATTAAGTCGCTTCTGTCACCTCCTGACCTGGAAAAATTGATCCATGCTTTTATTTCTTCTAGATTAGATTATTGTAATTCTTTATTTACTACGTTGAGCCGTGCCTCCATCCATCGTCTTCAGCTCGTACAGAATGCGGCTGCTAGACTGCTGACTAATAGTCATAGAAGAGCACATATAACCCCAGTGCTCATGGCCTTACACTGGCTTCCAATCGACGCCAGAATCAAATTTAAGATTTTATTAATTACATTTAAATCTTTACATGGGATGTGCCCATCTTATTTAAAAGAGTTGTTGCACCCTAAGCCAAATTATAGGCAACTAAGGTCTTCAGGCAAAGGCCTTCTTTCCATCCCTGCTACTAGGTTACGTACCAAAGGGGACCGAGCCTTTGCTTCTGTTGCTCCATCAATGTGGAATGATCTACCACCCAATTTAAGAAATGTGACATCTCTTGAGATTTTTAAGAAGGATCTGAAAACACACCTGTTCCGCGAACATTTTGGTCTCCAATAATATTATTATTATTGTTATCATTCTTTTTATTTAATTTTTGTTTCCTACTGTACTACTGTACTGTGTTGTTCTGACTTGCTGCCCTGTTTTTATTTGTCATTGTACAGCACTTTGTGACAACGGTCTTGAAAGGTGCTTTATAAATAAATTACCTTACCTTACCTTACCTTTTAAGCCATATTTGTATTATTAGGCAGGGATCCTTTTAAGAATCATGATGTCTCTGGACATTGATATTCAACTGGATAATTGCGGAATCAATAGACCTTTCAGTAAGCCCCGCCCTCTCCCCAGTGCCCACCCAAGGCTAGGACACTTTCCAACCGGGCTCATTCATTCCAATGTAAATATCATGGACATTACACATTAAATAGTGGTTCATTTTTGGAACCAGTCCTTGAAAATCTCTTCCAAATCGATGCCACTGGCTAGCAGTCAGTGCAGGACTGTGTTGGTGGGAAGACTGAAGGCCAAGCTGACCAGTTAAATGGCTTTAAATGCAGGGGTGAAAGTGAGCCGGGTGCCACCAGGTCTGAGACCCGGTAAAAGATTTCACGCCGGGTCCCGCCGGGTCTATTAAAATATTACGTTAAATAACCTGTCACCGCACGGAGAGAAGTCAGCACAGCCAGAGCCACAGAGACAGAGTATAGACAGAGTTACGCAAACTCCGTCTAAAGCCTACAGTATAGATAGAATTATGCAAACTCCGTTCACTTCATGGGGTCAGTCCAATGGAGGCTCTTCTACATAGACTTCTATTTAGAATAGCAACAGCAAATAGGGACAAGTCCTGAAGCTGACATAGAAAGAAATGCTGTGGACTCGGGCAACAGCCCGGCTACTGGTGTTATTCTTTCTCAACCAATTTTAGATCGTTTTCACACAAATCACAACATAAACAATGTATTTCCAACTCCACGTTGTCCCTATTCAGGCTGCATGAACAGCACTCAAGCGCTCAGTTTCTTACCCCGCAATGTCGCAAAAGACCCCCGAGGGGGGATAGCCTGCTCCTGGCTGGTTGTAGATGATGATGATGAAGATGACGGAGACATTCTCGTAAACAACCAACCTCTCTTCAAAATGTCCAAGAAGAAAACGACATTAAGTCATTATTTTGGTGTTCTCTGGACCAAAGTGCTTCTAAATTGTAACCGCGTGTTTTTGTCAGTTTTGCGATGCAAAATGATGATGTTGTTAATTATCCCTCCACAGTCACTGCCAGACTGCCAGTGCGCAGTGTTGCCAACTGCAAAAATCCAAAATGCACTAGTGGCATTCCCGAAATGTGTTAGAAGTTGGAAGGAGGATGCGTCAGGTTGGCAACACTAACTCTGTGGTGCGCAGACATCCGTATTATAGCGGATACGGAAACCCACGTTCGTTTCCCTATAGTAAGGCATCTGTGCAAACCGGATATAGTAGGCGGGCTTTCTACTACTAGAGCCCTGGAAAACAGAGTGCCATCAGTAATATGCGGTAAACCCACACGTTTGTCACAGGGAGGGAATGCACTGCTTAAAAGGTCAAAACAAGTAAACAACTAAAACAAAATGGCTTTGCAACAAAGTGTAACAAAGTTTTTCAAGAGGAAGGGGGAAAGAGCTGAAAATGTCACTGAACCAAAACTCAAAAAAACGATTGTGATATTAGACAGTGACACAGAGAGTGAAGGTGGGAGGAGAACCCACTTACAGAGGAACCAGCAGCAAGCACAGGTAATCAGTGTTAGTAGCCTAGTGCTTTCACTGGGGGGGACGCCTCTTAAAGGGGAATTCCACCCATTTTATTTTTCTGAGAGTGTACAAATATTATATATATTATATATATATTATTCTCCCTTTTCTAATTGTGTGTGGTTGAAATAATGCTGTTTTGCAGTAGTTTGTAACAAAATAAAATCTTAAATGAAACCTATTTCTTATGTAGCGTAATGTACAAATACAAAACAGTTTAATCATGCTGAAATGGAGTATAGGTAACCTAATGCAGGTGTAAGGCAGACCTGCTGTGTTTTATATTATGTTCCAGGTTAGGTTAGGTTAGGTTACTGTGCCACAAAAAGGCATTTTCCTATGCATTTTAGGGACACTGTGGAGTTTGAACCTCCAAAAAAAATTTCGGCATCACACGATGCTGTTTCCTATAGACCCGGCAAAAGCTTCAAACCACTTTCACCCCTGTTTAAATGCTTTTGTTCTTAATGTTTTATCACAGGTCATCTGGTGGAGGAAAGGTGTATGTATATATATCTCAGCGATTTAGGCATTTTTAGGCATTTAGCAGAGACTCTTGATCCAGAGTGACTTAAAATGGTGAAAAGTTTAATTTAATTAGGATTTACAATACATTTTACAACATACAATGAAGCGCTAAATACATTGTAATACATTAGTCAACCTATAAGTCATTGCAGCAGGTACTGTGGGTTGGTATGTAATAAGTGCTATGTGCTGAGATGGAGTCTGAAGAGGTGTGTTTTCAGACTGCGACAGATGATAAGTAGTGAGTCTGTGGTTCTGATGCGGTGGGAAGTTCATTCCATAGTTTTGGAGCCAGGAGGGAGAAGAGCTTGGGGCGCGTGGAGCGCTGTCCAGGCGTTTTTTAGTGGGACTACTGCCAGCTTCCCAGTGCATCTCTGCATCCAAGTACTCTGTGTGGCAGTTTCTACAGACTTATCCAGTTTTGGGGTATTTTTCCATAACTGCAACTCTTATTTGGGCAAACATTACCCGCACTCAAGTGTGACAGCTTTGTTTAGCAGGTGTGAAGTCTCACGCAAATCCTAATGTGCATCAAAGAACCGCATTCTACTACCCCCCAAAAAACGTTGGTTTCGCTTCGCTTCAAAACGCAGCAGGATGTGGATGGATCACAGCAGGTGCCAAATAAATGCAATCGTATTAAATGTATGGTGTGAATACCTAGGGTGACCAGATGTCCCTCTTTGCGTGGGACAGTCCCTCATTTTCAAGATTTTTCAAGCGTCCCACAAATTGAGACTCTGTCCCACATTGTGACTGACAGGCATCAGTGTTCAAAATGTCCCCAATAATTTGTAGTGCCCTAATAGTTGGATTTCTGTTGTATCATTTCTTGCTGTGTTTTTTTTTTTTTTAATAATCCCCCCATGGTACCACTATATGTCCACACTCACTCTAGAGAGGCCACATCACATACTGTCCTATCAAAAATAGCTGATCTACAATCTCAAAACGCGTCGCAGCGCGACGCGTTTTGAGATTGTAGATCAGCTATTTTTGATTTTAGATCAGCTGTTTATGCTAATGTGTCAAATGGAATCCTGAAATATTTTTGGAATATTGACATCAACATGTTTAATAATTCGCTAACTAATTTTGTCCCGTTTCCACACTCCACTTGTCCCACACATGCGACACTTCTGTCCCTCAAATGAACAGTTTGGATCTGGTCACCCTATGAATACCATTGTGGGATGATTTTTTTTTTTTCTTCTTCTTCTTTTTTGTCACACAAGAACAGAGAAGGTGTCATTATGTATTATGCTGTGACGTGCAATGCCTTGGTGTTTCCGCTTACAGACCTGTATACCAGGTGAAAATGGTATGGGGGGCGGCTTTGCGATGAAGCCGCACCCATACCATTTTCGGTTACAGGACCTTTATTAGGCAAGTAAAGCATCAATAATAACATCAGTTGTTGTTGACGTTCCAACAGACACGCAGCATGCATAAAGCTAAAGGTCTGACTCAGAGAGTTTTCTGTTTTCGATGATGAAATGCTGTTGGTTTAGCAGTGCCACAGCTGTAGTCAGTTAGTTGGAGTAGTAGTGTTTCAAATCATTTTAAATATCAGCACTTTAATTTGTAATATATTGGGTTGTTTTGCATGCCATAGTATTTGGTGGGGCAGTCAGGGCATTTAGGAGGGGCATTGCCCCCATGCCCTTGCCTAGATCTGCCCCTGTAGTATATACTATATACTATCGTCACCTTCTTAAAATAATCGCCTAAGTCATTTTTTCCAGGTTTTTCAGGAAACACACAAAACACCCCCAAAAAATTTTTGGGGGAGTTTTGTGTGTTTCCTGAAAAACCTGGAAAAAATGACTTAGGCGATTATTTTAAGAAGGTGATACTATATTTCACTGTGTATGAATTGAACATTGATAAAGGTCCCTGCTGCGTTTCCAGTTGCTGCGGATGACAGTGCAGTCAGTGTGAAAGCTAAAGCAGATGAAATATGCACGAATCATAACTTCTCCGCCCGTTTGCATTTGAGTCTACCGAAGTATTCGCTGAGAATGCGATTAAATGTTGCAGGACCTGATAAATGTTGCAGGACGTGAAATGGAGCCGGTTTCAGAGCAATGCAGACATGGTGAAGAGCCATATAGTCTGGGTTCTCCTGGCCTGCAGGTCTGAACCAGTTCTCCAGACAGCACTGGTCTTCTCTAGTCAGCAAGAAGAGCTAATGAAGCTGCTGCATGCAGGGAGCCTGGGACCACAGCCCTCCCACATGGTTTTAAATATATATACTGTATATGTTTTATCATTTTGCTCCAGAGCTATACCATGATAAAAAGGAACCATTTTGCAGAAAAAAGAAAAAAAAAAAACAGACGAGGAGTAATTGGCTCTTTAAGCTCCTGCATTTTCAGAACGGCCTTCCCCTTGGCTGCTATGACGGAATCTCCGTAGCTGTCAAAATCATTAACAGATTTCGTGCCGTTGAAATAGATCTACGTCTCCCGTTATCATTATGAAATAGAGTTACGACTGATGCCTCTTACGTTGAGCTACGTCTCTCTACGTTGCTTACCGTCGCTGGTTTGATACGATCCCCATGCTAACAGCAGCGTGCAGCGACCGCATATTCCATTGACAGACCATAATAAGGGACGGACCAAACCGGAAACCGGAAGTGTGTGTCGCCAACTAACTTGTCCGTCGGGAAACATGGACCGAAATATGAAATATGACTTTTAGATGAAAATCGCAGGCACTGGCTACCTCAAAAAATATGAAAAAGGGCTGGCACTGGGTGTGTTAAGCAAACAGCCATTTGCAGTGGTGACGGGTTAGCATGGTGACACGTCTTGCAGCGTTTGTGAAACAGGCATTGTGGACACTACGTTAAAGTGTAGGTTCTGCCGTAGTAGGAACGGCTGCTACGGCAAGCAGATGCATCTATCGAGCACGGATTGAGTTCCTGTTGCCGTTGTAGAGACGTCGCCGTACTAGGCTTAAAGTCCCTAATACAGGGGTGCCCAACCTTTTTAGACCCAAGATCTACTTTTCAGCAGCCAACCCCTCCGGGATCTACCAGTCCAATATCAACATTTCAAACCACACGCATCGTTGCCAGCCTGCAGTAACTTCACAACAACACAACACTACTTTGTTTTACCACTTTACTTAATGTCCATATAAGCATAAAGTACAACAGACTTGTCATACATAGACCTATAACAGTACAATATAAGTACAACAGACTTGGACAAACACTGCCATTGCAAATGCAATCATAATAAGAACAGTCCAGAATAGTCCATTATAAGTTGCAGAACAGTCCATTACACATTGAACAAGACTGTTGGCATAATTCACAGACAGCAGACAACAATCCTCCAAATGAGCCGCTTCGTAGACAGACAGACACGCAGACACGCACAGACACACATACACACAAAAATATTGCTCTTTTTTCATTTCCACCTATATTTTTTTTCTTTCCTCCCCACATCTCCCAAGATCTACTCATGATCAGGCCAAGATCTACTGGTAGATCCCGATCTACTGGTTGGGCACCCCTGCCCTAATATGTACTTCCAACCCCCACCCCCCTACCCAGAAGGAAAACATTTCAGTTGAAAATGTTCGCTCTGCTGTTGTTTCCTTACCCCAGTTGGCCAGGACTGTTTTCGGAGCCACTAGGAGGTCTTTAGCTTATAGCACAAGTCTTTGACAAAGTGGTCTGAGAGATGATTACACTTAATCAACTGCAGTGTGTGATCATGAAGACTCCCCATATTAGACTTCACGGCTAATGAGTAGACGGGTGGTGGACACGTACTGTGCGCTGTGGCTGTTTTTTTTTTTTTTTTTTTCTAACCTCCACGTGTCGTCCATGACTCATACAGTAGCATAACAGGCACAAATCAGTCCACTCTAAAGTGTGGAAACAGCCATACAACTCTTGGGCGCTCTTTCTATAACAATCAGGGGCGGATTGGCACATATTTTCCCACCGGGACAATTTTGCCTTTGCCAGGTCACCCTGGGGGGGGGGGGGAAGCTGGTTAACCAGATGTAACCCTTAGAGAGCGTAAAAATGAAACCAAATGGACCCTTGTGGGCAGTGATGGGCAGTAGCTTGTTACAAGTAGCTAAGCTACATAGCTTAACTACATTTTCCCGTAACTTGTAGTGTAGGTTACTACATTTGCTCTGGGAATAGGTTGTAGTGAAGCTACACTACTTGTTTAGAGTAGCTTGTAGTGAAGCTACACTACTTGTTTTAGGATTGTAGCTTACTACATTTTCCCACACACATTTTCAAATTCCACCCATTTTTAATGGGTAGAAAACCTCTAATATACATCCCAAAACTTAGACATGCCACCATCCTATGTTCAAATCCTCCGCTAAATTATTATCATTATGATTTTTACCCATATTGTTTTATTATTATGATTAGTATTTAGAAAGTTGTACATTAAGTTAAGATATATATTTATATTATGTAGTGATTATGTAGCAAGCTACATCAAGCTACTTTTGTCATGTAGCTTGTAGTGTTGCTTGCTACAAATCTCTGGCGATAGCTTGTTGTGTAGCTTAGCTGCATTTTTTCGAGAGTAACAAGTAGTGTAGGTTACTACATTTTCCCAGAAACTTGTCCATCACTGCTTGTGGGTCCATTTGGTTTCATTTTTACACCCTCAAGAGTTAAAATATTCATCATGTGAATTAGCCCAACTTAGTCTACACGACTAGAGAATGTAGAAGATTAATGGTCATTTTGATCTATATGTTCCAGGCGAGCATCTAGCACATTCTAGTGCATTTTGGAAGTGCCACTAGTGCATTTTGGATCTTGTCCAGGCCACTAGGTGGCGCAGGCCACCGGGAAAACTCCCTGTACTCCAGATGGCCAATCCGCCCCTGGTCCACTCTAAAGTGTTGAAACAGCCATACAACTCTTGGGCGCTCTTTCTATAACAAAAGCTACAAATGTAGGCAATGCGTCTAGCTCAGGGTTCATGTTGCTGGCAGCTTTGCAGGTTATTTGTATCTCCATATGTCTGGATTCGCTTGAAAATGAAAGGCGCTGTATCGTTGTATCTTCATGTCGCTGACTTGAATGAAAATAATGGCACAGACTGCAGCTTTGCGTCTGCCAATGTGAACGGAGCGTGACGGTGTTGAAGGGTCTGGATTTAATTGATCCGTCCCCGCGCAGCTGATCTGCTGTAATCCGGCCACCCAATAACCTAACCACGCCCCCAGCGTGTACTGTAATGAAGGGCACTGCTCCAAGGGTGAATCGATCTGTCTGTCAACCGTGACAATCTCAATTCACTCGGATTGTATGGGATGTGTGCGTGGAAGAGGCCGCATAGATGGAGGTATATTAGTGCTGCCAGAGCCATTGAGAGGAAGAATTGCGACATCCACTGTAAAGCAAACCGCCCGGGTCACGTGGTTCAGGCTGAGCCTGCACAGGAACTAACTGGAGTTGAAATACGTTAAGGACGATGCAAATAAGAGCGGTTCTAGGTATGTATACAAAAATGATACCTGCTTTAAAGTATCGTTCAGTGACAACATAAGTCTCTGTAGCGTTTATGTTGTACTATTGTTTAAGAACGACCTAAGGGATTTAAAGTAATTAAAGGTAGGGTAAGTGATTTGAAATTCATCGTGTAGTACCAGCCTGGTGCACTAGGGGCGCCCAAGAGTAGCTACACTATGGGAACCTGCTGCTCGATCCTGATTGGAGGAGAATTCACCCTCCACCTGGGGAACTTTTATTAGCTCCTCTGCTAAAGTGGGGGAGGGGAAAACTCCATATATATATGGTCTGCACACCTTATAATAGAGCATTTTAACAGATTTTTTTTGGGGGGGTGATATCTGACAAAAGTGAAATCACTTCCCCTACCTTTAAAGCTGCACTAGCTGAAGTCGAATGCAACTTTGCCTGCTCCTCTACTTCCCAGCTAAAGTCTTGCAGAATGGCCCGTCTCGCGAGAATGTCAGTTCTTAACAGTTTGTGCATGAGGTGCTCTTGGAGACACTAGTATTCTGCTCTTTCAATGTGTCAATATAAGTCTGCATTGCTTGCAAATCATAAGACAGTATCTCAAAATAACCGGCGACCTGTCTTCTTTAATTGGTCTGCATCGATAATTCATTCAAGAGGTCACAGCCATTAATACATGATGTTTTTCCGAGTCTTGTCTGCTGGTCCCTATTAAATCTCATTCATTGCACTATTTCAGTGTAAAATAAGGCACATAATGAGATGCCAAACAGGATTAGTTATTAGTAGACAAAGCGTTACGTAAAAAAAAAAAAAAAAAAAAAAAAAGTTGCAGGACGTGAAATGGAGCCGGTTTCAGAGCAATGCAGAAATCATGAAGAACCGTGTATAGTCTGGGTTCTCCTGGCCTGCAGATCCACTCTGCACGCTGAACCAGTTCTCCAGACAGCACTGGTCCTCTTTAGTCAGCAAGAAGAGCTAATGAAGCTGCTGCATGCGGGGAGCCTGGGACCACAGGCCTCCCACATGGTTTTAAATATATATACTGTATAGGTTTTATCATTTTGCTCCAGAGCTACCATGATAAAAAATATCATTTTTGCAGAAAAATAAATATATATGATGTCCCGATGCCACTTTTTCATTTCCGATCCGATCCCGATACCACCATTTTTGTGTTGGCCGATACTGATAGCAGAGAAGAATATATATAATATATATATATATATATATATATATACGGTAATATAATAACATACAAAAGAAAAAAAAAACCCTTTATATGAAGTCACTAACAGGGAATAACATACTCCTCTCTCAAATGTGCACTTGGGAAACTCCAAAGCAAACTCCACATGACCCAACATTTTACTTAACTGCCATGGTGTCAACCCCTTACCCCTGTGTCTGATCACTGGTTAGACAGGAATATTTGTCTCCACCAGGCCGGAGGCATGGTGGGGAATATGTTTTGCACTCCGTCCGTGTGTGTGTCCCCGTGTCCGTCTGTTACCAGTTAATCTCCGGTGCCGTTAACCCGATCGATGCCAAAATTTACACACATACTCCCTGGGTGCCAACGATGAATCTCTGCCCTTAAGTTTCCCCAACGCCATGTTATAGCGCCACCAGGCGGCCTATTTTGGCCATTTTTTGACAAAAATCTGTGTGTTTGTCTGTCTGTTACCACCTAATCTCCCAAACCGTTAACCCGATCGATGCCACAATTTGCAGACACACTCCCTGGATGCCAACCATGAACCTCTCGCTCAAATTTTCCACAGCGGCATTTTATAGCGCCACCAGGCGGCTGATTTGTGCAATGTTTTTGCAAAAATCTGTGTGTATGTCTGTCTGTTACCACCTAATCTCCCAAACCGTTAACCCGATCGATGCCACAATTTGCAGACACACTCCCTGGATGCCAACCATGAACCTCTCGCTCAAATTTTCCACAGAGGCATTTTAGAGCGCCAACAGGAGGCTGATTTGTGCAATGTTTTAGCAAAAATCTGTGTGTATGTCTGTCTGTTACCAGCTAATCTCCCAAACCGTTAACCCGATCGATGCCACAATTTGCACACACACTCCCTGGATGCCAACCATGAACCTCTGCCTCAAATTTTCCACAATGGCCTGTTATAGTGCCACCAGGAGGGCGATTTTTGCAAAAATCTCTGTGTGTGTGTCTGTCTGTTACCAGCTAATCTCCCAAACCATTAACCCGATCGACATCACAATTTGCACACACACTCCCTGGATGCCACCCATGAACCTCTGCCCCAAATTTTCCACAACGGCATGTTATAGCGCCACCAGGAGGCAGATTCGTGGCATCTTTTTGAAAAAAATAAAAAAAAAAATGTGTGTCCGTATGTTACCAGCTAATCTCCCAAACTGTGAACCAGATCGACAACACAATTTGCACACACACTCCCTGAATGGCAATCATGAACCTCTGCCCCAAATTTTCCACAACGGCATGGTATAGCGCCACCAGGAGGCTGATTTTGTAAAGATGATGAACACAGCAGGCAATTTACATAAAATCTTCAACACACTATAATACTAGGCTGAGAAAAATATTCCACTCTTTTCACAATGGCTTGTTATAGCGCCACCAACAGGTGAACATTTGCAAAACACATTTTTGGACAAAATGCCTGAAATCATCCAAATCCTAAAGTCATAATAATAAATGGTACCTTTTTTTTTTTTACCATGGCCTATTATAGCGCCACCAGGAGGCCACAACCTGTCCTGTCCTGGCCTGGTGGAGACCTGTGCCCAGAAGGGCACTTTTCTAGTTGACAATATGTTGCCTGCAATGAGTTGGTCAGTGTGAGCTGGCCACCATTCTGTGTGAATGTGGGAAGTGGGGACGCTGGCGACTGTTCGCCGCTCTACTTCCCAATGTATGAATGAATGGACCATTGTGAAGCGCTTTGAGCACTTGGAAAAGCGCTATAAAAATGCAATCCATTATATGTGACAATAATGACAAATAAGGGCCAATACTGATACTGATATACCGATACCCATACAGTATTTGCCGATACCGATATGATAAAAAAGGGACAAAAAGAGCCGGTCCGATACTTTGGTATCGGTATCGGGACATCCCTAATATAAATGTTCTAAATGAACACATTTTGACCCGAGAAGTCTGATTCGACAAATGTAGATTCAAATGTTTTTCTGAAAGCTAATGCTTTCAGTAGCTCGAATTAGTGAAATGGGTTTTGGCGAAATGGTTCAAGACTGAAGCTCACTTCCCACAGTGACAAAGTGGCGAAGTTAAGCAGAAAATGTGAAGTTTGTGGACACTGCTTCACCTTCCCTTCACCTCGCATTTTTCGGAGCCAGAAATAGTCTGTGGGATGTGGGTCGGCTCTTATTAGGAGGTGGGAATGTTGTACCTGAGTCAGGTGAAAGTGCTTGTTATAAAGTCACAGCACTGATTGGCAAAATGCAGACCATTGCAGAAAAAAAATGTATTTACCTCATAAACTCTACATGCACGCAGAAGGATAATATGCTTCATATTGCTATAGCTGGGGTTTTCAACCAGTGGTTTGGGGACCATCAGTGGTCCTTGAGAGGATTCCAGGTGGTCCCCAGCTAAATGATCTGTAACTCTTGAGTGTAAAATGAATGAATTTTACACTCTCAAGAGTTAAATAGCGTCTGAATTACTCATTTTTCAAGAATGTACACAATTAGAAAATGTAATGTAAGAATTGTTATTTTGACCAACCTTTGGCAAGTTGGGAAAGTTGGTTTGGGTTCCGAGAGACTAAACTCGACCTCAAATAGTGGTCTGTGGCGAAAATGCAGAATGAATAGTGGGCCCTGGTATGAAAACGGTTGAAAACCACTGGGCTATAGGGTTTAAGTTGTTCCCCCCCAATTCCCTCACTGGGGGAAAAAGGGTGAGGCACAAATTCGCTTTACCGACCAAATGCCTACAAGCTCACAATACCCATCAGGATGCGTTGTAGATCTGGCATTTTTAGGTAGAATCGTTTTGATCGCTTGCGTGAGCAGAGCGTAGGCAAGTAAAGCGTTCGGTTCACCATTCTTTAAAGTACTCCATTTGGCTGGTTGAGGTGATTATGGTGATAATGGTGATGTAATCAAGGTAGGCCATGGCCTACTTGTGCGTGTGGCGTGACCACTATAGTTGCTGACCATTTAAAAGTCTGTGGGTGTGGGTGTGAAGGTTCTCTGTGTTTATTTGTGATGGAAAATGTTATTTTGGCTTCAATATCACAAGTGTACCAGTTAGATGGCAGTGGATGCACTGCAACCTGGGGAACAGTGTGTGAACTCCAGAGCCAGTTAGAGACAGAGTTACGACATTTCCGGGAGGTGAAGAGTGACACTCTCCAAACCGCAAGTCGATAAATCAATACATTCTAATGTCATAAAAAACATCATGAACAAACTTTTTTTCGTATTAATGACTATACCTTTGGATAAAATAATTGATGCAGACACATGAGAGAAAACATGTCACAGGTTAAATTTCCGATACTTTGTTTATGCCTTGGCAGCTAGAGGAGAATAGTAGTTTCTCCAATAGCAATTCAAAGAGCTTCATTGGCATGAAAAATAGCACCTCATTCACAAAGTGACATTTCCGTGAATGTCACTTGCACAATACTCCCCCAAGACTGTAACTCGGTGATATTGGGAAGTAGGCAGAACTGCATTGGACTCAGGCATCAGCCCAGCTTTAACGACTTTAAATCCCTCCATTTTAGTGACCACTAAAATGGCCACGTGCCTGCTTATCGCATCCCATGTCATTGGCCTAACTCTGTCTCTAAATGGCTCTGGTCGACTCCCCTGTTGGCTGAACTCTCGCGTGATGCCATGAGAGTTCCATACCTTTACAACACAATCATGCTGCTGAGGACAATGTGCAGTGTGTGTTTGTGAGCATATGATGTTCTATTTTGCAGGTGAGATGGGTGTACTGGGAATACACATGATGTGGGGTGATTTCATGAGATTGTGTGTATCTGGAGTGTATTTTAACTGTGTGACTGGGTTGTGGGATTAATATGACAATGAAGAGACTGAGGTGGGGGTTAGCTTAGCCACTAGCATGAGGCCTAGCTGGTACTGTCTGCAGCAGTAGCAGTAGTCTAAGCCATGACAGGGCATTGAGTGTATGCTGTGCTAACTGAACTGGGTTGGTGGAGTAATATGAGGGATATCATGGGTGATATTGTGATATGTTGAGCATGTGACATGTTATATTAATGTTGGGTTTAAACAGGAAAGTGGGTTATTTGAAAAGGACTACTATTGTGATACGCACTGGTATGTGTGTTACTGATTGTCTGATTATTTAATTGATTGACTGAGGTGGGTGGAGTAATCCACCAAGAAATAGTGACTTCCTGATTTCTACCCCATTAGTTTTTATTTATTAATTCATTTTTCAATGATTTCAGTGATGGTGATATATCGTTGGTTCATTTCACACAAAACTATAAAACGATATATCGCAATGCATCGAATATTGTGATAGATTCATTTTCAGGGCCTAATATCGCAAACCTATAGATTATCGCGAGGTACCGATATCGTCCCAGGCATGGTAGGTAGGGGTTAGTTACCTCCACCAACACAGCCTGCTGTGGGATATGTAATAATCCCGCTAAAATAAATTTAATAAAATACAAAATCCTGCATAGCTAGATATTTTACTTATTTAATTTAGCTTTAAATAACTTATATAAAACACCCCCCTGGTTCAGCAAAACCAGGAGCTTGGCGTCGGTGTCCCCACAGGTGCAATAACGTGCGTTAGTGCTAAAGCCCTTTTAATTAACACCATCCATCATCGTTAGCTGTATGTGGGGCGGTGCGGGGGAGGTCCACCTATGGTCACCTCTCTCACTGTTAACTCTTGGCGAGCGGAGCGAGGATAAAAGTAAACGGCGTCAGTTCTACCCTTCCTGGTGCCCGGCCGGCGTGTAGAAGGGCAGCATACAGGCCATTAGTGTTGTAGTCAAGACCACCTAAATCGAGACCAAGACCAAGACCAGGACCTAGGTGGGTCGAGACCAAAACGAGACAATCACGGACTTGGTCAAGGCAAGATCAAGACTAGCACCTAGAGCGGTCGGCACAAGACCAAGACCTAGAGGGGTCGAGGCAGAGTGGTTGAGGCCAAAAGACATTACCGAGACTTTACTTGTTACTGTACAATACTAACTGTCGGTTGGCGGATTGCTAGAGATATATGCGTGACAACCAGCGCTGCGCTCGGTATAAAGAAAGCTGACTTTATCAATGGGCTCCTCGGCCCGCACTGTGGATATAGAACATTTCCTTTGCATTGTCTTGTCTCGAGTGGTCTCAGTGGCGGACCAAAGAGACCCAAGACATTTTCTCAAGATCGTGACAAGAGCAAGACAAATTGAGGCTGAGACCAAGACAA
This sequence comes from Benthosema pterotum, assembly GCA_039105355.1. Classification (NCBI taxonomy): domain Eukaryota; kingdom Metazoa; phylum Chordata; class Actinopteri; order Myctophiformes; family Myctophidae; genus Benthosema; species Benthosema pterotum. The sequence continues at coordinate 4,171,075 of CM076976.1, read as the reverse complement.
GACCGAGACAACAAAAATTTGTCTTGAGACCGGACTCGAGACGAGACAATGTCTCAAGAACTGCAGCACTACAGGCCAACACATCAGTCTGAATCAGTCCCAGTAAATCAGTCTCTGGAGCTTTATTGATCGTCATCCGCCGAGCCGGCTGTGTAATGTGGACTAACTGCTATGTGCCAAGACTAATACTTTTTGCTGCGTGCGATCTCTACGCAAAGCAAACCGGACCATTATGGGCGTCTGCATTAGAAAAATAGAATGACCCTGTTGATCGCGTGGCTAACGTCGCAATTAGCATGCCTCTAGCAGCCAGAAGGTCGCTCAGAACGTGTTCATGAGAGCTTCATGTTAGTGGTACTCGGAGGTTATTGCAGTATGTAAAGAAAAAATAGATTTGGAGCCAGTGTTGTTGGTGTACCTGATTTTAAGCACGTTTGCATTGGATTGGTATCATGTGGAAACCCTGCACCCTGATGGTGCGAAACGTCTGTCGAATTTGAAAGTGCTGTGGGTGCTGGTGACGTGTCTCCTACTTTGCGTCATCAGTGCCCGAGGCGGGCTTGGCGAAAGGGCCTTTCTGTGCGGATTTTGTATGTTCTTCCCGTGTCCCCTAGGGTAGATACCCTCACAAAAACATTCAGTATTCCTGGGCTCTAAGCTGCCTCCCCCTGGCCTGATGGAGGGGACAGGAACTGGTTGGAATAACATGTTCCTTCTACTTCCAAGCAGGGAAACTCCCCACTCCCAGGTGAAAAGAAGGCTGCTTGGACTCCTCATGCATTGAAGGAAGCATGAGGCCAGTCCGCTGCCTCCCCAGGTTGGTGGAGGGTGTGTAGAGCCCAGGATCACATTAGAAATTGGCACTGCATGGGTGAAAAATGGGTTACAAAATCGTGTGGGGGAAAAAAAAGAAAGTGGTGGGGTTATGTGGATTATAACAGTGCACACACACAAAGATAGACTTGTTGGCAGGGAGTTCTTGCCCATCCAGCTCCATTAACATCAGATCGCACGTTCGCAGCTAAATTGGCAAAATTACGGCATTTTTGACACATTAACAGAAGTCTTGTCAATTTAGTGAATAATGATTTGTCATTTAACACGCTTTAGTGAATGTACATTATAAGAAAATAGGCTGTGTTGTGATGCAGTGTTCAGTTATGTAGGCCTATGTGTGGAACTTGCAGAGCTCCAGTGCAAGCATGAGACAGCGAGATCAAAGTGTGTCGCCACTCTCTTCCTACAGATACTCTAGCCAAGCTAAGACAGACAGACAGACAGACAGACAGACAGACAGACAGGCAGACAGGCAGACAGACAGACAGACAGACAGAGACTTGGTGTATTATATAGACAGCTTTTGATCGTGATGGGTTCTACCACGCCTGTAATTTGTGCCAAGTACAAATTCCAGGGAAAATGACCTCCCCTCATGGTGTGATGACAGACAGAGTAGCAGTGTGGAAAGTAATACATTAGTTAAATCAATGGTAATTTGGACAGACATTGGAGCTGGAACTCTGCATGCATATATTTCCTCGCACTCGCTGTGGGGATATTATATACCGTGTAGATCTCTCCTCAAACTGTTGCTGAGCGCGTGCGGCTCACACCATTACACTAAATTATAGGGGACTGTCCCTTATTCAACTTGACATCTCTATTTCAGGGACTTGTCATTATCTCAGAAACTGATCCTGTAGATATGGATTATTTTCCTTCCTTTTTTTGCTGCTCGACTGTAAACCAGACCTAACTCGCACGAGCATGTTATGAAACCTTACCCACATCAGACGGGTTTAAACTATACTGTATATCCTCAAATTAACAATAAAAAAACACAAATACCTCAAAATTGTTTTAAGTAAACCTAGTTTCTGGTTAGATTATTTACACCACTGACTATTACAATAAATGAATAGATTAAAAGTGTTACAATTGGCACCCTATTCCTACTGTCTACTGTCCAGTGAATGGAGTTTAGTCTAGCCAGGTGGACTAGTAGTGAGTAGTAGAGTAACTAAAAAGATAGTAGCGACACGCTTTGATTTTGCGTCTTGCGCTTGCACTGGAGTCCTGCTGTCAATACAGGTGGATGCATGTTTGGAACTAACAGTTCCAACAAACGTTTGGAACTGTTAATTCCAAACATGAACTTTTCAGCCAATATCCGTCTCTTTTCAGCCGTAGCATTGGAGTCAATGGGAGTGTCTCTAGTGGTGAGATTAGACTAAGCCAATGGGAGACAAGGCCTGTACGGCCAATGGGATATTAAACCCTGTGGACAGTGGGACATTAAGACCAGTGAGGCCCTCCATTGTTGAAGCGCTCTGCTCTAGTGGTTAGTGTGTGAACTGCCGCAGGCATGACTAGGCAATCCTGTGCCCCTGCAGTTTAACATTGAGCGCTTGGTAGCACAAAAAACGTGGAGGCGGTACTGCCAGGAGCTTCAAAATGCCACAGAGCAACTTCTATTGAGATGAATGGCAAGGGGGCGGGGCTATCACTGTAGTTAACTCTATCCTTGTATTACTCTGATTAAGATTCACTAGAACCCATGGACACTAGAACCCACGGCCAATGGAACACTAAGACCCACGGCCAATGGAACACTAAGACCCACGGCCAATGGGATACAAAAACCCACGGCCAATGGGACACTAAGACCCACGGCCAATGGGATACAAGAACCCACGGCCAATGGGACACTAAGACCCATGGCCAATGGGACACTGAGGCCCACGGCAAATGGGACACAAGAACCCACGGCCAATGGGACACTAAGACCCACAGCCAATGGGACACTAAGACCCACGGCCAATGGGACACTAAGACCCACGGCCAATGGGACACTAAGACCCACGGCCAATGGGACACTAAGACCCACGGCCAATGGGACACTAAGACCCACGACCAATGGGATACAAGAACCCACGGCCAATGGGACACTAAGACCCATGGCCAATGGGACACTGAGGCCCACGGCAAATGGGACACAAGAACCCACGGCCAATGGGACACTAAGACCCACGGCCAATGGGACACTAAGACCCACGGCCAATGGGACACTAAGACCCACGGCCAATGGGACACAGGAACCCACAGCCAATGGGACACAGGAACCCACAGCCAATGGGACACAAGAACCCACAGCCAATGGGACACAAGAACCCACAGCCAATGGGACACAGGAACCCACAGCCAATGGGACACAAGAACCCACAGCCAATGGGACACAGGAACCCACGGCCAATGGGACACAAGAACCCACGGCCAATGGGACCCTCTAAGACCCGGGCCAATGGGACAAAGCCCTACTAAGGAACAATATGCAAGACAATGGCATGCAAGCTGATATCACTTGAGTCCTTTCTTCTTTTTTTATTACTAGTATTATTATTTTGTACGATGGGACCTTTCTGACAGCAGAGCCAGAAGACATGCAAAGAAGGGCAAGTGACGGCTGATGATGAATGCCAGGCCATTGTTTAGGACGTGCTCCACAGCCACAATACTGTCGACAGCCATAATTACAGGACTCTTGCCGCGGTAATAGCGTACTCTTGACCTCAAAAAAAGGCTTTGCAAGAAGGGATACCCATGGGGAAAAGGAGCCAATACGTACTCTGTGTCAGGGGCGGATCTAGGCATGGGCATGATGCCATGCAAAACAACCCAAGATATTTCAAATGAAAGTGCTTATATTTAAAAAGATTTGAAACACTACTACTGCTAACTAACTACAGCTGTGTCACCACTAAACCATTGAAAACAGAAAACTCTCTGAATCAGACCTTTAGCTTTATGCATGCTGCGTGTCTGTTGCAACTTCAACAACAACTGGTGTTATTTTTGATGCTTTACTTGACTAATAAAAGTCCTGTTACCGAAAATGGTATGGGTGCGGTTTCATGAAGCCGCCCCCATACCATTGTCCCCCCCCCCAAATGGGACATGTTACATCTGCCCCTGCTGTGTGTGTATGTGTGTGTATGTGTGTGTGTGTGTGTGTGTGTGTGTGCGTGCGCGTGTGCATGCGCCCGTGTGTTCTTCTCTGTGCATATGTCCCCCCTGGGAAACGAGGGTGCCACCGCTAGCATTTTTGTTTTGTGCGAAAAATATGCCCACACAATGCATTGATATTCCACGGCCCCTTGTTTCCTGTGCAAATTTATGCAGATGGAGTGGACTTTTCCTGCTGATATTTGCATAATCTTCAACACTTGCAGGAGTTTCGCCGTGTTGCGATACGCGCTGATGAAATGATTATGGAGCCACTCGAAGCGAGGGGGCCGGGCCGGGCCGGGCCGGTCTGTGGAGAGCCGACCACTTCATCTGCGAGAAGCAGATATCTCTCGCTTATACCGCAAGCCGAGCGGCACCCCCCCTCCCTCCGGCAGTGTTGCCATGTCCGCTTTATCAGGCCTGACTTTGTGCTTGTTTTTCTATGAAAATAAGTAAGTAAGCATAGTCGAGCCATTGAGGCCCTTTGGTCAGGAGCCTACTGTATCTCCTGTTTCTGTAGCGTGAGGCAGCTTGCATGTACAGCCCCTGGACATGGCGCTAGTATGTCGCAGGGACTTACAGTACCTCCAATCCAACCCTTGATGCCCTGTGCCAAGCAGGGAGGCATTGGGTCCCATTTTTGGTATGACCCGGCCAGGAATCGAACTCCCAGTCTCCCAACCTCCCAGTCTCCTGGTGGACACTCTAACCACAGGGCCACTGAGTTGGTTAGATAGATAGAACTTTATTGTCATTGCCTACGTGAAACAACAGTTTACATGAAAACAACGAAATTTAGTTTAGGGCTTCACCACTGGCATACACATAATAAATAAATAATCATAACAAAATAACCATAACAAATAAACCCAAGTGCAATTGGTTGTTGTTCTGTGAAGACTCCTGTAAATATCAGTAGTTGCTGCTCTCTGTTTTTTGAGTGGAAGTGCAGGCTTAGTGTCTTGCAGAGTTAGTTCAGTCAGATATACTCCAGAGGTTTCATGCTGTGCTCTGGGGCACATACTGAAGGGGTTAATGAGGCTGCATTCCCATGTGGGTAATATTTTCAGTATACCGTAATTGCAAGGCTCAAACACAGATGTGGCAGCCAGGCAGCTGACCAGTTGCGGGGTATTTAAAGCGGAATTCCACCCATTTAAAAAAAAAATCCTGAGAGGATACAAATGTGAACCAAATGGACCCTATAGCGGGTCCATTTGGTTCCATTTGTAGGGAGGTCTGAAAGATCATTAACCTGATGAAATACATCTTGATGATGTCATCAGATGTATTTCACCATGTTAATGATTTTTTTTTCAGACCTGCCTTTAGGAAATACAGAATTGGGGAATTTTTTTTTATCATGTCCACACAACATCTCTAAGGTATATTAATGACATTAAAATGAAAGCTCTCTAGGCTGCTTGCTTGCTTCTTCCTGCCTTGCTCCTGGGTTATGGTTCGGGTTCGTGGTTATGTGATGTTTGCTTCCACCACCACCCCGACACCACCGGTGGGCTCTGTTATTTCTGTTCCCCATCATGGGAGGGTTCTTATTGTATATCTATCTCCCTACTAGTGTTGTAGTTCTCGAGACATTGTCTCATCTCGAGACCAGTCTCAAGACAAATTTTCATTGTCTCGGTCTTGTTTTTGTCTCGCTTTGTTTTGTCTTGGTCTTGTCTCGACCTTGCGGCTCTCCACTTCATTTGTCTTGTTGTCTCGTCTTGTTCTCGTATAATTTTGTCTTGGTCTTGTCTCGACCTCGGAGCCATTGTCTCGGGTCTTGATCTCTCTCTTGACCTCTCGAGACAAGACAATGCAAAGGAAAGGTTCTTTTCATTGTGCAGAGCGAGGACCCATTCATAAAGACAGCTGCAGGCACAAATAGCAATATACTTTTTTTCTTCTGTAAATATTGAAAAGAAAGAAGACAGACACTGGGATGTGTCTGATTAGGGATTTTTTACATTCTTGTTATCAACCATATCGCCCCAGCCCTATAGTATTATTTTGTTTTTGTTATTTTTTGTTTAAAAATGTAATGGTGGACGGGGCAAAACAATCAAATTCAGTGTTACTATGATAGAAGATTGAAAATCATTAAGAACGTTATTATATGTTAAAATGGGCATGACAAGACTAGGTCTTGGCCTCGGTCTTGACCAGTCTTGGTCTTGTCTTGTCCTCGGCCCCTCTAGGTCTTGGTCTTGTCTTGTTCTCGGCCCCGTTAGGTCTTGGTCTTGTCTTGATCTCGACCCTCTAGGTGCTAGTCTCGTCTCGATCTCGTCTCGATCAAGTCCATGGTTGTCTTGGTCTTGTCTTGGTCTCGATTTAAGTGGTCTCGACTACAACACTACTCCCTACTCTTGATGTTCAATGATGATGTCTTATTGTGCTGAGCAGGGAGAAAAATGTAGCAGAGCCAAACGCCAATGTCAAATTTCATATGCACACTTGTATGCAGATTGTAGAGTAAAGGTCATTGCACACAGGACCAGATTCCGCAACAGAAACCGCAAAAGAGATCCGCAGTATGGAAAAAAAATGATCAGACACATGTTAGTCAATCAGGTCTTGCACACCGCCGCGGTACAACAAAGCCATTCATGTTTCATTCATTGCATCAGCTACACACATTGTGATACATACAAGCCAGGCAAATGAATACGTTTGAAAAGAAATGTGCGACAGGCTATATATAGCCTACTGTCGCTGGGTCGCTGATCATTCTACAAGCAGTTGTGAAACGGTCCTTTGCTTCTTATAAAGGTCTGAAATGACCCTTCCTTGTAGAAGGTGAGGATAGGTTGACCCCAATATTCTCTTTTTTCTCTTCCCCCTCCTCCTCTCCAAATGCGAGAGGACCAAAGTCATTATCACTATCCACAACTTTCCTACAACCCAGGGGCGGATTGGCACATATTTTCCCACCGGGACAATTTTGCCTTTGCCAGGCCATCCTGGGGGGGCAGCTGGTTAACCAGATGTAACTCTTTGAGAGCATAAAAATGAAACCAAATGGACCCTTGCGGGTCCATTTGGTTTCATTTTTACACCCTCAAGAGTTAAAATATTCGTCATGTGAATTAGCCCAACTTAGTCTACACAACTAGAGAATGTAGAAGATTAATGGCCATTTTGATCTGTATGTTCCAGGCGAGCATCTAGCGCATTCTAGTGCATTCTGGAAGTGCCACTAGTGCATTTTGGATCTTGTCCAGGCCACTAGGTGGCGCAGGCCACTGGGAAAACTCCCTGTACTCCAGATGGCCAATCCGCCCCTGCTACAACCCATAAGTCTTTGCGTTTGAGTGAATGTGCGTCATTGTCCTATAAGGTTTCAGTGTGCTTATCTTTCTTTCCATCCTGTGTGATTGTGTGCAGGGAGTTCAGCCACTGGAAGGTCAGCAGCCTGGCCACGGAGAAGAGAGACTTCCTCAAGGCGCCGCTGCCGCTGGCGCCCGAGTTCCTCCGCAACCTGCGTCTGCTGGGCCGCCGGCCCACCCTGCAGCAGATCAACGAGAACCTCATCAAGAAGTACGGGACGCACTTCCTGGTGTCTGCCACCCTGGGAGGTAAGACAGCCTTTTCTGAGGGACAGGGGTGTTTTTTTTTTTTTTTTTGCCATGAGGCAGACTAGGCAGTTGCCTGGGGCGCCATGAAGGGAGGGGGGAGGTCACTGGGGCGACCACCAGACATGATTTAAAAGGATCCCAGGTGAATAAGCCTCATATGGATAAATACATTATACTTGTCCTCTATAAGTAGAATTGAACATTTAAAAAACATGTTCCTTAGTTTAAAGGTAGGGGAAGTGATTTGAAATTCATGGTGTAGTACCAGCCTGGTGCACTAGGGGCCCCCAAAAGTAGCTACACTATGTGAACCTGCTGCTCTCTCCTGATTGGAGGAGAATTGTGGTGACCTGGGGAACTTTTATTAGCTCCTCTGCTAACGTGGGGGAGGGGGAAACTCCATATGTGGTTTCCACACCTTATAATAGAGCATTTTAACAGAAAAAATATATTTTTTGGGTGATATCTGACAAAAGTGAAATCACTTCCCCTACCTTTAAAAAAAAGTTCATATTTGTTTTCCTTTGGGGCACCATTTTACTGTGCCTGTCATAGGTGTGATGTCACAGGAGATTTTCCCTTTTCCAGGGAAAATCTTGCCTTGGGCTCCAAATTGCTTAGAAACGCTGAAGGACCAAGTACACAATCACTTTCTTTTAATTGTGCTTAACATAGTCTACAGAGGTTATTTGGGTGGCATTGGTGCCTTAGTAGTTCCTCAGTGGTTCTTCGGGATAGTTGTGGTGCTATAAGGTCACACGAGACAATGCTTCATATCACACTGCTTTGAAATCTCTCAGACAGCGGACAATGGGTGCAATTCTGAAAGCTGTGGTGTAGCCAGGTATGGTGTAAGTCTTCTCATTGGCTGCAGGGCAGCAAATCAGCTCTGGGGCCTCTGTAGTAGGCCGAAAGCCTATACCACCAGGCCTGGGCCTGGGCTTACCAAATAATTACCCAGAATAATTAAAATCTGCAATTCAAAAGGTCCAGAAATCACCTGAACCCCCCAATTAAAAATGTTACTGTACTGCCCTGCTTTGTTCATCATGAGTTGAAGCTCTTGATGTCTGGTTTTAATTATTATGGATAATTATTTGGTAGTGCCATGCCCAGGCCTGGTGGTATAGGCTTTTGGCCTAGCCCAAGGCCGCAGACCTGATTTGCTGCCATGCAGCCAATGAGCACGGACCCACACCTGATTTGCTGCCATGCAGCCAATGAGAGGACTTACACCATACTTGGCTACACCAAGGCGATTCAGAATTGCACCCAATGTCTGACTCAAGCTTCAAGAAGCTGAGCTCCAGTCTGATAATCAGGCTACGGAATTGGTGTTCGCCAATGGCTTGTTGCTGAACAACAAGCCATTGGCCTGCGGTTGCTTCACTGCCTTCAGGTGCCTTGCTTGTACAGTAATGTGCAGAGGGGTAGGAACACACAGAGCAGATGCGCTTAACGGCGCACAAAATGCGTCCAAACGAAGCCGCGGACGGGTCTGCGCGGCTAACGCTGGGCGTAGGGCGAGAGTGATTAACAGATTAGGTGAGATGGATGGAGTGAGGAAAAGATGCACTTTATTACAATATGTACATCTGTCCATATACTGTACATATGGCATATGCGTATTTATGTGCAACTGCAAGGCACGAGACAGATGTATGGGGGATTTTTGAGCTAAGGTGTTGGAAATTGCTCTCAGGAACAGCTTGTTTGATTTTGGCCTCATAATGATGTCATCCACGCATCCTGCTTTGTATAATTCCTCCTCTCCTTCAGTCTTCAGTTCCAAATTATATTTCCACTTTGTTTATCATGTCCACAATTGTTGATTTTCCAAATTGACTTGGACTTTAAACAAGCCTGGTTTTACCTAGCATCAGTATTATGATGACTCTATTATAAAATACCCTCCATATCAGTGCCCCCCACCACCACCTCTGGACATTGTGGTACTGCAGCTAAACTGTCCATAAATAAATGACAAGGACTGGTTATATCATTGGTGATTGAGGCTCAAACTATTATAAATAAGCTTGAGGGACATAGACACTATGATAGTAAGTATTTAAAACAATTTTAGAAATCCATGTTTTTTGCGCTTTAAATATATCTATTGGACTATTGCGATAAACCGTTATCGGCAGCTTGCTCTCATAAAGGGAACCGTGGTAGGTTGGGATGAGTATCCAAAGAAACTAGGGCAGCTGACTTGGCAAGGTGGCATACTGCGATCCGAAGTCTTCAGAAAGTGCTACTGTGGATTTTTCCACTGTTCAAAAGAAAAAAAAAAACACCCACCCAAGATCATATTTTTTTTAAATGAAAGTTTTGAGCGCACGCGTACGGTTGGCTTCAATTTGCCATCATGATAATAGGCGCCCTGAAAAAAAGCTTCTGGAATTGTTCCTTTTATCTGACAGCAGCGTTGATCTTACTCTTCCACCTGTGGCTGTCAAATGATTCCTTTGTAATCTCACACCATTACAGCCTTCTCGTTTCGGAGAAACAGATTTAGAAAGAGTAAAGTCCCAGCTGTAAAAAAAACCTTTGATAAAAAAAACAAAAAATATTAAATGCACTGCAGTGTCTTGGGATAGACTCCCCGACGCCTGTATTGGATTTCTCTTTTACCTTCAATCTGGTGTCAGAGGAGTAACCCGGTGAAACACTATCGATCTTCTCCACCGCATAAAGAAAAAACAAGAGTGAAACCATGCTGTGCCGCCGGATCGCTGACCTCATGGTATTGATATAAGCACATCTCGCTGTGCTCTTCAAATGCCAAACCAAGTCTCTCTCGGATCAAGGAACTCAGACAAATAAAATAAATAACACGATTTTTTTTTTCTTTGTGTATTCTTGTATGAGTCAGGATCTGATCTGGCAGGGTCGTGGCGCGTCTTTGTCTATAACTCTTGAAGGCGATGTGGAGCTTGGGTAGAACTCTCGAAGGTTCACGGTTGGGATCGCAGAGAACTGAAGCAGCAGATCAAGAGGGACGCGATCTGGACATATCAGGGCCGTGTAGCTACTAGTGGAAGTTCAACAACGCTTTTGACACGGCCAAGGATGGACGCTGGCAGGGGCGGATTGGCCATCTGGAGTACAGGGAGTTTTCCCGGTGGCCTGCGCCACCTAGTGGCCTGGACAGGTTTTTTTTTTTTTTGAAAAGTCCAGGGCAGGCAAACTAGTGTTTCTATCCTTCAAAAAAGAAAAGAGCCTTCAAGTAGGTGAGTTGCCATATTCCCATTCACCTCTGTGTGCCAGGGCGCTCGCGCTGCTGGAGGCAGTGTTGCCAACTGCCAAGATCCAAAATGCACTAGTGGCACTTCCAAAATGCACTAGAATGTGCTAGATGCTCGCCTGGAACATACAGATCAAAATGACCATTAATCTTCTACATTCCCTAGTTGTGTAGACTAAGTTGGGCTAATTCACATGATATTTTAACTCTTGAGGGTGTAAAAATGAAAACCCCCCCAAAAAAATGAAACCAAATGGACCCGCAAGGGTCCATTTGGTTTCATTTTTACACAACTAGAGAATGTAGAAGATTAATGGTTGCCTGTTTTGTTTCCCAAATCCAGCCTGGAATTGTGGACAAAAGCAAAAGAAATCTTTAGTTTTGGGGTCTGTGGGGCTAAAATGTCCTCAAATGGTGGTCTGTGGCTCAATTGCTGAATAAATGGTGGGCCCTGGTATCAAAAAGGTTGAAAACCCCCTGTGCTAGATGCATACTGTGAAACACATCAACCCTACTGTAGAAGAGATCCAGTCAGACTCAAAGAAAACACTGAATTATCCGCCAGTGTTTATGACGGCCGTCCATCTGCCTGTCTGTCCGTCTGTCCATCCTTCTGTCCGTCTGTAGCTCTGTTTGCTCTTTTGATTATCGAGAGGGGGGAAAAAACACACACACACCATAAGGTTTTGTTCTCCTCCGTCGCAGCGATGAGAGGGTGTGCGTTCGCGCCACCGTGTGCATCAGTGGTGGGCGGCGTGTAAACAGTGAATATAGTGCTTCAGGTTGGCACACAGCACAGCACTGCCAGAGTGTCTGGCATGAATACCAACCAGTCCAGCTTGAAATCGACCAGCGACAGTGTAAACTCCGTACGGCAGGTGTTTACACAGTTTTCAAACTGCAAACAACCCCCCCACCTGCCCCAAAAAAAAAAAAAAAAAAAAAACTTACCAGAATATTTTAACACATGCTCACATGCCGACTCACATTGCAGGGTGAGAGCTGGAGCGACCAATGACGTCTGTTTACATCGACGGAGGCACGAAAAGTCACATGTTTTTGATTGATTGATGGTGTTTTTTTTTTCTTCATAGCATTGGCTCTCTCAGTATGTTACTACTATTTTATTTATTTTGTTGTGTTTGTGAAAACACAGACATTTTTCTATGATTTATTATCTCATGTCGGAGTGAGTCAGCCAGTGAGTCGTCATGTCAATCATGCAGTGCAGGAATGAATTGAAAAATATAAATGAGTATGAATATGTTTTTCTTCTGGGAGGGGGACTTGGAAAGAGTAATAAAGTAATACGTGACATATTGCTCTTTCAATCAAGTAATGACTAATATAATAGTTTTTCTAAGGTAAAGTAAAGACATTACGTTCGTTCATACGTAATATTGCCCAACACCTTGTCTAGTTTTTATTGCTGCACTAGCTGGTCCCTCCGTAACATTTGCCTAGTCTGGCGACTGACTCAGGGAGTCATCATCGAGCTTTAGTTTGTATTCACTGGACGTGTTTAGTTTTTAATAGTTTTAGTCGACAAAGCCACAGTTGTGAGTGATGGCTTACTCCGCTTGCAATTAATGGCTTCAGGCAAACAAGTGGAGGGCTGGATCTACAGTTTGCATTCCAATGAGATTGTGGCAGAGGCTTCATAGACAGAGAATACTCTGTCTCCGATGCAGTCTGCCGACTGCATCACATTCACCCATTCACTCACTCACTGTAGACTGGAGGAGCCGGGATTCAAACCGCCAACCCACAGATCGCTGAACGACCTGTTCTACATTCTCACCATATGCTTTAACCGTGGGTGACGAAAAGCGGAGGGATGCTTGCATTTCTTTGGCTGTTGCTTAAATCGCCCAAGTATCACCCGAAAACATGACGACCATCACCCATTCGCATGCTACAGTATAGCCACAATCGCCGACTCCCATAGACACATAATGGACTCCTGAAAATGTTGCCTATCTATCGTTTGACATTAAATCGTTCTGTCATGGGGAGGCTGTCGCCTCACAGCTAGAAGGTCCTGGGGTCGATTCCCGCTCGGTACACCACTGTGGGTGCTGGCAGCGTGTCTCCTCATTTCCCGGGGGTGGGTTGGCGAAAGGGCCTTTCTGTGTGGAGTTTGCATGTTCTCCCAGGGTCCCCTATAGGTAGATACCCTCACAAAAATATACAGTAATCCTGGGCTCTAAACTGCCTCCCTCTGGCCAGCCGGGGCGCCTGATGGAGGAGACAGGAACTGGTTGGAATAATGTGTTCCTTCCAATCGTTACGTCAACCAGGGAAACTTTCCTCTGTCAGGTGAAAAGAATGCAGGCCTGGACTACTCATGCATTGACTGCTAATGTCACAGTCACTCCGATATATTCATTCTCTCTCTCTCTCTCTCTCTCTCTCTCTCTCTCTCTCTCTCTCTCTCTCTCTCTCTCTCTCTCTCTCTCTCTCTCTCTCTCTCTCTCACTCTCCCTCCATCAGCTTGTCACTCTGCTATTTTCTGAGAAAGCCTCAATAGGATTAGGCGGTTTAGTGCCATTAAGTGGCATTACCGCTAGTCAACACGTCACATGACAGGGTAAATGGTCAATTACCGTAAACGGAGTGCAGCGATGCATCGCTACAGCACAAATAACCTTCGATACCACAAACATCAAATACGCTGGCATCTGACTCATCAACACGTACCGTACATAGCATGTTTTTGTGAACAAGCAGTCCTATCTACAGCACCACATCCATAGCGTAATGCGAGCAAGTAAACAAGCACGTCTGTATAGCATAATACTGTAACTATGGTATAGCTACTGTAGCATCTTTTACGCATGTAGTTCTCGAGACATTGTCTCGTCTCGAGGCCAGTCTCAAGACAAATTTTCATTGTCTCGGTCTTGTTTTTGTCTCGCTTTGTTTTGTCTTGGTCTTGTCTCGACCTTGCGGCTCTCCACTTCATTTGTCTTGTGGTCTCGTCTTGTTCTCGTATAATTTTGTCTTGGTCTTGTCTCAACCTCAGAGCCATTGTCTCGGGTCTTGATTGCCAACAAGACCTCTCGAGACAAGACAATGCAAAGGAAAAGTTCTATTCATTGTGCGGAGCAAGGGCCCATTCATAAAGACAGCTGCAGGCACAAATAGCAATATACTTTTTTCTTCTGTAAATATTGGAAAGAAAGAAGACAGACACTGGGATGTGTCTGATTAGGGATTTTTTATATTCTTGTTATCAACCATATCGCCCCAGCCCTATTATATTATTAGTAGTTTTGTTTAAAAATGTAATGGTGGACGGGGCAAAACAATCAAATTCAGTGTTACTAATAATAGAAGATTGAAAATCATTAAGAACGTTATTATATGTTAAAATGGGCATGACAAGACTAGGTCTTGGCCTCGGTCTTGACCAGTCTTGGTCTTGTCTTGTTCTCGGCCCCTCTAGGTCTTGGTCTTGTCTTGTTCTCGGCCCCGCTAGGTCTTGGTCTTGTCTTGATCTCGACCCTCTAGGTGCTAGTCTCGTCTCGATCTCGTCTCGATCAAGTCCGTGGTTGTCTTGGTCTTGTCTTGGTCTCGATTTAAGTGGTCTCGACTACAACACTATATGGTATAGCTACTGTAGCATCTTTTACGCATGTAGGCACCATGGGCTCCATTTTCGTCACACGCTAAACCCCTTATCCCAAACCTATTTTGATAACATTTTTGGAGTAGTTCAACATGCCAATCTATTGACACGTTGTGAGCTTATAGACTGGCCATTTGCACTTTTGAAAAATGTTTTTAATGGTTTAAAAAGGCAAAGAAGTTCAGGGGTAAGGGGTTTAGCGGTGACAGAAATCTAGGCCCATGTCGCTAGTGGTCTGCACACGTACACGTCTACGGCTGCCATGCGCGTAACCAGAGAACTGCTCACCCCGCAAATTGCGTCTCCAGTAATATTAACACACACAGACAATATCAGGGCTTGACACTAACACTTGCCCGCTTGCCCGGGGCAAGTAAAAAAATGGTGGGGCAAGTGAAGACTGCTACCTGGTTGCCCGATCGGGCAAGTGTGCATGTACAACTTAGTGCACTATAACACAACACAAGATAAATTTGTCTTGAAGGCAGTCATTGCACTCTGCCTCTGTGTCTTTCCCTGCTTTCTAGCTATCTCTACCTATCTCTCTCCCAGGTTCATTTGGTTCCAAACTATCACTTTGCTGGGGTCAGGGACCACTGGGTCTGTGACCACTATGGGCTAATTAAGATGATGAATTTTAACTCTTGAGAGCGTAAAAATGAAACCAAATGGACCCTTGCTGGTCCATTTGGTTTCATTTTTACGTTACATCTGGTTAACCGACTTAGCTGGGGACCACCTGGAACCCTCTCAAGGAACACTGGTGGTCCCCGGACCACCTGTTGAAAACCCCTGGTTTAAAGCACCCAAGTAGGAAGTAAACTTAAATGCAAAATTTACAATATATATTTGGGGGGCAAGTGACCATGACCTGAGGGCAAGTAGAATCTGACGTGCACTTGCCCGTCAACCTCTGCAATGGGCAAGTGCCTCTGACACCTTCCCGTCAACCTCTGCAATATGGAGGTCCAACAAAGTTGTTCAATAGCTGGCCAAGTTCACCAGACAACTCAACACCAAACGATACGGCTGCGCAGCGTCTACTTCATAACGCCACTGACCAGACTGACAGGTCCAACATGTTTTAAAGTCCCTATATGTATTTTTTATGGTCAAAATAATACTTACTCAAATCATTTTTTTATTGTTTTCATGTGTTTCATGAAGTCTCCAAAAATCTAGTCTTTTTGACGCTTCTAGGGGCTGCAGGAGACCTCCAAAGAAATCCCTATAAGCTCTGTCATTGGCTAGCCACATAAATAGTCCCAGCGGGAGTATTTCTTAACCAATCAGGAAGAGCCTCCCTGAGCTGCCTCTGATTTTTTTTAAAAAGGGAGGATTGGTTGAGTCAAATGTGGAGGTGGTGGAGGACTCTTAAAGGGCCACCGCAGCTTCAATGCTTGTCATAGATACTAGATATCTTCAGGAAGTGATCTAATAATCACACGTTCCAAGATAAAGAAGAAAAAGAGGGAAAATAATGCCAATAAAATTCTATTATGTATTGCTTATATATACTTTAATGTCGAACAAACATAAGAAGACCTGAGAACTGATTGTAACTGGACTAATTGCCTCCATAGCCATAAAACAAAAAAACATAAAACATGTTTCTTCATTTTTATTCAGTTTATTTATTTATTTTCTTCAGTGACAGACAGATGTTTTTCCTTTTTTGTTATAGTTTTAGTCGACAACTACACTGCTAGGGGGTGGCGTAGAGGAGTGTGAAGAGCCATAGGGGTGGATGGATGCTGCGGTAGCTGAAGTGTGTGTAGACACTATTAACTGGTTAACGCTACACACTTTGACGCTTGATCGGCTTGATCAGTCCTGACAGGCCGATCAGTCTGCCCTGGAAGTGAATAGATTAGCTCTAGCCTTCTATATACATGCAACGGCAACAGAGTTGTTTATCATTGCACTGTGAACAGGGAAGGAGGGTAGTAAATTCTTCATTAATTCGGCAAAGTGGCAGCTACCACACACTGCCTCCAGTAAATCAGATTAAATCATTTAGCTGGCTCTCTGTGTGACTGATACAAAGAAAACTAGCAGCATTTACGGCGTCTTGAGTAACTGCTGGTTGAACCCTGGATGTACTCGATGTGAAGGCGTGCGTATCGCTGGCCTAATCATAGACAAGGACACGTGTGAATTGAAAGGCCAACTGTTTAATACGCAGTGTTGCAAACATCGTTTAACCCATTCTGTCCCGACTAGATTGTTGTTTCTGACACCATATTGTAGTTACTGACACCAGATTCCAGTATCTGACACTAGATTCTAGTTTCTGAGACCAGATTCTAGTTTCTGACGCTAGATTCTAGTTTCTGACTCTACTGTAGATTCTGGTTTCTGACACTAGATTCTAGTTTCTGACACTAAATTCTAATTTCTGACACTAGATTCTAGTTTCTGACACTAGATTTGAATTTCTGACACAGATTGTAGTTCATGACACAAGATTCTAGTTTCGGATATACTAGATTGCCATTTCTGACATCAGATTCTAGTTTCTGACTCTAGAATGTCATTTCTGACAGTAGAATTGTTTCTGGCATTCAAAGTGTCATTGTAGTTTTTCTAAAAAAAAAAAAAAAAAAAAGAAACAAAGATTTGAGTTAAAAAGGTTTGCTCCAAAATAATATACTCAAAGATTTGATGTTTTTTTTTTCTATTCAAAAGATCTACAATCTCTACAGCAGATCTACAAGCTCATATGGCGTGCCACCGAGTGGCATGCGAGAGGCATGTGAGCTTGTAGTTCTGCTATTTGTCAACCGCTAAAGTATATGATCATGCTTCGAACACCAAAATGCATTTGTGAGAAATGGATTAAAGAATTGTGAATGGCTTTAAAGAAGGTGCAAACAGAAAAAAAAAATTGCCTTAGTTTTGGGCATTTAGCTGAAGCTTGGTTTCATAGCGTTCACGTCAGAACGAATCTCGCCAGGCTTTTCTTGTCGCCAGAGCAACCGGCGGCTCCTTTTTGCTGGGTCTGATCGACCCCGAAAGTATCATTTGGTTCTATATTTGATGATGGGGCTTTCATCCAATTATGAGTTAATACCTGAGCGGACATATCCGAGAAGAAAGAGCTGTGTGAAGACTGTGTGTGATTTGAGTGAAGACTAGGCTGACCTTGGATTATTAAACCAGCATGAAATAACTAATGAGAGAGAAGGTTGTGCTGCTGCCTGCCTGCCGGCGAGTTGTGTCAGAGACTCACACACGTAAGAACGCAGTACAGATGAATTAAAATGATATGAACGTAGATTTAAAGGAGAATTCTGCCCCTTTTTTCCCATCTTTATTTGCAGTTAAAGGTAGGGGAAGTGATTTCACTTTTGTCAGATATCACCTCAATTTTTTTCTGTTAAAATTCTCTATTATAAGGTGTGCAGACCATATATGGAGTTTCCCCCTCTCCCACGTTAGCAGAGGAGCTAATAAAAGCTCCCCATGTGGAGGGTGAATTCTCCTCCAATCAGGATCGAGCAGCAGGTTCACCTAGTGTAGCTACTCT
Source organism: Benthosema pterotum (assembly GCA_039105355.1). Lineage (NCBI taxonomy): Eukaryota > Metazoa > Chordata > Actinopteri > Myctophiformes > Myctophidae > Benthosema > Benthosema pterotum. Next base: position 4,153,085 of record CM076976.1, on the reverse strand, counting down.
TGGGCGCCCCTAGTGCACCAGGCTGGTACTACACAATGAAGTTCAAATCACTTACCCTACCTTTATTTTATTTTTTTGAAAGAAGTGGTCTGTGTTATTTTGTGAAAATACTCCTTTATGGCTGTTTCCCCTACCCCAAAATAAGCTTATAATGGGGCCAATGGGCGTTGTGCAAGTTCACCTATATACATCGCTCGAAAATGCAATTTTGTGCTATTGTGTCTCCACCATGTCGGTAGTGAGTTAACACTCACACTTTCACGTTCACTTTTGGTTCAGCAGTGATCCAGCTGTCTCAAAAGCTGGGGGCGTGGCACATGGTTTATGGCTGAACCACTGCTGAAACAAAAGTGAAAGTGAAAGTGTGAGTGTTAACACTACTAACATGGTGGAGACACAATATATAGCAAAAAAATTGCATTTTGGAGCGATGTATATAGGTGAACTTGCACAACGCCCATTGGCCCCATTATAAGCTTATTTTGGGGTAGGGGAAACGGCCATAAAGGAGTATTTTCACAAAATAACACGTGGACCACTTTAAAAAATAAATAAAAATAACTGCAAATAAAGATAAAAAACAAACAAAAAAAACTTTTGGGCCGGAATTCTCCTTTAAGGCGGGGTATGGGGACCTTTTCCCAACACCCAATGTGCATAATGACGGCTTTAATGCTTTATATCGAATCTGCCCAGACTAGTGCCGAGATTGATGAATCGCCTTTGGTGCAAACGCAGAAGCTTTCGCGAACTTTGATCCATGAAAATTCACATGAGAACGCTTCCATCGTTTGCTGTTGAGCTGACAAAAAAGCTGGCCAAGATATTTCCTACCCACTCATCCGGTTGGCAATGGACTCAGTTTCCCAGAAGTCCTTGCAACCTGAGCGATACTTCCTGTTATGCGATAATAACGTGTCGCAATGCCCGCAACAAATCCGGATTTCCCATATCCATACTATAACCAAGGAAATGTCTTTCTGAATGAATGAATGAATATCTGTCTGAAGCCACCAGAACTCCTCACAGACTGCACCAAACGCTCTGAGTTTTCACACAGGTGTTGACTATAACATTAGGAAGAGACTGACAAAGCCCGTTTTTCAAATTAACAAATTGTTGATTAATAATACATTTATTGGTGCATTCAATTTCCCCATTCGGTTAACATTGGCAATTCCCTTTTCGGCCACAGGGGGCAATGCAAATAGCACACACGTATACGCACGCACGCGCACACACACACACACACACACACACACACACACACACACACACACACACACACACACACACACACACACACACACACACACACACACACACACACAGATTTTATGACTGGCCATTGCAGTGTCTGTGCAAACGTGTGCATTAAAGTACTCCTTCATCAAATCCTTCATCACATTACCCACACAGTACATCATTTGGTGTTCATATATTCACACCGGGTAAGGCCCTAGTGATCATCAAACAATGGCAAATTAGACATGCAAAATGAATGCCGGGTCTATGTGTTATAAAGTAACAACTGAGCAGTTCAGACGAATATCTGTCTGTATTTTAATCTGCCCCATTCCTGAAAAAGGCCTATAGATATCCTGACCCCTTATCCATCATCTGTACATTATGGATCATTAATGTGGACTAATGTAGACTGTTATTAGACATGAGGCGGGCCTCACGTTTGGATGTAATGATCCCAGAGGCTTATACACAATATGCAGTGGTAATTGCAAACAGGCTTTTCAATCTCTGCTGCAGTGACAGTCCTAACCTTTTGTTTGTTGGTGGACAAAGATGGAACAATTTTAGCGCTAGTGTTACATGTGCTAGATTGCTTCGCACAGGTGTAAAGCAAAATGTCTTGTTCAGCCAGATGATTACACCGCAGACAAAGGCAACACGTGTCGTGACAAATCATGACAACACACAACGTTTTCGTACAATCAAATATAATAATAAGACGAAAAACGAAACAATACGTTTTGTATCCTGCCTTTGTTTATTCTTCTTCTTGCTCATTAAAAATGCGTGATAGTGTGGTGTTTGTTGTCATGATTTGGGACGACCCGAGTTTTGTTTGTCCATGGCGTAATCGCCTTTATATACTGTGTATAATTTGCGAAAAGTCTATGAGGAAAATGAATGAAGAATCCACTTCTAGAACCCGGGCGATGTCATTAAAGCGGCGGGACTGTTCAGCTCTATATTTCATATGTGTTGATTTTAGAGCTGTCAATCGATTAAAAAAATTTAATCGCGATTAATCGCATGATTGCCCATAGTTAATCTTTGATTAATTGCAATTTAATCGCATATTTTCATGAGTTCTAAATATACCTTAAATGAGTGTTTTTTCAAGAATATTCATATCAAGGTCATATATTTATTCTGCATTTGGGTTTGTCAATGATATCATTAGGAACGAACATGCACATTTTGTAGAAGGTTCTCTACATTGTGTAGACTTATTTTAAAGTAACTTAACTGATGCAGATATTTAAAAATTATTCACCTGCATTTGGCGAAATTGAACCAAATGGACCCACTTGGCCTTTGGTTTTACTTTGAGTTAATCTCGCACTAAAAAAAATAATCGAGTTAACTCATGGCTGAGTTAACTCGCGATTAACTAGTTAACTCTGACAGCCTTATGTGTTGATTTCTATTTTACCGGTATATTAGGATAAATTTGCACGGCTGTAAAGACAAAGTGTTAAGTGGGGCGGAAGCTTCAATTCCACTTCATATTATACTGACCGTCCACATGAAAATAATAGCAGGGCCAGATCAAATCTGCTGAGGGCTATTTATTTCCCAGGTTATGCATCTTGAACTTGAATCTCTATCTCATGAAAATAGAAATACACTTGAACTATAAGACCCTTGTTTACGTGATTTATAGGGCTATGTGCATTCACTATCGCCACGGGCAGAGGAAAACATGCAGTGGACTACGATGTGGGAATCTCAAGCCGTGACCTATTACTGTATATATTATAATCAGCAATGCCATATGGAAAGGTCAGCGCAAATGAGAGCATGGACGATAAAAATGCAACAATTGGGAGAATTCAGTCCTTTTCCGGGTCTTTGTAGAAGGAGGGAGGGAGGGAGAGAGAGAGAGAGAGAGAGAGAGAGAGAGAGAGAGAGAGAGAGAGAGAGAGAGAGAGAGAGAGAGAGAGAAAATGAATACAAGGCTAAAGACTAGAAATATATCTCATTTTTGTTCACCTGGCGCTAGTCCATGGGGCCACAACCAGTGAGGGGGCAATATCACATGGAGGAGATTAATTTTCTTTTTCTGTATCCCCCTATATCAGGGGTGCCCACACTTTTTCGACTTGAGAGCTACACCCATTCCAAGGTCCCCTAGAAAGTGGGACCTTTGAAATAGCGGCAATGGTGTTTCTTACGATTATACAGTGTTAATAGCTTTAATCTTTTCTATCGATTCTACCCAGACTGCCGGGATTGTTGAATCCTTTGGTGCAAAGGCAGAAGCATTTGCAAACTTTGATCCATGAAAATTTGCTTGAGAACATTTCCATCGCTTGTTGAGCTGACAAAAAAAGCCACTAACGGCACTGCTAGTCCATGTACTTGAATCATTTGTATAGAAAGAGAAGCAAGCCGTGGCATTATTACAAAATAACAAAGCAGGTGACGTGTCTGAAATCATCAAATCAAAGCTGAAATTATACTGCATGCCACCAAGGACATAGGCATTGTGAAAATCAGCAATCCAACTTCTATCCATTATTATCATTATGTCTATCATTGCCATGGTGACTCATGGTACTCTCCTGTTGTGCGTCCGTGTATCCCTTCTGACAACCCAGTCTCATGAGGTTTTGGCGAATATGCACGCAATGGCACAGGGCCCATTACGTGAATACTCGCTAAGAATAGGCAAAAATCCGTGGATATTCGCTTACAATAAATCCGTGCATATTCGTCTTCCCACTGAAAATGACGGAGCGGCGCCGTCTCTGCCGACCATGAGCATTGTGAAGCGCCACTGAGCGAGGCACTAGCCGAGCGAATTGCCGCGCTGAGCATTGCGATGGTCGGCAGAGCCGACTCAGCCGCGTCCGAGTTGCGACATGTTAGGGACAGAATAGTAAATATTAAAAAACCCAAATGGCCCCACCCAGCCACTTCCGGTTTGTGTAAAAAACTGCCCCAGCCAGTTCCGGTTTGTGGAAAAAACACGCCCCCCCGCGCATAGTCACGGATTTTTGCTTTAACTCGTAGTGTATCCACGCAATTCCTAGGTGCCATTCCGTGTATAGTGTAGTACTTTCTGTGAGACTGTACTGCTTCTGAATGTGGACTGGAGGCAGCCCTGGGTAACAGTCCTGGTAAACTGATTGCTTGATTGATTTCATAACTTCACATGATTGCGCGCATTCCCGAGTTGATTCCTTCTGGGGAGGCTGATTTAAAGGAGAATTTCTCACCAAAACACATTGGCCATCCATCCATCTTGATTCCCGTACCAGGGTGCATAATGCCCTTGATTTCTGTCATTGCTACATTCCACCCTGAGGTTCCCCTCATTTTGCAAGGCTGCAGGTTGTCTTTATTCTAATGTGTATATTATAAAAGGGAGGGAGGAGAGGATGAGGAGGAGGAATAGAATACCTCTGGGATTACAAGTAAAGGCTGCCCCAACACTAAATTACTCCATAAGCTAATAAAGCTATGTCTCAGAAACGTGTAGGTCAAACTGCATAACCAGCATGTAAAATTGAAGACGTGAAAACAAAGGGGAAAAAAAGACAGCCTTGGTCACAAAGGGTCACATATGATGGTTAATGAGAGCTATGCTGTGAGCTCACCGAATTATGGTTGGTAAATGTGTGTTAAAATAATTATCAAATAGGGCTGGGACTTTAACTGATTAATTGAGATTAATTAATCACAGAAACAATAATCGCCACACAGACCCCAAAACTAAAGATTTCTTTTGCTTTTGTCCACAATTCCAGGCTGGATTTCAGAAACAATGTCACAGTCCAACATACAGATCAAAATGACCATTAATCTTCTACATTCTCTAGTTGTGTAGACTTGGACTAATTCAGATGGTGAATATTTTAACTCTTGAGAGCGTAAACATGAAACCAAATGGACCCGCAAGGGTCCATTTGGTTTCATGTTTACGCTCTCAAAGAGTTACATCTGGTTAACCGACTTTTGATCTAGTTAACCAAATTTTGATCTGGTTAACCAACTTGCATTGTCGACACAGTGATTTAGAAAAACTCTCACACGCTATACCAGCCTGTTTTAACTGACAAAAAAATGCTTCTTCGGTCAAATATTGGTATGCAATTAATTGAGATTAATTAATTACAAGGCTTCAAATTAATTAGATCAAAAAAATTAATCGAGTCCCACCCCTAGTAAAAATAATTATCAAATCAGTCGCCGTGTGACTAAGTACGTGACGAGATCAAAATTATTCCCATGTTTTTTCTCCGGTAGAATGGGCTATAGTGAGCTTGGTCTGCTGTGTTTCTCAGTGTGTTCACCTTGTTATGTTCGTGCCCAGATTATAGAGTTATAATTGGCCAAGCTGAGGACCACTCCGTCTGTTAGCTGTCACTTTACGGGGCCTCATGCCGCGCTGTCAACTACCCACATTGTGTTGTCACTCACTTCATGAAGAGTCATTCATCATCATGTGCACTGCGCCGATATACACTCAACAAAAATATAAACGCAACACTTTTGTTTTTGCTCCCATTTTTCAGGGGATGGACTTAAAGCCCTAAAATTCATTCCAGATATACAATATAACCATTTCTCTCAAACACTGTTCACAAATCTGCCTAAATGTGTGATATTGAGCACTTCTGCTTTGTTAAGATAATCCATCCCACCTCACAGGTGTGCCACATCAAGATGCAGATGTGACATCATGATTAGTGCACAGGTGTACCTCAGACTCTCCACAATAAAAAGACACCCTGAAATGTGCAGTTTTCTTTTGCCTTATTGGGTGTATGGGCCTCCGAAACAGTCAGTATCTGGTGTGACCACCATTTGCCTCATGCAGTGCAACACATCTTCTTCGCACAGAGTTTATCAGATTGTCAATTGTGGCCTGTGGAATGTTGGTCCTCTCCTCTTCAATGGCTCTGTGAAGTTGCTGGATATTAGTGGGAACTGGTACACACTGTAAAAATGGTAATAACACAATATTACCACATTATTACCATTTCGACACCGCATACCAGTTCCCACTAATATCCAACAACTTCACATTGCCATTGAAGGGGAGTGGACCAACATTCCACAGGCCACAATTGACAATCTGATAAACTCTATGCGAAGAAGATGTGTTGCACTGCATGAGGCAAATGGTGGTCACACCAGATACTGACTGTTTCGGAGGCCCATACACCCAATAAGGCAAAAGAAAACTGCACATTTCAGGGTGTCTTTTTATTGTGGAGAGTCTGAGGTACACCTGTGCACTAATCATGATGTCACATCTGCATCTTAATGTGGCACACCTGTGAGGTGGGATGGATTATCTTAACAAAGCAGAAGTGCTCAATATCACACATTTAGGCAGATTTGTGAACAGTGTTTGAGAGAAATGGTTATATTGTATATCTGGAATGAATTTTAGGGCTTTAAGCCCATCCCCTGAAAAATGGGAGCAAAAACAAAAGTGTTGCGTTTATATTTTTGTTGAGTGTATATAGATGGTTCATGGCCATGCGGTCAGGGGCGGATTGGCCATCTGGAGTACAGGGAGTTTTCCTGGTGGCCTGCACCACCTAGTGGCCTGGACAAGATCCAAAATGCACTAGTGGCACTTCCAAAATGCACTAGAATGCGCTAGATGCTCGCCTGGAACATACAGATCAAAATGACCATTAATCCTCTACATTCTCTAGTTGTGTAGACTAAGTTGGGCTAATTCACATGATGAATATTTTAACTCTTGAGGGTGTAAAAATGAAACCAAATGGACCCGCAAGGGTCCATTTGGTTTCATTTTTACGCTCTCAAAGAGTTACATCTTGTTAACCAGCTGCCCCCACCAGGGTGGCCTGACAAAGGCTAAATTGTCCCGGTGGGAAAATATGTGCCAATCCGCCCCTGCCTGCGGTGGTGTGTTGACTTCAGTCAGGGGCGGACGTAACCTTTCTCAATTGGGGGGCAGGAGAAAATGGTATGGCGAGGAAGTCGCACCAATACCATTTTTGGTTAGAGGACTTTGATTAGGCAATTAAGCATCAATAATAACACCAGTTGTTGTTGAGGTTACAACAGACACACAGCATGCATAAAGCTAAAGGTCTGACTCAGAGAGTTTTCTGCTTTGAATGATGAAATGCTGTTGGTTTAGTGGTGCCACAACTGTACTGTAGTTAGTCAGTAGCATAGTGTTTCAAATCATTTTAATTCTGAGCACTTTAATTTGAAATATCTTTTAAATGTGGGTTGTTTGCATGCCATCATGTTTGGTGGGGTAGTCAAGGCTTTAGGGGGGGCATTGCCCCCCCATGCCCAGCCCTAGATCCGCCCCTGACTTCAGTCATCCCTACTGTGGATCCTGGAATATGATGTTGACTGATAGCCTGGTCCAGACCGATCGACGCAGCCCCACTCTCTGATTGGACTCTCTTGGTCTGGCCACGTATTGTCACCCTATAATTACTTTGGTACCAAGATGTGTTTATCCGATGAGAGTCGCAGTTGGGGTTTGGTCTAACGAGAAATCCGAACAGACGCAGCTGATTGGTCAGCAGCCCCATCACGTGACAGTGCAACAGTGGCTACAGCTTACAGTGTCAAACAACATGGAAGGCCATGACTGTGTTGAATCGCGGCCGCATCCATCCATTAAACCGACCAATGATAAACAGTTTCTTTAAAGAAGCGTCAGGTTCTATAAACATCATCATCTGACATATTTTACTGTGTTTGTTCACATGCTAGTAGCCCTCTTTGGCTGTGTTTGTGTGGTTAGCAAACAGGCTAGCCCAATAGCCACATGATTGACAACAACTTAACCCCTCCCCCTTGAAATCGCTCAGACAGGGGACGATGTCTTTTTGCTAAATCCATTCCAAGCATTAGTTTTGCTCAAAAAACGGTTATCAAAAATGTGCTTAGTGCAGTTGGGCAAGTGCTATGGCCATTTTCAGGCAGGAATGCCCCCCCCCCCCCCCCCCCCCCCCAAAAAAAAAAAAAAAAAAAAAAACGCTAATGTTGTTGTTGCCAATAACATGTTCAAATTGGCAACAAGCAGTTTCTACATGCTAGGAAACCCTATTGAACATTGTTACCAAAACAGTCAACATGTCTGGGTTGCCATTATGGGCTCTGTGGGCTGGCAAGTAGACTATGGTTTTAAAAAACAAAGTTGTTACCGAATGAGTTAATATGGTTAACTGTTCGGACAACTGAGGTAAAGATTTGTTGCTAACCGCTGTCAGCGTCCATGTCAGCGTCACCGTCTCCAATGCCAGAGGTTGACACTAAGGTCTCCGAGGCACTTGCCCATCGGGCAAGTGCAAGTCAGATTCTACTTGCCCTCAGGTCATGGTCACTTGCCCCCCAAATATATATTGTAAATTTTGCATTTAAGTTTACTTCCTACTTGGGTGCTTTGAACCAGGGGTTTTCAACAGGTGGTCTGGGGAGCACCAGTGGTCCTTGAGAGGGTTCCAGGTGGTCCCCAGGTGGTCCCCAGCTAAGTTGGTTAACCAGATGTAACTCTTGAGAACGTAAAAATGAAACCAAATGGACCCGCAAGGGTCCATTTGGTTTCATTTTTACACTCTCAAGAGTTAAAATTCATCATCTTAATTAGCCCATAGTGGTCACAGACCCAGTGGTCCCTGACCCCAGCAAAATGATAGTTTGGAACCAAATGAACCTGGGAGAGAGATAGGTAGAGATAGCTAGAAAGCAGGGAAAGACACAGAGGCAGAGTGCAATGACTGCCTTCAAGACAAATGTATCTTGTGTAGTGTCATAGTGCACTAAGTTGTACATGCACACTTGCCTGATCGGGCAACCAGGTAGCAGTCTTCACTTGCCCCACCATTTTTTTTACTTGCCCCGGGCAAGCGGGCAAGTGTTAGTGTCAAGCCCTGAATGCCCTTAACCGTGTTCATTCACGCACACAGGCGAGGAGTCCCTGACCATCTTCCTGGACAAGCAGAAGCTGAGCAAGAAGTCGGAGACGGGCAGCAACAGCTCCGTGGTGTCCCTGGAGCTGCTCCATCAGCTGGCTGCATCCTACTTCACCGACCGAGAGAGCACGCTGCGGCGACTGCACCACCTGCAGATAGCCACCTCCGCCATCAAGGTACTGTCACAGTGCTCTATACATGCTGCACCACCTGCAGATAGCCACCTCCGCCATCAAGGTACTGTCACAGTGCTCTATACATGCTGCAGGGGCGGATTGACCATCTGGAGTACAGGGAGTTTTCCCGGTGGCCTGCGCCACCTAGTGGCCTGGACAAGATCCAAAATGCACTAGTGGCACTTCCAAAATGCACTAGAATGTGCTAGATGCTCGCCTGGAACATACAGATCAAAATGACCATTAATCTTCTACATTCTCTAGTCGTGTAGACTAAGTTGGGCTAATTCACATGATGAATATTTTAACTCTTGAGGGTGTAAAAATGAAACCAAATGGACCCGCAAGGGTCCATTTGGTTTCATTTTTACGCTCTCAAAGAGTTACATCTGGTTAACCAGCTGCCCCCTCCAGGGTGGCCTGGCAAAGGCAAAATTGTCCCGGTGGGAAAATATGTGCCAATCCGCCCCTGACATACTGTACCACCTGCAGATAGCCACCTCCGCCATCAAGGTACTGTCACAGTGCTCTATACATACTGCACCACCTGCAGATAGCCACCTCCGCCATCAAGGTACTGTCACCGTGCTCTATACATACTGCACCACCTGCAGATAGCCACCTCCGCCATCAAGGTACTGTCACAGTGCTCTATACATACTGCACCACCTGCAGATAGCCACCTCCGCCATCAAGGTACTGTCACAGTGCTCTATACATACTGCACCACCTGCAGATAGCCACCTCCGCCATCAAGGTACTGTCACAGTGCTCTATACATACTGCACCACCTGCAGATAGCCACCTCCGCCATCAAGGTACTGTCACAGTGCTCTATACATACTGCACCACCTGCAGATAGCCACCTCCGCCATCAAGGTACTGTCACAGTGCTCTATACATACTGCACCACCTGCAGATAGCCACCTCCGCCATCAAGGTACTGTCACAGTGCTCTATACATACTGCACCACCTGCAGATAGCCACCTCCGCCATCAAGGTACTGTCATAGTGCTCTATACATACTGCACCACCTGCAGATAGCCACCTTCACCATCAAGGTACTGTCACAGTGCTCTATACATACTGCACCACCTGCAGATAGCCACCTCCGCCATCAAGGTACTGTCAAAGTGCTCTATACACAGGGGCGGATTGGCACATATTTTCCCACCGGGACAATTTTGCCTTTGCCACCCTGGTGGGGGCAGCTGGTTAACCAGATGTAACTCTTTGAGAGCGTAAAAATGAAACCAAATGGACCCTTGTGGGTCCCTTTGGTTTCATTTTTACACCCTCAAGCAGCAGGGGCGAAATCCAAAAGCGACCTCACCCGCGGGCGCCCGGTTTCAAAAGCGGGCGCCCGCTTTCACAAAAACGGGCGCCCGTTTTTGTGAAACCGGGCGCCCGCTTTTGAAAACGGGCGCCCGTTTTCAAAAGCGGGCGCCCGTTTTCACAAACGGGCGCCCTTTTCAAAAGGTTATGGTTAGGGTTAGGTTAGGTTTAGGCATAGGTTTACTGAGGTTAAGTTTAGGGTTAGAGTTAGGTTTAGGCATAGCCTAGTTTGTGAAAACGGGCGCCCGCTTTTGAAAACGGGCGCCCGTTTTTGTGAAACGGGCGCCCGTTTTTGTGAAAGCGGGCGCCCGCTTTTGAAACCGGGCGCCCGCGGGCGAGGTCGCTTTTGGATTTCGCTGGCTCTCCCCTCAAGAGTTATAATATTCATCATGTGAATTAGCCCAACTTAGTCTAGACGACTAGAGAATGTAGAAGATTAATGGTCATTTTGATCTGTATGTTCCAGGCGAGCATCTAGCGCATTCTAGTGCCACTAGTGCATGTTGGATCTTGGCAATTGGCAACACTGCCTCCAGCAGCGCGAGCAACTCTCCTACTTGAAGGCTCTGGTGTAGGACACCTTTCTTTTTTGAAGGATAAAAACACTAGTTTGCCTTGCCCTGGACTTTTCAAAAAAATAAAAAAATAAAAAAAATGTCCAGGCCACTAGCTGGCACAGGCCACCGGGAAAACTCCCTGTACTCCAGATGGCCAATCCGCCCCTGTCTATACATACTGCACGACCTGCAGATGGCCACCTCCGCCATCAAGGTACTGTTAGAACGCTCTATACATACTGTACCACCTGCAGATGGCCACCTCCGCCATCAAGGTACTGTTAGAACGCTCTATACATAGTATAGAGCGTTCTAACGCTCTAGCAGTGAATCCCAAAGTGGGGTAAATGAGGGGTAGCCGAGGGGGGACTCTGGCTAAAGGACAGTTTGGCATCATATAGATCCTTATGGGGTCTGTAACTCTGGGAGTGTAGAATAGGGATGCAACGATTAACCGACCTGTTTGTTTTTTTCAAAATGGCCAGGCCCATTTTGTACCTAATATAATGCAACAAAACGACGACTGGGAAACGATGCGCTCGGATCAAAAGATGGATTAAAGAATGGAATCGATCAATTGGCGTGTTCTTCGAGTTTGGTGCAGGGGACGGCAGTTAGGCGTACGGCGTTGTTGCTAACTAATTTAGTATCAATTAATCGAATGAGCAACTAATTACTGGAGGTTTTTTTTGCAATTTATCAGGGATGTTTACCTACTTGACCGTATTTTTTTCGACTGCTAAATATAACTAAACTCAAGATAGGTGAGCCATCTTTCTTCCCTGTTCATAGTTACACATGCACAGTTGCAACCGCAAAGTAAAATATAACACATAGCCGTGATTAGAATATCAAGAACAACACAGAAGAAGAGTATATGGTTCCTGACACATGTGTAGCTATTCTTTAATCAATTCTGGCTGTGTATATTTCATTTACGCAGTCAGAATAAGCCCAAAGACGCCACGAGGTGCTTTAATGAATTCAACTTTCATTTGAATAGCGGCCTAATCAGCAGCTCATCAAATGTATTGTTTAATACATTTAAATCCTCTCCTTTTAAGACAGCTGAACCACGGCTGAACCAAAATTGAAAGGGCGCCACATTACTGACACTGTGGAGAGAGAATAGCAAAAATGCATTTTTCGAGAAATGGAAATAGGCGAATTTGAACAACAACAACCCACAGCCCCATTCTAAGCTTATGTTGGGGTAGGGGAAACAGCTATGAATGTTTTTTTTTTTTGTTTTTGTTTTTTCTTCACAAAATGACAACTGGACCACATTTTTTTTGGAAATAAATCAACTGAAAATAAACCAGCCAAATATTGGTTGAGGACCACTGGTTAAGAGGAATGTTTCCGATATTTTTATAGCGGGGGATTTATAGTGCAGCACCAACCCGAGGGGTCTAATACTACAACAACAACAACAACACCATAGCAAAGAATGCGTTGTGTAAATGTGCCAGCAAGTAGGGGCAAACAATCAATATGGGGCAGAGCACATGAGCTGTAAATGTACAAATCAGCAAAAAAAATCTATACGGCTGGGGGGGCTACCGTATTTCACAGGGCGAGAGATGGCTTTTCGGCCTATAAAAATGTCCAAACAAAGAGTGCGGCCACTCGCCTCCTCTCACAACAGGGAAGGCAGCGGGCGCGCAAATTGCCCACTCCGAAAAATAGCAATCTATAGGACAATTTGGAGGCCCTGTAATTGACATGAGTGGACCTTAAATCCTTTGGCGTCGAGTACCCGTTTGATTGCCATCAAACGAGACTCATTTTCAAGTACATAATTTCTCCCGCCTAAGTCTCTCGTTCTGATCTCATTCAATACAAAGACAAGGTCATTCCTTTTGTGGCATGGTATTCCCCTCTGTCGCAATTATCTTCTTTCTTTTATGAAAAAGTTTATCCAACACGTTTTTCACCCAGTGCCATTTCCGAATGTGATCCTGGGCTCTACACACCCTCCGCAAACCTGGGGAGGCAGCGGGCTTGTCTCATGCTTCCTTCAATGCATGAGGAGTCCAAGCTGCCTTCTTTTCATCTGACGGCGCTTGGATGTAGCGTGTGGAAGGAACACGTTATTCCAACCAGTTCCAGTCCCCTCCATCAGGCGCCATGGCTGGCCAGGGGGAGGCAGTTTAGAGCCCAGGATTACTGCATGTTTTTGTGAGGCACTAACCACTGTGCCCCCAATTATCTTCTAATTTCAGTTTCCTTTTTTTCCCATTTGCTTCATGTAACATTGACACTTTATTATTTATTCCCAAGTAACACCGCTTGCAAAGATCACCAAACTCCAAAAAGACAGGGCAGGTGTTTTGACAGCTGATTGCCGCTCGAGTTGTATCACTGTGGAAAAAGAAAAAAAAACGCACTAAAGGATTAATTACATTTGCGGCGTGACTGACCACGGTTCTGCTGTTAGTCTCTCTCCCACATCTTCCTTCTGCCGTTTTTTTGCAGACAACCAGGTGCACTGTGAAGTAGATTATGTCACTACATACAGGTGTATACTGCTGTGAACGCATAGGCACACTGTAACAACCTAAACCTAAAAAAAAGTATATATCAAGTACACGGTGGCACCAAGGCAGGGTTGGCGAAAGGGCCTTTCTGTGTGGAGTTTGCATGTTCTCCCCGTGTCCCCTAGGGTAGATAGCCTCACAAAAACATGCAGTATTCCTGGACTCTAAACTGCCTCCCCCTGGCCAGCCGGGGTGCCTGATGGAGGGGACAGGAACTGGTTGGAATAACGTGTTCCTTCCACACGCTACGTCCAACCAGGGAAACTCCCCCCTGTCTGGTGAAAAGAAGGCAGCTTGGACTGCATTGAATGCATCATGCAGGAACATTAGCAATTGGTATTGGTTGAAAAAATGGGTTCCAAAATCGGCAAAAAAAAATCTCGTCTTGTCAAGCTACAAAATAAATAAATAAAAAGTCCTACTGGAGAGAGAGAGAGAGACAGAGAGAGAGAGAGCGTTCATCGCTATACCTTCAGCGAGGGTGACAGGCAGCTTCCTGGCGTCCCGCTGCGAGCACATAGCTACACATGCTCGCAGGGAGGATTCAGAGGGGAATGTGTCCCCGTGCTTGCCTTACACCCACCTAAAATAGTCATGTGGCTGCGGGTTTAGCGTCGCTTGAGAGCAATAGCTCACCATCGAGAACCAAGATATGGAAATATAAAACACGCCAACCCACACAACGCGCGCTGGTTTCCCCTCGGTCTGCTCGCTATTGTGGTTATAGCGCCTTGTCATCCGTTAGCGCCGCGTCTCCCTACCGCTACACTATACATGCTGCTGCTGCTGCTGCTGTGGCTCCGTTGTCATTTTAAAACAAGGAGGAAAACTTTTCTTTTTACCCTGCAGTTTCTCTACCCAAAGAACTTCCATCTGTAGAAAAGTTTTTTTTTCCCGTGCTTCTCCTCCGGGGAATAAGCAGTCTTGTTGATTGGCTAAGAAGTTAAAAGCGCCGTGAATAGCTACAGTAGGTGCTGTACGTCTGTGATGTTGAGGATTTTCAGGCCTGTGCGGTTTTTCAAACGGTTTTGCTTCCGTGCTTGACAGATTCAGTCGGCAATTGCGTATGTCAGCTAGGTTACGTTCAACACATTTGCACATTTTAAACTGGTTTGGGGCAGAAACAGCGATTTCTGGACGGCTTTTTTTCCCGCTGTTGCGTTATTTTGGTCATACTTGAAGAAACGTGTCAGAAGTGTACGCCTCAAGGCTGTTATTTTCTGTCCTAAATTATGGGAAAATTATTTGGGGAAAAAGGACCCCCGTAACAAGCTGTGCACATGCACACCCTCCCTCTACAGTGGGGGGTAAGTGCAACAGAACAACAGCACTTTATTTTAGATCGTTTTTTCAGTAATATAATACAGCATATAAACATCAGGTAAACGCCCAGCTTTAATGTTTATAATCACTTAATTTTAGATCATTTAGTACGGCATAAACACTAACAGCCTGGCTTTGACGATTATACGTCACTTTAATTTAGATCGTTTTGTAGCAGGCCTACAGCCTAAACATTACAGAGGCTTTAGTTGTCACTGTGTAATACATACATCATTGTGCACACATAAATGGCTCTCATTCGCGCCGTCCTCGTTGAAAACAACGCATTTCAAATTCCACTGGTCTGACTTTGTTTTGGGGCCAATCCTTCATGCATTCCTGGAGATTTGGTATATACTCATTTGTTTGGTCTATCACACACGTGCATGAGCACACACACACACACACACACACACACACACACACACACACACACACACACACACACACACACACACACACACACACACACACACACACACACACACACACACAGTGAACTTGTCCGTTACATTGGGAGGCTGTTGCCGGTTCAGACATACAATATAATACGATTTCGCTGTCACCTTTCACTGAAATGTGTTTTGCATCCATTGCATACACCGTCCCCAGACAAGACAAAATTACAATACAAGACAGGTAGGACAACAGAACAGAAAAGAGAAGAACGTGACAAACCCGGCTTTGGTATTATCGATTTTGGATTAGAAGTAGGTCAGACTCAGTTCTTTAGTCTGTTTTCTTAAATTTGGGACCTCTAAACTGCCTCATCGTAGCTGGTATTCATTCGAGACATGTGAGAGATCGGAAGAGATGCCAGTCTGAGCATGCTCTTAGTGTGGGCTTCATTGAATGAGTGTAACACGGCCTCAATTAATAATAATTTGGCTATACGGTTTGTTTTCATGGGTGGTTGACAGGCTGTTAAACCAGGCCGTGCTACAATACAACAATTCACGTTTGAACGACAGACGTGTAAATTTTACCATTTACAATTTAGGCATTTAGCAGACACGCTTAATCCAGAGCGACTTACAATTGTAAAAAGTTTACAATTTAATCAGAATGTACAATACATTTTGCAATATACAGTGTAAGCGCTAAAACATTGTAATGCATACAGACAGGATCTGATATGGGTGGTAGTGTAGTGCATGAAGGGGGTTAACTGCTCTGTGCTCCACTCCCACCCCTGGTACAAAGCAAAGGTCAACCAGGAGTATAAGTTAAGTCGCTGAACAGTGCCACTCTGCATACCTCGACAAGGTTTATACACAGTTAGGTCTATCTATCCAATTTGACAGAGAGATGGGGGAGGTTTATTGCCTGAGTCACTGCCGAGGGCTGGCTGGCTCGCTGCATGGTGACAGCAGCAGGTGTGTGGGCGGGCGAGCAGTCGGCGCTTATCTCGCCTCTCTCTCTCTCTCTCTCTCTCTCTCTCTCTCTCTCTCTCTCTCTCTCTCTCTCTCTCTCTCTCTCTCTCTCTCTCTCTCTCTCTCTCTCTCTCTCTCTCTCTCTCTCTCTCGCTGCAACCGAAATAGCTTCGTTCTGATTGAAGGGACTTTAACTTTGCATGCACCTCAGATGAAGTGACTTGTTAATGTGACGTATGGGCGCAGGTTGCCATCGGTGTGTGTGACGTGACACACGTTGGCCGGGCGTGTACTGCAGGCGTGTGACTGGCACGTACTCTTAAGAGCGTTGGAGTTGCTTTCGACCTTTCGACCCCGTTGTCAAGATACCAGATATGCCGTTTCTAACACTTCAGGCTTTCCTGGTACTTTTCCTGCATTTTCTTTTACTGGAAATACTTTTTTCTCCAAGTTATTTTCACTGTTGACTTACTATTTCTTTTCCTCTGTTATAGTGTCACTTTGCAGCACTTCTTTTCATTGTAAAACATAATCTGAATAATAGCATTTACGTATAAGACCTTTGCGAATCCACTGTCTTGCCAATGATATGCTGTAAAGTTCTCATAAGGGAAATCTGTATATGCATAGCATTTTATTTTATTCTCATACTATGGAATGTTTTGCAAAATGTATGTACATTATATATAATGCATCTTTGCCTGATTATCAGACTGAAGTCTGAGTCTGAAATTGTCCACTGTCTGTGATATTTCCATACCAACAAGCCTGGGTTCAGCCCACAGGCCCCGCCCACTCAGCTGGGCGGGCCTGTGGGCTCATACCAACAAACCAGAGGTTGTTGTCAATCACGTTGCTAATGGACTAGCCTGTTTGCCAACCACACAAGTACCTACAGTGTGATTTTTTTTTTTTAACAAAATGTTCTCAAAAAGCGCAAAAAAAAGCTAAAAACGTACACAGATGCTGATCCGTTTTTTATGGATTAAGCGAGAAGGGAAAGTTTCCACGCTTCATGTAGAACTTCTGAATTCTAATGAGGTAAAAGTTTCTTCACCATTTTTTTTTCTATGAGTGATGCAAATTCTCTGGCAAGAACACCCGCTTATAGATAGCTTGAAACTAAAGTGATGTCATACATTTAAAAGGGATCCTTTTCAACTCTTAAGATCTGTGAGAAATGGCCTGTTTACTTTCAAACCTTTGGTCTGTTTCATCATCACTATAGAGAGCCTATATAAGGCAGATTTCAACATTCTGGCCTGAAGTGACAAAGCTGTGCTAAAATGGAATTGGAAAATGGTCTGAGCTTTATGTAAATCCCATCCTATTAGCTTGGCTTCCAGTCTTCAGTGCATGGTTTGGATAATGGGAGGGAGTTCCGACAAAACACACAAGTATGTATCTTCACAATAAGGCTTGAACGAAGAACACGTTATTAGCATCATATTACCCATATATTTTAATTAATCCGGTGGCCAAACGGTTGATATTATTTATTTATTGTTGTATAAAGTGATGAAAATGAGATCAATAAAAGGAGTCCAAAAATCTGAACAAAAGCAATAATAATTTAACTTCATGATATACGTATCAAATTCAATTACTTATTTTATTATATTTAAGTATACCTATTTCAAAATCAACTATTTACAAACAAAGTATATATATATATATATATATATATATATATATATATATATATATATATATATATATATATATATATATATATATATATATATATATATATATATATATATATATTATTAGGGCTGGGGCTGGGACTTTAACTGATTAATTGAGATTAATTAATCACGGAAACAGTAACACGATTAACAAAATTAACTCATTTTAATCGCCACACAGACCCCAAAACTAAAGATTTCTTTTGCTTTTGTCCACAATTCCAGGCTGGATTTCAGAAACAGTCACAGTCCAACATACAGATCAAAATGACCATTAATCTTCTACATTCTCTAGTTGTGTACATTTGGACTAATTCATAATGGTGAATATTTTAACTCTTGAGAGTGTAAACATGAAACCAAATGGACCCGCAAGGGTCCATTTGGTTTCATGTTTACGCTCTCAAAGAGTTACATCTGGTTAACCAACTTTTGATCTAGTTAACCAAATTTTGATCTGGTTAACCAACTTGCAGTGTCGAGTCTGTCGACACAGTTTTGGTTCAGAAAAACACTCACACGCTATACCAGCCTGTTTTAATTGACAAAAAATGCTGCTTGGGTCAAATATTGGTATGCGATTAATTGAGATTAATTAATTACAAGGCTTCAAATTAATTAGATCAAAAAATTTAATCGAGTCCCACCCCTAAAATACATATATATATATATATATAATCACCCCCTCAGACAGCAGCAGACAGCCGCCTGCAAATGCCATTTTTGTCTGACCATTATAGACCACCTGGTTCCACCCACACAGCAGGAACACATGAAAATGGGTGTCCTAATGGCTCAAAACATGCCACAATAGCTCAAGACAACATTTGCTTACATTTCATATTCGCTGAGCTTGTAGATCATTCATTTCACAAGTCTTTTGGTCTTTACGATATGATGCGATACAACTTCATTGCCAGCTTTCACTGAAATTTGTCTTGCGTTCACGGCATCACCATTCACATAAAGGACAACACACAAGTACAACATCATAAAAATTTCATTCATTCATTCATTCATTCATTCATTCATTCATTCATTCATTCATTCATTCATTCATTCATTCATTCATTCATTCATTCATTCACATTTAGTAGAGCAGATTAGTGAAACGATACTTCACTTTGGTATAGAAGCATGAAAATTGGCACAGATACTCTCCAAGGTCTACTCTTTAGGAAAAAGGTGCGTGCCACTCAAAATTCCAAGATGGCGGCCCCAAAATCAAAAATGTCCGCCCAAAAATGTGGTTTTTCCTTCATAACTTGAAATGCATTGATTTTACACCCCATAAATGTATTGAACATTAATACAAAGTTGGCCATTACGGACGGTTTGGCACCAAGAACATGTCTGTATCACTTACGGCTCTTGAGATACAGCATATAGGTACTTTCACAGATTGAGGAGAGCAAGACATTTGTAACATTGATTCTTAAGTGAATCAAATGGTGATACAGGCATGAAAATTGGTACACACACTCTTCAAACCCCACTATTTCTAAAAGTACTGCGTGCCCTGCAAAATTCCAAGATGGCAGCCCCCAAAATCCAAGATGTCCGTCCAAAAATGTGGTTTTTCCTTCATAACTCGAAATACAAAGCTTTTAAGCCCCATAAATGTATTGAGCGTTAATATAAAGTCAGGCATTACGGACATTTTGATACCAAGTACATGTCTGTATGTAGTACGGTTCTTGAGTTACAACATATACGTAGTGATGTGGCACCATAAGTGTAACATTTTGGCATGTTTCACTCTTTAACTCAAAGATTCCTTCATCAGCATTTCTTCTATTTTCAGGAAATGGACCTACATGTATCTGCTATCATAAACCACTTCAAGTTTTTCAATTGATGAAACGGGTCGGGATTTATTAAGCCAATTGTGAAGGGCTGTTTCAGTGCTAAAATTGCTGCGTACATTTTGCGAATATAAGCCACCCAGAAATGTCTGTCTGTGCATCTGTCCTTCACAATAAGTGTATATGTGAAGCGGACGCACCAAGTGTAGCATGTGTCATAGTATAATGGTATATTGTGCTAAAAGGCGTAATAGTGTAATATATGCAATAGTTTAATAGTGTAATAGAGCTAATAGTGTAAGATATGCAGTATATAGCGGTATACTGTAATAGGGTAATATATGTAATAGTGTCATAATGTAACGTGTAATACTGTAATAGGGTAAAATGTGTAATAGGGTAATATGTGTAATAGTGTCATAGTGTAACATGTGTAATAGGGTAATAAGTGTAATAGTGTCGTAGTGTAACA
The DNA here is from genome assembly GCA_039105355.1 of Benthosema pterotum. Taxonomy (NCBI): domain Eukaryota; kingdom Metazoa; phylum Chordata; class Actinopteri; order Myctophiformes; family Myctophidae; genus Benthosema; species Benthosema pterotum. Next base: position 4,132,645 of record CM076976.1, on the reverse strand, counting down.
TGTAATACTGTAATAGGGTAATATGTGTAATAGTGTAATAGGGTAATATGTGTAATAGTGTCATAGTGTAACATGTGTAATAGGGTAATATGTGTAATAGTGTCATAGAGTAACATGTGTAATAGGGTAATAGGGTAATATGTGTAATAGTGTTATAGTGTAACATGTGTAATAGGGTAATATGTGTAATAGTGTCGTAGTGTAATGTATAATACTGTAATAGGGTAATATGTGTAATAGTGTAATAGGGTAATATGTGTAATAGTGTCATAGTGTAACATGTGTAATAGTGTCATAGTGTAACATGTGTAATAGGGTAATATGTGTAATAGTGTCATAGTGTAACATGTGTAATAGGGTAATATGTGTAATAGTGTAATCTGTGTACATTAGGGTAATAGTGGTCTAGTGTAATTGTCCTATTACACCATTACACATGATACACATATTTGCCTATTACACATGTCACAATTACACATATTACGCTATTATGCTATACCAATATTACAGTAATATATTACACTATTACACTATTACCATAATGCACAAACATTACACTATTAGCCCTATTACACTATTGCATATATTACACTATTACCCTATTACACATGTTACACTATGACACTATTACATATATTACCCTATTATGCTATTACACATGTTACACTATGCCACTATTACACATATTAACCTATTACACTATTACACATGTTACACTATTACACAGATTACCCTATTATGCTATTACACATGTTACACTATGCCAGTATTACACATGTTACACTATGCCACTATTACACATATCAACCTATTACACTATTACACATGTTACACTATGCCACTATTACACATGACACCCTATTACACATATTACACTTTGACACTATTACACATATTTCCTATTACACTATTACCCTAATGCAAAATATTACACTATTACACTTATTACCCCATTACACATGTTACACTATGCCACTATTACACATATTACCCTATTACACATGTTACACTATGACACTATTACACATATTACCCTATTACACTATTACACATGTTACACTATGACACTATTACACATATTACCCTATTACACATGTTACACTATGACACTATTACACATATTACCCTATTACACATGTTACACTATGACACTATTACACATATTACCCTATTACACTATTACACATATTACCCTATTACACATGTTACACTATGGCACTATTACACATATTACCCTATTACACTATTACACGTGTTACACTATGACACTATTACACATATTACCCTATTACACTATTACACGTATTACACTGACACTATTACACATATTAACCTATTACACTATTACACATGTTACACTGTGACACTTATTACATACATTACCCTATTACAGTATACCGCTATATACTGCATATATTACACTATTAGCTCTATTACACTATTGCATATATTACACTATTACGCATTTTACACATGGTGCACTTGGTGCGTCCACTTCACATATACACTTATTGTGAAGGACAGATGCACAGACAGACATTTCTGGGAGGCTTATATTCGCAGAATGTACGCAGCAAATTTAGCACTGAAACAGCCCTTCGCGATCGGCTTAATAACTCCCGACCTGTTTCATCAATTGAAAAACCTGAAGTGGTTTATGATAGCAGATACATGTAGGTCTATTTCCTGAAAATAGAAGATATGGTGATAAAGGGATCTTTGAGTTAAAGAGGGAAATGTGCCAAAATGTTACACTTATGGTGCCTCATCACTACGTATATGTTGTAACTCGAGAACCGTAGCACATAGAGACATGTACTTGGTATCAAAATGTCCGTAATGCCTAACTTTATATTAACGCTCAATACATTTATGGGGCTTAAAAGCTTTGTATTTCGACTTATGAAGGAAAAACCACATTTTTGGACGGACATCTTGGATTTTGGGGGCTGCCATCTTGGAATTTTGCAGGGTACGCAGTACTTTTAGAAATAGTGGGGTTTGAAGAGTGTGTGTACCAATTTTCATGCCTGTATCACCATTTGATTCACTTAAGAATCAATGTTACAAATGTCTTGCTCTCCTCAATCTGTGAAAGTACCTATATGCTGTATCTCAAGAGCCGTAAGTGATACAGACATGTTCTTGGTGCCAAACCGTCCGTAATGGCCAACTTTGTATTAATGTTCAATACATTTATGGGGTGTAAAATCAATGCATTTCAAGTTATGAAGGAAAAACCCCATTTTTGGGCGGACATTTTGGATTTTGGGGCCGCCATCTTGGAATTTTGAGTGGCACGCGCCTTTTTCCTAAAGAGTAGACCTTGGAGAGTATCTGTGCCAATTTTCACGCTTCTATACCAAAGTGAAGTATCGTATGAAAAAAATGAGTTAATCTGCTGTACTAATTAGTGTACAATACAGACAAGACAGCGGAACCAAGAGCAAAACATGGCAAACATGACCTTGAGGTTTATCGATTTTGGTTTAGAAGCAGGACTTACTGATGTACAAAAGAGTACTTTAGTCTGGTTAACAACTTAAAACATGTACCTTGGTTGAAAAAACAAAAAAAAGTTGTCCTTTAATGCTATTTCGGGCAACCTTTTAGCCAAAAATCTAAAAAAGAAAAAAATGTATGTAGTATGTCTTCTTGCCTTTTTCCTCTCTACGTCGCTTCTACATTGATGCTGCAGCTGTTTCCTGTTACTGTTGTATTTTCCTTTTTCACCCTCAACTCTCTCTCTCTCTCTCTCTCTCTCTCTCTCTCTCTCTCTCTCTCTCTCTCTATATATATATATATATATATATATATATATATATATATATATATATATATATATATATATATATATATATATATATACTCAACAAAAATTTAAACGCAACACTTTTGTTTTTGCTCCCATTTTTCATGGGATGGACTTAAAGACCTAAAATTCATTCCAGATATACAATATAACCATTTCTCTCAAACGCTGTTCACAAATCTGCATAAATGTGTGGTATTGAGCACTTCTGCTTTGATGAAATATCCACCCCACCTCACAGGTGTGCCACATCAGGATGCAGGTGTGACATCATGATTAGTGCACAGGTGTACCTTAGACTGTCCACAACAAAAGGCCACTCTGAAATGTGCAGTTTTTTGTTTCTTTATTGGGGTTCTGAGGCCACCGAACCAGTCAGTATCTGGTGACCACCATTTGCCTCTTGCAGTGCAACACATCTTCTTCCCATAGAGTTTATCAGATTGTCAATTATGGCCTGTGAAATGTTGGTCCACTCCTCTTCCATGGCTATGTGAAGTTGCTGGATATTAGTGGGAACTGGTACACGCTGTAAAAATGGTAATAACACAATATTACCACATTATTACCATTTTGACAGTGCATACCAGTTCCCACTAATATCCAGCAACTTCACATAGCCATGGAAGAGGAGTGGACCAACATTTCACAGGCCATAATTGACAATCTGATAAACTCTATGGGAAGAAGATGTGTTGCACTGCATGAGGCAAATGGTGGTCACACCAGATACTGACTGGTTCTGAGGCCTCAGAACCCCAATAAAGAAACAAAAAACTGCACATTTCAGAGTGGCCTTTTGTTGTGGACAGTCTAAGGTACACCTGTGCACTAATCATGATGTCACACCTGCATCCTGATGTGGCACACCTGTGAGGTGGGGTGGATATTTCATCAAAGCAGAAGTGCTCAATACCACACATTTATGCAGATTTGTGAACAGTGTTTGAGAGAAATGGTTATATTGTATATCTGGAATGAATTTTAGGTCTTTAAGTCCATCCCATGAAAAATGGGAGCAAAAACAAAAGTGTTGCGTTTAAATTTTTGTTGAGTATATATATATATCATCTACCACACACACAAAAAGAAAAACAATCTGCAATCTGGTTGTATTAAACCATGATAAACTGAGCATCATTACAGCTGCATGCAAAGCTTGAATTGTCCTCTTTCTATCTGCAAACCATGTGCTTGATAAAAATCTGCCGTACTGTTATGAGCTGCTTTCGCCCAATAAATTCCTAGATTTAATTCTCTTGGCGCCGTCCACGCGGGGCTCGTGGACATCCCGTTAGAACCCCCCCGCTGGTCACGCGGACGGCTCGTATCACGACGAGATGTAGATTTCATTCTTTAATCCAACTATTAGTCCGTGCGCATCGTCTGATGATCATCCCGTTGCTGACTTTCATTTGGGACAGAATTGGGGACAACTTTTTTTCCCCCGTCCCATTGACGTCCATTCAATCCAATGCATTCAAACGGCTCTCCTCCGGTTTGCCCCCTCAATGTCGCTGGCGCATGGGTTAAGCAGCCAGGGCTACACAGCACTTCCTGACTTGTGAGCCGGATGTTTTGGGGCAGATCGCCAGATGATCGATTAGGCAAGACAACAGACACAGCATAACAGAAACAGCACATCCTGTTTAGGAGATCTGAGCTTCAAAATAAGGGCTTTTTTACCGATCGAACTGGTTTGAGCCGCGGCAGTGGAAAGAAAACAAAGAAAATCCGATCGCGCTCAATGAGTTAATAGATTTTGGAAGCGCTCATGATTAGTCACTGAACAGCCCTGTGTACCACCTGTTTAGAATTTGCACACAATGCAGGAGGCACCAGCCCGACCTGAGGGCTTCCGGCACTTTTATTCATTAACAGAAAGCAACTCATAACATGTCTACGGTGGATTTGTGTCAAGCAAATGCTTTGCAGATAAAAAGAGGATAATTCAAGTGCGTTCAACATTGTTTAATGCAAGCTGAAAGCAGGTGATTGTTTTTTTTGTTAGTGGGGAGTCAATGGTGGGTTTTGCAACTCTAAATTCATCCCATTATGAAAAATATATATAGTTGCAGTTACTTTGATGGTGCAGCTGTTCCCCTGCAGACAGACACTTGCTTTTCCCTGCAGGCAGTCCATCACTTGTATTGTTTTCAACAAATCGTTTTCGTCTGGCTCACGACAAGGCTAGCTCATGAAACAAATAATGTGTTTCATGAGCCAATAGAGCGGCGGTGAGGTGGAGTTGGCTTCAAATCTGTTTACAAACACAGATTTTTGTGCACACTAAAGGCGCCTACAGTATATCACCTTTAAGTTCAACACCAATACAATGAGCTCTTCTCTAAGCCCCACCCTTTGGGGTGTGGTTTGCTCACTGTCCAATGGCAATTCAAATACCTTAGCAACTGTTGCTATCCAGGTCAAGCTTTCCTGGTCAAGCTTTCCTCTTCCAACGTGCCTATTGGACAAGGCCGGATTGGGGAGGGGCTTAGTGAACAGCTAAATGCACTTTCACGGAGTCCAGACTTTTTGTCTAGTAAATGCGAGTACTTTTTCCCCCTCCCTTATGCTTGGTGAATCCACGCTGTAACGCACGAGGTCACGAGAGAGGTCCCAGCACTCTGTGTTAACTACAGTGGTAAGCTTTTAAGCGAACATCTAACACTTTCCGTTCCTTTGGGAACGTGTCATATTTTTTTGTGTCGACACTTTTTTTTCCCCCTCCGACAGCACAAACTTAAAATTAGACTTTTCTACCGCGGCCGTGTGTGCGTGTGCGAGTGTGTGCGTGCGTGCGTGCGTGTGTGTGTGTGTGTGTGTGTGTGTGTGTGTGTGTGTGTGTGTGTGTGTGTGTGTGTGTGCGTGCGTGTGTGCGTGTGTGTGTGTGTGTGAGTGACCCAGGGGGGTGGGGGATGAATCACTCAAGCTTCAAACACCGTCAGCTGTCAGAGCATCCCGCAGCATGCTGTCAGCCCAGTCGTGCGACTGGGGACACATTAGTTCTCCCTCCACACTATTATGGCTAATTCAGCACTTACTTTTTTAACACTCATTTGTAAAGTAAATTGGCTGCGTTGGTGCTGGGCGTGTAGACACACGCATGCGGCAGCTGCATTTGCAGAGGACACCGGAGCCTCCCCTCAATGTCGCAACTCTGACAGTAGTTGGCTTTGTACGTGTGACTGTAAGAATAACGGGTTGCAGCCTGCCTGTTTATCGCACTTTTTTTTAGCTCAAAGTAAAGTGGCATTGGCTCTTCTCCCTTTACCAACGTAATACTATTGAAAGCAGCAGCATGACAAAAGTAGATACTGTAGTCATATTAGTAATTCAGTACAAGTAACTTTAATTTTATTACTGCATCGTTGGACGTAATCTTGTTATTACTTTTCCAGAGAAAAGTAATAAAGACACCCGTCTCTGGTTGCCAGGTTTGCAACAGAAACGTGTGACCAGGTCTATGAAGACCAGCACAAATGAGAAAAGCGATCTACAATTTCACACTGACAATTTGTTTCGTTGTACATCTGTCATTGTGGTTCCTTGATGTGAAGAAATGTGGGAATCACTGGTTTAAAATTTAGGAAGTATAAGAAATAAACAACTGTACACTTTAGAAACAAGCTCATAAAACAACAAACCGGCAACTACCAATAATTTATTTGTGACTTCCTACATAAAGGTCAAGCAAACGGTATAACTTATAATAGGAACTTTAAGCATACAACGGCGACGTTGCTCACTATGGCAACAGGAAGTCGGTCTGTGCTCGAAACCTGCTTGCTGTAGCAGCTGTACCTACTACGGCAGAACCTACACTTTAACATTGTGTCCACGACATTTGCTTGCATAGACGCGTGACCATGGTAACCCGTCGTCGTTACGGATGGCTGTTTGCCTAACAATTTTAATGTCGTACTCGTATATTAACGTAAAAATGAAACCAAATGGACCCTTGCGGGTCCATTTGGTTTCATTTTTACACTCTCAAGAGTTAAAATTAATCATCTTAATTAGCCCAGGTCTACACAACTAGAGAATGTAGAAGATTAGGTCATTTTGATGTGTATGTTAATTTGCCTGTTTTGTTTCCCAAATCCAGCCTGGAATTGTGGATTGCTAGAAAGCAGGGAAAGACACAGAGGTAGAGTGCAATGTACTGCCTTCAAGACAAATTTATCTTGTGTTGTGTTATAGTGCACTAAGTTGCACACTTGCCCGATCGGGCAACCAGGTAGCAGTCTTCACTTGCCCCACCATATTTTTTTTTACTTGGCCCGGGCAAGCGGGCAAGTGTTAGTGTCAAGCCCTGCATCACTGCATGAAGGGAGGCACGAGTGTGTGAGCTCTGGTTCCGGTCAACACCAGTGCCTCCGGGGGGTAAACTCTTGGATAGTAGCAAACAACGGATTGTCCTGATGCTGCGTTCATCCATCACTGTCACAAAAGCGTAATATCTCAGTTTGCTCTAGTTTGGTCGAGTTCACTTTATTTGTATTCTTCGGCCCTACTTTTGTTTAGTTCAACTTTATCTCTATAGGCCCATACTTTAGTTTAGAAAAGAATGTTGATAAGTAGAAAACAAAACAACAAAATAAAATAGCTTTGGACCTCACCAACTTTCGCTGCGCGATAATATTATCGATTCTCGGCGGCTGCATCTCGCCTCAGATTGTGGGAATGAAGGCAATTGGGAAAAAAAAAATAGGAACGGAGGCAGAATGCATGATGGGAGAGTTTTTAGAATGGCCGTGGCACTTCTTCTTCTTGTGGACTAGAAGAAATCAATGAACAGCAGCTGTCAGGATTCGCAGCATGGAGTGGCTTAGAGTCCCATACTCCCACCCCGGGCCACATTTCTGTATCAGTGCAATGCAGGACGATGATGAATGGACTCTCCATGGTGACTGACAACGCGGCGGGGTGTCTGACACTGTGCCATGATCCCCGTAAAAACCACGGGCTGGTGTGGTGGTGCATACGCAGGGTAGTAGGACATTAGAGACCTAGGGACAGAGTTTGTTCATTGACACACTTCGGCTCAGAATTATATTGACCATAGACCATTTATTGCAAAGCTTTTGCATGATTGCATGGCGGCATGGCTCCACTCCTGCGATATCAGACGATCTATGCACTGAGTCATAGGTCTGATATCGCATTTGATATCTCTGATTACCTGTACACCAAGGTACAGCTCTGATATCAACAACCCCCCTGAGCAGCAGAGCCAAGGTACAGTAACGGAAAACAATACAAGACAATAACACATGAGCATCATATCCAGAGCAGACTGACATGAGACATTACAACACGTATCCAAAATACTTGAACCACATGGATACGGTGAACATATCACAGTTCATAGAACACAGTAATGAGATACCATAACAGAACTAGATACCACAATGTGTTACAACCCTTAAATCATGATTAATCACAGACTCATGAACTTGAAACTAGTGCCACAGGGAGGAGGCCAGGGAGGTGGAGGAAATTGAACACTGACATCTGCACAACACTACATAGAGTCAGCTAGCAGGAAGACTGAGGACAGAGTAGTGACTGATTATAAAGAACAGCTGATTGAATGTGGGCGTGACTGACTTACCTGACAGCCAATGAGAGTGAGGGGAGTTGACATGGAGAGACTGCAGATTTAAAGGAACAGAATGAATAAGTGATTGAGAATAAGGGGAATTATAATAAACCTTCTGCCCTCCGCGCCTCAATGAACTATCGCTTCGCTGGATTTGACCATTCTTGAGAATGTAAAATAAAACCAAATGGACCCGTAACGTTTTGCCAGTTATCTTTCCTAAATTGTGGACAGAAGCTTGAAAATCCTTGCTCTTGGACCCGAGAGATTAAACTCAACATCAAATGGTGGTCCGTGGCTAAAATGCTGAATTAAAAAGTGGGCCTGGTATGAAAAAGGTGGAACACCACTGATCTAAAAGATCCTCCCTGCATCCCCGGGGACTCTTTAGAACAGGGGTTTTCAACAGGTGGTCCGGAGACCACCAGTGGTACTTGAGAGGGTTCCAGGCTAAATGATGGAAAGTTGGTTAACCAGATGTAACTCTTGAGAATGTAAAAATATTCTCCTGAGTTAGCACTATTTAATTAAGATGTCTACACTGGTTCGTTTGCAAAATCCAGCCTGGAATTATGAACAAAACCAAAATAATTCTTTAGTTTTAGCTCTTTGGGGCTAAATTGTCATCAAATGGTGGTCCGTGGCTCAAATGCTGAATAAATGGTGGTCCCTGGTGTCAAAAAGGTTGAAAACCCCTGCTTTAGAATGAAAAGCTATTTGCATCACTGCAGAGTACAGTATATCTCCAGCCTACACTGTGGTATTGGTACAGTACATGCACTGAGTACTGATGACCTCTCTCACTTTAACCCCATCCAACCCTATCTCTCTCTCTCTCTCTCTCTCTCTCCCCCTCTCTCTCTCGTTGGCTGAACTGACCATGCACGGCACGTACTTTGCTGGGATGAACCCAAGCGAGTTTGATGACCCCTCCCCTCATCATGGACTTTTTTTTTGTCACCTCTTTCCGTGACCTCTTGCGGGCCTTGCCTCTCTCTCTCTCGTGCCACGAACCCGATAGGACCGGAACGAGCCGCTTTTGCAACACGAAAGTTGTTTTCGGCGACCTCGTTGGACTTCTCCTCCGCGAGTCTACAGGGCCGAAGTTCAGGCCTGCTCCGTGGCACAGTCGCTGTTATAGCTTTCTATTTATCTGGCTCTAATGTATTGCACTGGAAAGCCTTTGCAATTGCATTAAAGAATGTGCTCCTTCTCGCTCGTTAGAGTCCAGTGTACTGTTCACTTTTCAAAGCCCATTAGTGCAAGCTCCGAGGACGGCGGTGTCGGTCAGTTCACACCATTTGATCCCGTTCTTTTTTTTTTTTTTTTTTTTAAAGGCCAGTGTGGGACGGATGATAACCTTGCTTATATATTCTTTCTTTTGCATACTTTGCAGTTAAGTCTTTTCTTCAAAACTTCCCCTCCGTTCGCATTTCTTCTCTCTTTTCCCTGCCGCTGTTCTTCTTTTGTTCAAAAAGGTCGTCGCGGGGAAGGACTCTTTAATGACATGTCACATACGATATTGTTCTGCATGTGCCGCGTCTCCACCCCGACGAACCCGTGACTTATACGCCTGCTACAAATTAATATTTAACTGACCTCAATTGCAGAAGTTACAGGGACGCTTCTTTTGGGGGAGAGGGGCATTATTCATTTTTTTTTTTTTTTGCATTCTATAGAGCGCAATCCTTTTTTATTACTCTGCGGAGACAGTTGTAAACGCGCCGACGCCTCGGAACGTCGCCTTTTCTCCGCCTTCGTCCCGATCTCTTGGCCCTCGCTCTCCCTTTCCATCTGTCTGCGCCTTGCAGTTGCACATTAAATATGCATATGCCAGATGTATATGGGCAGATTTACATATTGTAATAAAGTGCATCTTTTCCTCACTCCATCCATCTCACTTAATCTGTTAATCACTCTCGCCCTATGCCCAGCGTTAGCCGCGCAGACCCGTCCGCGGTTCGTTTGAACGCATTTTGTGCGCCGTTAACCGACTCTGCTCTGTGTGTTCCTACCCCTCTGCACATTACTGTACAAGCAAGGCACCTCAAGGCAGTGAAGCAACCGCAGGCTGATGGCTTGTCGTTCAGCAACAGTTGGCAGCCCTGTTTTCATTGACTTTGACGTATGACGTATGGCGTATTTTAGTTGTAGTTTCTAGCTGTAGTATACTGTAGTTTCTAGAAGTAGTTTCTAGTAGTTGTATGCCCTGTCTAGCTGTCTGTTAGCTTCACACTACTGCCACTTTATCACACCTGGTTAGCCAAGCACCTTCACCTCAAGTTAGGTGTACAGTTTCAGTGTTGGGACATGTGCACTACGTAACTCAATATATTACATAATATATTACCAAAATGCAGTAACTTGTAATATAATTATATTACTTAACAAAAATAATCTAATATATTATACTTTTCTTTCTGCATTACTGCATTACTTTCAATATTACTTTCTGTCAATCTGTCTTATTAAGGGATCAAGCAGTCCACGAAGTGGACCTTGATACCTTCTTGATTCTGTCTCTTTTTTTCTCCTTTCACCAGAAATAGCTGTTCTGGCTGAACCGTGCAGTCGGTTTTCGCGAAAATTGGTAATCTGGTAGAGGGTGATGCCAAACGGTGATGATGCGAAGCCTGTGACCACTGGTCAAATGGTGGCGCTATAGCACTCAACTGAAATTGCAAACTTTAAACACTCATAACTCATGAACTGCTCGTCTCTCAGAAATGTAACTTATATTCACTTATGCGTCTGCTTATGTCAAACAACTTTTGTATTCTGACTTTTCACCTCTGACCTTTAGATGAACTGCCATCTTGAATTATATGTAAAACAGTTAAAATGTCTCTTCTCCTACAATCTTTGATCAAAATGCATAACAATGACCTACACATGAACTTTGGAGCCATACAAACATGGAATGGGTGTGAATCATGTTTTTAGTGGAAAAAATGATGTTTTTACGAGCCAATGAAAATTGCTCATTTGTGAAAATTCGTCTATTGCCCCTAATCTACACATGCAACGTAATCTGCTTCTGGGATTTTACAGTTTTGTAGAGGGGGATGCCAAATAGCACTAAAACCAGTCTTGCTCCAATCGCTCAAATGGGGGCGCTATAGCAATTCTTTGAAACTGAAACATTTGAACAAGCATAACTCAGGCTTCGTTTGGCTTAAAATCATGGGACTTGTTTCTACACGTTCCTTGATTCATGTGGAACACATCTGTAATTTCGACTGGTAAGCTCCACCCCCAGAGTGTCTGCCATTTTAAGCAGTTTGAAAAATGCTCATGTCTGAGTCTCCAAGTCTCCAAAAACCCTGCTGTGTTTCCACAATCACATGATGTATTTCTTCCATGTTTCTATGGCTTATTTGTGCATATTTAAGGAGCGGTAGTGGCTCAGAGGTAGAGTAACCGGATGGTAACCACAAGGTTGCCGGTTCGACCCCGGGCTCCTGCAGAGTTAGTGTCGATGTGTCCCTGTCCCACTGCCATCAGTGTATGAATGTGTGTGTGAATGGGTGAATGTGATGCACAATCTATGTAAAGCGCCTTGGATAAAGGCGCTATATAAATGCACCATTTACCATTTACCAAGCAGTCCACTGAATGTGTGTGTTGTTTCCAGTACGTCTTGTGTCTGTTGGGTAGCCTCATTGGTAGAGCGCATGACTTGGAAATGAGAGTTCCTGGGTTCAAATCCCGGCACGGACACCTAGTAATATGAGTCAATCATGCACAATCTCATGTGGTCTTCTACATCTAAGTTCATGGTTCTATGTGTAACCCAGGGTAAAACTCAATGTAATGGTGGTTGTCACCATTCGGCCATGTTGTGTTTTGTCACTATTCGGCTGTGTTTCCACAATCACATGATGTATTTCTTCCATGTTTCTATGGCTTATTTGTGCATATTTAAGGAGCGGTAGTGGCTCAGAGGTAGAGTAACCGGATGGTAACCACAAGGTTGCCGGTTCGATCCCGGGCTCCTGCAGAGTTAGTGTCGATGTGTCCCTGTCCCACTGCCATCAGTGTATGAATGTGTGTGTGAATGGGTGAATGTGATGCACAATCTATGTAAAGCGCCTTGGATAAAGGCACTATATAAATGCACCATTTACCATTTACCAAGCAGTCCACTGAATGTGTGTGTTGTTTCCAGTACGTCTTGTGTCTGTTGGGTAGCCTCATTGGTAGAGCGCATGACTTGGAAATGAGAGTTCCTGGGTTCAAATCCCGGCACGGACACCTAGTAATATGAGTCAATCATGCACAATCTCATGTGGTCTTCTACATCTAAGTTCATGGTTCTATGTGTAACCCAGGGTAAAACTCAATGTAATGGTGGTTGTCAGCATTCGGCCATGTTGTGTTTTGTCACTATTCGGCTGTGTTTCCACAATCACATGATGTATTTCTTACATGTTTCTATGGCTTATTTGTGCATATTTAAGGAGCGGTAGTGGCTCAGAGGTAGAGTAACCGGATGGTAACCACAAGGTTGCCGGTTCGATCCCGGGCTCCTGCAGAGTTAGTGTCGATGTGTCCCTGTCCCACTGCCATCAGTGTATGAATGTGTGTGTGAATGGGTGAATGTGATGCACAATCTATGTAAAGTGCCTTGGATAAAGGCGCTATATAAATGCACCATTTACCATTTACCAAGCAGTCCACTGAATGTGTGTGTTGTTTCCAGTACGTCTTGTGTCTGTTGGGTAGCCTCATTGGTAGAGCGCATGACTTGGAAATGAGAGTTCCTGGGTTCAAATCCCGGCACGGACACCTAGTAATATGAGTCAATCATGCACAATCTCATGTGGTCTTCTACATCTAAGTTCATGGTTCTATGTGTAACCCAGGGTAAAACTCAATGTAATGGTGGTTGTCACCATTCGGCCATGTTGTGTTTTGTCACTATTCGGCTGTTTCTCCACAATCACATGATGTATTTCTTACATGTTTCTATGGCTTATTTGTGCATATTTAAGGAGCGGTAGTGGCTCAGAGGTAGAGTAACCGGATGGTAACCACAAGGTTGCCGGTTCGATCCCGGCTCCTGCAGAGTTAGTGTCGATGTTTCCCTGTCCCACTGCCATCAGTGTATGAATGTGTGTGTGAATGGGTGAATGTGATGCACAATGTAAAGCGCCTTGGATAAAGGCACTATATAAATGCACCATTTACCATTTACCAAGCAGTCCACTGAATGTGTGTGTTGTTTCCAGTATGTCTTGTGTCTGTTGGGTAGCCTCATTGGTAGAGCGCATGACTTGGAAATGAGAGTTCCTGGTTCAAATCCCGGCACGGACACCTAGTAATATGAGTCAATCATGCACAATCTCATGTGGTCTTCTACATCTAAGTTCATGGTTCTATGTGTAACCCAGGGTAAAAATCAATGTAATGGTGGTTGTCACCATTCGGCCATGTTGTGTTTTGTCACTATTCGGCCATGTTGTCACTAATGACAGTTCACAGCTCAGTTCACCACTCACTCACAGCTCACCAATCATTTACTCATTCAGCAACTCAGTGGCCTTGTGGTTAGAGTGTCCGCCCTGAGACTGGGAGGCCGGGGTTCGATTCCCGGCCGGGTCATACCAAAGGCTCTAAAAACGGGATCCAATGCCTCCCTGCTTGGCACTCAGCATCAAGGGTTGGATTGGGGGTAAGACCCTGTGTCATACTAGCGTCATGTCCAGAGGGTGTACTTGTACATCAAGCTGCCTCATGCTACAGAAACAGGAGATAGGCACGTGCCCTATGGGCCTCATGGCTGGGCAAGGCTGTTTGACTGTCACTATTCGGCCATGTTGTCACTAATGACAGTTCATAGCTCAGTTCACCACTCACTCACAGCTCACCAATCATTCACTCAGTCACACCAGATTACAATGTGTGAGTCAGTCAGGGCAGGAATCAAAAACCCTGCCCTGCTCCCATAATTACCTGATTTCTGAAGTTCAGGCTCCCATGTTTCTAGGGCTTATTTGTGCGTATTGTTCTTACTCCTTATTGCTGCTTGCTTGATCCCGTTTTATTGCTGCTTGCAGCTATATTTGAAATTGTTCTTGTGAAATTTTCTTGACAACTGCAGAAGTTAAATAATTACTTATTTTCTATAATTTGTCATCAAATTATTTATTCAGGAGGACGTTTTTTCAAGTTGATTTCATATGGATTTCCCAGATAGCCAAGTGCGCTTGCTTTATTGTAGGTATGCCACTGGCCTACACAATATTTGATTAATAGTGACACTAAATATTTAATTATATAGTTTGCACAACATTTTTCTTTTAAGTAATATGTAATAGTAATATTAATATATTACACTTGCTCAGACAGCAATATTGTAATACAATATATTGCTTTAAAATGAAGGTAATAAGTAATAAGTAATACATTAACAAGTATAGTAATATTCCCAACACTGTACAGTTTGCACTTTACTGGTCTGCTGCACTATTGTTTGTCTCGTCTATACATTGTCTCGACTTTGTCTTATTGCACTGTCTATTGTCTTGACTATTGTCTTATTGCACTGTCTTGTCTATTGCACTGTGGAAAATGGAAACGCTATTTCATCCCTGTATATGTCCTGACATACACTGGAGTGACAAATAAAAAAACCTTGAACCTTGAACCTTGAATGACGAACACCGCTTTCGTTAGCCTGGCCCCACCCGCCCCAGCTACGTCATCACAACGAATTGTGCTTCCACCTGGGTCTGGTCTCGCAGCCGTTGACTCTCATTACAAAGAACTCACTCGCCGAGTTGTTGACTTTCAAAGTTGGAGACCAATCAAATGGCTGCGTTTGAGTAAACCCACCTCACGTCTCCTGATTGCGCTCCTGATTGGTGCGCTGATGGCTAGTGATTGGTCAGAGGAATCTGTCTGTCAAACAGACAACCTACGTCACAGTAAAAAGACTCCAGTCAGAGAGTCCCAGACTCTCCTTTGTGGAGAGTTTGGCAGGAACCAGGCTACGCTTTTTTAGCCTGATTATCAGACTGGAGCTCAGCATTCCTGAAGCTTGAGTCAGACATTGTCCACTGTCTGAGCGATTTCTAGACAGGGCTGGAAGAATGGCAGGGTGGGCAACTCTAAATGTTTTTTTTTTTTTATATGAATCAGTGGTTTTCAATCTTTTTGACACCAGGAACCACTATTTATTCAGCATTTGAGCCACAGACCAACATTTGACAGACATTTTAGCCCCACAGACCCCCCAAACTAAAGATTTCTTTTTGCTTTTGTGCACAATTCCTGGCTGGATTTGAAAAAAAAAAGAAAAATCAAACATAAAGATCAAAATGACCCTTAACTTCTACCTTCTCTAGTTGTGTAGACTTAAGCTGATTCAGATGATGAGGGTGGGGGTGAGGGTGGGGGCTAACAACCCCACCCTGTAAAACGGCTTTGTTATGGAAACTTCGGAAAAGCTTTTAACTAAAGCTAGTTATATAACAAATCATTATTCATTAAAGTGACGAGAGGTCTGTTTAGTTTAGGTGTTAAAATGTGTCACTGGAGCTGGATGGGCGAGAGTGTTTAGTTTGGAACTTGAACCCCTCCTTCGGGCGTCACGTGTGCTTTTCAGCTAATAGCTGTCTCTTTTCAGCCATAGCGTGCGACTCAACTCTCTCATTACAGTGCGCTATGGTGAGGCAACGTTTTAGCCAATCACAGCGAGCATGTGTCCAGAAGTTTACAAATACAGATCTTGCACACACCAAAGTTGCCTATATGCCTATAACACCTTTTAAATCAAATCTCATCTCGTACAACAGGGGTTTTCAACCTTTTTCATCCCAGGGACCACCATTTATTCAGAATTTGAGCCACGGACCACCATTTGAGGATATTTTAGCCCAACAGACCCCAAATTTAAAGATTTATTTTGCTTTTGTCCACAATTCCAGGCTGGATTTGGGGAAACAAAACAAGCAAAACATACATTCCAAAATTCAGATGATGACTATTTTAACTATTGAGAGTGTAAAAATGAAACGGGTCCATTTGGTTTAATTTTTACGTTCTCAAGAGTTACATCTGGTTAATCAACTTAGCTGGGGACCACCTGGAACCCACTCATGGACCACTGGTGGTCCCCAGACCACTGGTTGAAAACCCCTGTTGTACAACATCCCTCCGCGCCACGCTGTAATAGGCTGCAGGCTGACAGCTGTGGCTGGTGTGTTAAACGCGAGTGAGTGCTGGCTGGGCCCGCGCGCGTGTGTGTGTGTGTGCGCGCTGCCACGCAGGCAGAGGCACCCGGGGCATGTCAGTATCATCACGCCGGTGCTCTGCAATCAGCAACGGCATCGAGCAGGTGCGCGATTAGCCCGCACTGACCCGTTCAAACTTCACAACACGCCGCTGGATTTGAACATCCATCAGTCGCCCGCGTGTCACTTAGAGGATTTCGCGCAGGAACGGGCAGCGGAGATTAATTGCAGATGACAAATCATCCTCATAGCTGTCCCCCCAACACCCCCCTCCCTTGAGTCTTTACTAACACTATCGTGGTCTCCATGCCCCCCCCATATCCACTAATACAGCCCTTGATTTCATATAGCAGGTCCCTTTTTTGTAATCGGTTGACTTCAATTGATTTCAATTGACACTCAGGAGTGTGTAAGGAGGAACACTTTTACACTTTTTATTTTTTTGTTTTTATTTTTTTGAATAATAATAGTTAGCTGACATCTGTATTTTTTCGATGTGGAACTCATATTTCAAGAGCCAAGTTTCTGTCCCGAGGGGAATATTTTAGATCAGCGCACAGGATATGGCTGATTTCATCTGCTCTGAGTAAGATGGAAGCCTCCATAGAGTCACTATGGTGACTGCTCTGAGCCGTGGAATATATACGCTGTTTCGACCAAAAAATGGCATCCGGGATAAGGACTAGTAGATACAGGCGATTGAAAGAATGGATAGAATGGACGTCTATGGGTGCGACGCACGATCCTGTGTTACTGACAACAGCAGCTAGCAAGATGAGTCTCGCGATGAGGTTAGCATTAGGACCGTATTAAACAATTGATATCAAGGTAAGATTGCCAAAGATCCAAGTCAATGGTAGTGTGCATAACTATGTTTGATTGGCGTAGATGTTTGGCAATAGCAGTAAATTGCTTTAGCTACAAACATGTAAGTAGACAAAAAGCTGCATTGCGTATATATATATTATTCTTTTAGCCAGTAGATAATGTCATCCCACCCAGGAGATGACACTTATACCACTGAGCTAAGAGATATATATCGGACGCTCAGGCAGGCATGGCGCT
Organism: Benthosema pterotum; assembly: GCA_039105355.1. Lineage (NCBI taxonomy): Eukaryota > Metazoa > Chordata > Actinopteri > Myctophiformes > Myctophidae > Benthosema > Benthosema pterotum. Next base: position 4,114,926 of record CM076976.1, on the reverse strand, counting down.
TATAGCTTTTTCAGGCATCAATTCTTGCCAACCGGCAGTGGTCCTACACCAAAAAACTTGACAGTGTTGACATTTTTTAGGGCAAACGCACTTTCAACCACTGCAGATGTGCTTGTAGCATTATGCTTGTTGCTGATTGCTGCGACGGGTTACAGTGTGCAACAATACATTTACACGGCACCGATGACACAGAAAATGACAAACCTGGGCTGCATCACACTATTTGACATCACCACTGCTTGTTTGGTAAGGATTGTGCAGCATCAATAATGCAGCGGTTGCAGAGGTGTGAAGGCAATATACATATACCGCACTTGCGTAAATGTTCATGTAAAAGAGCATAATATACATACAGTATATTATTCATATCTAGTCAATAGCTCCTATATCACAGCTGGATAAGCAAGGACTCATATTATATTAATGTAACACAAAAAAAATGTGCAAAGGAGAAAGTATAGTGCACTGAAGAGCCCAGGGCTGGACAATCCATCCTGGACATTTTTGATCCTGACTGGCCCACGAGAACCAGCACACAGACTGACTTTCCGGATCGAGCTCATCAAGGTCTAAAACCACACATTACACGCAAAAAGAACCCCAGGAAAGTAAATCGAAAACACAACTAACCAGGTACTCGACTGGAGGTGGTCATTGGTGAAAAATAGTAAAAGTTGCTCACACGGATCACAAATGGGAACATTCTATAACCCCAGGAAAGTGTTCTAAATGTTATTAACACACAGACCCCGTTCCGGAGATCTCAGGGCGTTACCCCTCTAACCGTAAAACCACCAAGCCAGGAGTCAGCATAAATACGTAAAATATTAATAAGAAATGGCACTGATGATAAACGACTCTCTATTTCTGTGCACATTTTAGGGGTGCTGACAGCTGCCAGGGTAGGGGGAGCAGCGAGCATTTTGGATCAGCCTCCAGCCCTTGGCTGTAAGGCCTCTCAAAGCATTTAGAATTTTTTTTGCATCATCACAAGCAGTTTGTTGCTATGGGTTGATGCTGATGCCCTTCACACTCAAAACTTTAGTGGCTTAACTTTTTAATAAAGTACAACCTTGAAATTTAGTGGCAATGTAAACTGTAAAATGGATGGCATTTGGTCTACATTTTATAGTACCCTTTCTACTCCTTAATCACAGAATACTCAAGCAGAGATGCGTGTATAACTAGTAATATTATTACTTTTCTCTGTAACTCGTAATAGAGCGAGATTACATCCTACGAAACAGTAATAATGTTGCAGTTACTTCTACTAATATTTAGTAAATAAATAGTTACTTTCAACAGTGTTGCGTTGGTGAAGGGAGATGAGGTAATGCGACTTTACTTACAAAATGTGATGAACAACAACCTGTTATTATTACAGTCAGACGTACATCTAAGACATCTAGTGTCAGAGTAGTGACATTGAAACATAATGAAAGCTCTTGTCTGTGTATCCTTATGTTCGGATTATTGTAAAGTGGGTGACTCTTCTTCTGACTAAAAAGATTGTGTTGTTGTACTTACCTTTTTTGCAGATGGGGTGGTAATATAAAAAGTAATATAAAAGTAACATGTAATGAATTACATACTACACTTGAGTACTAAGGATGTTGAAAATAACGAGGGATCTACAAGCATTGGTGGCTTGTAGATAATCTATTTAGACCTATTTAGACAAAGTTTTTTTTTTCTAATATTCAAATCCTGTATGGGAAAACATGGCGTATTTTGGACAATGTGAAGGGTTTGAAAGGTCATTAATCAGGATTCAATTCATTTTGAAGCTGTGATTAATTTGATTAAAAAGTTTTGATCATTCAGCCCTACTTATTACTCTTCTAATCTGTACATCAGCGCCCCCACCACCTCAGGACATTGTGGCAACTGCAGCTAAATTAACCAGAAAGAAATTAGAAGACTGGTTATATCAGTGATTTGAGGCCCAAACCTTTAGAAATAAGTTTGAGGGACACGTACAATAGATGTAAGATATTGTGTATTAAAAACCCATTTAGGAATGTATGTTATTTGCGCTTCAAATTAATACGGAAAGCAAATTAAAGGTCTACTGTATGTACTACTGCTCCGCTTTTTTCCTCCATGCTGCATGCTCTGTTCTGCGAGGCATCAATATCGTCTGTCCTTCCTCTTGTTTCCTAGGTAACGGAAACGAGGACGGGGCCCCTCGGCTGCAGCAACTACGACAGCTTGGATTCCGTCAGCTCCGTGCTGGTGCACAGCCCGGAGAACAAGATTCACCTGAAAGGTACGGTCGGCGCATGCACGCACGCCCATGCACACGCCCACCTACTATACAAAACAAGCACGAGTGCACACACACACACAAACACACACACAAACACGCACACGTGCACGCCTTAAGATTTTGTCACAGGATCAGACCCTCATCCGCTGAGTCCTCATCCGCTGGCATGCGGTGATGCCTAATTCATGCTCCGCGCCGTGCGCCGCGTTCAAAGACGGCCCGTTCTGCAAGCCTCTCGACGCGTCGCATCGCACCCGCGAGGGCGTGCAAATCGGGCTGTCTTTGAATGCCAACAAAGTATGAATCGGGGCCCTTTACAGGGGATCGGTGCATACACAAACGCATGCAGTATACATGGCGCGCCCTGCGTCTTCAGAAATAGCCCAGGTTCCCTCGCCGTGGCTGCCTTTGTCGACGGCACGTTTCCCGTGACTGGCGGGGATGTTGTTGCATCTGTGCAGCAGCAGGCAGCAAGCAGGCAGCCTTCGTTCCGACGGAGACTCTCCAGCGGAGAGATGAGAAAGATTCGAGCCGCGGGGACTTTTGGGCATGCGTTCTTCATGCCAAGGTGGGTTTTTCCCTTTCAACCTTGTGCGTTTGTTGGGGGACGCACCGCCACCGTAGAAAAACTACAGGGTACAGGGGTTATAAATATTATAGGAGCAGCTGGCGAAAACCTGGGCTTTGTTAACACACAAACACACGCACACATATTAGGGATGCACGAACACACACACACAGCGTGCAGACAGATGCAGGTACTCTATGTACTAGGGCATTAACCAACTAGTCGACTAGTTTACTAGTCGACTGTGCTAGATGCTCGCCTGGAATGTGCTAGATGCTCGCCTGGAACATACAGATCAAAATGACCATTAATCTTCTACATTCTCTAGTTGTGTAGAATAAGTTGGGCTAATTCACATGATGAATATTTTAACTCTTGAGGGTGTAAAAATGAAACGCTCTCAAAGAGTTACGTCTGGTTAACCAGCTGCCCCCTCCAGGGTGGCCTGGCAAAGGCAAAATTTTCCCGGTGGGAAAATATGTGCCAATCCGCCCCTGGACCTGTTTGTTGATCAATTGTATCATATGACAATATGTCACAGAAGATGCCGATCAAAGATGGTGGTGTTTAAAACGGACTGTGTGATATGTAACAATGTTTTTCACTGTTCCAACTTATAGCCACATTATCCGCTAGCTATTCAGACAAAACCAGGAGGACGATCATTCCTTTCCACAGCAAACGTTGTCCCACAGCCCCCTCCATTTGAATAGATATGCCATGGACCACCATAAGAAGCTTATTACAGTTCTAGCCACGTCAGTGTTTCCCAACACGTGTAAGGTTTCGTTTTTTTTACCCACATTAATTGCTTTTGACAGAATATTCTGTCGAGCCAAGACTTTGTTTTTTGTTTTGTTTTTGTTCAGCTAAAACATTAACTGTGTTTGACATTCTGTCCAGCCGAAAGATGTTTTTTTTTCTTTTCTTTTCTTTTAGCCGCTTATCAAATTAATCAGTTTTGATAAACATTCTGTCATATAAAATCCAACAGTTGTCAGCTTCTGACTACTGGAAATCAACGCTGAGCCGAAGTTTCTAGGCAATGCTTTCCCCTACCAGATTTTTTATATGATTTTAAATAAATAAATAACATGCTAATTGTGTTAGCCATATTCTGCCCGGCACAGCTGCCTGCCCCTTGAGTTTTGTAATTAATTAATCTCAATTAATCACATCCCATCATCCACTGGGCCAAGCAAAGCTGTCTGATTGGCGGAGGTTGCATGTAGATCCGAAGTCCCGTTAGTCCAAACATGTGCTGGAAATCCACCATCAGCATAACGGTTGGCCGTTATATATATACTTTTAAAGAACGATAAATTGCTTACTTTTTAACTGATTTTCAAACCGATTTGTTGTAAACGTCAGAGACGTCTGCATACATATGAATGTTTATATGATGTTTTCAGAAAAAAAAAAGCAAATATGCATCCTAAATCAAAGCCACATTGATAACGTTCTAACAAAGCAATCTGTTTGTAAATCTGTCAAGTTTTGAGCAAGCTATTTTTGTTTGAGCTGCTTTTGTTTGAGCATACTGTATCGAAGTACCCTAGAGTAAGATGGCCGCAGGTGAACTACGTCATAGACTCCGCCTCGAGCCATCTAGCCTTTATATATACAGTATATGTCTATAACCCCCTGGACACATGGCGAGAGAGAAGACTCCTTAGTGTGCTGCTGAAGCGTCTCTCTCTGTGACCCTGGCTGTCTGCTTTCCGCTCCAGCTGTCAGTGTCTCCGCTACGCCCCAGCGCCTCCGCTTCCATGCTCTGTGGCCAGAACATGTGTGGTGACCCCATGTGCTCTGACCCCAAACTATGGCTGCACCTCGGGTGGGGAAAAAAAAAAAAAAAAAGATTTGTCTGTGAATGGTGAGGCTTTCCACAAAGGCCATATCGTGTGTATACTCTTTCTGAATTGAACCACTACCCTCTGTGTGTTACATACATACTGATGAGCCGTCTGAGAACTTCACTATGTCCCGCCATTTGAATGGCATTTTGCTGGATTATCAGTTATGTGTTATAGTCAAGACCACCTAAATCGAGACCAAGACAAGACCAAAATGCTGAGACCAAAATGCTGAGACCAAAACGAGACCGAGACAATCTCAGACTTGGTCAAGACGGGATCAAGACGAGACTAGCACCTAGAGGGGTCGAGTACAAGAACAAGACCTAGAGGGGTCGAGACCGAGGCAAAGACCGAGAGAGATTGAGGCCAAAAAAAGCTAGCTAGGAGTAATAGCACAACATAACACATTACAGAGACTTTAATTGTACAATACTGTACATTACAGATTGCTAGCGATATGCGTGTCAACCAGCGCTGCACTCTGTATAAGACAGCTGCCTTTATGAATGGGTTCCTCGGTCAGCACGGTGGATATAGAACATTTACATATTGTCGTCTCGGTGGCGAAAGAGACCCGAGACCGTTGCTCTGAGATTGTGACAAGACCAAGACAAATTGAGCGTGAGACCAAGACAAAACCATGAGACAACGAAAATTCATCTTGAGAAATTGAGACAATGTCTCGAGAACTACAAGACGAGACAATGTCTCGGGACTACAACACTATTGTCAGATGCATTTCCAGAAACAGAGGTGAGAAACTGGGTTTGCAGCATTTGCAAAGGCCGTATATGTTTATTTTCTGTGAATGGACAGAGTTCCTCTAGCTGGACACAGAATTCTGTTCCGTAGTCAAAACAGATGATGACGCGGAGGAGGAGACCCACCGCCAGCACCCACTGCCACGGCGTCCCTAGCGGGTATTGAACCCAGGACCTTCTAGCTGTGAGGCAACAGCGCTAACCAATGTGCCACGGACCAGGCCAAGTCTTTCCAGGGACATGTCCAGGACCCCTGCGTTACACCTCGGACACCATCACTGTTTACGGTGCTCTGACGGCGACATCCTGACACCTCCGCTTTAGTTTCTTTCCATCGCGCTCTTTCCAACAGGCTTTGACATGATTTGTCTCAGAGGATACTGCCACATGGCCCGCCGACGGCGCGGCGGCACACGGCACGGCGGCCAAGGCCTGTTTGCTATATCTCTCTCCACGAACAAATTTGCCATCTGGTGGCTGTGTTTGTTTCTAGTGCAGCTTTAGAGTGGGGGGGTATAAAGGGTTTCTACCATTCTAACATCCTCAGGCCAAAAATAACCTTGGAAAAATGGATGGATGTAGATCATGAGAATGGCGATGTGGTAGGTAGCTGGCAACGGCCACAGCATCATTAACACAGCTAATGTTAGTTCTCACTGAGGAATATTACTCTATGGACTAGACACTTGTGATTTACACTATACAGTATATATTTTAAATATGCTTTGCCAAAAAATCTCTCTCCCCCCACCCCCTCGAGTGAGTCAGAGTAACAAACCAGAGTTTAATAAAATGCTTAGTGCAGCATTGATAAAGCTCAAACAAGGCTATATATAGGTGACGTGTTATACTGTACTCTATGGTACCTGGTAACTGGCTTGAGTTACTTTCAGAAAAAAAAAAGTGAAAGTACAACTCTGCAAAAGTTTCCCCTGATATGCTTTTTGTTGCTTGCTTTCTCTCTCCCTCTAAATCCATGTAGTGAACAGCACAGCGGGCAGAGGTGTGTGTGTGTGTGTCAGGGCATTTGGTCGCAAGCTTGGTTTCTGCCAACTCAGCAACACGGAACAGCATAAACAAAACTCTGAACATACTGTACATAGGTCCGGTCTTCAAATCGCCTCTAACCATTGCTGCGCAGCACATATTTTGTTGTTCTTTTTTTTCTTTTTTTTGTATTACCTTGCTGAACTCTGTGTCCACAAGGAGCACAAAATACCGCAGGCCTGTTAGTCCATCTAGACCCCGAAGCGGAGTCTCCAAATCCCATCTAAATCTGTAGTTCTGAAACTTTGACGTAATTGAAAGTGATTCAACACTTTCAAGTTGGTTGAACGGCTATCGTTACATCCCTAACAGGGGTTCTGATTGTTTCTATTTTGTTTACATAAGAACAAAAGGTTTATGACTTTTTTTGTTTACATAAGTACAAAAGGTTTATGACTTTTTTGTCTACTGCACGTGCGCAATATAGACAGGTCATGAAAGGTCATGGGTTAGGCTGGCAGTGATGTGACCCTGGCATGAACCTGCATGTGTGCGTTTGGATCAAAAAAGGGGGGTGTAATATTTGTATATCTTTTGCCACTGAGCAAAGAAGACCATGAGCCCCAGACCTGGAGTGGTGTAGCTCTCTCAGGACCCAGCCATACTGATACAGGCAAAGAGAGGTAATAGGTGGGCAGGTCTTTGTGCTGCTAGGCTACATGCAAGGGCCATAGGCTGAAAATGAGGGAGAGCATGCAACTAATGGATCTTACAGATCTTTAACTCTTATGAGAGTGTAATATGAGATTAAACTTTCAATAGTTACATTATTGTCACATATCTGTAATACTTCTTTATTTTAAGACAATTATCCATTCATCAATTTGATAAATGTTGCAAAGCATGGAATTGTGGACAAAACCATATCCAACAACAACAAAATATTCTTTAGTTTTGGTTCTGAAAGGCTAAATGTCATCAAATGATTCTAAAACGCATTTTTACAATCCCAATTTGATAGAAGTTTTTATAAATCCCCCTCATTGATTCACAATGTTTTGTAGAACCCTGTATTTCTTGCATGGAAGTTAACAAATTTCACTTCACAAAATGTTAATTTGTGGAAAGCTCTAAACCAGGGGAGCCCAACCAGTAGATCGGGATCTACCGGTAGATCTCGGCCTGATCTCAAGTAGATCTCGGGAGATGTGGGGGGAAAGAAAAAAAATGGGGTGGAAAAGAAAAAAAGAGCGATTTTTGTCTGTGTGTGTGATGCATTTGCAATGGCAGTGTTTGTCCATGTCTGTTGTACTTATGTTGTACTGTTGTAGGCCTATTTATGACAAGTCTGTTGTACTTTATGCTTATATGGACATAAAGTAAAGTGGTAAAACAAAGTAGTGTTGTGTTGTTGTGAAGTTACTGTAGGCTGGCAACGATGCGTGTGGTTTGAAATGTTGATATTGGACTGGTAGATCCCAGAGGGGTTGGCTGCTGAAAAGTAGATCTTGGGTCAAAAAAGGTTGGGCACCCCTGCTCTAAACAAACCCTAGAAAACCATTACAACCAATTTGATCGGGTATTCCACAGATTGATTGAATTGGAGACTTAACTTTACCATCTTGTAGATTGTATTTCGCCATTAAAACACATAGCATGCATCCCCTAGCACACAGACTACACAGCAAAAATTCTGGAATACATAAAGATTACATACCAAAATGTAAATTGACAATGGTGTGTACACTATTGCTATGCACTATGACTTTGTCAAATTGCCTTAGATGTTGTCATTCTGTTGAATGTTCAGGTTCATGTCATGCACTTTTGAGTTATAGTGAGTGTATGTAATCTCTAGTATCAGAAATAAAACAAATTAAGGATTTTGTTAGTATTTTAGTTGTATTATTTTAAATTAGTATTTTAAAATTACTCCAACTTACACCAGCTAGCCTAGATTATCCACAAAATGGATTTACTTCTCAAATGACAGATTACTTTAGTGGTGGATAATCATTTTTACTCTGCACACAAACTGCTAATAAATGGTTTATGTGCAACTAGTACTGTATATACAGTATGTTCAGCCTGGTCAGTGAAGGAAAAATACTTTTCTACCGTATATTGACTTGATGTATTTTTTATGAACTACACATGTGGCGTTTATGCTTTTTTACATGTGGATATTATGTTTTATTTTGGATTAGATGTTCAAACGTCTAAAAACTTCACTCAATGCATGAGCTGGCACCAATAACAACAGTTTGAGTTATTATTAATAATAACATGAATTTGTAAAACACATTTCACGAATCCCAAGGACACAAAATCTCCTTCCCATTTTAACTGTTACATTGTTTTTAGGTAGTGAAGTTGAACATTGCCCCCTAAATTAGCCATGACATGTTTTTTTTCCCCAATACCTACAGTAAGCTGAGCCTGTGTTAATGGACAGTACTGTAATTTGGTTTAAACTAACCAGCAGGACATTGACATTTCTAAAGCTGAGAATGTTTCTGACTTGTTTTCTCAGTTCTGTGCCTTTTTTTTTGTCTACACAGGAGCCACTGTATGGTGCGTGTGTGCGTGTGTGTGTGTGTGTGTGTGTGTGTGTGTGTGTGTGTGTGTGTGTGTGTGTGCGTGTTTTCTCGTACTGTTTTCTCGTAACTCAGAGAATCTGTTTTACAACCTCCTAACAACAATCTTAAATGTTTGAACACTAAATTAAGACAAACTCAACAACAAGAACACTCTTATACATGATCGCATACAAACACTGTTTTTTCTATGGGACTTGTGTGTGATGTGTTTTGCTTTCTCACTGGGGTCATGAATAGACAAACGCCCCTGCCTCTGCCTCTGTGTGTGTGTGTGTGTGTGTGTGTGTGTGTGTGTGTGTGTGTGTGTGTGTGTGTGTGTGTGTGTGTGTGTGTGTGTGTGTGTGTGTGTGTGTGAGAGACCCCATGAGGTCATTTGTCCTGCTGTGAGGGTCTTCACCTATGCCCCATTAGTAACACCCCTAGCTCTATTATTTTGCATGCCCCATGGATGTTGTGATGAGATGGACATGACAGGGTGCTTACCATTATGGGTGAGCGTTGTGGACACTATGGTACTGTGCCTCTTATTTATTTAATCTATTTTATTTAGACAATTTTAACTTTATTTCATCCACTCTAACTTGTGGAGTATCGGTATACGTTGTAACCCATGGTGGTGGACAGATGTAGGTACTGTACCCATTTATTTTATTTAATTATTACACCCACTCTCTAGTTGTCCTGTAACAGGCTATCTCCTAACAATGGTAGACACCATGTGCATAGTGATGGCATGTTAATGTAGTAATAAGACTGTTTGAAGACATCAAAAGATACTACATGTTAATCATGTCTCTGCCTCGGGTTAAAAAAACAACTTGTTTTACATGTAAACATACCGATTGTATTATAGATAGTATGGTATACTGTATGTATTACATCAACCATATCTGTGTAACCATGTATTAAACCGATACACAGCACAATTCGATACTGTCCATACTGGTACCAAACATTACCAACCCTACTCAAATCAGGCCACAACTAGGATATCTAATGTACTTGTGTGTGTGTGTGTGTGTGTGTGTGTGTGTGTGTGTGTGTGTGTGTGTGTGTGTGTGTGTGTGTGTGTGTGTGTGTGTGTGTGTGTGTGTGTGTGTGTGTGTTTTCTCGTACTGTTTTCTCGTAACTCAGAGAATCTGTTTTACAACCTCCTAACAACAATCTTAAATGTTTGAACACTAAATTAAGACAAACTCAACAACAAGAACACTCTTATACATGATCGCATACAAACTCTGTTTTTTCTATGGGACTTGTGTGTGATGTGTTTTGCTTTCTCGCTGGGGTCATGAATAGACAAACACCCGCCTCTGAGGTGGGAGACCATCCATGGCTGCTGACTGCGATCCTACTGCATTGTATTCAGACCAGTGTTCATAGAACATAAAGTCTACCAGTGTACTTAGCAAGGACAGAATGTAAGGGGCACATGCATGCGTATGCTGTGTGCACATAAGCACAGACACACACCACTGGATCCCACACGGTTTCTTGTTTACAGGATATATGTTACTTAGGGTCTACTTTTTCATTGGAAGATTAGGGAGACCACTTCATACCCCAACTTATTAAATAAGTTATTAGTACAGGCATTATATGGGAAAAAAGGGGGTCAACCTGCACCTAATTAAAAAAAAAAAAAAAACTCAGCTGATTTTGAATCTTTAATATGCCCAGAATAACATACAAAAAGTTGCCTGGAATTGTCTGGGGGGGGAAAGTTGTGAAAATAGCCTGTAAAGTAGGAGACTACAAAAAAACGTTTTTTTGTCCCTTTCTGCTAGATTTCACCATGCTAAACCATATAACAATTTGATTGAATGGTTTACCATACATTTCTCAGTTGTTCCATATGTATTTCATGCTGTAGAATCCAGTTCTGCAATGTATATTTTTGTATTGTACATAATTATTGAATTTATCAGCATATTCACACATGGGCGGAAATGACAGGACAAATCCTATAACAGTTTGTTAAACGGGGTTTATCATACTCTGCTCGGTTGATCAGTATGTATCTTTTTCCTGTAGATTCAATTTCTGCAATGTACAGTACATTTTTTGTATTGTGCATAATTAATGATAATTAGTATATTTGACACATAGGTGGACTTAATTTGATATGTTGATGTGTATGTATAATTAGATTGTTTCAGTCCAGTAATAATGTCATTTGACCTTGGACTAACTAGAAAAACCTCAACTGATTTTGAATCTTTAATATGCCCAGAATAACATACAAAAGGTTGCCTGGAATTGTCTGAGGGGAAAGTTTGAAAATTGCCTGTCAGGTATGACCCTACCAAAAAAACATCTTTTTGGCCATTTTTGCTGGATTTCACCATGTCAAACCCTGTAACAATTTGATTAAATTGTTTACCCAACTTTTCTCCGTTGATTGTTATTTAGTCCTGTAGAATCCATTTCTGTAATGGCCATTTTTGTATTGTGTATAATTAATAAGTACAATATATATATATGTGTATAATTTGCATATTTGACATAGGTGGAAATAACAGGAAAACCCTATAGCAATTTGACAGTTTTGATAGTTTGGGAAATTTGATTTACCAAACTTTTCTTGGGTAATCTCTGTTTATTTTTCCCTATAGAATGCAATTCTGCAATATATCTTGAGCATATATAATTTGATAATTAGCATAATTGTCACATGGGCAGAAACAATTCGATAAGCTACTGTATATGGGTAATTTGATATTTGATTTGAGATCAACTGACATGTGTTATTAAAAGTCATCTGTCTGATGCATTAGTACAAAATCTCTGTCACTCTAATAAGAAAGAAGATGTCTGAAAAGGATGTAGGATTTTTTTTTCTGCTTTGCTTTTTCATCATGAACTCATTGACCTTCTCCCGGGCATCCATCATCATTTTCGTCTTCTCCCTTCATTTCCTGGGAGGTTTTCTGTTCAGGCTTGGTGAAAACTCTGTAGGTGAACCAAACTGGGACAAGACCATTGACTGTTGTCTGTTGCCACTTGCAGGCATTGTCCTCTTGTGTACGATAATCAATATATATCTGACTACACTGTCTCCAGATGTTTAAATTCCTTCAGATTTTCTGATCAGATCTGTCTTGTTTTCATCACTATGTACTGTAGAAAGGCTGGCCTAGCCCCTTCTCCTTTGTGTCAACTTTTTTTTTATTATCTGTTGCTATGAATATCACTATTTTGGTGTCATGCAAAATCAAACCTGACTATCTAGATAGCCCCCACATCTCTTCTAATGTAGTTTTTATTTTTGGAATCTGAATGGGTTTGAAGAAACTAACTCGATCTCCCCCTGCTCTTTTTAACCTCTACTCTAAGAACGTCAACAGTCTTTCCTGTCTCTGTTGATTCTAACAAGCCTTTCACAACATCTTCATCTATGGCATGGCCAGTCTTTAAATGCCTTGCCACTTCTGATGCGAATTGATTCATGTTCATGGACATCTATCTGGTCAACTTGTTAATTTTCAGCACCTTGGATAGTTTCTTTTTGTACATATAACTGTAAGCAAAGTGAAAACACACAAAATGTTAAAAACACAAGACATCTACAAAGCATTATACAGTATATACATACAACACAGAGTTAAAACATACAACACACCAATATAAACGTACTACATACTTACAATATTATAAGTTAAAGCATACATAGCACCAGTGTAAACACTACATACTTAATATTATAAAAGATAAAACATGCAACACTCTATCATAAATGCAGCATGATTAATATTATATTAAAAACATGTAACACATCATAAACGCTATATACAAAAGTATACAAAACAAAACAAAACATTGTAAGTCAGAAAGTTAAGATGTAGACAAACACAAAAGTTAAAACACATAGTGTATAATGATAGTGATATACACAGTGAAACATACAAATGTTAAACACAAAGACATTATAAAACACAAACGTTTAAATGGTTTTCTTATCCTATCTTTTTTGGATTCAAATGGAACCAAACGGGCCCGCAAGGTTCACATTTGTACAATCTCAGGAAATTTTGAAAATGGTGAAAGATTTGCCAGATTTAGCAAGATTTGCTAAATTGAAAGGATATATTTTTAGAACCGGGGCGCCAGGGTGAAAACAGGAATCCTAACCGCTAGACCACAAGGGACTGTTCTTGTGCTAATACTGTATGCATTACCTTTTGTGCAGCTGTTTAATTGGCCGAAATATTATGGAAGTAATAATGGAGGCTTTTTTTTCAATATAACTAATTAATAATGAATAATAACTTTAGCAGCGTGTTAAATTTATTACACATTTACATATGGAAAATACAGGGTTAGGTTTAGGGTTAAGGGTTGGGTCTTGCATGCAAATTCTCACCATGGGGCGTATATAATACTCTGTACTCTGTTACCCAACCTCGTGATTGTTAACCACCAGAGATTTCTACATCCTCTAGTTATTACAGAATGGATGTTCTCGAAGTATTGGGGTTGAGACCAATGACAAAGGTAAGCCTACAATAAAATATTCTAGATGGGGATAAATACAAGATGGGACTTGATGTAATTATTTAAATAATGTGTTTCAGGTTGACGAGCTGCGGGCCCATGTCATAGCATTGGACCCGATAAAAATCGTGAGATGCAGAGGCCAAGAGAGAGAGCTTAAAGAATGCGTGGTTTCTGATGCCCACGGGTCTCAGATCAGGATCCAGTTGTGGGGTTGTTTAATAGGTTTTACGAACACAGACACATCCTATGTCTTCACAAACATTGCCACCAGAGATCGCCCATGGGTGGACAACTTTACCTCACATGCACAAAAGATACCACTATGAATGTCATAGAAACCATCGACGTGCCAAAACATGTGAAGGATCAAGCCTTTACTGGCGAGAAGCTATTCACCGAATGCGGGAGTTTTCTGTCAGCACGCTTTCGAACGAATGCCAGAGCATGGCATAAGCAGTCCGCCAAATCCCTGATGGGGGTCAACACCGAACATGCTGATGTGTTTGGTACATTCACAATAAGCATCTCTATCCACGTTCCTCCTTTTGAGCTGTACCTACCGCCGACACCTCTAGCGGCATACCTCGAGACTTGGGGGCTCTCACATTTAATATCCAAACTCGATAAATTAGAGGAACATTTCCTCACTCGTAAGCACTTTAAGGTATCTTGCAGCGAAGACTATTATGTGATTGACTCTATAGAGTATAATGAACACTGCCCCTACCCCTCATGTTTGGTGAAACTGGAATGAGAGAGAGAGAGAGGTGGGGAATACATGTTAACAATACTATATTTCTTCTTTTTCTTTTGTGTGTTTTGTACACACAGGGTGCAATAGCTGTATGATGTACCATGTATTTTCTATTGTGCACTGTATTTTCTACTGCATACTGTATACTGTATACTCTACCTTGTAAACCTATATTCTACCCTGTAAACCTGTAAACACGCCTAAAATAATGAATTAATAAAACACTTAATAACAATCATGTTATTGTAACTACTATTTTATTTAATACAGTACATACTGTACATACATACAGTACATACATACAGTACATACATACATACATACTGTACATACATACATACTGTACATACATACATACATACATACATACATACATACATACATACATACATACATACATACATACATACATACATACATACATACATACATACATACATACATACATACATACATACATACATACATACATACATACATACATGCAGAGTGATTCCCGGTCTCATGATTCTCAGTGTAGTATTTGCAGTACTCTGATGGGATAGGGCTGTACCCATTGTAGTGTCACCACCAGCTCCGGAAAGCTTTGTAACATGGCAGGGTCATGAAGCATATCCATGAACATTTAGGGAAAATATGTAATCTATCCATATACTATACAACTATATACATATACTGTATACATATGCGATAGACAGACACACATTCTATGTGCAATATTCTACATGTTCATGCATGATGTTTATGTGTATTATATGCTATCCATAGAAGGTAGTAGGTTATGAACACAGCCTCATAACCATGTAAAATCAAGGATGATCAAGTTATACTCACTGTAATAGATCTTTTCTCTAAACAAGCAAGCTCCATGCATTGAAAACAATGCTGGTCTACATATGACAAATTCAGCACACAACTACTCAGTGTCAGATTACATTTTTGTTTTGGTATCAAAAAACAGATATATGGTGCACAAAGACATTCCTAGTAAATGCTTTTTCTAGCTGCCCCCCGATGTAGTGTATAAGCATCCTCCTGGATAGATGTCCCTCTATGTCCTTCTATGCTCAACATTAGCTTTTCCCAGTGTGCTTCTCTAGAGCCTGTGCCAATTTTCCTCACACCACCATATAAACCATGATCCCAGGATCGGAATATATCCTCTGCATTAGACTCTGCAGCCTTTTTGAATACGTACTGACAATGTTCTAGCAAGAAAGATAATCACAATGTATTATATTTCATATACTGTATACAGGTATATTAATAAATAACACCATACAGAGTTATTCCGTCAGAGTAACAGAGTACAGAGTATTATATACGCCCCATGGTGAGAATTTGCATGCAAGACCCAACCCTTAACCCTAAACCTAACCCTGTATTTTCCATATGTAAATGTGTAATAAATTTAACACGCTGCTAAAGTTATTATTCATTATTAATTAGTTATATTGAAAAAAAAAGCCTCCATTATTACTTCCATAATATTTCGGCCAATTAAACAGCTGCACAAAAGGTAATGCATACAGTATTAGCACAAGAACAGTCCCTTGTGGTCTAGCGGTTAGGATTCCTGTTTTCACCCTGGCGCCCCGGTTCTAAAAATATATCCTTTCAATTTAGCAAATCTTGCTAAATCTGGCAAATCTTTCACCATTTTCAAAATTTCCTGAGATTGTACAAATGTGAACCTTGCGGGCCCGTTTGGTTCCATTTGAATCCAAAAAAGATAGGATAAGAAAACCATTTAAACGTTTGTGTTTTAATAATGTCTTTGTGTTTAACATTTGTATGTTTCACTGTGTATATCACTATCATTATACACTATGTGTTTTAACTTTTGTGTTTGTCTACATCTTAACTTTCTGACTTACAATGTTTTGTTTTGTTTTGTATACTTTTGTATATAGCGTTTATGATGTGTTACATGTTTTTAATATAATATTAATCATGCTGCATTTATGATAGAGTGTTGCATGTTTTATCTTTTATAATATTAAGTATGTAGTGTTTACACTGGTGCTATGTATGCTTTAACTTATAATATTGTAAGTATGTAGTACGTTTATATTGGTGTGTTGTATGTTTTAACTCTGTGTTGTATGTATATACTGTATAATGCTTTGTAGATGTCTTGTGTTTTTTAACATTTTGTGTGTTTTCACTTTGCTTACAGTTATATGTACAAAAAGAAACTATCCAAGGTGCTGAAAATTAACAAGTTGACCAGATAGATGTCCATGAACATGAATCAATTCGCATCAGAAGTGGCAAGGCATTTAAAGACTGGCCATGCCATAGATGAAGATGTTGTGAAAGGCTTGTTAGAATCAACAGAGACAGGAAAGACTGTTGACGTTCTTAGAGTAGAGGTTAAAAAGAGCAGGGGGAGATCGAGTTAGTTTCTTCAAACCCATTCAGATTCCAAAAATAAAAACTACATTAGAAGAGATGTGGGGGCTATCTAGATAGTCAGGTTTGATTTTGCATGACACCAAAATAGTGATATTCATAGCAACAGATAATAAAAAAAAAAGTTGACACAAAGGAGAAGGGGCTAGGCCAGCCTTTCTACAGTACATAGTGATGAAAACAAGACAGATCTGATCAGAAAATCTGAAGGAATTTAAACATCTGGAGACAGTGTAGTCAGATATATATTGATTATCGTACACAAGAGGACAATGCCTGCAAGTGGCAACAGACAACAGTCAATGGTCTTGTCAGAGTTTGGTTCACCTACAGAGTTTTCACCAAGCCTGAACAGAAAACCTCCCAGGAAATGAAGGGAGAAGACGAAAATGATGATGGATGCCCGGGAGAAGGTCAATGAGTTCATGATGAAAAAGCAAAGCAGAAAAAAAAAATCCTACATCCTTTTCAGACATCTTCTTTCTTATTAGAGTGACAGAGATTTTGTACTAATGCATCAGACAGATGACTTTTAATAACACATGTCAGTTGATCTCAAATCAAATATCAAATTACCCATATACAGTAGCTTATCGAATTGTTTCTGCCCATGTGACAATTATGCTAATTATCAAATTATATATGCTCAAGATATATTGCAGAATTGCATTCTATAGGGAAAAATAAACAGAGATTACCCAAGAAAAGTTTGGTAAATCAAATTTCCCAAACTATCAAAACTGTCAAATTGCTATAGGGTTTTCCTGTTATTTCCACCTATGTCAAATATGCAAATTATACACATATATATATATTGTACTTATTAATTATACACAATACAAAAATGGCCATTACAGAAATGGATTCTACAGGACTAAATAACAATCAACGGAGAAAAGTTGGGTAAACAATTTAATCAAATTGTTACAGGGTTTGACATGGTGAAATCCAGCAAAAATGGCCAAAAAGATGTTTTTTTGGTAGGGTCATACCTGACAGGCAATTTTCAAACTTTCCCCTCAGACAATTCCAGGCAACCTTTTGTATGTTATTCTGGGCATATTAAAGATTCAAAATCAGTTGAGGTTTTTCTAGTTAGTCCAAGGTCAAATGACATTATTACTGGACTGAAACAATCTAATTATACATACACATCAACATATCAAATTAAGTCCACCTATGTGTCAAATATACTAATTATCATTAATTATGCACAATACAAAAAATGTACTGTACATTGCAGAAATTGAATCTACAGGAAAAAGATACATACTGATCAACCGAGCAGAGTATGATAAACCCCGTTTAACAAACTGTTATAGGATTTGTCCTGTCATTTCCGCCCATGTGTGAATATGCTGATAAATTCAATAATTATGTACAATACAAAAATATACATTGCAGAACTGGATTCTACAGCATGAAATACATATGGAACAACTGAGAAATGTATGGTAAACCATTCAATCAAATTGTTATATGGTTTAGCATGGTGAAATCTAGCAGAAAGGGACAAAAAAACGTTTTTTGTAGTCTCCTACTTTACAGGCTATTTTCACAACTTTCCCCCCCCCAGACAATTCCAGGCAACTTTTTGTATGTTATTCTGGGCATATTAAAGATTCAAAATCAGCTGAGTTTTTTTTTTTTTTTTAATTAGGTGCAGGTTGACCCCCTTTTTTCCCATATAATGCCTGTACTAATAACTTATTTAATAAGTTGGGGTATGAAGTGGTCTCCCTAATCTTCCAATGAAAAAGTAGACCCTAAGTAACATATATCCTGTAAACAAGAAACCGTGTGGGATCCAGTGGTGTGTGTCTGTGCTTATGTGCACACAGCATACGCATGCATGTGCCCCTTACATTCTGTCCTTGCTAAGTACACTGGTAGACTTTATGTTCTATGAACACTGGTCTGAATACAATGCAGTAGGATCGCAGTCAGCAGCCATGGATGGTCTCCCACCTCAGAGGCGGGTGTTTGTCTATTCATGACCCCAGCGAGAAAGCAAAACACATCACACACAAGTCCCATAGAAAAAACAGAGTTTGTATGCGATCATGTATAAGAGTGTTCTTGTTGTTGAGTTTGTCTTAATTTAGTGTTCAAACATTTAAGATTGTTGTTAGGAGGTTGTAAAACAGATTCTCTGAGTTACGAGAAAACAGTACGAGAAAACACACACACACACACACACACACACACACACACACACACACACACACACACACACACACACACACACACACACACACACACACAAGTACATTAGATATCCTAGTTGTGGCCTGATTTGAGTAGGGTTGGTAATGTTTGGTACCAGTATGGACCAGTATCGAATTGTGCTGTGTATCGGTTTAATACATGGTTACACAGATATGGTTGATGTAATACATACAGTATACCATACTATCTATAATACAATCGGTATGTTTACATGTAAAACAAGTTGTTTTTTTAACCCGAGGCAGAGACATGATTAACATGTAGTATCTTTTGATGTCTTCAAACAGTCTTATTACTACATTAACATGCCATCACTATGCACATGGTGTCTACCATTGTTAGGAGATAGCCTGTTACAGGACAACTAGAGAGTGGGTGTAATAATTAAATAAAATAAATGGGTACAGTACCTACATCTGTCCACCACCATGGGTTACAACGTATACCGATACTCCACAAGTTAGAGTGGATGAAATAAAGTTAAAATTGTCTAAATAAAATAGATTAAATAAATAAGAGGCACAGTACCATAGTGTCCACAACGCTCACCCATAATGGTAAGCACCCTGTCATGTCCATCTCATCACAACATCCATGGGGCATGCAAAATAATAGAGCTAGGGGTGTTACTAATGGGGCATAGGTGAAGACCCTCACAGCAGGACAAATGACCTCATGGGGTCTCTCACACACACACACACACACACACACACACACACACACACACACACACACACACACACACACACACACACACACACACACACACACACACACACACACACACACACAGAGGCAGAGGCAGGGGCGTTTGTCTATTCATGACCCCAGTGAGAAAGCAAAACACATCACACACAAGTCCCATAGAAAAAACAGTGTTTGTATGCGATCATGTATAAGAGTGTTCTTGTTGTTGAGTTTGTCTTAATTTAGTGTTCAAACATTTAAGATTGTTGTTAGGAGGTTGTAAAACAGATTCTCTGAGTTACGAGAAAACAGTACGAGAAAACACGCACACACACACACACACACACACACACACGCACACACGCACACACGCACACACGCACACACGCACCATACAGTGGCTCCTGTGTAGACAAAAAAAAGGCACAGAACTGAGAAAACAAGTCAGAAACATTCTCAGCTTTAGAAATGTCAATGTCCTGCTGGTTAGTTTAAACCAAATTACAGTACTGTCCATTAACACAGGCTCAGCTTACTGTAGGTATTGGGGAAAAAAACATGTCATGGCTAATTTAGGGGGCAATGTTCAACTTCACTACCTAAAAACAATGTAACAGTTAAAATGGGAAGGAGATTTTGTGTCCTTGGGATTCGTGAAATGTGTTTTACAAATTCATGTTATTATTAATAATAACTCAAACTGTTGTTATTGGTGCCAGCTCATGCATTGAGTGAAGTTTTTAGACCTTTGAACATCTAATCCAAAATAAAACATAATATCCACATGTAAAAAAGCATAAACGCCACATGTGTAGTTCATAAAAATACATCAAGTCAATATACGGTAGAAAAGTATTTTTCCTTCACTGACCAGGCTGAACATACTGTATATACAGTACTAGTTGCACATAAACCATTTATTAGCAGTTTGTGTGCAGAGTAAAAATGATTATCCACCACTAAAGTAATCTGTCATTTGAGAAGTAAATCCATTTTGTGGATAATCTAGGCTAGCTGGTGTAAGTTGGAGTAATTTTAAAATACTAATTTAAAATAATACAACTAAAATACTAACAAAATCCTTAATTTGTTTTATTTCTGATACTAGAGATTACATACACTCACTATAACTCAAAAGTGCATGACATGAACCTGAACATTCAACAGAATGACAACATCTAAGGCAATTTGACAAAGTCATAGTGCATAGCAATAGTGTACACACCATTGTCAATTTACATTTTGGTATGTAATCTTTATGTATTCCAGAATTTTTGCTGTGTAGTCTGTGTGCTAGGGATGCATGCTATGTGTTTTAATGGCGAAATACAATCTACAAGATGGTAAAGTTAAGTCTCCAATTCAATCAATCTGTGGAATACCCGATCAAATTGGTTGTAATGGTTTTCTAGGGTTTGTTTAGATCAGGGGTGCCCAACCTTTTTTGACCCAAGATCTACTTTTCAGCAGCCAACCCCTCTGGGATCTACCAGTCCAATATCAACATTTCAAACCACACGCATCGTTGCCAGCCTACAGTAACTTCACAACAACACAACACTACTTTGTTTTACCGCTTTACTTTATGTCCATATAAGCATAAAGTACAACAGACTTGTCATAAATAGGCCTACAACAGTACAACATAAGTACAACAGACATGGACAAACACTGCCATTGCAAATGCATCACACACACAGACAAAAATCGCTCTTTTTTCTTTTCCACCCCATTTTTTTTCTTTCCCCCCACATCTCCCGAGATCTACTTGAGATCAGGCCGAGATCTACCGGTAGATCCCGATCTACTGGTTGGGCTCCCCTGGTTTAGAGCTTTCCACAAATTAACATTTTGTGAAGTGAAAT
The DNA here is from genome assembly GCA_039105355.1 of Benthosema pterotum. NCBI lineage: Eukaryota > Metazoa > Chordata > Actinopteri > Myctophiformes > Myctophidae > Benthosema > Benthosema pterotum. Next base: position 4,093,435 of record CM076976.1, on the reverse strand, counting down.
TTGTTAACTTCCATGCAAGAAATACAGGGTTCTACAAAACATTGTGAATCAATGAGGGGGATTTATAAAAACTTCTATCAAATTGGGATTGTAAAAATGCGTTTTAGAATCATTTGATGACATTTAGCCTTTCAGAACCAAAACTAAAGAATATTTTGTTGTTGTTGGATATGGTTTTGTCCACAATTCCATGCTTTGCAACATTTATCAAATTGATGAATGGATAATTGTCTTAAAATAAAGAAGTATTACAGATATGTGACAATAATGTAACTATTGAAAGTTTAATCTCATATTACACTCTCATAAGAGTTAAAGATCTGTAAGATCCATTAGTTGCATGCTCTCCCTCATTTTCAGCCTATGGCCCTTGCATGTAGCCTAGCAGCACAAAGACCTGCCCACCTATTACCTCTCTTTGCCTGTATCAGTATGGCTGGGTCCTGAGAGAGCTACACCACTCCAGGTCTGGGGCTCATGGTCTTCTTTGCTCAGTGGCAAAAGATATACAAATATTACACCCCCCTTTTTTGATCCAAACGCACACATGCAGGTTCATGCCAGGGTCACATCACTGCCAGCCTAACCCATGACCTTTCATGACCTGTCTATATTGCGCACGTGCAGTAGACAAAAAAGTCATAAACCTTTTGTACTTATGTAAACAAAAAAAGTCATAAACCTTTTGTTCTTATGTAAACAAAATAGAAACAATCAGAACCCCCTGTTTAACTACTAACGGCTATTGTTACATCCCTAATGCACGGGCGCATGCACACACACACACACACACACACACACACACACACACACACACACACACACACACACACACACACACACACACACACACACACACACACACACACACACACACACACACACACACACATACAGGGAAGATATTGCACGTACTTTCTCTGCTGTATATTTTCCAGGCAAAAAATAAATAGTGTGTTTGCCATGCATGCAGTCTCTGTGACCTCTGTTATAACTGCGGCTGATGCGTTGGCGTTAAGCACGCAACAGTGCACAAGTCTAATGTCCTCATTATCTCGGCATCTATTCAACACGAATAACACACCTAAATACCTACGTGTTCAGTAGTGAATCACCGCTCAGGCATGGTTTCAAGTGAGTTATGGAACCGTCATCTCAGGGGTGGATGTAACATGTCCCATTTGGGGGGGGGGGCAAGAGAACATGTTGGAGGGGCAAGAGAAAATGGTATGGGTGCGGCTTCGCGCCACGGGCAATGAAGCCGCACCCATACCATTTTCGGTTGCAGGACTTTTATTAGTCAAGCAAAGCATCAATAACAACATCGGTTGTTGTTGAAGTTGCAACAGACGGGCAGCATGCATAAAGCTAAAGGTCTGACTCAGAGAGTTTTCTGTTTTCAATGACGAAATGCTGTTGGTTTAGTGATGACACAGCTGTAGTTAGTTAGTAGCAGTAATAGTAGTGTTTCAAATCATTTTAAATATAAGTACTTTAATTTGAAATATGTTGGGCTGTTTTGCATGGCATCGTGTTTGGGGGGGCAGACTGGGTATTTAGGGGGCATTGACCCCTCCCCCCCCCCCCCCCCCCCCCCATGCCCAATAGGGGCATGGGGGGGGGTTTCAATAGGGCCTTTGTTTGTATCCCACAATTTTGCAACCCATTTTTCACCCAGTGCCAATTGCTAGTGTTTGTTTCTTGTTTGATTTCACCGTTGCTTTCAATCCCCGTGCCTTTTATTTTGGTGATTAGCCACACCGTCCTTCCATTGCGTACATGTGAGCGTTTCCAATTACCACATAATAAAGCGTCCCCAGCTAGCTAGCCAAACTCCTGGATGCTATTGTGTACGATTTGCAAAAAAAAATAGCTGACCTAAAAGCAACAAAACTAGTCGCCGTGAGTCCTTTTTTATTTTATTTTTTTAAGCAGGCATTTATAATCGCCTCCCGATTTATTATGAATTCACACAACTCCGCGTCCGATAAACCACACAGGGTTCAAGCCATTTACGCTGATCTCTGGCGTGTAAGTCGCCCTGGATGAACGCTTTGCCGCTAAATGCCTACATTGTAAATTGTAAATGAACAAATCTGGGCTTGTCCTGCAGACCCAGTTAAGCCGCCCGAGGCAACGATGGTGCAGCCACATAAATAATAATTAAAAAAAAAAACAAAGAGGGAAAAAAGCTATGCCAGAGAAGCAGCCATGAGGGAAGAGGCATTGCGACAGACCAGGCCATGTTTAAATTAAGGTCTGCAACTGGTGTGCGGGCAGGCGGGGGGGGGGGGGGGAGCGGTTGCGGCGTCCAAAGGCAGGGCGCCGTGGCGCCGTGGCCAAGGGGCTTATTGGAGGGATTTGTCGGGCTGTGAACGCCAGCCAAGGAAACCCTGTCTGTCTCTCCCACAGCCAAGTGTCCGTTCCCAGAGCCGAGGCCGGAACTGTCACCACAGGAGAGGATTAGAGAGAGAGAGAGAGAGAGAGAGAGAGGGGGGGGGGGGGGGGGGGGGGAGAGAGAGGGAGAGAGAGAGGGAGAGGGAGAGGGGGGGTAGAGAGAGGGGGGGGGGGGGGGTAGAGAGAGATGGTAGGGTGACCAGATGTCCCTCTTTGTGAGGGACAGACCCTCATTTCCAAGGTTCTTCAGGTGTCACAAATTGAGACTCTGTTTGTCTGTCTGTCTGTCTTGTCTGTCTGTCTGTCTGCCTGTCTGTCCCACATTGTGACTGACAGACGTCACAATTTGCGATTTTGGCATTTGGCAGACGCTCCAGAGCGCATAGGTGATTTTAGGCTGTTTGGAGGGGTGGTGGGGGGGGGGGGGGGGGGGGGGGGCACTTATCGACCTGTAACCCCTGAGAGTTAAGTTACGTAAGATAGGGTATGAGTCTGCAGGTTCTGGATGCTATGGGAAGTGCATTCCATAGTTTTGGAGCCAGGAGGGACAGGAGTTTGGGGCGAGTGTTGGACCAGGTGTTTTTTTTTTTTTTTTAGCAGGGGTTAATAATGTGCCAACCCCTGTTTTGTCCTTTAATGTTTCCCCCACTTTGTCCCACGCATGCAATACGTTTGGATCAGGTCACCCAGAGAAAGGTGTGTGTGTGTGTGTGTGTGTGTGTGTGTGCAGCAGGGGCGAAATCCAAAAGCGACCTCGCCCGCGGGCGCCCGGTTTCAAAAGCGTTTTTGTGAAACCGGCGCCCGCTTTTGAAAACGGGCGCCCTTTTCAAAAGGTTATGGTTAGGGTTAGGTTAGGTTTAGGCATAGGTTTACTGAGGTTAAGTTTAGGGTTAGAGTTAGGTTTAGGCATAGCCTAGTTTGTGAAACCGGGCGCCCGTTTTTGTGAAAGCGGGCGCCCGCTTTTGAAACCGGGCGCCCGCGGGCGAGGTCGCTTTTGGATTTCGCTGGCTCTCTATGTGTGAGTGTGTGTGTGTGTGCGTGTGTGTGTGTGTGTGTGTGTGTGTGTGTGTGTGTGTGTGTGTGTGTGTGTGTGTGTGTGTGTGTGTGTGTGTGTGTGTGTGTGTGTGTGTGTGTGTGTGTGTGTGTCTGTGCCACAGCATGTCCGTGCACTGATAACAGGCAGGTGATGACCACAGGGAAGGATTAAGAGCATCAAATGGCCCCCAAAATGGAAAGAGTGGACTCAGTTGGAGAGGAGAGGAGAGGAGAGGAGAGGAGAGGAGAGGAGAGGAGAGGAGAGGAGAGGAGAGGAGAGGAGAGGAGAGGAGAGAGAGAGAGAGAGAGAGAGAGATGGGGCACCGTGGTTCCTAGTGATGGAAAATGAAGGCTATAGCTGGCTACAGAAATGCCTCATGGGTAATGACCCCACACGCCTCACGGCTAGGCCATCCACTCCAGGTGTTGCAGGGAAATGTACATTATGGCGGGAGTATGATTCTCTTTTTTTTGTACAAGAGGACATTATTATTGAGCTGAAACATAGGATATTTTCTTTGCAAGCAGATATGTTTGTTGCTGCTATTTATTCCGGTGATAGTGTACGTTGGGGACGAACTGCCAGTCTTTAGACTGCAGACAGGCCTCACGGCGGAAGATGTGCGAGAGATGGGAGCCAGAGGTTCTCAAAGTGGGGTCCGGACTCTGAAATTGTCCGCCGTCTGTGAGATTTCAAGGGGAAGGGGTTTGGTTCATACCAATCAAACCAGAGGTTGTTGTCAATCATGTTGCTAATGGGCTAGCCTGTTTGCCAACCACACAAACACAGCCAACGAGCGCTACTAGCATGTGAACAAAAGCAGTAAAATATGTCGGATGATGATGTTTATGCAACCTGATGCTTCTTTCAAGAACCTATTTGTCAGAGGCCGGTGTAATGGACAGAATAATACGGCCGCTACGGCCGATTCACCTGCTTTTGCAGCTGCCACGTTTGTTGTTTGACACTGTAACTGTTTCACTGTTGACTGACGGGGCTGCTGGCCAATCAGCTGCGTCTGTTCGGATTTGGCCTTAGACCAACCCCCATCTCTGACTCTCATTGGTTAAATACATCTTGGTCCTGAAGGAAATCAGAGGTTGACGATAGAAGGCCAGGTCTGAACCAGGCTAGTTCCAGTGGGTCCCCAGTAAAATGCACTCTCATACTTGTATTCTACGCAACCAAAAGAATTCCACCACCGTTGTCTTGCTCTCACAGCACCCTACAACCCCTCCCATGAACTCCAATCAGCCGACATAGGGAAACTGGCAGTAGTACCCCCCGCCCTGTGCTGAAAAAATGTGTGGCCAACGCTCCACTGGCCCCAAAATGTTCTCTCCAAAACTATGGAATAAACTTCCTATTGCAATCAGAAGCACACACTCACTCCCTATCTTCCACTGCAGTATACAGAGCCCAGAGCGCTTGCCGTACCAACCTAGGTATTTTAGATAGCATATTAAGTAGACTTGGATACCAGTTACCTTATATAGAATGCCAAATATATCACCATATTTTATTGCTTTGTAAAGTATATTGAGAATTCTGCTGACATTGTAAATTGTAATTTGTAAATTCAACTATATCTATATATGATGTATTGCAATGCTTTTTAGTTAATGCAAGAGCATCTGCTAAATGCCTTAATTGTAACGTACGTATGTGGGTGTGTGTACACTGTAACATGTTTGCGACAGAATCGCAATCATTTCACAGTGTGCTAAAGCGTGCATTTTTCTCCGTATTTTTTTATCCATATCTTTTTAGCCACGTTAAAATAGCAAATCTACCTGCGTGCAGTGGCCTCACTGCAAGAGAGTGACATTTGTCTAATATTTTGCCAGTCAAACGTGAGCTTCCAGATGGCTCAACTGGTGAAGGTCTATAGTAAGCAGTGTAATGGAGTCATCAGTTACTGTCCTGTCCACTCCATTACTTCCGTTGCATGTTCCGTCCTTTGGCTTCGTCTCCCACACCTCACTCCAAAGCCACCGACGTGGCACAAAGTACATCACGGCAGAACAAACGATGCCTATTTATCAGTGGTCAGAGGACCACCAGTGGTCCTTGAAGGTAATCCATTTGGATTTCGACAAAAAGCGACCAAACGGACGGGCCAATTTGGTATTTGTTGCTCTGAAGTGTGACTTTATTGTTAAACATCTGCATGAATACCTGATTGGGTGGTCAGTTGGTCCTATGTCCAGATGTATTGTGTGGTCAGTTGGTCCTATGTCCAGATGTATTGTGTGGTCAGTTGGTCCTATGTCCAGATGTATTGTGTGGTCAGTTGGTCCTATGTCCAGATGTATTGTGTGGTCAGTTGGTCCTATGTCCAGATGTATTGGGTGGTCAGTTGGTCCTATGTCCAGATGTATTGGGTGGTCAGTTGGTCCTATGTCCAGATGTATTGTGTGGTCAGTTGGTCCTATGTCCAGATGTATTGGGTGGTCAGTTGGTCCTATGTCCAGATGTATTGTGTGGTCAGTTGGTCCTATGTCCAGATGTATTGGGTGGGGTCAGTTGGTCCTATGTCTAGATGTATTGTGTGGTCAGTTGGTCCTATGTCCAGATGTATTGGGTGGTCAGTTGGTCCTATGTCTAGATGTATTGGGTGGTTAGTTGGTCCTATGTCCAGATGTATTGTGTGGTCAGTTGGTCCTATGTCCAGATGTATTGTGTGGTCAGTTGGTCATATGTCCAGATGTATTGTGTGGTCAGTTGGTCCTATGTCCAGATGTATTGGGTGGTCAGTTGGTCCTATGTCCAGATGTATTGGGTGGTCAGTTGGTCCTATGTCCAGATGTATTGTGTGGTCAGTTGGTCCTATGTCCAGATGTATTGTGTGGTCAGTTGGTCCTATGTCCAGATGTATTGGGTGGTCAGTTGGTCCTATGTCCAGATGTATTGGGTGGTCAGTTGGTCCTATGTCCAGATGTATTGTGTGTGGTCAGTTGGTCCTATGTCCAGATGTATTGTGTGGTCAGTTGGTCCTATGTCCAGATGTATTGTGTGGTCAGTTGGTCCTATGTCCAGATGTTTTGTGTGGTCAGTTGGTCCTATGTCCAGATGTTTTTGTGTGGTCAGTTGGTCCTATGTCCAGATGTATTGGGTGGTCAGTTGGTCCTATGTCCAGATGTATTGGGTGGTCAGTTGGTCCTATGTCCAGATGTATTGGGTGGTCAGTTGGTCCTATGTCCAGATGTATTGGGTGGTCAGTTGGTCCTATGTCCAGATGTATTGGGTGGTCAGTTGGCCCTATGTCCAGATGTTTTGTTCTCCAACTGTCTGGTGTGGCCACTTGGTTTTTGTGCCCACCTGATCTGTTACCATCTGGATTACTTAACTGGATTACTAAACGAGAATGTAGAGCAATCATTATTTTGATCATTTGCATGTTGTCTCTCCTCCTCATACCGACATAATTTTAGCAGTGGTGGCGATAGTAGCTCACAGGTAGAGTTGTTGAATGGCACTTAACCCCTAATTGCTCCTGATGTCCACAATTTATGTAAAGCATTGGATGAATGTACCCTTGGAACTGTGTGCCATATTGTATCCATCAATAGCAAGCATGTTCTTTAGTGTGGGGTCAGAGAGGCTAAATGTCATCAAATGGTGGCCGAATAAATAATTGGCCTTCACATGAAAAGTGTTGAAAACCATAGATAAATACTCTCAGTTTCAATCTCATTCACTGGCAACACAGACTTCAATTAATTCACGCTCGCACTCATTAACATCTAGGCCTACTCGCCAGTTCCAGGAACTATGATGACAAATAAACAGGACTCTGAATAAACCATTAAAGCAAATAATTAACCTCTCTGGATCCATGTATACGTTTCGCCGACAGCCAAGTCAAGGCAAATGAGGTTAAAAAAATAAATAAATTCTCGAATCTCTCGATGAGGAACGACTTGAACCGTGCCATCCGTTGTACCACATTCAGACTATAGCTGAAGTGCCAGAGCACTCGACGCTGATTGGATTCCATTGATGACACGATCGAGTGATCACGTCATCAATTGAGTTGGATGGGATCACGAGTTCCGCTTAAGTCCTATACGGTCGGACTGAAAAAAAAGGCCTTTCAATAGAAAATCACCAAGGATACAAATATCCCTATTCATCCATTGTGCGGTATATCGCTGTCAAGAGTCTTCTTCAGCCCCGCGGATAAGCGGAAACACTTGAGGGACGCTCTTAACCTAAACAACTCCCCCGTACTCCACTTCAGTGGCAATCATCAGCTTAATTGCGTCTCAGCGTCGCCTCCTCCTTCTTTTGCGATTGGCTTGTGCAAAAAAAAAAAAAGAAAAAAAAAAGAAGCGATAGCCCCCCGGAATCATCACTTGCGAGACACGTCTGAGCAGCTGCCTTTATCGCTACCTTTTAAAGCAAACGGATGTGGGTCACGCCGCCGAGGCGACGCTTCTCATGAATTTCTAATTTGCTAGCGGCTGCTGCGCGGCGACGGCACGGCGGCGGCGGCGTGCCGGAGATATGAGTGGCACAAAGGTGACGCTTTGAGCGGCGAGGGAGAGAGAGAGAGAAGTGTACTGTGCACTCGTCTGTACGCTCGCCGCTTAATAAACGGCAGCTAATTATGCGTTAAGTCGTTTTTTTTTTTTTCTTTTTTTTCCTTCTTATTTCTCCTCCTGTCCTGTCCTGTTCTCCACACCCCCCAAACCCAGGGCCGGATCTAGAGGGGGGGCAGGGGAGGGCAGAGTTCACCCAAACGTGCATCCTGCCCACCCAATGAAGGGTAATATCAGTGGCTTTCGATCAGTGGTCTGGGGACCACCAGTGGTCCTTGAGAGTGGTGGTCCCCAGCTAAATGTCGAGAGCGTAAAAATGAAAACCAAATGGACCCTTGTGGGTCCATTTAACTCTCAAGAGTTAAAATATTCATCATATGAATTAGCCAAAGTCTACACAACTAGAGAATGTAGAAGATTAATGGTCATTTTGATCTATATCTCCAGCCTGGTATTGTGGACAAAAACAAAAGAAATCTTTACTTTTGGGGTCTGTGGGGCTAAAATGTCATCAAATGTTGGTCCGTGGCTCACCGAATAAATAGTGGGCCTTGGTGTCAAAAAGGTTGAAAACCACTGCTTCATATGAAAAGCTTTGGACTTGCCCACCCTGCCATTCTCCCAGCCCACCCTAGTGGGGTTGGCTAAATCCGGCCCCCCCCCCTGCCCCCCCCCCCCCCCCCCCCCCCCCCCCCACCTCCCTCCTCCTCCTCTCCGCTCACAGAGCTGTTCAACCCCATCCCTCCTTCCCCTCATCTGCATGCACCCTCCTCCTCGCCGCCTTTTGTTTTTTCTTGTCCCCAAAGGTGCGACATTTTGGTTTTGGCGTGATGAAGACTGACATCCAACTAATACTAATACGCGCACAAACCTCCCACACACAAAAACGTGCATACTGCAGCCGTGTTATTCCTGCCACTCTAGCCCTGTTTTATCATGGAAAATTGCGAGCTAGACGCAGTGGGGTAAAGCCGTTGTTTTCAACCATTTCGGGATTAGGTTTAGCAGCATTTGAGCCACTGACCACCATTTGATGATGATTTTAGCCCCACAGACCCCAAAACTAAAGATTTTTTTGGTTTGTTTTTTGTACAGGTTGGATTTCAGAAACAAAACAGTTAAATATACAGATCAAATGACCATTAATCTTCTACATTCTCTAGTTACTGTATGTAGATTTGGGCTAATTCAGATGATGAATATTTTAACTCTTGAACATGGAACATGGTTTCATGTTTACGCTCTCAAAGAGTTACTTCTGGTTAACCAACTCTCCATCATTTAACATGGGGACCACCTGGAACCCCTCTCAAGGACCACTGGTGGTCCCCGGACCACTGATTGAAAACCCCATGGTGTAAAGTAACAAAGTACAAGCACTTAATTACTGTACTGTAACCTTTTAGGATTTGTACAACCTTTGAGGATTTGTACTTTTATTTATATTTCTCTTTCTGTTAATTTTTACTTTTACTCAGTTACATTTACAGAATGATTTAGGGTAGAAAAAACATTTTTGTCTTCTACATTAAAATTGTACTCGGGACATATTTCCACGCAAAATATACGAAATAAACCGCGGGCCATCATTCATTTGCTCACATTCAGACAGAAGTGTCGGTGTTGTTGTAACCTCGAACATCCAGACGTTTTGCTGTCTTTTGTTGTCACATAGCCTTCAACAATTAAATGCCCTTGACAATAAATGTCCATATTTGAGTCTTTGTTCCAACACAAACATTGAATGCCACAATGAATGAATGGGCCATATTTGAGTGTTCATCCTGTCTTTTCATTGTTCGTGTTTATATAAACACCCAATATATGCCCATTCATAACATTGCACCTCCACCCCCCTTTGCCACATTCTTGACGGTGGAGCATAAAAGATGGGCAACACGGGTTAAACAGAGATACTGTTGATATCCAAAACAGTTGTCCAGTTGTTATTCTGAGGAAAACACAAACAAACAAATGAAGGCCGCACTCAGAATGCAGACACAATAAATTGGTATCCAAGGTCAGTCAGCTAGGGCAGAAGTACCGGCTACCACTAGGGGTGTGCTGAAATATCGTTATCGTGATAATACTTCCTCCCGCAATATATATTGTATATTTGTATCGTATGATATTTGCTGAGGAATAATTCCGGGAGCAAAAATGGGTCGCAGAACTATGTGTTACTATGTGTAATGTTAAATGACTCCTATAGCTGCTTCATTCCCCAAAAAACAAACAGTAGATAAAAACAAAAAAGCCCAGTATGAGAATCAGTTGAGACGGATACAAGCAAAGATTAATAACTGAGGATATACATTAGTGAGTTCTGATTTTTACCTTTCAGTTTTTTATTCATTCATTTATTGTTTTTAGTGTGTTTTTCAGCTGCAGTTACAGTATCATGATATATCGTTGATGAATTTCATACAATATATTGATAAATCGCAAATATCGCAATATATCAAATATCATGATATATTCATTATCGAAGGCCTAATATCGCCACCTATATTGTATCGCGAGGGACCAATATCGTCCCAGCCCTAGCTACCACTGCTGAACCAAAAGTGAACATGAAAGTGCAGATGTCAACACACTATTGACACATAGAGACAATATATAGCAAAAATAGCATTTTGGAGCGAATTTGGTGAATTCGAACATCCCACAAAAGTCCTGAGGTGGTGTGGGCGCTGATATGCAGATTATTTAATATTTGAGTCATGCTAGATAAAAACGAGGCAAGCGTCCATCCCATGCCCCCCCATGCTGAGATCATGGTGTTTATCGGGGAAACAGCCAATAAGGTGTTTTGTTTTTCCCCCCCAAAAATAACTGGACCAATCCTTTGGAGATTAATCAGCTGCAAAAGCTTCTAGCGTCTAGCAAATCTCCTCTAAATACAAAGACGAGGAAGTATCTGTACATACTGTGAGTGTGTGTGTGTGCGTGTGTGGTGTGTGTGTGTGTGTGTTGTGTGTGTGTGTGTGTGTGTGTGTGTGGTGTGTGTGTGTGTGTGTGTGTGTGTGCGTGTGCGTGTGCGTGTGTGTGTGTGTTTGCACATTCGCATGCATGTGTTAGTGGGTGGCACTATTTAAAGAGGGCTGGAGGTGATTGTGGCGGCAGAGCCTGCCTGCCTGCCTGCCTGCCTGCTGGAGAAGCCAATTAGTGCACCGACCGCATGCTTTGCTTTGTACCGTACAGTACGGTACAGTACAGTACCGTTAAGGCCCCCTATAGGGCGCCATCCAATTTTAACCCCTCCAGCAGTCAACCCATTATTACTGCAAGATGATGTCAGTTTATAGCCTGGTTGTCCCCTCAGCACACCTAGCCTTGTTGTTGTTTTTTATGCTTTTTGTCCATCGGTTACCAGAGCGGAGTAAACCGATGGGCAGCAAAAAAGACTTTCAGATGATGAATATTTTAACTCTTGAGAGTGTGAAAATGAAACCAAATGGACCCGCAAGGGTCCATTTGGTTTCATTTTTACACTCTCAAGAGTTACATCTGGTTAACCAACTCTCCATCATTTTAGGCTGGTGACCACCTGGAACCCTCTCAGGGACCACTGGTGGTCCCTGACCAACATGGGTGTTATTTTTTATTTCATTTGCTACTTTCTTTAGTTTTAGGGATTTGCTGTTTTGACAGCGGGGGACATGGAAAACAAAGTGCAAATGCAAATTCAGAAACTGTGGACTGGAGACTCGATGAGAGGAGGAACGATACAAAGCAGAGTGCATTGATGACATCGTTATCAGGCCAAAATCAGACGAGCTGTTCCTGAAAGCAATTTCCATTATACAATACCTATTTGATATGAAAGCCTGATTGTTCAGACCTGGTTATTGGTGGGGATAGAAGAACAGATGGGAGCACAAAAAAAAAAAAACACAAACGAAATAGAGTTGTAAAGTTGAAGTCCTGTTACATAGGTCTGATTTAACTCATCCCTTTGTGGCAGACTACAGATCCTTCCCACCAAGTCTAATGACAGTCCACTGCATAGAGCTGCGCAGTGACGTCACCGCCCCTGTTCCGGAAGTCTTTTCCCAATTCATTTTTCTCATAGACTTTTCGAAAATAATTTATATCAAGACGTTTACGCCGCGGACAAAGCCAACTCGAGTCGTGACGAATCATGATGACACACACAAACTTAAAATAATTTCTAAGATGAAAAACGAAACAAAAAGTCTTGTATCATGACGTTTTCTACTTCTTCCCAATTATATATTATATGACGATATTGTGTTTGTTGTCATGATTTGTCACGACCTGAGTTGGCTTTGGCCGCGGCGTAATCGTCTTGATATAAATTATTTTCGAAAAGTCTATGAGAAAAATGAATTGGGAAAAGACTTCCGGAACAGGGGCGGTGACGTCACTGCGCAGCTCTATTGGCGTGACTAAACTTCCAGTGGCTTAGTTCGCAGGCAGGTAGGCGGGCTTGCGGGCGGGCGCATGCTTTGAGTCAGACATACCCTTGGTCAGATAACTACTAGCCTGGCCTAACCCTCAATGATTTTGGCCTTGGGGGGGTGAGGTGTCGTGGGATCCACACGGCAGATCGAGCTGATCTGATTTGATCTCACCAACGTGTCGTCATCCCCGGCCCCTCCCGCGCCCGTCCACTGCTGTTCTACGTCACATCATTTAGAGCGACGCCCACCCCGGAAGGTTGACTCCCCCCTCAAGGCCACTGTGTGTAACAAGTTAGTCCAGGCTTTCCATTTTCGCGCAACGAGAACGAAAATGAAAGCCTGGGTGTCGAGGCTAGATAACTACAGGTTATCTCTAACTCTGACCTCCCAAGGGGACCTAATGCATGTCTTACCAAAGCATGCCTCCAGTCCCCAGATGACCACGCATATTGCAAATTCCCTGATGAGCAATATGCTTCAGTTAGGGTAATAATAGTCATTTATCTGCCACAGTGTACGTAATTATATGTAGGGACTAGTGGATGACACACACACACACACACACACACACACACACACACACACACAACACACACACACACTCACACACACTCACACACACTCCCGCAGCCCTTGAGCATCGATATGATGGGCTGGCTATATGAGTGATAGCACATGAAGCACCAAAGAGATTAATTCGTTCTAGGGGGCTTGAGCTGCCACTAGTGAAAGAAAAGTAAATAAGCTATTTTCTTCTTTTTCATGACGGAGCAGGGGCGGATCTAGGCATGGGCATGGGGGGGCAATGCCCCCCTAAATGACCTGACTGCCCCACCAAACATGATGGCATGCAAACGACCCAAATTTCAAATGTATTTCAAATTAAACTGCTTATAATTTAAAAAAAATGATTTGAAACACTACTACTGCTACTAACTACCATTTTGGCACCACTAAACCAACAGCATTTCATCATTGAAAACAGAAAACTCTCTGAGTCAGACCTTTAGCTTTATGCATGCTGTGTGTCTGTTGCAACTTCAACAACAACTGATGTTATTAATGATGCTTTACTTGACTAATAAAAGTCCTGTAACTGAAAATGGTATGGGTGCGACTTCATGGTATGGAGGCGGCGATGAAGCCGCCTCCATACCATTTTCTCTTGCCCCTCCAACATGTTCTCTTGCCCCCCAAATGGGACATGTTACATCCGCCCCTCCGTCCGACCAAGAAAAAAAGAAAGTGCTCATTTCATTTTCGAAAAGGGATGAGAGACCCAGGCACTAATGGGGGAGAAGAAAGAAGTGGAGAGAATGCCAGTAATTTGGTGATGAGAATCGTGGTGTGTCTCCACAATTGGAAGCCAGCATTGTCAGATTTGCTGCTGGCAGTCAAACACAGACAACCAAGCGTGCGCACACACACACACACACACACACACACACACACACACACACACACACACACACACACACACACACACACACACACACACCCACACACACACACACACACACAAAATATGATCTGAAGCGTTCGCCAGCATTGGGGGGACATTTCCACTATAATTACATATCTTTCCGAACCATTGAAATGGTAAATACCCAAGAAGCAACGTGCATATTATTCGCAGCAGGGAACACAAGGTCTTCAATGCGATTCCGAGTGGAGAGAGAGAGAGAGAGTGAGAGAGAAAGGAAGCCCAACACAGCCGCATGTGGTCCCAGACGCAGAGGCATTGTATTACTTTCATCTAACGCCACACAACGTCTTCTTTTGATGGCAACAGAATAAGGTCATACTTTACACTGGCATTTAAAAATATGCGTACTAGGGCTGGGACTTTGACTGATTAAAGGACAACTTGGATTTTTTTGGTAATCCAAAAATGCAATTTACGGTACAGTAATTACCTGGTAATAATAAGTAATTGCCTGACATTATCTGGTAATTACATGGTAACAACCAGGCAGTTACTATAGTAATTACTTTCCCTGACAACTACCATGTAACTACGAGTAATCTCGAGCTACTTATAAGTATTTGCCCATTAATTACCTGGTAGTTACAAGGTAACTTGCAGATACATTATTCAGTAATTGCCATATAATTATTGAGAGATTGGTTGATTGCCAATGAACAGGAAATCATCCTATAGTTGGGAAGAAATGGTGGGTGGGGGATTCAGATTTTTACAGGGGACAGTTTCAAATTGCAGCAAACGGTACCCTTTTAGAGCAGTTTTGAAGGAGTCAAGGGATTTGCATATCTTAATGACTGTTGGTAGGGTGATCCACCTGTAAAGACAAAGGTATTACCTATCAAGTAATTACATGGTAGTTGTTAGGTAATTACATAGATAGTAACAACTGGTAATTCCCTGGTACTATCCATGCAATTACCTGATAGATACCCAGTAAGGAAGGAGGAACTGTACTGTAAAAGGAAGTGTGCTCTATTTCCATGATGTTTCCATGTACCTAACTGATATTTGTAGATTATGATCCTTCACGATTACCCATCAGCCCATGTTTTGAACTTTGAATTTTGAACTGGTAAAAAAACGTAATTTACCCAGTAATTACACATTATGCTACCACGTAAAACCTCGGTAGTTACCATGTAAGAAAGGTGGAACTGTACTGTAAAGTAAAGTGTGCTCCGTTTCCATTATATTACATGGTACTTTCACTGTAACTGTAGATTCTAAACATCCACCACTATTGGCTGTAATAGGGAAGGATTATAATTTACAATGATCAGGTAGGTAGATGGTAATATCATGGAACTGGAGCATGCTTCCTTTTTTTCCCTCATTCCCACATCTCTAAAAAAACAAAAACAAAGCCAACTTAATAATGCAACACCTTCCAAGTAAATCCATCCGTTTTAACTAGTCTGCCTGTGGAAGATTGACTCATTTGGGAGACAGCGGCGATTTACTGGTTTTCCATCAAGCTATTTGTGACCTTGACAGCGATTGATGCCGTCAATGAAACATGACAAATTCATCACAGCCCCAGTATGTGGGCCAAGCCTGTTTTTACATCTCCGCATGTGGAAAACAGCAGGACTACCAAGCTGGCAATGTGTTGTCGCTTCAACAGTGGGTTGTCAGCTGGTATAGGTTGGCTATTCATTGGTGCACGTCTTAATTAGTACAAGTAAAAGCAGCAATACCACAATGTGGGATTACACTGTTAAAATGAATAAAATCAGCATGATTAACTTTATTAGCGCAATAAAATATTAGGGTTTTATGGAGAGAGAGTGAAATCTATTTGCGACAGCGGCGGCAGTCGCAGCGGTTTTATGACCGACTATTTTGCACAACAGTTGATCGTTTGGTATAGCAGTCAACCATTGTCCCTACTGAACCTAATCCTAACCCCTAACCCTAAACATGACCTCAGTAAAACCTATGCCTAAACCAAAACCTTAACCCTCAACCGTTATGCAAAACGGCCGTGACTGTTGTGCAAAACAGTCGCGGCTGTTATGCAAAACTATTGACTGTTCTGCAAAACAGTTGCAACTGGTCGCAACGGTCGTTGTGGTTGCAAATGGATTTCGCATAGGGGCGGATGTAACATGTCCCATTTGGGGGGGCAAGAGAAAATGGTATGGGGGCGGCTTCATCGCCCGTGGCGCGAAGCGACACAGGCGATGAAGTCGCACCCATACCATTTTCAGTTACAGGACTTTTATTAGTCAAGTAAAGCATCAAAAATAACATCAGTTGTCGTTGAAGTTGCAACAGACACGCAGCATGCATAAAGCTAAAGGTCTGACTCAGAGAGTTTTCTGTTTTCAATGATGAAATGATGTTGGTTTAGTGGTGCCAAAATTGTAGTTAGTAGCAGCAGCAGTAGTAGTGTTTCAAATCATTTTAAATATAAGCACTTTTATTTGAAATATCTTGGGTTGTTTTGCATGGCATCATGTTTTGGGGGGGCAGACTGGGTATTTAGGGGGGCATTGCCCCCCCATGCCCATGCCTAGATCCGCCCCTGATTTGGCCCCTCCTGGTTTTAGGAGGTTTTCACATTCTGGCAGCGGTGGTATTTGCAGATGAACTCTTTTCCTTGCAGTGGTTTTACCAGGGGTTTTCAATAGGTGGTCCGGGGACCACAAGTGGTCCCTGAGAAAGTTCCAGGTGGTCCCCAGGCTAAATGATGGAAAGTTGGTAAACCAGATGTAACTCTCGAGAACGTAAAAATGAAACCAAATGGACCCTTGCGGGTCCATTTGGTTTCATTTTCACACTCTCAAGAGTTAAAAAATATTCATCACCTGAATTAGCACCACTTAATTAAGAAGTTTACACTGTTTTGTTGGCAAAATACAGCCTGGAATCATGGACAAAACAAAAAGTTTTTTTTTAATTCTAGGTCTTTGGTGTGAAAATGTAATCAAATGGTGGTCCGTCGATCAAATGCTGAATAAATGGTGGTCCCTGGAGTTAAAAAAGGTTGAAAACCCCTGGTTTTACAGCCTGCGATGCCCCCTTTTTAGACTCAAGACTGTCAAAACTGATGCACTTCTGGGAACAGGGAATCATGGCTGGGGGCACAGGGCGCAGACTTTCATTTCCATCAGAAGCAGTGGAAATGAACCGGCAAGCATTTTATTATTGCCCCTCGAAAAAAAAAATGCATGTTTTATACGATAACCTCAATCTGAGGTCAATTCCAATACAAAACGTTTTTTTTTTTTTTTTTTTTTTTTTTTTGCATACGCGATAGCTGGGGCCTGGAGGATGTGAAATAACAGATGATGTCACGAGTGCGGAAAAGGACATGTTTCCAAGCGACGATCGCAACAAAAAAGCCGATTCATTTTTGAGTGCTATATAAAACCTTATCTTGCGCGATCTCCCCCTGGGCGATCATTAATTAGTCTCATCCGATGTCGCCTCAGGCTGAAAGTCTGTTAAAACACCATTCTCGCATCCGTGGCCTAGACTGGGGATAATTGCGTGCTTTGTACTAATACATAATCAAAATGTACAAAGCGAGTGGTAACAACATTTTTCAAATAAATGTATAGCAGGCTGAAAAATATATTTCCATAATATTTCCCGTCTTTTAACTGATTATCCGTAGTCAGGTCGTGGGGGCAACCAGAGAACTGCAGACTTATCCCTCTCCCGTGAGTAACATGCGTGGCTTCCTCCCGGAGTATCCTGAGACGGTCCTTAAAGGCCAGTGAGTCGATGTAATCCCTCCATCTGTGCCTCGTTCTCCCCTGGGGATTCTCTCAAAGAAGCAGCAGCTGTACTCCGAGTCTCTCTCTCTCGCGCGCGCGACCGAACTTCTCACCCTCGTCTCTATGGGAGATGCCAGCCACCCGTTGGAGAAAACTCATTTCGGCCGCTTGTAGGCCCGTCCACGACCTCATTCCTTTGGTCGTGACCCCACATTCCATGACCATATATAGGTGAGCGTAGGAATGAAGATAGCTCGGTAGACAGCTTTGCCTTCCATTGCGGTATACAGTAGCGACTGTAATACTTCCCCTCAGGGGCGGATTGGCACATATTTTCCCACCGGGACAATTTTGCCAGGCCACCCTGGTGGGGGCAGCTGGTTAACCAGATGTAACTCTTTGAGAGCGTAAAAATGAAACCAAATGGACCCTTGCGGGTCCATTTGGTTTCATTTTTACACCCTCAAGAGTTAAAATATTCATCATGTGAATTAGCCCAGCTTAGTCCACACAACTAGAGAATGTAGAAGATTAACACCTTTTCTTTTTTGAAGGATAGAAACACTAGTTTGCCTGGTCTGGGCCTGGCGCCCTGGCCTGCCTTGGACTTTTCAAAAAAAAAAAGAAAAAAAAAAACCTGTCCAGGCAACTAGGTGGCGCAGGCCACCGGGAAAACTCCCTGTACTCCAGATGGCCAATCCGCCCCTGCTGCCCCTGCCGCTCGCTCTGAGATGTCAAAGTAAAAGTACTGGGAATTGGAAATACTCATGTACGAACAGGCTGCTTTAAAAGTACAGCATTTCTCCCACTGGACGGATGGATCTTCAAAGGGTTCAAAGGTGTACATGCCTCTGTGGCGCGCTATGAGGCGTGTGCATCTGCTGTTTCTAAAAAAAAAAAAAAAACATGAAACACCAAAAGTTGTTCTTTTACGGTTGGTCACAAACGACCCATCGTTCATGTGATGCTTATTTATTTATCTATGTATTTATTTGTTTGTTTGTTTGTCCCCAGGTTTGCAAGACGTCCTCCCGGAGTTCCTGCGCGGGCGCTTCGTGGAGGCGGCGCTCAGCTACGTGGCGTGCAACTCGGAGGGCGAGCTGCTGTGCCGCAACAACGACTGCTGGTGCCACTGCTCCGCCCGCTTCCCAGAATGCAACTGTCCCTTCGCCGACATCAAGGTCATGGAGGAGAACCTCCAGAAGAGCAAGGAGGCCTGGAGCAACTCCAACGGAGAGTTCATGGAGTCAGGTAAGGAGTGCCGGGTCATGGATGACATGTTCCGCACGACTTGTTTTTCGATGAAATGGAAACTTGGGCTTGGATGCAAATGTTTTACGCTCAAATGGAGACTTAGTGGAGTGGTGTATAGGTGCTCGGCTTGGATCCAAATCCAAAGTGCTTGGCTTGGATTTGCGTTTTGGTGTCCTGCGGAACAAAAGTTGGATTTTGTTGAATTCAGGTCTGGGTAAAGCCTGGGTAGTTTCTTCCATAACAACTCATTCACAAACCGACATTCTGGCGATACAAACAGGGCGCTCTGCGAGACTGTTGCTGGGTGTTATTGGGAAGTTGGAAGAAATGCAGTAGACTTAAGGCTGAGTCATACTCCAGGGTGAAGTGACTCATGGGCAGTGTTGCCACAGTTACTTTGAAACAGTAATCCGACTACTGACTACTGACTACTGCTTGGAAAAGTAACTTAGTTACGTTACTGACTACTTGATTTGGAAAGTAACTAAGTTAGATTACTTTTAGTTACTTGCGGCATATAGGACTAGCACCAAGATTCTTTAGGTTAGACGTTGACAGTACTTTCTCGCCAGGGCAGAGCGTGCATCGGACCCTGATGTTACCATCATTAACTGAAATAAAATCAAAATAGTGGTTGTACTTCCAAGTTCCAACTGCTAAACGCGAACCGCTCTTCCTCCATAGTAGCACACTAACGTTGCAGCTAACTCTCCCCTCTCTTCACGCGGCCCGTGAAACAGAGATCTGAGGAGTAGAATGTTTGCTACACATATCAACACGTGGAACGAAATGTCACCTAAAAAAAGGGCCCGCATGTTCCAATCGAACGCCGCCTCGAACTTGTGGATTCTACAGAGTGAAATGCGGAAAAGTAACGCATCTAATATTAAATAAGTAACTGTAGTCTGACTACTGGTTTTGAAATAGTAGTTGCGTTAGACTACTCGTTACTGAAAAAAGTAGTCCGACTACAGTAACGCGTTACTAAGTAACGCGTTACTGGCAACACTGCAGGTAGGGTGTAGTTTTTTAATGCTTCACCCTGGATCATGCATACTCCATGGTCCAGGGTGAAGCCTTATAAAACTACACATTGGCAAAATCCTTTCACTTCCCCCATATGACTGAGCTGTTAGACACCAGCCCAGCTTTAATAACTTTAAATCCCTTTATTGTATTTTTTTTTTTAATAATGGCACAGCATACACATAGGGTCGTTTGCACCAAGAAGGATTAAACCCTAATCTGGTTTAAATCAAGGATCATCTATAATTTCAGTTGCACCAAACTTTAAACCTAGATTTTAATAATCTGGTTTAGTTTTAAACCATCCTTTTAATCTTGGCTTTTGTTTTTTAAGCGTGGATTTATTTTTCACAGTAAACCTGGATTAATGTCAAACCTGTTGCACCACAACTTTAAACTTTGATTTTGACTTTGAAGTACCAATAAGGGCTTAATTCTAAACCTGCAGTAGAGGTGGTTTAAATGTAAACATGGCAGCATGTATCAGATGGATTCATGAAAATGAAAGAGAAAACAAAAGTGCAGCTCAAATAAACACAGGGGGCTGTTTGAATCCAGTTGAATTTTATGATTATGATGAATTTAAAAGGCACTGTGCCGCTTGATTTGACTGAAAATAACACCACGTTCGTCCGTTTGTCCCTATTCAGGCGGCATGAACAGCCCTCTAGCGCTCAGTTTCTGACCCCCTCAATGTCGCAACTCTTCTACCTGATGGCTGCGCTGTGCCTGCTTTCCATTAGTATGCTAATGTGAAAACATTAGCGTACCATACGTGTTGACCTGTTGAGTCGATCGTCCATAGAAACACAATTGCTGCTGATAGCCTACTGTCATTGTCCTACTCCTTGTACTGAGCACCACAGAGTGAAGCGAACGTCTGTTGTCTCTTTAGCAAGCAAGCAGGCTTTTCTTTTTCTTCTGTTTTTTTGCTGCGGCACAATATTTTATTTAATTAAACATAAACTCCTGTCCATGTTCTCAAATCTGAATGGAATAGTAACGCTAATGGATAAAGGCTCTAGGCTGCTGCTTGTTTACATCGCAAAAACAAGATGGCGGACACAAAACAAACTTTAATCCATGAATTAATCAGAGTTTAAAGTTTTAATCTCCGTTTAATGGATTTTAATCAGAGGTTAAGGATTTAATCACAGATCTGTTAAGCGATGCTTAAAATTAAGTGGTGCAACACAACTCGAATTAAAATGAATCTCTGATCAACAAATCTGTGATTAGCACTAAACTAAGCTTTATTTAAACTCTCTTGGTGCAAACGACCCATAGAGTCATATAGAGAACTTAGTGACATAGAGACTTAGTTGTTACTGTAAAATACTTCAAAGCGGCCATTTAGAAAACATAAATAAAAGCTCTTATTTGCGCTGCTCTTGTTGAAAACAATGTATTTCCAACCCCGAGCCTGTTGCGTGCCCCATCATCGGCGTAACTCTGTCTATTCAAAGCCTCTGGGCTACACCACGGCCTGAACTTTCAGAAAGTGCCAGAAATGAAGAGAGCTGCCGATGCTGTTATGAAAAGGGAGCATACCCCCTTCTCGTTTGTCATCGCTGCGTGGGTGCGTTTGGTGTCTTGATGACTGTTTGGTCATGGCTGTCCAGGTGGCTTTTTGCTGGTACTGCTGCAGGCTGTTGTTGTGCATTATATGGAATGGAAGATGGACAACGTTCATCAATGGTCTGCGATGCTTTTCAGGGATGGGATGCTGCGGGGTGGACGGAATAGTGA
The DNA here is from genome assembly GCA_039105355.1 of Benthosema pterotum. Classification (NCBI taxonomy): domain Eukaryota; kingdom Metazoa; phylum Chordata; class Actinopteri; order Myctophiformes; family Myctophidae; genus Benthosema; species Benthosema pterotum. Next base: position 4,071,791 of record CM076976.1, on the reverse strand, counting down.
GTGCTGATGATTTATGGGTCCCAGGGCTGGATAGGGTCTGTCCCCCCCCCCAAACATTTTTGGGGGGGACAGACAGTACAATTTGCCTAGGGCTGCAACTAACGATTATTTTCATAACCGATTCATTGGTCGACTATTTAGCTGATTCATCCATTAATCGGTTTATGCCTCTTACTTAGCTATCACCTTAAAGGGCGATTTCACCCATTTTCAAACTTTTCCTGTGCACAAATGTGTAGTGTACATTTGTACACTCTCGGAAAAAGGCTATAAAAGAAAAAAACACAATGTGATGATGTCATCAAGTTGTGTTTCACCATGTTTTTTCAGACCTCCACTCCTGGGAGGAAAATGGGTGCGTTTTGTTACAGAAAACGGGTAAAAACATCAGTGATTTATTGACAAACTTATTAATCAATGACTAAAATAGTTGACAACTAACAGAATGATTGTTTCGATTATGATTAATTAATTGTTGCAGCCCTACATTCATCAGTGCTTTGTTTGAGACTCCTATCAAAGAGATACCATTAGAATGTTGATGTGATGATAAAAACGGATAGTCTGAAAACATACAGTGTTTACTGGACATTTTATGCCTAAAAGTTCAAGTTCAATTACTTTACTGTACAGCCGGCAGCAACACGGCAGACAGCCAGGGTGACCTTACGAGGTCACGCTGAACGTATCTTCAACTCCAACGGAGTTCAAACTCGCTCCCGCTGTGGATACAATCGCGATTCTATTAACCCAGTTCCTGTAGTTCAGCACTAACTGCCGGTCGGGGGGCCGCGTGGACTTCATGTTGGCGTTTGAAATTCAAACCACATCTCCAAACAGGACCGAACTCGTCCTCAGATGAACCACGTCTGAGCCTTGTTTTGAGTATAATTAACGACAAAAGGGCGGGAATCCAATTTAAGCGGATCAAACTCCGGGCTCCGTTTGAAGATAGTATCCCTTTTCTTTGTTCATTTGTCCCCGGTGAGGTGACTTGGACATGCGGCCAGCCGCTGCTGCTGCTGCTACCCGCAATCTCTCCATTCCAATTATCTACCTAGCGACTATACTGGACGTGAAGGGCCAGCCAGACAGCCCGGTCCTCAAAGGACTCCAGCTCTGTCATGCTGAAAATGAATAGAAACCGTTTTTTTTTGCTCTCCTGCTGTGCGTACCGTAGGTTTGTAACGAGAAGAGCTGGGTCACGAACAAAGAAACTCCCACTGCCTTGTTCACTTCAAGCACGTTGGAGCTACAGTGTTGTTGGACAGGTTGAAAAACGACTTCATTTCCCAGCCTGTCTTCATAGTTAAGGCATTTTATCAGAGATTTGACCAATCTGGGTGTCAGGGCGATTTGAGTAGTCACAGAGTATAGCAGAACTTTTTGTATTGACACGTATCTCAAGAATCCATTTCTTATTTCTTCTTGAACTCACAACGCTCAAAGGAGAGTATTGATCGTCGTCGTGTCCTTCGGTGGCATTTATTTCAGTTTATTTCAAGTCCAGTCCTATTTTCATTCACACACAATTCCTTTTGAGCTTCTCAAAAAAGGATCCACTTGAAAACAAAATCTGATTAAAACACCAAATAAAACACAGGTACATTTTTATGAATTGTTCACAATTCTTTCTTTACACATTTGTTACGTTACGTTACATTCAAAAACTTGTTTCATTCCACTGTTCTTTAGTTTAGTTATTCTATCAGCTCACTTTCACTGTTCTGAATTGACTGATATGTTGCACATGCACAGTTATGGGATTAGAAATGTGTGGAATGATAAAGCAATCACGACAAGTATTAGAAAGCAACCAGAATAACAATATTGTAAATAGTAATAATAATAATGCTGCCACCTTGTAATAATAACACTACTAAAAAACAAACAAACAAACAAACAAAAAACAGTAATATGATCAAGTCAATCAAAATATCTGTCAGTCTGTGGCCACATCTGTGACATCACAGGAAGAATATTGAGCTTGTAGATTTCCACTATTAAAAAAAAAAAAAAAAAAAAAAAAAAATAGTAAAAAAAAAAAATGGTAATGGAGTTTAGGTATAACCCCCTAACCTATTAATTTTGATGTCAAAGTGCCATTTTCATTGCACATTTTGTTTTTTTCTGGTTTGGGGGTGGGGGGTGGGGGGGTATATGCAAGCTAATCTTGCATATTTCCACTAAACACCTATCACGGCACTGATCGTAATATAGGCTTGATAGCTTCAGAAAGATTTGTAAATCTTATATGAAAAAAACATTACCCTCTTCTATATGAAAAACCCGATCTTGATGTTAATTGTTTGTTGCTGCTCTTGTCATCTTTAAACAAACTGCCTCTCGAACCAACACCGAGGCTTGAGGACGCGTGTTTATATATGAAGATTACATCGTAATCTTCTTTATTGTCTTTATCTGCTTACTGCTGTGTTTACTGTACGGTGCCTGCTGTGTTTATGTGATGTATGTGGCAGTGAAAACATATCCCTCTCTAGGACAATAGCAGTTTTATTTCACCTAGAGTATTATCTTATTTAAACACTTACAGTACATTAGAGCCGCGCCAGCAACCCTGCACAACGCTGCAGTATCAATGCTTTCATGTACTGTAGCGTCTTTTTTTTTCTAATAATGTTACAGCGCGCTTTACAACATATAATGAAACAGTGAATCCTTTACAGTGCAGATGTTAACGCTGCAGCGCCAAAGGTGACACTCCTGAGGGCAGATCATCTCCATTTTACAGTTTTCTCAGACAGGGAAAAAGAGCTATAAAAACACGATTAAAGGGTGTGCCAAACTTTTCTCCGTTGTTCCTAACATACCACGTTTAACGAAGAATCCAATTCAGCTGAATACATTTTTTGCATCGCACATCGTTAATGGGATAATTTGCATATTGGAGTAAATGAGCAGAAATACGAAATAGAGGTCACCCGACTTGTGCTTCTGTATTAATATTTCATCTCATCTGTAAGGATGTTTGCAATGTAGCCACTGGGTATGTCTATAGTGTCTAATTAGCATAAAATATGTACCGTATATAATGGTAATACGTGGCCATTTTTCATTTTATTGATGTTACAAGTACTTTGCTTTTACACATAGCATTCCTGTACGACTTGACCATTACACAGAAACTAAAGATCACCATAAATACATACGTCATGTCAGAGAGCACAGCAGGAAAGGGCCCTGGATGGAGTCTACACACAAGAAGGGTACTATAAGTGTCACATGGAAGGACTGCGTCAGAAATGTGGTCCTCTACGGCAGGGGTTTTCAACCTTTTTGACTCCAGGGACCACCATTTATTCAGCATTTGATCCACGGACCACCATTTGATTACATTTTCACACCAAAGATCTAAAATTAAACAATTCTTTTGATTTGGTCCACAATTCCAAGCTGTATTTTGCCAACAACACAGTGTAAACTTCTTAATTAAGTGGTGCTAATTCAGATGATGAATATTTTAACTCTTGAGATTTTAACTCTTGAGTTGATAAAAATGAAACCAAATGGACCCGCAAGGGTCCATTTGGTTTCATTTTTACATTCTCAAGAGTTACATCTGGTTAGCCAAATTTCCATCATTTAGCCTGGGGACCACGAGGAACCCTCTCAGGGACCACTGGTGGTCCCCGGACCACCTGTTGAAAGCACACGACAGATAGGGGCTCTGAGGGGAGAAAACCATGACTACTTAGGAGACCTTTTGTAGGCTTTGTAGTCCCATTTTGCCTATAGCGGCGCCAATGCAAGATGGTGTATCTTCGTGCATAGAGTATATTTGCTGACTCTATGGAAGTCACTCTTTTTTTTATTCAAAGATGTTGTTCCACATACCCACATAAACAGCGGCCATTAAAATGAGTGGCAATACACCAGGAGTTGTCCGGGAGACGTCGATGCTGCTGCTAGAACTTCCCCAACTAACTAACTAATGAAGTCCAGTTTTAGACAGAGGTCGTTATACCTACTGTACTATACATGCCCATAACAAGCAGGGCTTTAAACAGCAGTCCATTACTACGCTCGGGGTCTGAATCCCATGATGATTATCACAGCTTGCCCGAGATAGGAGTGCTCCCCCGGTCATCGCACAGGCATAGAGAGAGAGAGAGAGAGAGAGAGAGAGAGAGAGAGAGAGTGTGAGTGAGTGAGTGAGTTCCGGAGAAACGGTGTTGCTAATGAGGTCATCCATACATGAAACATGAGACGTTGCTGCTCTGTAATTTAGATTCAATTCCCTGCTCCCAGGGTGGCCGGCAAGCATGTTAACACCCACTGAGTGTGTGTGTGTGTGAGAGAGAGAAGCGCCTGGAACAAAGAAGAAGGCTTTTCTTGCAGCGGTTCTCTGGTGTTTTTTGGCCTCTAGCCCACCCAACATGTTGTCGATTGTTGTTGTGCCTTCCGTGATCGCCAGGCAACATGCTGCTGCTGCTGCTACTGCTGCTGCAAGCTGCTAAGATGCAAACAATGTTTGGAAGGGCTGGCACATGTTCATTATAATGGAAAGGATTACAGAGAAACCGGCATCTGACAGGAATGTGACAAGGGAGTGTGTGTGTGTGTGTGTGTGTGTGTGTGTGTGTGTGTGTGTGTGTGTGTGTGTGTGTGTGTGTGTGTGTGTGTGTGTGTGTGTGTGTGTGTGTGTGTGTGTGGTGTGTGTGTGTGTGTGTGTGTGTGTGTGTGTGTGTGTGTGTGTTTGGGGGGCGGGGGGGCTAAATGCTGAGCACTGTGTGTATTCTTGCGTTCAAGTGATCTTGGTACATAGAAATCGATTCATTTAAGATTCTGGTCTTCAAATGTACACCATTGTTGATTGTGACGTGCTGTTGCATTCTGCGAGAGAGAAAAAAGAGAGAGACTTGTACAGAGCGCAGGTAGATCCCTGCGGTGCTTATAGGAGCCATATCCCCACATAAAGATTACGCTGAGTGTTGTAATTTGGACCTCCTGCTGCTTTTTTCCTGGACGTGAAATGGAACAGGAATGAATCATTAGAGCCGGTTTCTTAGAGCCCATTATGATTGTCATCCCTCCCGCCTCTCAAAAGCTCTTTGATGGAGACGCTATACTATCATTCCCGATGCGGTTAGAACACTGTGTGCATACTGTAGAGTAGTGGGGTGGCGGTTCAACTGTTTTCATATCATTGTTTATTCGGCGTTTGAGCCCACGGACCACCATCTGAGTAGATTTAGCATCTCAAAACCCAAAATTAAAGCACATTTTATTATTGTTTGTCCTATAACAATTCTTCTACATTCTCTAACTGTGTACACTTCTTGAATATTAAGTAATGCAGGTGCTTATGGAAAAGTGAACTTCTGGGACCAGCAGGGGCGAAATCATTTTGCGCCCGCGACCGCGGACGCGCCCGTCGGGAAACGGGTGCCCGTTTCCCGGCGGGCGCCCGTTTTCGAAAACTGGGCACCCGTTTTCACAAACAGGCACCCTAATGTGTGATGAAAACTACAGCCCCTCACACATTTTTTTAAAAACGCCCTGTTTTTTTTCACAAACGTGCCCGTTTGTGAAAACAGGCGCCCGTTTTTAAAAAAAGGGCGCCCGTTTACCGCCGTCGCGGGCGCAAAATGATTTCGCTGGCTCTCAAATAACAATTCTTCTACATTCTCTAACTGTGTAGACTTCTTGAATAGCCACTTGCCAAGCATGACTCATAGGCTATACTTTGTTGTTAGATCGTGTCAGGGACCGAAGACGGCCGATCTACAAACTCACAACATGCTTATATCAGTTACGTACATATCAAACATTCGATGCCTTTGGATTCTCCTTTGGGAAATGTTAGAACAACAAGAACAATAACAAAGACTTCCAACTGTCCCTCTAGCACATGCGTGTGTATGTTCACGTCTCACAGCATGCACAATGTACTGTAGCAGAGTGGCTACGGCCTCTGTTGTGATGGCCTGGACCGAAGGGGTGTACCTTTTGGTCTAGTGGTTAAGATGTTGGACTTTCACGCAGGGGATGTGAGTCCCGAGCGTGACGCGCAGAACATTTTATACTCCTTTCTTTTGTGTTTGTTTTCTACTTGGTTTGTCTCTCTCTTGCTCCCTGACAAGGTAGACAGAATCAATTGCTGCCTCCCGCAAGCATCCTCCCAGCTGTTTTCTCACCGAAATACATTTATCAGGCCTTCCCAGCAGACGGAACACAAGCCCAACCTGGCAGTAACCTCCAGACACACACGCCCCTCACAGTTCTAGTGCACTGGTGTTGTTGTTACAACTCAACAAAGGCAGCGGTTTCGGGTCAACACCGGTCGGGCTCAGGGTTACAGAGATTACTCACGCCAGAGAGGGAGTGAGTGCACTTTCCGGCAGTGGCAGCCGCTGCGGAAACTGGCCATGGCAACTGGTAGTGTTTTATGCAACAACCTGAACCACAATTCTAACCTTAACCAAACCCTTATCATAACCCCCTGACCAAACGCTTAACCAAGCCATAACGGAACCGTTGTGGCAGTTGCCGGTGCCATGGCTGACGCCAATGCCAGAAAGCGCACTCGCTCCTTCTGCATACAATGTGTAATGTTGGTTTTAGATGTATTACCACTTCTTTCAATTCGTTTTTTTTTTTTTTTTTCAAGATTTCACTTTTTCATCCATGCCCACCAAACACGGTACAAATTACCGGGACAAATTAGTGATGTCTTGGATTTTGGCCAGATCAAGGTAATCCAAAACTAGTCAAATCTGTCCTAGAATATCACCTGATTTCCAACCAACACAAATCCTGATGACCACTAAAGACGGACGTCCCTGGAAGAATCCGAGAGAGTCAGATTGAGGCCAGACTAACTTCTAATCAATCATAACAAGTCGGATAAGCTTTACTATTTAAATTGGTGAAGATGTTCTGGAAATAATGTATAGATCAACCCATATGTATGGGTTGTGATCTGGCCTAGTTTTGAACGTCATGCAGTGACTACATTCCTTCACCAATTTATATAATAAATCTACACCGTAGCTAGGCTATTTTGGGCCAGATCTTAATAATTATGATTGATTTAAGTTAGTCTGGCCTCAATATGGACAGTCTATAAACACTGCAGCATGCTGAAAGATTATCTCTTCGTATAATGTACAGTAAGTTAAAATGGTTGAAGCAATCTTGACGCTATATAGGGCTGTGTTGTGTTTGGTCATGCTCTGAAGGACCCCTGGAGGTACCCGGGCCCCACTTTGAGCAACCACTGCTCCAAAAAGTCAAACAGCACTTGCCTTTTGGAATGCCCTTCTTTTATATTACACACTGTGCTCATTTTTCAACATAATTAAATCTGCTGGCTGGCACAGCTAGGGTCCGTTTTAAGCATGTGTACACGTGTGTGTGCGTGTGCGTGTGCGTGTGTGTGTGTGTGTGTGTGTGTGTGTGTGTGTGTGTGTGTGTGTGTGTGTGTGTGCGTGTGTGTGTGTGTGTGCATGTGTTCAATCGAACGTGCGCGCAGTGCACATCTGCACCTCGATAATATCACTTTCCAAACACAATCGGCAATACAAAAACCGCACAGAATCACCTGCAGGTCTGCCTGAATAGCGGTGGAGTAAAACCAGGCAATTTGCCAAAGTGCCGGAACGCTGCCCCGTGCTCCCAATTAAATCCCAGCAACAGCTTCCAAGTCATTAGGAAGTAGCTGAATTCCGCAAGCAAAAAAGAAACCAAAGAAAAACAAAAAACAAAACAAGGCTTCTCTCCAGCCAATTTAGGAAGTGACGCCTGGCTTAATTCCGCGTCTTTCCCGAGCCATTGACGCGACACACACACACACCTGTGTGTCGTTCTCGTGCATGATGATGAATAGCTTTCAGGAAACATGCTCCCAGCTTGGTGGAAATTAATTTAACTGGGAGAAAATTACGCACATGGCGGCACCCCCCTTGACGGGCGCAGAAGAGCGGCGCGGCCTGCGAGACGCACGTTTCATTCATGCCTGTGATTCACATGACGCTGTGCTCTCTCTCTCTCTCTCTCTCTCTCTCTCTCTCTCTCTCTCTCTCTCTCTCTCTCTCTCTCTCTCTCTCTGTCTCTCTCTCTCTCTCTCTCTCTCTCTCTCTCTCTGTCTCGGTTGGCTGTTGGGTTTAATAGAACCTCTAGAAGAAATGGAATCATCCGATCGCAACATTTAACACAGGCAAATCAGACAAAATATCACAGATTATGTGGTCAGTGGTCAGTTTCTTTCATATGATTTCTCTGCACACTTTGCAGACATACTTTGCGCCACATGATCAAGGATTTTTGCCAGCAGGATGGTTTATGCAGAGCGCAACCTAGTACATGCTTTTTGTTCGTATCGCATGTCTTCTGGGTTTTCTTTTTGAAATGCATCATTTTCTGTTGTGTTAACATCTATAGACCCCCTTTTCTCCTCCAGGAATTAGCTTAACTGAATTGGTAGCTTGTAACTAAAGTAGCTCTAGTTTATTTTGGTTAAGTCATTTAGAAACAATTAAATCAATCAATCAATCAATCAATCAATCAATCAATCAATCAATCAATCAATCAATCAATAAATCAATCAATCAATCAATCAATCAATAAATCCATTAAATCAGATATACCAGACATGATGTCACTGGTACTGGTAGGTCACCTCTCTGAGGCAAAGAGTAAGTAGACAATAATGGTCCCAAATGATTATGAGCTTGTCATCGTGCTTTATGTAGGATGTGATATGTCTAACTAGGGGGTTTTCATAATGCTGAATCCAGTATTAGTTTTTTTTGTTTTGTTTTGTTTTTTTTTACAAACAAAACACACCCTTTGGGCTTAAAATGGCCAGAGCACTTGCCCTTAATGTGTTTGCTATGAGCACATTTATCTCTATGCAGGGGTATGTCTGTTTTTATCCCAATGAGTGTTTTCTCAGCAAAAAAAATGAATGCTTGGATTGGATTCAGCATCATGACAACCCCCTAGTTAGACATATCACAGGCTACATAAAGCATGATGACATTTTGCGCACATACACACCAGAATGTGTGAGGCTCGCCGGGTGGTTAACATGCGATGTTGCACCAGCCCATAGGTTTGGAATAGCTCAATAGTATGCTCATTTCCTAGGCCAGAGAACTGGCATGGCCAATCAGGATGCAATATTCAAACGTGGTTGCACACTGTGTCCTGATTGGCCACCCCAATTTTCCGGAGTAGGAAATGGCCGTACAATTGACCTATCCCAGCTGATTTGGTCTGGCTTTAGGCAGGCTACAACTCTCACATGCTCGTGGGAGCGCACACAACACACATCAGTCTATAGCAGGGGTTTTCAACCCTTTTGACACCAGGGACCACCGTTTATTCAGCATTTGAGCCACGGACCACCATTTGATTACATTTCCACCCCAAAGACCTAAAACTATAGAGCAGGGGTGCCCAACCTTTTTTGACCCAAGATCTACTTTTCAGCAGCCAACCCCTCCGGGATCTACCAGTCCAATATCAACATTTCAAACCACACGCATCGTTGCCAGCCTGCAGTAACTTCACAACAACACAACACTACGTTGTTTTACCACTTTACTTTATGTCCATATAAGCATAAAGTACAACGGACTTGTCATAAATAGGCCTACAACAGACTTGGGCAAACACTGCCATTGCAAATGCAATCATAATAAGAACAGTCCAGAATAGTCCATTATAAGTTGCAGAACAGTCCATTACACGTTGAACAATACTGTTGGCATAATTCACAGACAGCAGACAACAATCCTCCAAATGAGCCGCTTCGTAGACAGACAGACACGCACACACACACATACACACAAAAATATCGCTCTTTTTTCATTTCCACCTCATTTTTTTCTTTCCTCCCCACATCTCCCAAGATCCACTCATGATCAGGCCAAGATCTACTGGTAGATCCCGATCTACTGGTTGGGCTCCCCTGCTATATAACATAGAACAGCACAGGGAGCTGTCTGTGGTGCTGAAGTGTTTCTATATAACATAGAACAGCACAGGGAGCTGTCTGTGGTGCTGAAGTGTTTCTATATAACATAGAACAGCACAGGGAGCTGTCTGTGGTGCTGACATGTTTCTATAGATAGAGAATTCTTTTGGTTTTGTCCACAATTCCTGGCTTGATTTTGCAAACAAAAACAGTGTAGACTTCTTAATTAAGTGTTGCTAATTCCGATGATGAATATTATAACTCTTGAGAGTGTAAAAATGAAACCAAATGGACCCGCGAGGTTCCATTTGGTTTCATTTTTACACTCTCAAGAGTTACATCTGGTTCATAAGCTTTCCATCCTTTAGCCTGGGGACCACCTGGAACCCTCTCAAGGACCACTGGTGGTCCCCGGACCACCGGTTGAAAACCCCTGGTCTATAGCCTATGCATGACTTTGGCCTCTGGTCAAGCTTTATCGGGGCTGGTGGTGAGTTTCAGCGCTTTCATGGGGCTATAAGTATTTCATTTCTGCCGGATTTACGGTTAGAATCTCCAGTGCAGGGCTCTCATCCAATACTGTATAATCTGCCCCCCCCCCCCCCCCCCACTCCACCCACCCGAAGCAAAATCTCTGTCTGTCAAGACAAAATGTCTGTCTGTCTGTCTACATGTATACCTCCGTACCTGTAATTGATGCACGTCTCGCCGTCGATCCACGTCTACGCATCCCCACGTCACAAGATAAAGAACGATTGATTCGCGCCACTGAGCCGCCCTGGTATCATCATCGTCGTCGTCATCATCATCATCATCATCATCATCATCATCATCATCATCGTCATCATCATCATCAACAGATCAATACAGCCAAATATAACTTCAGCATACGGCATTGCAATGCGATGACAGTCAGGCCCGCAAAGGCTTACTCGGTTGAAATAAACATCGCTCTGCAACACGGATGGACCGTTGCCTGCATGGTGCATTGCAGGCAGAAAACCAAAAAAACAAACAAACAACCAAACAAACAAAAAAAAAGAACACGGATTTGTCGACAGAATAAATCTGTGTGGGATTGTTGTCTCCGCCGGTGCTCTTGTGGACAATGCCGTGCGCTGTGTTAGCTCAGTCACGTTGGAACATGTTGGCGAGAAGAACATTATGATCCAGGTTCTAACCCTTAGTGTAATGGACGCATTTTGGTGTTCAAAGCATTGTGTTACACTTCAGCTATTGAAAAATATCAGACCTACAAGCTCACAGCGCGCCACCGAGTGGCGCGCTGCGAGCTTGTAGCTCTGATATTTAAAAAAAAAAAAAGTGAAAATGTGATGCAAATCTTTTGAATATATTATTTCAGGAGGAGCAAATATTTTGAACTCAAATCTTTGCTTCTGGGGGATCCCTAGAACAACACGTTTTCAGATGGGGGGGGGGGGGGGAGGGGTCCGCAGCCAAATATAGATAATTCTGGGGGTCCTTGGCATTAAATATGTTGAGTATCACTGAGATAGAAGCATACATTTTTCAGAAAAACTGAAATCCCTGAGAAACTAGCATCAGAAATAGAAACTAGAAACTAGCCAGAAACGAGAATCTAGTGTCAGAAACTATACAATCAGGTGTCAAATACAATATGTTCTTGGATTTGCGCATCATTTTCACAATTTTTGTAAAAAAAAACAAAAAAAAAAAAACAGATCTGTAAGCTCATATCGTGCCAGCGAGTGGTGCGATATGAGCTTGCAGATCTGATATTTTTCAATAGCTAAAGTGTAACATAACGTGTTGAACCCCAAAACGCGATCGGTACACAAAGGGTTAATCCAGTTCAAGCTAACGTCTTCTGATGTGAACACAATGCTGTGCGGGGTGTTTGTTCTCTCTGGGAAGAGGCTGTACCAAACACTGTGAAAGGAAGATAGCTGGACATGTGCTATTTAATAACGGAATTTAGAATCCAGTGCATTGTCGTGAAAAAAAGATTATCGGTGCAAAATGGGCGTTATTTTATTATTTCTTTCAGCAGTCTTTCAAGCAGTAGAATAAGCCTTATTGGCTAATCGGCGGATAAAACCCGCAGGAGAAAACGTACGATTTTTTCAGAAAACCTTAAGGGAAAGACCGAGAAAGCGCGAAGCGTCGCAATGGTACATCTGTGGGAACACAGAGAAGCACGGAAAGAAGGAAGAACTGGTTTAGTGCTCTGGTCACACACACACACACACACACACACACACACGCACACGCACGCACACGCACACACACACACACACACACACACACACACACACACACACACACACACACACTGTATCTTTGCACGCGGATCGCAAGTTGCACAATATTAATCACGGGAGAACACTTAAATTGCCTTTTTTTTTTTTTTAGTTTTCCGAGTATGGATTAATATGTTTCATTCACTGTTGAATGCATATTTTGGTATTAATCCGGATTCTACGCGGAAATTGTGATGGCGTTATGATGGAAATCAAACCATGTCCCCCGGTTGCTAGGGCTTCTGGAAGTCTCAGGTCAGATGCAATGTGAAGGAGTGCCTATACAACTTCCTTAATGGGTTTTTGTTTGATCTTTGTCTGAGCCATGGATCTGTCGCCTCGCAGACAAATGAACGGATGTGTGCTCTAGTGTTTTTTTTCAAGGGTCTAAAGCAGGGGTCGGCAACCCAAGATGTTGAAAGAGCCATTTTCGACCCAAAGTTAAATTCAAAATCTGTCTGGAGCCGCATTTTATTATTTTTTTTCCCTGAGAGTGTGCAAATGTGAACCAAATGGACCCTGGCGGGTCCATTTGGTTCACATTTGTACACACTCAGAAAAAAGGAGTGGCTGGTTAAGCCTGAGTTTCTAAAAAAATAAATAAAGGAGTTACAAAACTCAATTTCCAGTCCACACAACATCTCTAAGGTACAATAATGACATAGTAAACTGAGTTGAACTGTTGAAAATGGGTGGTTCAGATTGAAAGCTCCACCTCTGATAACTGCTGGGTTCTTTTGACATGGCCAAGTGCTACTTTAACTGGCAACTGTCAGACAGCGCAGCGCGTTTTGGGTGACTGAAATGTTTATATTATTTTGGTGCGGATCACCCCAGTGTGTGTATGTAATAATGCTACAGCCATGGAGCCACTAGGGCAACGATCACCTTGGCGTCTGCTCCAAAGGAAATTACACAGTCCTGGGTAGCAGTCTGGGTAGATTTATATGAATTGATTTAAAGGTATACAAGGTATACTATTTCAGTAAAACAAATCTTAAATTAGATATCCATTATGACTGACATGTTTGCCACATAAGCCATTCCCTGAATTGCAGCCCTCAAAGCCTGTTCTAAATATATTTTTCGAAAAGTGAATCCCTAGGAAAATGGTGTCACACACGTCTGATTGGACCAATCAGAATGCAACTTAAACAACGCAAGGGGTGCTGGGAAATGTAGGACTCGATCTAAAAACTGCAGTAGCCTACCAGCTGTTACCACCAGTCAAGTACACCTTTAAAGCAGTAGAAGTGTTAAAGCGCAAATAACATGGATTGCTAGTTTTTAATGCTTGATATCATATTGTATATGTCCCTCAAGCTTATTTCTAATGGTTTGAGCCTCAATCACCACTGATATAACCAGTCCTTGTCATTTCTTTATGGACAGTTTAGCTGCAGTACCACAATGTCCTGAGGTGGTGGGGGCGCTGATATGCAGGATATTTTATAGTAGAGTTATTATAATACTGATGCTAGATAAAACCAGGCTTGTTTAAATTCCATGTCAACTTGGAAAATCAACAATGGTGGACATTATAGACAAAGTGGAAATGCAAATTTGGAACTCAGAGGAGGAATTATACAAAGCAGGGTGCATTGATGACATCATTATGAGGCCCAAATCAAACGAGCTGTTCCTGAGAGCAATTTACGTTAACCCTCCTCTAAGAGATGAAAGACTAATTGTTCAAACTAGATAATTTGTGGGGACAGAAAAACACACATGGGAGAACCAAAAACACACAAAAAAGTGTAATTTCATTTTCATTGTTATTCCCCCTTTAATAGCAATACAAGGATTCTATGTTACAGCAGAGGAGTCACTACAGAAAGGCAACTGTTTACTTGTAGAAACTGGAAGCCAAATCTTTTTTTTTCTCTCTCTCTCCTTCTCATTATACAACCTGTTATGTTTATCATGTGCGAGTGTGAGAGCACACACTGCTGTGGAAACAACAACAACAGAAAATGGAGAAAGAAAAGAAAGAAATAAAGTGAGTGCACCAGGTGTTGCCTGTCAGCTATCAAGCGAAAAAAATAAAAAATAAATCTCAATACATTTCTGGGGCAGAGGGAAAAAAATAATACTGTAAAAAGAAAAAAAAAAAAAAAGAAAAAAAATGACAGCCTCCTTCCTTTGTTGCTTTGACGAATGCAGGAAGCGCATAATGCAACATCTAATGGCGCAGCGACATGCTTTATGATGGTGATAAAAAAAAAAACTGGAAGTACTGCATGGGCCTCAGCGAGGCACGCGGTGCCGCCGCTGGTATCGCCCAAACCGGGATCCACGCCAGAACTATTATGTTACTGGAGGCGGTGGTGGTGCCCACAAGTATCAACTAGTCAAACCCCCCCCTCCCCCCCCACCTCTCCCCTCATCAGTACTCAAAGGCGTGCTTTTAATTAACATAATGGAAGCACAGTGACAATTAATGATTTGTACGGCGCAGAGGAATGAGGAAATAAGCGGGGGAGGGCAGAAGACAGAGGCGCTTACACCCACATGGAAATAAAATATACATGTATGTTTTAATATATGACACAGATATGAAATTGACATCCTATTACTAGGGCATTAACTAAATCTCCCACTATTTGATTATTCGACTAGCAAAACATTAATCAACTATTGATTCATAATTCATATTTGCGACGCTAATAACAATTGCTGATATTTTAATTTTTTGTACTGCAGACAATTGCTATTGGGTAAAACACAAATATGTATCACTATAGACTAGTCGAAAATGATTCGACTACCAAAGTATTTGATTTGACTACCAAAAAACACGTTTGGTTAATGCCCTACCCCCTAAATATATGAACCTGATTTAGGTATATACTGTATGTGACACATACTGTATACAGTATGTCCTATATATCCACATACATGCGCATATATGTAACTGATTATTGCACATATGCAACATATATGATGGATATATTGGCATATATGTACATATATTTTTTTTTCGATGTGAGCAGGGAGATGTATTTCACATTCACTCCAGAGCACCACAGTGCATAAACTATAGCCTAGAGTTAAAAAATAACTGATCTACAAGCTCACTGTGACTGTGACGTGTGGCTCATAGATCTGCTATTTATGACACATGTGGCCCCCAGGCTGTCACTCGGCCATTTGGAATTATAACGGGTGAAATCAATAATATAGTATTTCAACATTAACCATGTGGACGCTTTATGTGGAGAGAGAGACAGACAGAGACAGAGAGACACACAGAGAGACAGACTGAGAGAGGGGTATGGAAAGATGGACAGGGAAAGAGACATTGGGAGGATTTATTTAACGTTTACTGCCTTGGATTTATGAATTCTCGCAGGATCTGGGGGGCTGTCGGCTGAAACAGAAGAGATGATGACTAAATAGCACATTCTCTGTCGGGGCTCCTTAAAAATACCACCCGGGTGAGCGAGCTATAGTGCAACTGAAAAAATAAAACAACAACAACAGCACAAGGTTATCTTTAAGACGGGGCCGCCTCCCTCCGCGCGCCGCCTACCGCCGTGTCAACAGCGTGTATTCAATTTAGTCGGTGAGGAAATTGAAATACAACCGTAAGACAGATAAACTGCGCAGCCACCAAGTGACGTGGCGTTCCCTGAATGCAAATAAATAAATAAAACGACCGTCAGAATTAACGCTACGGGACCCGCATCGTAGCATGCTATTAAGGCCGGGGACGTACAGTCTGTAGTGTTGTAGTCCTCAAGACATTGTCTCGTCTCGAGTCCAGTCTCAAGACAAATTTTCGGTGTCTCTGTGTTGTTTTTGTCTCGCCCTCAATTGTCAGTAGTGTCTTGGTCTTGTCACAGTCTCAAAGCAAATGTCTCGAGACAAACAAACAAAGATAGAAAGACTGATCGGGACCTCCCCAGTATTGCTATTACTGTATATCCATGATATAAGACCGGCATCTGTCATTCTGGACATTGTGTTTGGATGTGGCCTTAGTGTCCTAATGTGTGACCGATGCTGGTGCTTTCAGGCTGAAGTAGGCCAGGGTCAGTTTTTGGCTTTTTACCGATTATTAAAGTACACAATACAAGCTTTTATATGATGCGTCATTCAATGAAATTGGAAATTGAAAGCCAGCGAAAGCAATCCTCGACCGCGGCGGCCATCGTGATGGCTTTATAACCGCTTTATACTGTTTTATAACCGTCATGACCATTTTACATAACAATTGCGACCGTTGTTGGCATAACAGTCGCGATTGAGAATTGCTTTCGCCCCCTCCTGCAAAAATGAACGAAGGATGTGCTGATATTTTAGCTAATATTTACTTTTACTGCGTGGACCCCAGTGATCCCCACAAAATCACCAGAACTAACTTCACATTTCACCAAAACCAGAGCAGAACTATCACCACGGGAGGCAATTAAGACAGTTGACACTAAAGATCTCAACGGGCCTGAAAATTAAGGCCCGGCCCTAACAGTTCAGGCCCTAGGCCCTACCCGGCCCTAACAGTTCAGGCCCTAGGCCCTACCCGGCCCTACTAAATGGAATAGATTTTAGGCCCTACCCGGCCCTAAACTGTCGGGTTTGGGCAAAATTTGAGAATTCACCACAGATTAAAATTGAAATGCAATCAGCACCATCTTCATAATGGGTAAATACAGAAAATAACTATTATTCTTACTATATTAAAATAATTAAATATATATTATGTTTTCATGCGGCCCTAGGCCCTACCCGGCCCTATTGATTAGGATAGATTTTCGGCCCTACCCGGCCCTAAATGTCGGGTCGGGCCTGTTCGGGTTCGGTCCTGGTCGGGTTCGGGCAGAGTTTGAGAACTCTAGTTGACACCACGATATTAATGGCAAGCATTTCAGAGAGCTTAACTACAAATAATCCGAACTGTCCCTTTAACTCCATTTCTGCCACCATAGGTGGTAGCATAATCACACTTATAAGCTGGGCCAGTGATTCGAATCCGGAGAAGTTGCCCCCATATACCATTTTCAGTTACAGGACTTTTATTAGGCATTAGGTAAACCATCAACAATGACGTCAGTTGAAGTTGCAACAGACATGCAGCATGCATAAAGCTAAAGGTCTGACTCAGACAGTTTTCTGTTTTCAATGATGAAATGCTGTTGGTTTAGTGGTGACACAGCTGTAGTTAGCGGTACTAGAGTTTCAAATCATTTTAAATATAAGACACTTATATACACTTTAACTTGAAATATCTTTTTTCACTTGCATGCCACCATGTTTGGTGGGGCAGTCAGGGCATTTAGGGGGGCATTATCCCCCACCCCCCCCATGCCCATGCCTAGATCCGCCCCTGAGACACATGAACCCTGCATTGCCTCCAGGGAGTCAGACGCTCGGTGCCTCTCATAAGGGTGTGTGAATATTAGAAGTGCGGACGCGTGCCTGAATTAATGAACCGTCGCAAAGCGCCGCCAGCACTTGGAAAAGAACGATAACAATGCAATTCATTCTTTATAGCCATATACTGAAGGCCGTTTCAGTCGATGCTGCTGAAGACTGTTCCTGACTGACTGACCGACACCTCCATCCCTCCCTCCCTCCCTCCCTCTGTTTCTTCTTTTCATCAGAAACAGAGCTCTCCATAGATATAGGCTGTACTGTGGAAGTTTAATGTGCGAACATGTCTTGGAGTTGTCTGTCGCTTATGACAGCAAAGTGTGATGATGATGATGATGATGATGATGATGATGATGATGATGATGATGATGATGATGATGATCAGAGCTTGACACTAACACTTGCCCGGGGCAAGTAAAAAAAAAAATGGTGGGGCAAGTGAAGACTGCTACCTGGTTGCCCGATCGGGCAAGTGTGCAACTTAGTGCACTATAACACAACACAAGATAAATATGTCTTGAAGGCAGTCATTGCACTCTGCCTCTGTGTCTTTCCCTGCTTTCTAGATATCCACAATTCCAGGCTGGATTTGGGAAACAAAACAGGCAATTTAACTTTCACATCAAAATGACCTAATCTTCTACATTCTCTAGTTGTGTAGACCTGGGGTAATTAAGATGATGAATTTTAACTCTTGAGAGCCTAAAAATGAAACCAAATGGGCCCGCAAGGGTCCATTTGGTTTCTTTTTTTACGTTCTCAAGAGTTACATCTGCAAAATTTACAATATATTTTAGGGGCAAGTGACCATGAGCTGAGGGCAAGTAGAACCTGACTGCAGAGAATCTGTCCGTGGTGCTGAAATGAGCTTTCTGTTATGGTAGCTGTAGTGACTCTGTCCGTGGTGCTGAAATGAGCTTTCTGTTACTCTGTCCGTGGTGCTGAAATGAGCTTTCTGTTATGGTAGCTGGTAGTGACTCTGTCCGTGGTGCTGAAATGAGCTTTCTGTTACTCTGTCCGTGGTGCTGAAATGAGCTTTCTGTTATGGTAGCTGGTAGTGACTCTGTCCGTGGTGCTGAAATGAGCTTTCTGTTATGGTAGCTGTAGTGACTCTGTCCGTGGTGCTGAAATGTATATTTACTGAAATGTATATTTACTTGCCCCCTATATATTTTAGGGGGCAAGTGACCATGAGCTGAGGGCAAGTAGAACCTGACTTGCACTTGCCCGATGGGCAAGTGCCTCCGAGACCTTAGTGTCAACCCCTGATGAGGATGATGCACCATGGTTCTGAAAGGGGTAGAGAGAGAGACAGGGCCGGACGTAACATTTCCCAATTGGGGAGGGGGGGGGGGGGGGGGTGCAGGCCAAAATGGTATGGGTGCAGCTTCATCGCCTGTGTCGCTTCACGCCATAGGCGTTGAAGCCGCACCCATACCATTTTCAGTTACAGGACTTATAAGTACAGTAACTAATGAAAATATTAGTTGTTGTTGATGCTGCAACAAAGCTAAAAGTCTGAGTCAGGGAGTTTTCTTTTTCGAATGATGCAATCCTGTTGGTTTAGTGGTGCCACAACTGTAGTTAGTTAGTAGCAGTAGTGGTGTTTCAAATCGTTTTCACTAGAAGCACTTTAATTTGAAATATCTTTGAAATGTGTGTTGTTTTGCATGCCATCATGTTTTGTGGGGCAGTCGGGGTGGTGGTGGGGGGGGGGGGCGTTGTAGATCTGCCCCTAGAGAGAGAGAGACTGTGAGACAGAAATGATTGTGAAGGAAGGCGAATAGAATTGCAGTGATTCACCCCCAGGGTTATGACAGGCAGGGCGTACTGGGTCAGAACACAGACACACACACACACACACACACACACACACACACACACACACACACACACACACACACACACACACACACACACACACACACACACACACACATATACACACACACACGTGCTAGGTCTCCGATGGCCAAGTCCCCAGTAGCCTTCAAAGGTTTTACCTTTCTGACCATGTCCTCTGTAGTCGGCCCACTGCCCACCATTCATCTGTGTGTGTGTGTGTGTGTGTGTGTGTGTGTGTGTGTGTGTGTGTGTGTGTGTGTGTGTGTGTGTGTGTGTGTGTGTGTGTGTGTGTGTGTGCGCGCTTGTGTGTGCAACTGCGACTGTATAATCCTTGTTTTTTCTCCCCTTGGTTCTAATCCCACGCCTTGTGGACCTTTGCTGCTTCTAGCCCCTATGCACCCCCACCAACCCCGTACATCAGCGGATCTACAAGCTCACGACAGCAGTTAGCCTTCATACAGTCGTGTTATTTAGTTGTGTGAGCAGAGCAAGCGCAAGTTAAGTGAGCGGTTTGCGGTAGTCGGTGGTCTACCGTCCCTCGAAGTATTCTGATTAGCAGGTTCAAGTAATGACGTGATGGTTACATCATTACCTTTATGACTGATGTTTACAGTCATTTCTCTCCTAAACTTGCCCTTGAATCAGGGGCGGATGTAACATTTCCAAATTGGAGGGGCAGGAGAAAATGGTATGAGGTGCGGCTTCATCGCCCGTGTCGCTTCGTGCCACGGGCGATGAAGCCGCACCCATACCATTTTCGCACCCATACCATTTTCGTTTACAGGACTTACTGTATATTAGGCAAGTAAAGCATCAACAACATTATTTGTTGTTGAAGTTGCAACAGACACGCAGCATGCATTTCAATGATGAAATGCTGTTGGTTTAGTGGTGCCACAGCTGTAGTTAGTTAGTAGCAGTAGTAGTGTTTCAAATCGTTTTAAATATATGCACTTTAATTTGAAATATCTTTGTTGTTTTGCATGCCATCGTGTTTGGTGGGGCAGTCTGGGCATTTAGGAGGGCATTGCCCCCCCATGCCCATGCTTAGATCCGCCCATGCCTTGAATGACGCAGTATGATTGGACAGGGTTCATTTTTTTGTTGTTTTTGTTTCCGCTGTAGCAATATACTGTAAGTGTCAGCGTGCAACCAATAGCTCTTAGAAACTGAGACACTACTTACTACCCACTGTTTTTGCTTGCTTTTGGGACGCTCGCTCTGCTCTGCTCGTGCACATGTAGGCCATGCCCTACTTGTGACCAACGCACAATTATTATCAATAGGCCATGGCCTACTTGTGCACAACGCGTAAGTTGGAGTGCTGATCTATAGTTGGTAAATTGTTTTCTGGAAAATAAACACAAATCCATAGTATCTCATCATAATCATCACAAATGACAAATGCCATCTTTTTGAGTGCATTCAACAGCTCAACAGAGCAATAAAATAAGAAGAAATTACACGGTCACGCTGAAATTATTTTTACGTTTTTAATTTGTAAATAGGTTCTCATGAATTATGTTTTGACAAAATAGGTGTCACTATTAGCCCCCGGGGGATGCATGTTTTCATTTGCCAGAACATAATAATAATCATAATAATTGAGTTGGATTTAATAATTTGACCAACCCACCGTGATTATCAATAATAGGCTGTGAATTAATCCGTGGTATTACTATTACCAGCGTTCAACACATTTCAATTAAGCAAATTAGCTTTTCAATCAGCGGGGCGTGATCTATTCATTTTCAATAATTGTTTCCTGGAATGCCAGGTCCCAGGGCGAAACAAGCCTACAATATACAGTAATACACTTTGAAGACTTAAAACTACAATGAAAAACAAAGGTTTTGTAGACCGCCATTTTTTACAGATGAAGACTAAATAAAAACTAGGCTATCGCGACTAAAACGGATACCAAACATTGTGACAACAACGTCCTGTCAACAATGTAAACTAGACTCTGATGTTATGGAAGGATTGTAGTGGAGAAGAGATCTAGTAGAACTTAAAAGGACCCCTGGCTAATAAGACAAATATGCCTTAAAACACTATGCTTGCCTTCTATATCTTACATGTACAGATAAAAACACCTTAATTATTTCATTTATATCATAATTAGAGAATCTTTGACCAAATAGGAACTGCTCGTGTCGCATGCTGATGATGTCATATGTCCATGAGTGGCCCAGCCCTATGGAATATATTGGAATGCACATGATAATAAAACATAAATATTTAAAATATTGCTTTGATGCTCATATTCGATTTAGAAAGTACTACATACTTTTTTTTTGTTATCATGTGCATTCCATAGAGCTGGATCACACATGGAGATATGACATCATCACTCTGTGACAGGCACAGTCCCTATTGAGTGAAAGATGCTCTGTTTATTAAATAAATAAAACAATTAAGGTGTTTTATTTGTTTATTTTAGTTACAGAGGGCAAGTATAATGTGTATTCGGTTGCCCCCGAGGTGTTGCCGTTCCGAAAGTAGCAGATCTGCGAGCTCACAGCGTGTCACGCCCACAGGTTGAGGTTGTATATAGATGAAGTAAACCGAGACCTCAACGATCGCGCTAATGCTTCTTTCTCCATTCCGCAGCCCAAACCTCATTTCAATCATTCATTTCACAAACGCGACGGGGGCGTGCGTGACCTTGTACGAAAGGCTTCATGAAAACCCATTAAAAACGAATCAATTCTACAGTAGTGTTTGTGCACGTCGTCCGCGCGCGCACGGCGATCAATCAGCGGCTCATTCCGAGTGTTAAAGAAATGATATTGCTCTTCAATATCCATGTCTTTCTGCCAATATATCATCACAGGAGAAATGCTTACTGATGTGATTAAAGGGAAAAAAAATATTGGCTTAAAGCCCGGGGTGGACTGAATGTTTACATGCATGCATGCGTGATTATCCACCCACAGGGCTAGTATATGTTTACCGTACTATAATACCCAGTGCGGGTATATTCTCACACTACTGTATCAACACAGAAATAAAACTAGGGCGGCTTAGCTAACAATGTTTACCATGTTGTTGTTGTCGTGCATTACTACAAACACGTGAGTAGTATTAGGAAAACCGTTCCCATTTAGGCATTGAAGCTTCGCCAGCTTTAAACATCTAAAGGCTTGCATCATGTGCATGTTAATCTGCCCTGGCCTTTCATAGGAGATTAGCTACAGATAAACCTCCATCGATCCGGCTCGGAGGACCGTCCTTCAGGTGTCATAGCAGCAATTAGTTCAGTCAGTGGAGGAGTGAAATGTACTGAATAGGGAGGTTTCTGGTTTTCCGCTTCAGTACCGATTCCTCCCAATCTCGAAAAGATTGCAAAATCATGTTTATGATGTGTAAAAATCTTTGCAGTGGTTCATGGTAGCCTATCAACTTGCTTGTTGAATCAAAACCGTTAAAGACATAGAAACATGCACTTCTGTGAAAAAGTCAGAAGCAGCAGATCATAGTGGAGGTAAAAGGAAGAAGAGAAATATACAGGGAGGGGCTGGGGGAGAGTCAATAGCAATAAAGGCTCTTGCTGATTTATTTAGTATGTATTTTTTTATTGTTTTAAGCTTTGGTTAATTTATTTATACCAGGTATTTTCAGGAGGGGCGAAATCAATTGCAGGTTTACACTCAAAGTGATGCCATTTTTATTTGTGATGATCATGAGGTATGTTTTCTACAGACAGACATACAGACAGGTCATGAAGTCACGCTTTCAGCAGAGGAGAGCGAACAGGTGGAAAGCTCCCAGTGCAGTGACATGACATTTAAGTATTCTGATGTTTGGATTCGAGGCCAGATAACAGTCCTCGCACCTCCCTATATCGTGGAACTGATCTTGGACCAATCTCCCTGCAGCGTTGGCTCACTATCAGATCTGATAGACAACAGTATACTTGAAGACCACTCCCTGCAGTCTGATGCACTGACAACGACGTTGATGTGTTCGGCACTACCCTTGTGTAAGATACTCCCTTATGGAGGATCAAGGCTGCATGCCACTATACCGTATATACCGTCATATATGGACTTTTAACACTCACACATAACGCTGTGGCATGACATAGCCCGTATCTAGATGGCTACATTTGCACCCGTGCAGTGTCATTTTTTTTGTGAAACCCTTTGTTGATTCAGACTGATGTCTGATTTCATTGTGATTGAAATACAGACCCTTGGTGGCGAAAGTGAACAATCGCTGTAACATACTGACGACATTATGCCATCTCTCTCTTTCTCTCTCTCTCTCTCTCTCTCTCTCTCTCTCTCTCTCTCTCTCTCTCGGCGGAGTGTTCTAAAGCAGGGGTTTTCAACAGGTGGTCCGGGGACCACCAGTGGTCCCTGAGAAGGTTCCAGGTGGTCCCCAGCTAAGTTGGTTAACCAGATGTAACTCCTGAGAACGTAAAAATGAAACCAAATGGACCCTTGCGGGTCCATTTGGTTTCATTTTTACACTCTCAAGAGTTAAAATATTCATCATCTGAATTAGCCATTTTGGAATGTGTGTTTTGCTTGTTTTGTTTCCCAAATCCAGCCCTGAATTGTGGACAAAAGGAAAATAAATCTTTAGATTTGGGGTCTGTGGGCCTAAAATATCATCAAATGGTGGTCCGTGGCTCAAATCCTGAATAAATGATGGTCCCTGGTATGAAAAAGGTTGAAAACCCCTGATCTAAAGGATGATTTTGTTACTGCGTTCAAAGTGTTAAAACTGTGCATGCATGTGTGTGTGTGTGTTTGTAGTTTCCGAGCCCTCCTTGTGACCAACTGATAATGTGGCAGTGTGACTCACGCATAAAGTGAGAGGGCAAAAAAGAGAGGCAAAGTGAGTAGCTAAGTGAGTTTTTTTCCAGTCGGCGTTCCACTTACTGTATCTTCTGGGTATGATGACGTCTCTGCGTTCATAGTCGTTTTTGTTGAAGATGTTTCTCTTTGGCGACTTTGGCTCAGGAGGTAGAGCAGGTCGTCCGATTAACTGTTATGGTCGTCGACTCGAATCCCGGCTCCTCCCGTGTCTACATGCCGAAGTGTCCTTGAGCACTGAACCCCAAAATCGATCCCGATGTGCGGCTTGTGCCTTGCATGGTTTCTTCTGCTATCCATGTTAGAGTTCTCAAACTCTGCCCGAACCCGACCAGGCCCGACCCGACCCGACATTTTAGGGTCGGGCTCGTGCCTAAAATGTATGCAGATCAGTAGGGCCGGGTCGGGCTTAGGGTTCCATGAAAAAAGCAATATATATTGAATTATTTTATTATGATAAAAATAATAGTTCTGTTATGTCTGTCTGTGTATTTACATCTTATGAAGATGGTGCTGATTGGTAATTTCACTTTTACTCGGGGTAGAGTGCTCAAATTCTACTCAACCCCGACCAGACCCGACCCGACATTGTCGGGCCGGGTCGGGCCTAAAAACTATGCTTATTGGTCGGGTCGGGCCGGGCCAGGCGTTGGGCCTGATCAGTTAGGGCCCAGTTAGGGCCGGGCCTTAATTTTCAGGCCCGTTGAGAACTCTAATCCATGTGAATGTGATGCAAAGCGCCTTGGATAAAGGTGCGCTGTATAAATGCAGCATTCATCTTTGTCTTTTTCCGTTCTCTGTCTGTGGAGTGTGCCCCAGGCCAGAGTAATGTTGAGGGCACACTTCAAATCCTGAACCTGTGAACCTACAAGAGAAGAGAGAGCCATAGAGGAGAGGAGAGGATGTATTACAATCTCTACCACAAAGCTTTTCAATCTCCCCAACGACAGAAGATTATAAATGGAACCCCTCAAGGTTAAAAATTCCCATAAGCACAACACTAGAGGGAGTAAAAATAATGATTTGGTGCCACCAATATTTAGGACTAAAATGGGTAAGTCAACCTTTCTAAGCACCGCCACTCAGGTGTGGAATGCCCTGCCCCCTTTCCTTAAAACAAATACATCAATATATTCCTTTAAAAACAATCTGAAGATTCACTTGCTTCGATTGTCATTCAATTGTCATTAATGGCGTTTTTCTTTTGCTTTGTTTTTGCATAGCCTACATGGGACCCGAATGGAAACAAGACCGAGAGGTCTTTTTTCGGTCTATCCTGTTGGACAAATATGCCTGACTGTTTTATTTGCTTATACTGTATTTATTGTTTGTACTGTATTTATTTATTGTCTAATAAATAAACAAATCCAATCAAATCAAACATAAACAGACAGCAAGTGTGACAAGGGGAGTCAGAACGGTTTAAACCTGATTAATACTTTGTTTCGTGTCAAGGTGCTTCAAAAAAATAACTGCCTACACGCTGGCAACACTTGGTATGTTTTGGAATTTAGGCCAGCCATTTTACGAGAAAATATCACTTGACCCCCCAAAAGATTATACCAAGGTTTGTATTTCAGGGGATTCTGGTATTACTGGGCATGCTAAATAACAATCCTATCAATCCAGTCAAACATCAATCAAAACCTACCCCCCAGAAAGCCATCATTTTCGAGACCGCATCCCAGACAGAGATTTAAATGGCCATTTCTCAAATGGGAAAGCATTTTGCAAAATATTTTACAATGTATTCTAGTACCTCTGGACAGGTTAATAAGAGACCTTTATAGGTCATGAGTATTAGCCCGTCCCGCTCGTGCACAAGTACTCCACGGCCTCCTTGTATTCAACGCGCAAGTATGCACTGTACCGAGTACTGATCTAGCTTAATTTAATTTCGTTATTCGCACCTCGTGTTCCTTTGGTGATGTTTCTTTCAACATCGCTGCACTGTATAGAAACGTTTAGCGCTGTGTGTCTCTTAGTATTATTGTTATTGTGGAGTTGTTTCACCCATAGCCTGACCCCGCAGTGTCTGTGTGTGTGTGTGTGTGTGTGTGTGTGTGTGTGTGTGTGTGTGTGTGTGTGTGTGTGTGTGTGTGTGTGTGTGTGTGTGTGTGTGTGTGTGTGTGTTGGCACACACACACACACCTCCGAGTTTGACCCGAGCCGAGAGCCTTGGCTCTGAAACATGGTGGAATAATTTCCACTAGCCGAGCGTTAACAAGCATGATGTTTTTTTGGAACAGCCATTAGAGTGGAGCGGAGGATCTATGAGGAGAGTGCAAGAGGGCTGTGGTGTTGAAGGAAGTGGGCAGGAGAGGAGGAGAGAAGAGCGCGGTAAAGGAGGCGGCGGTAATGAACAGCTGCTCCATTACTCTGAGATGTCTCCTTCTCCTTACATGATGGTGTGTGATGTCTAGAGTGATGTTGAGGATTGGCGTCATGCTGCCTCACTGTAGTGTTTTTGACAGCACATCCTGGGGTAGTTTAGCCGTAGACTTTTAAAGAGCTGGTGAGCTGAAAAATACGCCTTTCACACTTTAAGACCACATCCCTGGTTATTATATAGCCATACCCGACAATACATGCCAAAGAAATACACAATTTTTTTGTCAATACTTTTGTCTATGATAAAAACTCGATTTTTAATTACTCCCTGAAAACGAAAACACGTATTCATGATCACATCAATAAAAGCCAATAGAAGATAATTTGTATGTTTTATCTCCAATTTTGACCCCCTATAGATAGAATCATGATGAAATATTGCTGCACTTCCGTACATTCTGCATGAGAAATGTTTTTTTATTAAATGTTTTACATAGGGTAAAATATACCAGTGATGGTGTCACAAAAATGAACATGAAGTCTTCTAGGGTTAACGCACACACACACACACACACACACACGCACACGCACACGCACACACACACACACACACACACACACACACACACACACACACACACACACACACACACACAGAATATTCTGCAGGAGTCATTTTACCTGACCTATACTTCTTGTCATGTAACTTTTGCTGTTTTCCCCCTATCACTGCTTTTAAAAGGCTTCAGAATAGAGCTCAGTGGGGGAGGATTAGGACTCCACGCACACACGCACACACGCACACGCACACACACACACACACACACATACACACACACACACACACACCGATCTATCACGTTATTCTCTCTTCCCGGGTTCTCTGTCCGACTATCTGTCTTTTTGCACCTGCTCCTTTGTTTCCGTTCTCTTACCGTCTCTGGCGCTGCATGCCTGCAAAGTTTAAAATAAATATACCCTTTTTTTAACTCCCAAAGGTAGCGACTGGTGGTGGTGATGGTGATGGTGTGTATGAGGGGGTGGTGGTGGTGGTTTTGGCTGACATGATGATCCCTTTTTTGTTTTGTTTATTTAATCGGACACTGCACACTTCATTTAAAAACAAGGTAAAAGGGCACCTCAAGTTCAATGATGATTGACATCATTTCCGGCTCGATATATATGGTTGTTTGGTATAGCCACCTTGCTGTCAGACCAGCTTCCGTCTCAACGCCAGACAGACGGGGCTGTTGTATGGGGAAAAGCGTGTGTTTTCAGGTTCGTTACATTCCATTTGTCAGCATGTAATTTACTTTGTTTATTTTGTTTATGATTACTGATTGTGTGTTCATTTTTGTTGGTTCCAGTACTGGTTGTTTGGATGAGGTCCCTTTGTGTTTCAATTCATTCCCTCTGAAGTTGCGTGCAGTCAGTAAGGTAATTTGTGGTTTATTTTTCTTTCTTTTCTTATTATGTATTTTGCCTTATTATTGGTTGGTTTATTTGGTTATTGATGTATTGTTTATGGTTTTGTGTTATACCAGTTTTGACGTGGGCTTATGGAGAATGGTGAATAAAGTGAACCGCCTTCAGTGCAAGCTACTACTGCCTCTGAGAGTTCTTAAAAGTATCCAGCGGGAATGACAGTCAAAACTTAGCCGCCGACCACAGCACCAACGGCAGCCGCCGCAGCGCCGGGTTGCCGATCCTTCCGTCTACCACCGCATCGCAGACGACCGCATCGCCGAACCGGCGGGCCGGGCCAAGCAGAGCCGGACCGTTGTGACCTGCGACTCATAACACCACCAGTGCGTTCCGACTGGGCTGGCTGATCGTTGGTGATAAACACTGTGGGACCTTTTCCTAACTAAAGATCCAGGCTGAAAGGGGACACACGTTGTCGACAGGTAATTGCACATACACACGGCACTTTACGAAAAGACGACTGCTGCTATCCCACACAGCACTTTAGCATTCAATGAATGAACGAAACAAGACTGCTGCTAACCTACACAAAGCACCTTATTGTTTCAATGAACGAACGAAATGGAAGGTCAATGGACATTTTAGATTAACAATTGAAGAGGAAATTTGCACATGAAAGAAACGGGTCTAAAGATTGAATTGTTTTGCTTGGTTAACTTTGGGTTTTTGTTTTACTGCTCATTAAATTAAATGAAATGGTATTTCTGTGATCAAATGTTTGAATGGTCGAATCTTGGTATAATGGTGTATGGTTAAAGGTGTGTAGGTTATAGATGTCACAAGGTGAATTAAGGATGTCTAAAGAACCTGCACAAAAGGAACCTGCACAAATTAAAGGGCCAGTCCAAAGTATCGAACAAAGTATGACATTTAATGAAAAGTTGCAAACCAAAGAGAAGGGGTTGTTATATAAATTGGATTGTATTTATGCACACTGGAAAGCAAAAGTACGGTTAACAAAAAAGTTAAGCAATGTTCCATTACTGCATTTAAAGGCCGTTTTTGAAGATCTAGAAGAACTGAATAAGACTTTTGATGCATATCTGAAAATTGCTATTCCAACATGTGACATGCGTCGCAGGTTAGAAAGGTGTGCAACGATTACAAAGGAAATTGTTCATAATTCATATATCCATGAACTAATGATTCAAGAGCAGGGAGCAGTCACAGGTGCATGTCTGGAAGAAACTCTGCCCTGCACAATCTCCAGTCATGGTGGGAGGAGTCCAGCCAATCCCTGCAAGGAGGAGGAAATGGAGGAGCAACTAGAGGCTCAGCAGATGAGCAAAGATGTGTCTGCTAACTCTGCTTTCATTTCACCTGAACTGGATGAGGAGTTCAACCAGGAT
This sequence comes from Benthosema pterotum, assembly GCA_039105355.1. Classification (NCBI taxonomy): domain Eukaryota; kingdom Metazoa; phylum Chordata; class Actinopteri; order Myctophiformes; family Myctophidae; genus Benthosema; species Benthosema pterotum. The sequence goes on along the minus strand of CM076976.1, from coordinate 4,042,357 downwards.
GCAACGAGGACAAGTGGAGTGGTGCTGCCATGTGCAGAGATTAAGCAACCTCCCCTAAACAGCCTGGTCAAAGACACCCAGGTTCATGTCAAAGACATCAATGTTTCTATCTCCTTCCAAAACAATGAGATGACAGAGGTTGTGAATGTGAAGAAGCCTGTTGCTAAAGCAGGTAAATTGAGCAGGCCTGTTGCAGCTAAAGGTCTAAGTATGTGGCAGCAAAGAGCCCTGCTGCTAAGAGGCCTGCCAGGGAAATGGCAGCTAAAGGCCTGAAGAAGGTCCTCAGGAGTCCTAAGTCACCAATGGGTAGAAGGAGCAACACTGTACCTGCAAGGAAACCAACCAGGAAGGATCAAGGACAGAAGGTAAAGAACTTGAGAGGAAAGGGCAAATCATCAAGGGCGAAGGAAAGGAGGAACTACAAGAAACGTAGGAAAAAGAGCTTAGTTTTACAAGGTGTCATGGTGGGAGGAAAAAACAGTAGGCCACCTGACTGAGCTGTAACTGTTTAACAAGTCAAAGGACAATTTTAAACACTTAAGAGGGATTGTATTTTTGAAAAATGTTATGCTGATCAAGATCCATTTCTGAAGTTAAGGTTCCTAAACCAGATGATTAAGGTGTCTATGACTTAAATTTGTATGTGTGGAAGGTCAAACTCTTAATGAGATTCAGAATTACTTGAAGTTGAAGTGGAATGAGTTCCAGTCATAATTGGGTTCTTTTTTTGTTTTGTAAAAAAATTGTGAATTTTTTGGTGGGAGTTTGGCTGACATGATGATCCCTTTTTTGTTTTGTTTATTTAATCTGACACTGCACACTTCATTTAAAAACAAGGTAAAAGGGCACCTCAAGTTCAATGATGATTGACATCATTTCCGGCTCGATATATATGGTTGTTTGGTATAGCCACCTTGCTGTCAGACCAGCTTCCGTCTCAACGCCAGACGGACGGGGCTGTTGTATGGGAAAAGCGTGTGTTTTCAGGTTCGTTACATTCCATTTGTCAGCATGTAATTTACTTTGTTTATTTTGTTTATGATTACTGATTGTGTGTTCATTTTTGTTGGTTCCAGTACTGGTTGTTTGGATGAGGTCCCTTTGTGTTTCAATTCATTCCCTCTGAAGTTGCGTGCAGTCAGTAAGGTAATTTGTGGTTTATTTTTCTTTCTTTTCTTATTATGTATTTTGCCTTATTATTGGTTGGTTTATTTGGTTATTGATGTATTGTTTATGGTTTTGTGTTATACCAGTTTTGACGTGGGCTAATGGAGAATGGTGAATAAAGTGAATCGCCTTCAGTGCAAGCTACTACTGCCTCTGAGCGTTCTTAAGTATCCAGCGGGAATGACAGTGGTGGTGGGCGAGGGGTGCATGCATCCCTCCAGGGGGTCGGCTGGTGTAATGAATACTCACTTATCTCACACACGCCTCGCTCCTGCAGGAAACTGTCCCTGGGGAGCGCGCACAGGGGCGGATTGGCCATCTGGAGTACAGGGAGTTTTCCCAGTGGCCTGCGCCACCTAGTGGCCTGGACAAGATCCAAAAATGCACTATAGTGACACTTCCAAAATGCACTAGTGACACTTCCAAAATGCACTAGAATGTGCTAGATGCTCGCCTGGAACATACAGATCAAAATGACCATTACTCTTCTACATTCTCTAGTTGTGTAGACTAAGTTGGGCTGATTCACATGATGAATATTTTAACTCTTGAGGGTGTAAAAATGAAACCAAATGGACCCGCAAGGGTCCATTTGGTTTCATTTTTACGCTCTCAAAGAGTTACATCTGGTTAACCAGCTGCCCCCTCCCCCAGGGTGGCCTGGCAAAGGCAAAATTGTCCCGGTGGGAAAATATGTGCCAATCCGCCCCTGGGCGAGCATGAGCGAGCGAGCGCGCGCGCGCGCGCGCGCACACACACACACACACACACACACAACATGGCATACATAGAGATACATGTATATATATATAACTAAAATAGAAGTATAGGGCAGTGCGGTGTGGATGTTGCCGCTAAGCAGGTGCATTATTTAGTGGTAAGGCAGCATGTGGCCCCGAATCAAGGATGTAGATGATGTGGTTTAACCACTTTCAACCAATGTCCCTGTGATAAACGTCAAGGAATTTCCTCCGGCCTCCCAAAGCGTTTCTACGTCTTACATTTTCGGGGGAAAAAAAAATATATCTACAAGATCGCAACATTTAGGGTAGTCTAGTCTACATGGTACATTTCAAGGGGGGGTGGGGGGTGGGGGGTGTACTTATCATTTTGTAGCTTAAAAAATAATGCATTAAAAATAATGTATTTCAGCTGTTCTAGGGGTACAAATCACACCTGTGCGAAGTGAGTGGTGAAGTGTTGGGGAAGGTTACTTTTAAAAAGAAAGGGAGTTATAGTTATAGTTACCTCTCTGAAAAAGTAACTAATTACTTTATTGCTTACTAAATTATGAAAGTAAGGTCGTTACTTTACTTTACTTTACTTTACTTTAAAAAAAAACATGCAAAAAAGGGGTGGTGTTGTTCTGTGGTATTCGTGGTCACAAGTTTATGCGGAATTCCTCCCATTTTCAACATTTTACTGTCATTAATATACCTTAGAGATGTTGTGTGGACATGATAAAGATCTCCACATTCTCTTCATATGTGTTTCCTAGAAATGGAGGTTGTGTTTCGCCATCTTAATGATTTTTGATTGGAGGAGAATTCACCCTCCACCTGGGGAACTTTTATTAGCTCCTCTGCTAACGTGGGGGAGGGGGAAACTCCATATATGGTCTGCACACCTTATAATAGAGCATTTTAACAGAACTTTTTTTTTTTTTTTTTTTTTTTTTTTTGGGGGGGGGGGGGTGATATCTTACAAAAGTGAAATCACTTCCCCTACCTTTAAATTCATTTTGAAGCTGTGATTAATCTGACAGACAGACAGACAGTATTATTAAATGTCTGTCTGTGTGGTGTGGAGGTCATATAGCATTTATTCACATAAACATGTGGCTGGCACCCTGGAGTGCCAAAACATCTGTGCAGATACTTCATCTGTATAACATTATTGCTACTAACGCACGCAGGAGCTGCTGCTGTGTGCGTGTGTTTTTATTTGTATGTGTGTGTGTGTGTGTGTGTGTGCGCGCGCGTGCATGCCAGTGTGTGTTGTTTTGCGAGGCGCCGTGTGTGTCACAGCTGCGTCCAGCCACACAGACAGACCTTGCGGTTAATGAGGCTCTCGCTAATGAGCCTCCCTGGCCTTTTATTTTTATTTTTTTTGTTGTCTTTCCGGAGCGTCATAAAGTTCAACCTGTGAGGACACAGAGAGACGTGCGTGAGCACGTGCATGAGCCTAGCAATAAGGTCAGTGAGACAGAAGTATAACGACCTCCTGCCCTGCACAGCTGGGGGTGATCATATGTTGATGCGTTAAAGGTCCAGTGAATTAGTAAGTTTTTCACACTTTTATATGACTAATGACCACACCCAGCAACGCATCCCCAAAAAAAATCTGAAAATGTTTACTTTTGTGTATTCTTATATCAAAACTCGATTTTTAATGACTTGGTTGAAAACCGGGGGTTTTCAACCAAGTCAACCAGTTGAAAACCAGGGGTTTTCAACCTTTTTGACACCAGGGACCACCATTTATTCAGCATTTGGCTCAAGGGGGGCTCAAGAGTTAAAATATTCATCATGTGAATTAGCCCAACTTAGTCTACACAACTAGAGAAAGTAGAACATTAATGGTCATTTTGATCTGTATGTTCCAGGCGAGCATCTAGCTACATTCTAGTGCATTTTGGAAGTGCCACTAGTGCATTTTGGATCTTGTCCAGGCCACTAGGTGGCGCAGGCCACCGGGAAAACTCCCTGTACTCCAGATGGCCAATTCGCCCCTGAGCACGCACGTGCGCTTAGGCTCATTCACACATGACAAACTTGCATGTTCTGACCTGACTTCCATTGAACAAACATATAGGTGGCAGAAACAGCCACAACAGGCAGAATATCAATGTGTTTGATACGTGTGTATTTGGTCTCTTGCCGCTGCAGCACAACGGTGCACTACCCAAAATAGCTGATTGCTGCGATCAAGTTCAAGGTTCAAGGTTCCAGGTTCCAGGTCTTTATTAGTGTCCCCGTGGGGCAATTTGTTTTACAGCTCAAGCAGTATTGGCCAACAGAGTACAAACACAACAATACACACATGACGGACCTATAAGAACAGTACATACAAGACAGACATATAACACCAGACAGTAGCACGAGACCTGGACATAAAGTGCAGAGTGCAACAGGATATGAAACATGTTCATAACAAGACATGACAAAGAAGAGGTAGTGGTGATTTAAAGTGCTGTGGGTAGAAAGCGGGACTGCAAGAGTGTTTATATACTTTATTTATGAATAGAATATCCACATGGTGGCCTCCTGGTGGCGCTATAGTTTGAACAACATATTCTCCGCTCATGGTGGGGTAGGGGAAATATACTGTAGCCAATATACTGTACAACCGGACCACTATTTTTTTTTAAATGAATCAACTGGTAAGAAAGCCTTCTGGGGTAAAATTAATAAACTTACTAAAGTTGTTAAACTGTTTAAAAATTTGCTGGGGACCACCTGGAACCCTCTCAAGGACCCCTTTAAGAACTGCTGATCCATAAACACAGGTCCACACAGTGAAAAAAAAGAAAAGCTTTGAGAAGAGAGTGTACAGATGGAAGCAAATGGACTGTGCATTTGTGTTGTCACTTAGTGATGTTCTTTTGGAAGACTTCCACCCACTATTCACAATTAAAGTGTCTAAATTATGGAAAGAGGCTCGGCTGCTTTTCGCCTCTAACATAATTATTATCACATGTGTGGCTACATTTCAGTTGCCGCGGCATCAAATTGGAGGATAATCAATGGAAATGACTCCACCTGTGCAATAAGGAAGGCTGGTATGGATGTTCTGTGCCAGCCAGGTGCTCTAATATGTGGCTAGATTAGCTGTCGGACGGTGCCGTGCAGCTACTAGATCTTCCTTACTTCCTTACTTAGACTTAGTTCCTCCCGTTCCTGTTGGAACATTGGGTGACGTCCAGGGGCGGATTGGCCATCTGGAGTACAGGGAGTTTTCCTAGTGGCCTGGACAGTTTTTTTTTTTTTTTTTTTTTTTTGAAAAGTCCAGGGTGCCAGGCCCAGGCCAGGCAAACTAGTGTTTCTGTCGTTCAAAAAATAAAAGGTGCCCTACCCCAGAGCCTTCAAGCAAGTAGGAGAGTTGCCATATTCCCGTTCACTCATGTGCGCCAGGGCACTCGCGCTGCTGGAGGCAGTGTTGCCAACTGCCAAGATGCCACTAGTGGCACTTCCAAAATGCACTAGAATGTGCTAGATGCTCGCCTGGAACATACAGATCAAAATGACCATTAGTCTTCCACATTCTCTATTTGTGTAGACTAAGTTGGGCTAATTCACATGATGAATAATTATTATGTTCCTAGTCGTGCATTTTGGATCTTGTCCAGGCCACTAGGTGGCGCAGGCCACCGGGAAAACTCCCTGTACTCCAGATGGCCAATCCGCCCCTGACTGCAGTACTGTCAATCTTGTGAAATTATCTTGACAACTGCAGAAGTTAAATATTTGCTTATTTATTATCTATAATTTCTCATCAAATTATTTACTGGCTTCCCATGAATTCAAGGAATACATACGTTTTTTCAAAAGGATTTGGCCACTGGGCTAGGGAAGCCATAAAAAACACGAAAAACTGGTGGCAAAGCAATCGCACCACTCCATCTTTAACACATGCCGTGTGAAGACACAGAGCAGCGTTTGGCAGTGTGCCCTTCCTCTCCATCAAGTCCACTCGGGAACGTTCAATATAATCCTGCTGATGTGCAGCACATTGGATTAGTGATCGTTCGCCCATCGACATGCACCACTTCATGATTTCCAGCTGGTATGTGCCCGAGAGGTGCAACTTGCAAGATCGCCCTGAAAATAATTTATGGGTAATTATAAATAAAGCACGGACAGGGAGGCATTTTGTTGACACATACCGTGTATATATCTGCCCTTGCCAGCACGCCGGCCACTCTCAGCACTTTTCTGATCTTTGTTGGTTGTTTTTTGGAGGGAGGAGGATTTGGCGTGGAGGGGCTTCCGTTGCACATCCGATCAACCACAACATACTCGCCGCAAACATTTCTTATCTTGCATTTGCAGATTCTTGCGTTCTGCCCCAACGGCGTTTACTTTTAACAAAACTCTGCAACGGCCGAGCCCCACGAGAGGTGTGGAAAAATGATAGGAGACGAAGTGAGAGACAGACAGAGATGGGCTGGTCACTATACTAACCATATAAGGACATGTTATGGCAAAGGAACGACCCTTCATTTCATTGCTAGGGGACATCCGCTATTTATAGACACAGACTCATTACTCACCTTCAATAATGACAGCTTATTGGTTCAGTTTAATTGAGCCTGTGGATTTGCTATTCATATATTCAACAATGGTCCTCTTTTTTTTGGCTTAACGACCGGGCAGGGCCGGCTTTTAATTATTTCCCTATGTGTAAAGGTTACGCGGCGGGGAAGGGGAGAGGGAGAGAGGAGATAAGCCTCGGTTTGAATTCTTCAGCACTTTGGGGGGAAAAAAAAGTTTGCCTTCCCCCCTGAAGGAAGACGACGGACAGCGGTGGCCGGCGCTGCTCGCCAAAGCCCTCGCAGGGGTCCTCCATCTCCCCTATCTCTCTCTCTCTCTCTCTCTCTCTCTCTCTCTCTCTCTCTCTCTCTCTCTCTCTCTCTCTCTCTCTCTCTCTCAGTCACTCAAAAACGCATTACACCAGATTTCCACTTTCTCTGCAGCCGTGCCTCCGTTCCTCACTGCTCCGCAGGTAGGAGTGAGAATCTGGATTTGTTTCGGTTTGGGCAGCGAAGCGGTAAACTGTTTTGGACCTATGAGTTGTTGTTTTTTTGTCCAACGTTAGCAATAGGTCTACGTGCTATATCTGCTCTATCGTCGGCGTAGTTCTCGAGACATGGTATCGTCTCAAGGCCAGTCTCAACCCAGGTTTTCATTGTATCGGCCTCGTTTTTGTCTCGCCGTCAAATTGTCTTGTCTTGTCTCGGTCTCGCCACTCTCGCACTTCATTGTCTTGTCTTGGTCTCGCCCTTAATTTGTCTTGCTCTTGTCTCTGTCGCCACCGAGACCACTCAAGACGAGACAATGCAAAGGGAATGTTCTACATCCATGATTAAGACAGCAGAGTGGTGCACAGCGCTGGATGAATGACATGCATATTGCTAGCAGTGCACAAACACAGAGAGAATTTAAGCATGGATGGAGCACAAAAAATAATGTCTTGGTTTTGGTCTTGGTCTCTGTCTTGGCCTTGAGCTCTCTAGGTCTTGGCCTTAGTCTCGACTCCTCGGCTCTTTCTCGGTCTCAACCCCCCCTAGGTCTTTGTCTCGTCTCCGACACTCCAACACTACTATACAGTATGCACCATAGATATGCCGATACAGCTGATCGAGAGCATTTGTAGGAACCAAACTGTGCATCAGAAATTTCCTGGAGAATTGTGTTGATAAAAAAAGATCTAAACAATGTAATGCTACACCACAGGGGTCATGGGAGGTATAGAGAGAGAGGGAGATGTCCCAACATTCTGTCAAAGGCATCTTCGTTTCACATCGGCAGCGCAATGCCTTGCTGTAAGTATAGTGTGAGGTGTGAGTCCCCCTCGTGGGATTCATCACATCAAAACGGGCTTTCTTTAGAAGAAAACAACATCCGCCGCTGGCTCTGCATGCTGCAGCGGAATCAGGTGTTTTCCAACCACTCGAGAAGACGGCACTCTTTAACACTCAGGGGGGTTAGGCGAGTGTCTGGGCTGATCGAGTCACTCGTCGGCGGGAAGAGTTGATCGGGTTGGAGTGAGGCTATCGATCCGCGACATCGATCCCCACGTCCTCGCTAACGGAGGACATTTATGTTTGTTTCGCCTGTCACTGCAGGGCGACCACGACCACCTCACTTGTAACAAAAAAAAAAGTGTATTTGCCGTGGCCTTTATTTTTCCTCTCAGTGATACATTTAGTGATTTGGAGTACGCTTCTATCCGGACTAAGGTGCATCTCTGCACCTAGTGTAGTGTTGTTAGTAAAAAATAACAACAGAAGGGACCGAGGAAGGTGGACGTGCCAAACCAAGTTAACTGTTTATATGCGTGTCCAAAGTCCATTTGTGTATTTTAGCATGGGTGTTTGCACTAACACACGGCATAAGGCTGTTTTAGCATCTTGCACGCGCACGCGCACGCACACACGCACACACGCGCACACACACACACACACACACACACACACACACACACACACACACACACACACACACACACACACACACACACGCTTAAAGGGGAATTCCACCCATTTTCAATTTTTTGAAAGGGGTCTGAAAGAAAAATCATTAACATGGTGAAATACATCTTGATGATGTCATCAGATGCATTTCACCATGTTAATGATTTTTTTCAGACCTCCATTTTTAGGAAATACAGAATTGGGGGAACTTTTTTTAAATTATGTCCACACAACATCTCTAAGGTATATTAATGACATATTAAAATGTTGAAATTTGGTGAAATTCCCCTTTTAAGCATTCATTTCATGTTGCCGAATTCAACTCTCAGGCCACCCTCCATCCTTAATACACTATAACTCTATAGCAGGGTTTTTTAACAGGTGGTCCGGGGACCACCAGTGGTCCTTGAGAAGGTTCCAGGTGGTCCCCAGGTTAAATGATGGAAAGTTGGTTAACCAGATGTAACTCTTGACAATGTAAAAATGAAACCAAATGGACCCTTGCGGGTCCATTTGGTTTCATTTTGCACACTCTCAAGAGTTAAAATATATATCATCTGAATTAGCACCGCTTAATTAATACGTTTACCCCGTTTTGTTGGAATTGTGCACAAAACCAAAAGAATTCCTTAATTTCCGGTCTTTGGTGTGAAAATGCAATCAAATGGTGGTCCGTGGCTCAAATGCTGAATAAATGGTGGTCCCTGGAGTCAAAAAGGTTGAAAACCCCAGCTCTATAGGCATAGCAACACTACCGCACTGTATGCTGGTTCTATGGCGAGTAACAGATCAGTCATTAGCTTAAACAGTCAACGAGTCAATGTGTCAACATGTGGTGTTTCTCGCACTGAGGCGTGCAGAGAGACACCACTCTAAGGATGATGGGGAAACATAAAGAGAACGCTCAGGGGCGGATTGGCCATCTGGAGTACAGGGAGTTTTCCCGGTGGCCTGCGCCACCTATTGGCCTGGACAAGATCCAAAATGCACTAGAATGCGCTAGATGCTCGCCTGGAACATACAGATCAAAATGACCATTAATCTTCTACATTCTCTAGTTGTGTAGTTGTGTTGGGCTGATTCACATGATGAATATTTTAACTCTTGAGGGTGTAAAAATGAAACCAAATGGACCCGCAAGGGTCCATTTGGTTTCATTTTTACGCTCTCAAAGAGTTACATCTGGTTAACCAGCTGCTCCCCCCAGGGTGGCCTGGCAAAGGCAAAATTGTCCCGGTGGGAAAATATGTGCCAATCCGCCACTGAGAACGCTGATGATCGCATATTATACTGTAACTGTAATTGGCTGCGACCCTTCTCTTCTCGTCTAAGAAAATAAATGGGAGAATCCATGTGGATAACATCCTGAACCTTTCCAAACGGGCCATACGGAGCAGTATATTCTGTAATTTGTTGGTAATGGCCGGAGAAAATTGATACCGCACGGCACGGACGCTTTTATAGGTGAGATTTTATCGGGGAAAAAAGCCTGGAGTTTTAGAAATATACAGTATATATATAGCTGGGGGTCATTTAAAAAGAAAATGCAGTGTTTCATGAAATGCGAGACGGGCCAGGAGGGGGGGAGCTGGTTATACCCATCCAAGGTGCCGCGCCTCGCAAATAAATAACAAAGCAGTTTAGCATTTTGGCCTCATACTGTAACCTTCACATATAATGGGGATTCAGTGATAATGCGGGGGGATGTAAAATAACATAAAACATAAATAGAGCGTTGCCATAACTCCGGATAGTTTTCAGCTTGAGCGAGAGCGCCGTTAAAGGCCATCTGTCTGCGGAACGAAACGTAGCCGCGGCCCATCTGGGCTTCCTTTCTTTTGCACATGGGAGGACCTTGGGAACGCTCAAGGTTAATTCCCCGCTTATTAGGCACAGCCATCAGCTCCCCAACCCCCCAAAATGGCTTTTCGAACCACTAATGAGGTCTGCATGTTAACGATCAGCATGCAGTGGTTAAGCACAGAGGTATACCCTCGATCTCCAGGCGTACATCTGCGCCGCGAAATGAAATCCTGCATGGCACCCCCGAGAGTCTATATCAAAAACCAAGACTTCCGGTTTGTGAACTTAGCTCGGGAGTTGCCAATCGCGGTGCAGTGCATCCGAACATGTATACCGACGCGCGAACATGTTATTTCTCCCTTTGTGCTCACAAAGCCGTTGTAAAGGTTTAACAGACGGCTATATATATATATATATATTTTTTTTTTATTTATTTATTTTTTTTTTTTCTGAAAATAAGACAAGACCCTATAGGGAGCGCTCTGTAAGTAGGCTCCTAAAGTAGTAGTATCTCTGTTTGGGGATTTATTGGTCACACAGGAAGATATCAATCAGCAAAGCCACATAGAACAATCCAGCCGGCTGCGCAAATGTGTTTAAAACAATCATTTGGAAAACTCCCATTATACATTATTTGACGCCAACCCAACCCGCAAATAAAGTGACTCGAACCAACCCAGTCCGCAGGCAATCCGTGGGAACCGTGGGTTACCGATCGACCCCTGCATCACTAATATATACTGTAGTAGTGAGCAGTATCCTGCTCGCTGCCCGGCAGGGGCGGATGTAACATGTCCTATTTGGGGGGGGCAAGAGAACATGTTGGAGGGGCAAGAGAAAATGGTATGGGGGCGGCTTCATCGCCCGTGTCGCTTCGCGCCACGGGCGATGAAGCCGCACCCATACCATTTTCGGTTACAGGACTTTTATTAGTCAAGTAAAGCATCAATAATAAGATCAGTTGTTGTTGAAGTTGCAACAGACACGCAGCATGCATAAAGCTAAAGGTCTGACTCAGAGAGTTTTCTGTTTTCAATGATGAAATGCTGTTGGTGTAGTTAGTGGTTCCAGAATTGCAGTTAGTAGCAGTAGTAGTGTTGCAAATCATTTTAAATATAAGCACTTTAATTTGAAATATCTTGGGTTGTTGTTTTGCATGGCATCGTGTTTGCGGGGGGATGGGGGGGGCAGGCTGGGTATCTAGGCGGGGCACTGCACCCCCCCATGCCCATGCCTAGATCCGCCCCTGCTGCCCGAGCAGAATACTGCCGTGGGTGTTCTGTGGAGGCGAAAACCCCCAGACGTCTCCTCTGAACAACAACAACAGCAACAAAACAAAAAGCCCACCCTGCTTCTTTGAACCCGGTGCAGTCTCTATGGCAGAAGCTAAATTAGAATTTCCCCAAGAAGCCGTGCTTCTTGTGGCATGAAGGGAGGACGTTCAGCACCGATTCAGAGCCGGCGACGCAAAACCCAGTGCTGAGGGGATAATACAGTAGCTGCTTTTTTAGGTCTCTCTGCAAAGGAAGAAAGAAAAGCAAGTGGGGAAGCAAAGATGAAAAAGCAATGAGAGAGAGAGAGAGAGAGAGAGAGAGAGAGAGAGAGAGAGAGAGAGAGAGAGAGAGAGACGATAGTAATGAAGTGGAACAACAACCTCTTACATGCCAGAATTTTCTCCGTTGGCATGTCAGTGATGCAGAGGTTCTGTAGCCTCATGGAAGAGAGGGAGCTGCGGTGGATGTGTGGACTGTGGAGCCAGAAGGCTAATTAAAAGAGATATGATGCCATATGCTTTCTGTCTAAACCCTAAAACACTGAACATGGGCGATTTTCACCCGGACGATTATATTGCAATTTTCATAGTGTTGCTGATGTCTGAGGTGGGCGGGTCTTTCAGTAGCTTCATGATGCTCAGTGACATTATAATGTTGATGATGTCTGAGGTGGACGGGTCTTTCAGTAGCTTCATGATGCTCAGTGATATAATGTTATGATGTCTGAGGTGGGCGGGTCTTTCAGTAGCTTCATGATGCTCAGTGACATAATGTTGCTGATGTCTGAGGTGGGCAGGTCTTTCAGTAGCTTCATGATGCTCAGTGACATCATAATGTTGCTGATGTCTGAGGTGGGCGGGTCTTTCAGTAGCTTCATGATGCTCAGTGACATCATAATGTTGATGTCTGAGGTGGGTGGGTCTTTCAGTAGCTTCATGATGCTCAGTGACATCATAATGTAGCTGATGTCTGAGGTGGGCAGGTCTTTCAGTAGTTTCATGATGCTCAGTGACATCATAATGTTGCTGATGTCTGAGGTGGGTGGGTCTTTCAGTAGCTTCATGATGCTCAGTGACATCATAATGTTGCTGATGTCTGAGGTGGGTGGGTCTTTCAGTAGCTTCATGGTGCTCAGTGACATCATAATGTTGCTGATGTCCGAGGTGGGCGGGTCTTTCAGTAGCTTCATGATGCTCAGTGACATCATAATGTTGCTGATGTCTGAGGTGGGCAGGTCTTTCAATAGCTTCATGATGCTCAGTGACATCATAATGTTGCTGATGTCTGAGGTGGGCAGGTCTTTCAGTAGCTTCATGATGCTCAGTGACATCATAATGTAGCTGATGTCTGAGGTGGGCAGGTCTTTCAGTAGCTTCATGATGCTCAGTGACATCATAATGTAGCTGATGTCTGAGGTGGGCGGGTCTTTCAGTAGCTTCATGATGCTCAGTGACATCATAATGTTGCTGATGTCCGAGGTGGGCGGGTCTTTCAGTAGCTTCATGATGCTCAGTGACATCATAATGTTGCTGATGTCTGAGGTGGGCAGGTCTTTCAGTAGCTTCATGATGCTCAGTGACAGTGTTGTTGTTGTCTGAGGTGGCGGGTTTTTCAGTAGCTTCATGATGCTCAGTGACATCATAATGTTGCTGATGTCTGATGTGGGCGGGTCTTTCAACAGTAGCTTCATGATACTCAGTGAGACCAACCTCACAGGTCTTAGGAATGTTTCGAGAAGCCCCCCCCCCATGATAGCTATTTTTTAGTTTTTAGTTTTATTTTTTAAAGAAGAGTACCCCAAGTTACCATTTATTGCTGTACTTAATTGTATTGTGATGATCTTTTTCTTTTATTACATAGTTTACATTGGATAAAATATGCCCGTGTTTCGTGATGGTGTGACAAAAATGAAGTTTGCTCCCACAATATGACTCAGAGTTAATACTATTCGGGCCAGTATATAACACTATAACGCGCACCGGGGTACTTACGACACAAACCGTGCAAATCCTGTATTCCCTGTGCAGTAGCTACAGTGACGCATGAAGCGTGATTGCGAGGCCCTCACTGAACGCCCCTTCTGACAGAACTATATGCGAAAATCAAGCGCTAAATGGGTATTGTTTGAAGAACGGGGAGGGGGGAGAAAGAAAGTGGAGTGTTGAAGTCCCTTGTCGATTGATGCCGTTTCCAACAGTTCTTCATGCAAATGAGTTTGTAGCACAGAGCGTTTCGCTACGGCACTCCTGTGTTCGCGGGCGGTGCATTCCTATTCCTGCAAAACGGGTTAGGCACTCCCGCCGCGTGACGTGCAAACAATGTTCGAACGCTCGTTTCCCCTCAGAAGTCTCAAAGACGTTCAAAGCGTCAGTCGGCGCGTGTCTTCACAAGTTTTTTTTTTTCATCCCGACAAGGCACCTCAAACACGCATTATTTTTTCCTGATCCATCAGGGAAAACATCTAACAACAACAACAACAACAACAACAACAACAACAACAACACTTTGCATTCATAAAGGCGGCATTCCCAGCGAGGAATTACAGATTAAAGTCAATCGTCTTCTGTTTTATGGGTGGATATTCTACTTCATTTGCATATCGTTATTGTGGGATTTGTTACCCTTCACATTTTGATTCTGCAGCGTCACAAGGGTGTTCATATCAAAAAACGCACCGGTCTCAAGACAACACATTTCTAAGTGTCCGTGTCTTCTGTCGTGATGTTGTATTTAGGCGTTCGAATGAATGAAAAGACTAAACAGAACACTAACCCATCTCTCCACATGCGCAGTGAGTAAGCCGCCGGCATGTCGCACAAATAAAACCTTAAGCTGCTCGCACTACAGGAGTTTTAAAATCCTAAGGCTAATCGTATAAGTGTAGGCTTATGTCTCCTTTATCTTGAACATGCACACACTACAAGATTTAAGCGTTTTTTTTTTTTTTACAGGCCTTTGTTACAGCCCTGCAAAGTGGGCATTCACTGCCCCCTCAAAAAAGACTTGTAGATGATGGAATGATGATGGTCTTTGAAGGGGAACCTTACGAAAGCTTGATGGGCAAATTTGATCCAGTTCAAAATCTCAAAATGTCATGCTATAGTGCGTGAGCCCGACTTTAACCACTTTCAAACTGGTAGGCAACAGTCTACCAGTTTGCCTGTTCGCATTCACATTCTGTATTCTGCCTGTATGCATTCTGTATGCATTTGCCTATATGCATTCACATAGAACCTTTATCCAAGGCACTTTACATATAGATTGTGCATCACATTCACACAGACGGACCCATTCATACACTGGCGGCAGAAGCCATGCAAGGAACATCCAGCACATCTACATCATGAGCAATTAGGGATTCATTGTCTTGCTCAAGGACTCTTCGAAGTAACTCCGGGAGAATTGGGGTTCGAACCGACAACCTTGCGGTTGCCATTCGGTAACTCTACCCCTGAGCCACCGTCTTAAATACCAAGTGAGTTGTGCAATAGTGCCCCATGTGGGTATAGTACCCTAAACAGGGACATATTCATAGAGAGTGGTTGCAGCCCGCTCTATGAAATATATATATATATATATATATATATATATATATATATATATATATATATATATATATATATATATATATATATATATATATATATATATATATATATATATATATATATATATATATATTAAGGCTGTTGAAAATAGTTAATTAATGGGATTAAATTAATTTTGTTGATTAATCTGATTAATTTTTTAAACGCAATTAACTCATGTGCACACTGACTCAACCCACTGAGCATCTGATTGAAAGAAATGGGTAGAGCACGTTTTTACGGAAGCATATAGCTATGTGTCTCCCTGTAACCAGAGCCATAGAGTATAGCTGGAGGATCTACAAGCCCTCAATGCTTGTATTTTAATAAATATTTTAAAGATAAATGGTTATTTTTTTCAAAGATTATGTTTCTTTTTTAAATGTTGAAATCCTGTACAGGAAAAACATGCATATTTTGGACATAGTTCGAATGGTGATTAATCATGATTAAATTAATTTTGAAGCTGTGATTAATTTGATTAAATTTTTTAATCATTCAACAGCCCTAATATATATATATATATATATATATATATATATATATATATATATATATATATATATATATATATATATATATATATATATATATTATTTTTTTTTAAAGAAGAGTACCCCAAGTTACCATTCATTGCTGTAGTTTACATTGGGTAAAATATGCCCGTGTTTCGTGATGGTGTGACAAAAATGAAGTTTGCTCCCACAATATGACTCAGAGATAATACTATTCGGGCCAGTATAGCCTAATAACAGTACCCTAAACATAGGGACATATTCATAGGGAGTGATTGCGGCACTCAATAATATACACTATAGAGCAGGGGTGCCCAAAAAAGGTAGATCGTGATCGACCAGTCGATTACAAAAGCTGTGCAGGTAGACCACATGACATATACCCTGAAGATTATACACTTTATCTGCCACATGTATTAAGGTGACTTAAGTGATTGGCATAAACAATGACCTGTTGGTTGAGTGGAATTGTGAACAGCAAAACGGTGGGTGATGTTGAATAGCTTAAGTATTGTTATTATGTTTCCATTGTTTAGTCTCAAGGCCAAGGTAAACAAGGTCAAGGTAAACTTTATTGTCCACGAGGGAAATTTGTCTTGTGGCTTACATCCTACTACAGCCACACATGGAACAACAGAGACAAGCACAGACACAACAGTGACACAACATTACACAATGGTACAGGGTCGTCTTAAGTGATCGGTACAGTTTCAAAGCCTCATTCAGCATTTTAGTTGACGCTGGTACAAATGACCTTTTAAACCTGATGTATTTCCACTTTGGTTCTTTATACCTTCTCCCAGATGGTAGAAGTATGAACTCTCCATTTAAAACATGGGTAGCATCATTGACAATCTTTTGAGCCTGTTTCAGTGTAGACTGCTCATAAATAGACTGCTCATAAACTCCTCTATTGCAGAGGAGTGAGTCATAAATTAAGGCTCAGAACACTGCTTTCTTTAATGCTATTTAACATTGCAGCCCGGTCAATGTTAATTTCTCAATAGTGTCCCTCTAATGGACCCAGTGTGGGGTTGGAATTGAGGTGGAGGCAGAGAGAGAATAATAATATTTGTTATATAAAATTGCAGTTCTCAATGAGCCCTGGAGAGTTAAAAGCATTTCCCACTGGGTATAATTCAAAATGGGAGATTTAAAGAACAGAGTTCATACTCACGTACCACATTGTTATATGTAATGGCGTTTCCTGTCTGTATTAGGTCGTTATAGGGGGTCGTTATGGTTCACTTGGTCATTTTCAAAGACGCTCACAAGTCAAAAAAGTGTGGGCAGCCCTGTTATAGATTACAACATACATAGCAAAGAATATAATTTGAAGCTTTGGATACACGGTGTCCCATTGCCAGCTTCTAGGTAATAATGCAACAAAATATAATGGGGTTAAAGGAGAATTCCACCCCAGAAGGCTTTCTTACCTTTATTTACAGTGGATTTATTTCCAAAAAAGTGGTCCAGTTGTTATTTTGTGGGGGGGGGAAAAATCCTTATTGTCTGTTTTCCCTACCCCGAAATAAGCTTACAATGGGGCTATGTTGTTCAAATTCACCTGTTTCCATCGCTCCAAAATGCAATGTTGCTACTGTGTATTCTCTCTCCACCATGTCAGTAGTGTGTCGACACTCACACTGCTGAACGTGTGAAAGTGTGAGTGTCAACACACTATTAACAAGGATGGGAGAGAATATATAGCAAAACAAAAAAAAACAGATGGGACGGAAAAACTTTGGAGCAATGGAAATAGGTGAATTTGAACAACATCCCATAGCCCCATTCTAAGCTTATTTTTTTCCCCACAAAATAGCATCTGGACCACTTTTTTGGAAATAAATCTGCTGCAAATAAAGGTAAAAAAAAGCCTTCTGGGGTGGAATACTCCTTTATATTTAAAACGTGGAGCCTCAAACTGTACAATCGAGCCTATAGGCCTGTAGAGATGTCCTTGAGCAACCTCTGGAGTTGCTCCAACTAGTTGTGTGTGTCCGTGTGTGTGTGTGTGTGCGTGTGCGTGTGCGTGTGCGTGTGTGTGTGTGTGTGTGTGTGTGCGCGTGCGTGCGTGCACGTGCGTGCGTGTGTGTTAGAACAGCACAAATGTGCTCTGTCAACCTTCCAAAAGCGAGAGAGAGGTTTAAAAAAAACGGGTGAGCGGAGCACACAGCAGCACTATATAACCCCCCCTCCCCCCCCGGGGGGTTGGTGCGCGAATAAAATATATATACCACTTGTACCGGTATGTGGCTTGAAAATTGCCGGGACACAACGCGGCCCGGGGAATTGAAACCCTCCCCGTTTCACCTATGTGTTCATCTAAATCCATTACAGCTCCAGTCGGACGATGTACACCTGTTTCTGATCTCACAGCATGGAAGAAAAGTGAGATAGTTCATCTTCAAACAGCGGCTGGTATAGCGGGCGCGGTGGGGGTGTGCAGTCCTGCTGCCAACAGTTTGATGCCAACTTCACCTTCTGCAATGAAACCGTTTGTTTGGAATCGTGCGGGCAGTGTGAGTTTTGGAAATCGTGGGAGGAAATAGGAGGGATTTTGGAAAGTGGAAACCTGACCTTTCGGGTGGCAAATGAAAACAATGGCCGTACACTAGAAGAGAACTATTGCACTTCTGCAATAGATTACTACATTTGGATTATTATTAGTAAACAAAAGTGTACACTACCCTGCAGTAAGCACGGTCAGGACCGTGACAAATTAGTGACTTGATGTCTTGATTGTGTTCAGATCGAGGACAATCCAAGACTAGTCAAACCTGTCGCAGAATATCACCTGATTTCACCCAACACAAATCCTGTCCTATAAAGACGGACGTCCCTGGATGAATCAGAGACTATAGTCTTGAACGCGACTGGAGTCCTCCAGTGACCGGCCGTATTCACAAATTGATATCATAAAGCTATAGCTAAGCTAAGCAACGCTCGGCTAAGTGCAGTACATTTCAAAACACAACGAGGCCATTCTCACCTACAGTAAGTGCGGTACATTTCAAAAGGTGCATTTCACAACGAGGCCATTCTCACCTACAGTAAGTGCGGTACATTTCAAAAGGTGCATTTCAAAACGTGTATGGCAGGGGCGTTTTTGCCATTAGGCAGACTAGGCAGTTGCCTAGGGCGCCATGAGGGGAGGATACCAGGCTAATAAGCTTAATATTAATATTATACTTAACCTCTATAACCAGAATTGAACATTTAAAACACATATAATATCTTATTTAGTTTAAAAATTCATAATTCTATCCCTTGGGGGGTGCTATTTTACAGGAGATTTTCCCTGGAGCCCGCCCTTACCAAATGGACCCGTGGTACCCGAGGGAAAATCTTGCCTCGGGCTCCAGGTTGCTTAGAAACGCCACTGGTTTATGGAGCTGCGTTTCCAAAATGTGTTCCACAAAATAAAGTTGGACGTGGCCAGAGCGTGTCAGCAGCCCTTTATGATGGATTAAAAACGTGGATTAAACAATGAAAACACATCTCGGGGCAACCTGTTAATCGCAGCAAAGCTGTTCTACAATGCATCAGCTTGCGTACTGTAACTCGTGACCGGTAGTTAAATTGTTAAGTAAAACATACAGCGCAAAGATCCTTTATACCAGGGGTTTTCAACCTTTTTCATCCCAGGGCCCACCATTTATTCAGAATTTGAGCCACGGACCACCATTTGAGTACATTTTAGCCCCACAGACCCCCCCAAACTAAAGATTTCCTTTGATTCTGTCCATGACCATTAATCTTCTAGTTGTGTAGATTAAGACTAATTCACATGATGAATATTTTAACTCTTGAGAGCGTAAAAATGAAACCAAATGGACCCTTGCGGGTCCATTTGGTTTCATTTTTACGTTCTCAAGAGTTACATGGTTAAACAACTTAGCTGGGGACCACCTGGAACCCTCTCAGGGACCACTGGTGGTCCCCGGACCACCTGTTGAAAACCCCTGCTTTATACTGTATGCACTTATACTATCCCCCTGGTGGCCCACTTTGATGTTTCCGGAAAGCAGCACTTCATCAGCTTTTAATCAACCCTCAAAGACACCTGCACACATCACAATGCTAATGTGCAAGACGGCCGACCTGCTCGTGGTGCCGTCCGCGTGTCAGGTACAAAGAACAAATCAAAGAAAGGACATTAAAAAGAAAAGACAGTCATAAATGTACACCTCCACGTGTGTGTGTGTGTGTGTGTGTGTGTGTGTGTGTGTGTGTGTGTGTGTGTGTGTGTGTGTGTGTGTGTGCGTGCGTGTGTGTGTGTGTGTGTGTGTGTGTGTGTCTGTGTGTCTTCCTACACACGATGTGGCACACATGCAAATGCTCTTTGTAGCCCCAAACACGTGTACGTAACATGTTTGAATGCCATATATGCAGCAGCGATGGCACTTGTGCCGGCGATACGCCGCTGAAAGCACCGCTGTGATCGCGTTGAGCGCTGTAGAACACACTCGATATTTGATGTGCGCACTGTCTGGGCTGTCACTTCCATTCTATTTATCCCACTTTGAGGCTTTAAGGGCTTAATGTCTTAATGTCGTGTGCCTGCAGAATATAAACACGGCGGCATTACAAAAGGGGATGCATGAATGCGCGTTGGGTGCGTGTGTGGCTGCGTGCGTAAAACTATGATGAAAAATGTCATTCAGCTGCCTTTTGTTCTATATAAAAATTGCAATGTCTAAAACTAAGACTACAGTTTATTGATGGCTTGTCAACAGATAGATAGCCTTCTATACGAATCAAAAGTCTAATGCACATAGTGTGTGTCAATCTCAAGGGCCCCAGGTCCAAACCAGGCCCACAAAGCTGGTTAACTACTCTTTGAGAGCGTTTTGGTTTGGTTGGTCCATTTGGTTTCATTTTTACACCCTCAAGAGTTAAAATATTCATCATGTGAATTAGCCCAACTTAGTCTACACAACTAGAGAATGTAGAAGATTAATGGTCATTTTGATCTGTATGTTCCAGGCGAGCATCTAGCACATTCTAGTGCATTTTGGATCTTGTCCAGGCCACTAGGTGGCGCAGGCCACCGGGAAAACTCCCTGTACTCCAGATGGCCAATCCGCCCCTGGTATCTTGCTATTAAGGGACAGGAAAATGACTTTTTTTGGTAGCTGCAGGCTGCCTAATAAACAGGGACAGGGAGCTTTTATGTCTCCACACCAACCTTGGACGAGGGAAGGAAATGGAGCTTTCTGCTCCAGATTTATTGTCTTTATACGGCTCAGTAGCGGCTAGCTCATGAGGGAGCGGCCCTTTTTCCCCCCTGCTTCTTCTTCTTCTTCTTCTTCTTCTTCTTCTCTTCTCTTCTTCTTCTTCTTCTTCTTCTTCTTCTTCTTCTTCTTCTTCTTCATTCAACAATTACCCACGGGAGTCCTATAGAGATGCGCAGTGACGTCACCGCCCCGGTTCCGGAAGTCTTTTCCCAATTCATTTTTCTCATAGACTTTTCGAAAATAATTTATATCAAGACGATTACGCCGCAGACAAAGCCAACTCGAGTCGTGACGAATCATGATGACACACAAACTTTTGGGACAATAAAATAATTTCTAAGATGAAAAACGAAACAAAAAGTCTTGTATCATGCCGTTTTCTACTTCTTCCTAATTATATATTATATGACGATATTGTGTTTGTTGTCATGATTTGTCACGACCTGAGTTGGCTTTGGCCGCGGCGTAATCGTCTTGATATAAATTATTTTCGAAAAGTCTATGAGAAAAATGAATGGGGAAAAGACTTCCGGAACCGGGGCGGTGACGTCACTGCGCATCTCTAGAAACCCGATGTCACCAATGATCTAAACGCTTCATTTGGTGGACAGTAGTGTTGCCGGGAGGAAGGCCTCCTCTCATCATGATTGGACGAAAGGCTTTCATCCCAAAGCCCAAACTGAAACTATAGCGTTTTCGTAGCTTGTAGATCAACTGCTTTTGATGCGACAGTACCTGCAATGTGTCCCCTCTGGAGTGAGCGTGGAAATATAGTGGCATCAGGGGGGGGGGGCATTTTAACAGACTTAAAAACACATCTATAGCAAGAGACAACCGAACTATTAGGGCATTTGAACACTGAACTCTGTCAGTCACCATGTGGGACAGACAGCAGCTCAATTTGTGGGACACCTGAAAAAGCCTCGGAAGTGAGGGACTGTGCCATGCAAAGAGGGACATCTGGTCAGCCTAGCTAACAGCAGCCCGCTGTGGGTGCATGTCCGTGGTCCAGGGGCGGATTGGCCATCTGGAGTACAGGAAGTTGTCCCGGTGGCCTGCCCTGCGCAGTTTTTTTTTCCAGGGCAGGGCCGGCCAGGGCACCAGGCCCAGGCCAGGCAAACTAGTGTTTCTATCCTTCAAAAAAGAAAAGGTGTCCTACACCAGAGCCTTCAAGTAGGAGAGTTGCCATATTCCCGTTCACTCCTGTGCGCCAGGGTGCTGGCGCTGCTGGAGGCAGTGTTGCCAACTGCCAAGATCCAAAATGCACTAGTGGCACTTCCAAAATGCACTAGAATGCGCTAGATGCTCGCCTGGAACATACAGATCAAAATGACCATTAATCTTCTACATTCTCTAATTATGCAGACTGAGTTAGGCTAATTCGCATGATGAATATTATAACTCTTGAGGGTGTAAAAATAAAACCAAATGGACCCGCAAGGGTCCATTTGGTTTTATTTTTACGCTCTCAAAGAGTTACATCTGGTTAACCAGCTGTCCCCACCAGGGTGGCCTGGCAAAGGCAAAATTGTCCCGGTGGGAAAATATGTGCCAATCCGCCCCTGCCGTGGTCCGTGCGGTAACGCGCCACAAGAGGAATGGTTTCTCTTGAGTCGCCGGTGTGGTGAAATGAAGGAAGGATGTAAAAGCAATGGCTGCCCGTGCATGTGTGGGCGTTTTCTTTTCAATATCTCCCATATCACGCTGATAACATGCAGACCGACGTGTTATTCAGCTTGTCTAGTGAAAGGAGTACATTGTGTCCTTCCCTGGTGGTTTTCACTAAAGAAAGCAATGCAATTCCTCATAGCTATATAGTCTTCCGTTTCCAGGGAGATCTATAGCTTGGAGTGATTATTTTTCCTCATATTCTACCCCCCAAACCAATTCCTACGATCCAAATAGTCTTTGGGAGTTTAATTTACATTATTTTTTCATACAACATGCGTCGGCGTCACGGTTCAGCCGCTTGCTGCACACACACTAGTTCCTCTCAAGTGGAAGGAGCTCTCCTCTCCTTGATGGGTTTTCAAGTAATTACGTAAGCTGTGTTTGGGATGGAAAAACTGACAGTCTTGAGGAGATTATGGGCTAAGCTGAAAACAAAGCTTTTATTTATTATTATTATTATCAAGAAGCAAATGTAATTAGTGTACAGTCACGGATCACAGCCTGCCGAATCCGAGGGGCCAATTTTCCAGTTTTTTAAACACGGTTGTTTTGGTTGTTTTTATATACCGATGCGAAGAAACCTAACCTTCCCTCTGACCTAGATCTGTGTGTGTGCATGCCTGCATGTGTATGTGCATGCGTGTATGCACGTGTATGTGGATGCAAATAACAAAGAAAGAAAGAATAAAAGAAATAGGTTGCGTCAAAGTTGCAGTAATATCATACTCAGTCAGTCATGTTCATGGTTCTGCATTGACTTACCATAAAACATCCAATACAATTGCACTGAATTGCGCTTATGTGAAGTAAGTTCGTGGGCTTGTAGAGAACCAATTGCAACCATTACTGTACTATACCGATTGGCCACACCACATAGTTTTGCTTCAGTTCAAGGGGAAACAAAGTCTCTTCTGTAGAGTTTATACTGTATCTTTCTATGACTTTTGGCAACGTTTCTCTGGCCGACTGTACAGCATGCAGCAAAAAATATGCAGTGTTCTCCCTGGTTTTTCAAAGTCACACTGCTGCACAATGTAACCGAAAGTCATGCATTTCATTTCCAATTAGTTTAGAGCGATCTCATTCAAGGTTCAATTACTTTGTCATTTCATACAGTGGCAGAACAAAATGTGTCACCAAGGTCCTGGTAAATAAACTGCACACACAAAAAGGATTAACACAAACAGTGCAATAAAGAAGGGGTTTTCAACAGGTGGTCCGGGGACCACCAGTGGTCCTTGAGAGGGTTCCAGGTGGTCCCCAGCTAAGTTGGTTAACCAGATGTAACTCTTAAGAACATAAAAATGAAACCAAATGGACCCTTGCGGGTCCATTTGGTTTCATTTTTACGCTCTCACGAGTTAACATATTCATCATCTGAATTGGCCATTTTGGAATGTATGTTTTGCTTGTTTTGTTTCCCAAATCCAGCCTGGAATTGTGGACAAAAGCAAAATAAATCTTTAGATTTGGGGTCTGTGAAAATGGTTGGGGTCTCTCTCAAATGGTGGTCCGTGGCTCAAATCCTGTATAAATGGTGGGCCCTGGGATGAAAAAGTTTGAAAACCCCTGCTATAAAGCAATTGCAACAGCACTTACTCAAATTAAAAAGCAGCATGCGGCCGTCATAGTACTAGAAAGGCCCTGCTCCGGTTGGCCAGTAGTCGCTGTGTTTGACATTTATCTCATTTGTGAAAACTACAACTGCCTAAACGTAACTCTAAACTTCAACCTCAGTAAAACTATATGCCTAAACTTGAGGTGGTTTGATCCTACAAGGTTGGAGGAATTCATAATTCACAAAATAAAAGATAATCTCACAGATCAAGATCACAGTTTCAAGGTCTAGAGTTCACAATACTCACAGCTCCTGGGAAGAAGATGTATTATTACATTATTATTATTTTTCTTTTAAAGGTAGGGGAAGTGATTTGAAATTAATGGTGTAGTACCAGCCTGGTGCACTAGGGGCCCCCAAAAGTAGCTACACTATGTGAACCTGCTGCTCCATCCTGATTGGAGGAGAATTGTGGTGACCTGGGGAACTTTTATTAGCTCCTCTGCTAACGTGGGGGAGGGGGAAACTCCATATGTGGTTTCCACACCTTATAATAGAGCATTTTAACAGAGAAAAAATATTTTTTGGGTGATATCTGACAAAAGTGAAATCACTTCCCCTACCTTTAATCAACCAAGGTTCATTTTTAGATTGTTAAAAGATGTTTTTCCCCCCGCTGCTTTCTTTATAGTTTTACAGATTTTTAGCTGTTTTTGACACACGCACGCGCGCCCACACATGCGCGCCCACACACACACACACACACACACACACACACCCCCCACACACACACGCACACACACACACACACACACACACGCACACGCACACGCACACACACACGTGCGTGTGCACAAGAGGCACAGTCATAATAGATCCAAATAATGATCAGAAGAAAATTGTAAGGTCACAAGTGGTTGAAGCTCAGACAAAGACTGACAGCTGTGTTTATTTTCACACCTCTATTTTCTGTTCCTCTTAAAGATACTGTTTCTTGAGTTTGTGTCCTAAGATGGAGTTTATTTTGGTCAAACCCTTTCCTGTCACACGGGGGTGTGTTCTTTGTGTTTTCTTGTGTCTCTTTGTCCCTTTATGAGTACTTTTGAGAGATTGCAATAACAACATCATGGATCAACCAGATAAATATGCAGCACGTGCTTAACATACAGAGAAGGAGCAGACAGAGTACAAAGTACATTGACTATGATATGAGCTACATGGGCTATGGATCCAGCCGCTTCGACCTCTATCCATCGATTGAATAGACACTTATCAACAGAAATGTTACGATCCAATCGTGCCGGTATAGCAGATATTCAGATACCCGCCGGGCAAGTAGATATTTTGTATTCATTGCATCGGTGGATCACGGATACTACTAGTAGGGCGGGGCGAAGCATAGTTTTACTGAAGTTTTGTTTAGGGTTAGTTACCGCATAAAGCACCGTCTAACCCTAACCCTAGCCTAATCCTAAACCCTAAACATAACCCCAGTAAAACTAGGCTATGCCTACACCTAACCCCAACCCTAAACTTAACCTCAGTAAACTTATGCCTAAACCTAACCTAACCCTAACCATAACTTCAGTAAAACTTCCTTCGCCCCGCCCTACTAGTAGTATCCGTGATCCACCGATGCAATGAATACAAAATATCTACTTGCCCGGCGGGTATCTGAATATCTGCTATACCGGCACGATTGGATCGTAACATTTCTGTTGATAAGTGTCTATTCAATCGATGGATAGAGGTCGAAGCGGGTGATGGATCAATGTGTAACAGGCCCAATATGGCAGTTTATCGCCTATAAAAAAAATGCATATTTGGGACGTTTAGGATGTTCAAATGCCCCGCCCCTGTCTAAATGGCTAAAATCACTTAAACTCAAGAAAGACAATGTAAAACAATTAACATCCATCTTTTATTTTGTTTAATGACAACATAAACGAGGGGTTTTCAACAGGTGGTCCGGCGACCACCAGTGGTCCTTGAGAAGGTTCCAGGTGGTCCCCAGGCTAAATGATGGAAAGTTGGTTAACCAGATGTAACTCTGAAGAGTTAAAATATTCATCATCTGAATTAGCACCACTTAATTAAGAAGTTTACACTGTTTTGTGGGCAAAAATACAGCCTGGATTTGTGGACAAAATCAAAAGAATTCTTTAATTTTAGGTCTTTGGTGTGAAAATGTAATCAAATGGTGGTCCGTGGCTCAAATGCTGAATAAATAGTGGTCCCTGGAGTCAAAAAAGGTTGAAAACCCCTGACCTAACCCATGAAAAGTTGACATGTATATTCAGCCTCCTGCCTGGAAGAAGGGTGCCAAGCAGGCTGTGCGCAGGGTGGGTGGGTGGGTGGGTGGCATCTTTCATGATACTGAACTGATTACGTAACGGTTACAGAGGGCAGGTAGGAGGGCTGCTTTCAGCGATTTTAGGGAGGCACACTTCATCTCTTATCTTCTTTAGTTAATCTCCTATTTCCACTCCAAAGAGGCGCAAGAGTGAGTTGCAGCGACTCCGTTCAGCCCGACAGACCCATTTACCAGCTATTTCTGGATCTTTTCAATGTCCTGCAAGTTAAGCAGAACACAGTGGCAGCGTACAGTAGAGCTGTGGCAGCACAGACCGTTTGCGGTGCTCTTATTATAGCTAGATATTTTGTGAATCAGATATGTTCATCTACCATTGGTTACCAAGGCCTGTTTACGGCCTGTGTCTGCCCACATTTAAAGATGGCGTGCCATGAATCGTTTCTACCCTAAAAAATGATCATCAGGTATTAATGTTATATGAAAAGTGAGATTTTTTTTTTCCCCCAAAAAGGGTACAGGGTTTTTTTAAACTGTCATTTTTATGATTCCACCCTACCAGTTCATTAAGTATGCCTGGTTTGCCTGGTGGGTGGTGATGGGTGGAGATCCACCTGAACTGAAGCCACACCCACAGCTTTAGTTGCATGATAAAGAGGGAGGAGTTAGGGGAGGGGCTGAACACGTGATGTCACTATATTGAAGTTTTTTTTTTTCATTGGCACGTTTGACTGGAAAGATTCACCCCCCAGGAAGAAACCCTAAATACAAAGGGAAGACATCATTGCCCATAAAAAAAACACACCAAGGGGTCTATTTACATACCGTCACCTCTTAAACATGTACGACATTGGAAAAAATACAAAAATCACAGCATCCCCTCTTTAAGACATATCGCCGTGCAGCTACACACTGTAAACCTATTGCTTGTGACTGCGTCTAGGCATTTATGGACGACCAATGGCAACACATAAATCACACTTTGCTTCTATCTCTCTGCAACACTATACTGCATTCAAACGGATTCATGTCTCTGAGTGACATGCCTACTCCCTGTCATCTGAATGCGGGTTATACTGCCACGTACTGGGTTTTAATCCAAATCTCTGATCTCGAAAGAAGCTTATATATGGTCTAGACGGGCAAAAATGTCCCCAAACCAAGAAGCGAAAAATTACAAACGGAGCTAAAGTTCAGCACTGCGTCCCTCAGTGCCTTTCCCAGTGACACATGTTCATCACTAAAGATCAAACGTGTCGCATTTAAAAAACCCGATAGATGGGCTTTGTCGCCAGGCTCAGGCTACACAAAAAAGGGGTTGCGGTTGGAGGTTTCAACCGCTGTCACAATTCCCATCAGAGCGTGTATAGTCACGCCTGCCAGGCGGGTCCCAGTATAAACGGGGCAAAGAAAAGTATGGGCAATTATCATTTCAAACGGTAATCCAAGCCTTTATTTATAATACGCCGGCGAGAGTGACATTACGAACAACCGTAGACACGTGTTTTTATTTTATTTTATTTATTTATTTTTTGCAGGGCATGGAGGAGACAGCCGGCACAGAGGAAGCTTGATAGATGGTGCCTTTAACCCATGTGTGACCCTCGATTTTACTTTCTGACACCAGATTGTACAGTAGTTCCTGACAGATTATAGCTGCAGCAACATTCTAAGCTTTTGATGCTAGATTCTACAGTCATTTCCGGCACTAGAATTCCAGTTATTGACACTAAATTATAGTTTCTGATGCTAGTATCTACTTTTTGACACTAGAACCTAGTTTCTGACGCTAGATTTAAGTTTTTGACACTAAATTCTATAGTTTCTTCAGACACTAGATTGAAGTAGATTCTAGTTTTTCTGATAAATCTGTGTTTCCTGTGTCAGTGATACTTAACATATTCCACCAGAATTATCCATATTTGGCTGCAGACCCCCATCTGAAAACATGTTTTTCTATGGATCCCCCAGAAGCAAAAATTTGAGATAAAATGTTTGCTTCCAAAATAATGTATTCAGAGATTTGCAGCACATTTTCACAATTTTTCAAAAATAGCAGAACAACAAGCTCGGTCGCGCCACTCGGTGGCGCGACATGAGCTTGTTGATCTGCTATTTTTCAACAGGTAAAACACCAAAACGCGTTCAGGACACAAAGGGTTAATGTGTCAGAAACAGACAGTGACACGATAGAGATAACGGCGTCGGCGGGCAGCAGCCTCCGCCTCATCACTCCTGCGGCTCAAACGGATATTGCTCTATTACGGAGCAAAAGGAAAAAAAGAAAAAAAAAACGCAAGGGTGTCTGAAAGAACGTCGCAAGAGAACATGTTGGAGGGGCAAGAGAAAATATGTATGGGGGCGGCTTCATCGCCCGTGTCGCTTCGCGCATGGGCGATGAAGCCGCTCCCATCCCATTTTCAGTTACAGGACTTTTATTAGGCAAGTAAAGCATCAATAATAACATCCGTTGTTGTTGAAGTTGCAGGTCTGACTCAGAGAGTTTTCTGTTTTCAATGATGAAATGCTGTTGGTTTAGTGGTGACTCAGCTGTAGTTTTAGTTAGTAGCAGTAGTGTTTCAGATCACTATAAATAAGCACTTTAATTTGAAATATCTTGGGGGGGGCACCCCCCCTCCCATTCCCATGCCTAGATCCGCCCCTGACCTACCGGGTATTTGTCGTGACTGTCATGCTTCTAATTGCAGCGGAATGCGAGGGGAAAGTATAGGACGAGTGGGTACAGTTGTCGCTGCCGCTCTGAGGAGACCCGTGGGAGTGACCGGTAGAAGCATTCGCCGAGACAGGGGCGGATCTACGCATGGGCATGGGGGGGAGTGGGGTCACCAAACATGATGGCATGCAAAACAACCCAAGATATTTCAAATTAAAGTGCTTATATTTAAAATGATGTGAAACACTGCTACTGCTACTGACTAACTACAGCTGTGGCACCACTAAAACCAACAGCATTTCATCATTGAAAACAGAAAACTCTCTGAGTCAGACCTTTAGCTTTATGCATGCTGCGTGTCTATAACAACTATACAGTAATGTTATTATTGATGCTTTACTTGTCTAATAAAAGTCCTGTAACTGAAAATGGTATGGGTGCGGCTTATATCGCGATGAAGCCGCACCCATTCCATTTTCAGTTACATGACCCCCCCCCCCCCTAAATGGGACATGTTACATCCGCCCATGCGCCGAGATGGAACTCACAGGAGCTGAGTCAAGAGGCGTCTTTATAGCAAAGAGGCGTTGGTGTTTTTTTTTTTTGTTTGTTTGTTTTTTCCTTCCACTCTCCTCCTCCGCTGAGACCCCGCCGTATGTTACACACGCAGCAGGCACTTCACCCATTGTGTCCTGATCAGATTCTAGTTTCTGATGCTTTTCACAATTTTTTCAAAAATAGCAGAACTACAAGCTCGTATCGCGCCACTCGGTGGCGCGATATGAGCTTGTAGATCTGCTATTTTTCAACAGCTTAAAAACACCAAAACGCGTTCAGTACACTAAGGTTAACGTGCCAAACACACATCTGCTCTGGGGATTTCCAGTCGAACAGGTTGTAGTATACAGTATGTATATGGAGGCCAGCCGTGGGTCAACCCCATCAGATCAAAGCCTGCATGATCCATACGTACTGTACGTGTAGGTGCAGATGTCGGGCTTTGGCAGTGATGCGATTCGCATTCTGCCTGTGATATAATACATCAACGGCCAGGCAGAAAGCTGGTATGTAATAAATACATTGATGAGGGGGAAAAAATAGGCCTAAAATAGGCCTACGAATGTATTATGCAGTTCAGATTTAGTAACACAGTCAACTACATTTAATTGGTTATAGCAGGGGTTTTCAAACTTTTTGACACCAGGGACCACCATTTCTTCAGCATTTGAGCCACGGACCACCATTTGAGGACATTTTAGACCCACAGACCCCAAAACTAAAGATTTCTTTTGCTTTTGTACATCTTCTAGTTGTGTAGACTTGGGGCTAATTCACATGATGAATATTTTAACTCTTGAGAGTGTAAAAATGAAACCAAATGGACCCGCAAGGGTCCATTTGGTTTCATTTTTACGTTCTCAAGAGTTACATCTGGTTAACCAACTTAGCTGGGGACCACCTGGAACTCTCTCAGGGACCACTGGTGGTCCCCGCACCACTGGTTGAAAACCCCTGCGGTTATAGGTATAGAGCACACAGGCAGACTATCTAGTGGTCACTGTCTTTGGTGCTGAAGTAAGTCCATGTCTAACTACAATGTTCTTAGCAGTAGTCACTGTCTTTGGTGCTAATATCTATCCACCTCTACAATATTATAAGGCTGGCATGATTTCACAGTTCATTTGACGATTAATTACTAGACTAATTGCAATCACTTTTTTCAGACAGACCACCTCAGATTACCTCAACCATGCATCTCTATTTTGGGCATGCCCTTATATGCAATACGAGACATAGTGAAAAGAGCAGATTTACAAACTCAGCCTGCCATTTCCACTAGATGTAATATGTATGGGATAACACAACGAAGAATAAAATAATGCCATAAGATGAACTGAAGAAGATCCTGTACTTTACTGTCTTCTTCTTCTCTTCTTCTTCTTCTTCTCTTCTTCTCTTCTTTCTTCTTCTTCTTCTTCTTCTTCTTCTGTCTTAACCCATTGTTCCGACTCGATTCGAGTTTCGACACCAGATTACAGTAGTTCCTGACAAGATTATACAGTAGTCTGACACCAGCAGTAGTTACACCAGATTATAGCTGCAGCAACATTCTAGCTTTTGACGCTAATCTACAGTAGTTTCCGACACTAGATCTAGTTATGACACTAATGATAGTTTGATGCAAGGATCTACTTTTTGACACTAAATCTACTTTCTGACGCTAGAATCGATTTTTTCTATAGTTTCTGACACTAGACTCAGTTTTCGAAAAATCGTGTTCCTGTGTCAGTGATGCTAACGTATTTCTAGCCAAGGACCATCAAATTAACCATATTTGGCTGCAGACCCCCATCGAAAACATGTCTCGCGGTTTCCCCAGAAGCGAAAAATTGAGATAAAATGTTTGCTTCCAAAATAATGTATTCAGAGATTTGCAGCACATTTTCACAATTTTTCAAAAATAGCAGAACAACAGCTCATGTCGCGCCACTCGGTGCGCGAAATGAGCTTGTTGATCTGCTATTTTTCAACAGTAAAACACCAAAACGCTTCAGACACAAAGTTAAAGCCAGACGGCGAGCGATGTACAGTGAGTTAAATGCTAATGCCTCGGGCAGCCAGTCACTTAAGACGTTGTTTCTGTATGGCGCTGTCATACATCACTACCTCGCCCCCGGAGAGAGAGAGAGAGAGAGAGAGACTCCCGTACCCCGGAGGCGCATTGCGAAATGCATCGGCTCTCATTATGGAAAATAGCTCCCCGGGCCTCTTTATCTGGCTGATTTTCAGAGAAACCCAATTGTCCATAAATTATGGACAGGGGAGGCATAAACGTCATTGAAAGAAAAAAAAAAGAAACCAAGCGACACAATCTTCCGGTGTGATGGCTGGTGCTAATGATTGCTATATAAGAATGTGATGATGATGGCAAAGGAGGCAGACGAGGGGGGCGAGGGGATAATGTAAAGGAGGAATTGGGGACAAAGCGGAGAATCACAGAGAGAGAGAGGAAGATAATTCAAGTTGCATGAAAAGACGGGGACGAGTGAAAGGGGAAAAAAGGGACATTGGGGTCAACAGTGAGTGACTGCCCGAGAGAGGACGCACCGTGCGCACGTGCATAGACGGATCTAGGAATTATGGGCCGCCACCAGCCAACCCCCCCCCCCCCCCCCCCCCCCCCCAACGTAGGATATTTCCTCCCGACGCGGTGTACAGTGTCTGCACACACGCATATCAATTATGACATACAGGCCTGCGATATTCTGAATACCTGTATACCTGTATTGCTTCAACAACATAATACCAGTGATGGGCAGTAGCTTGTTACAAGTAGCTAAGCTACATAGCTTAACTACATTTTCCCGTAACTTGTAGTGTAGCTTACTACATTTGTTCTGGGAATAGTTTGTAGTGAAGCTACAGTACACTACTTGTTTCGAGTAGCTTGTAGTGAAGCTACACTACTTATTTGGAGTAACAAGGATTGTAGCTTACTACATTTTCCCACACACATTTTCAAATTCCGCCCATTTTTAATGGTAGAAAACCTCAAATATACATCCCTTTAATATACATAATACACATTTATTGATATTTTATTATTATGATTATTTAGAAAGTTGTACATTAAGTTGAGATACGTATATATATTTATATATGTAGTGTTGATGTAGCAAGCTACATCAAGCTACTTTTGTCGTGTAGCTTGTAGTGTATCTTGCTACAATTTACTAGGGATAGCTTGTAGTGTAGCTTAGCTACATTTTTTCGAGAGTAACAAGTAGTGTGGCTTACTACATTTTCCCAGTAACTTGCCCATCACTGCATAATACACATCCCAAATAACCTAGCCAAATAAATGCAAATAGATACTTGCGATAATGTTCCATATCATGATGGTTTAGGATTTTTGGGTTTATTGTATCGACACAAAAATGAATGAGCCCCTTGTAAATAACAGTAACAAGGACCGTGTGCACCACTGTTCACTATTCACGGTTACCCCCTTTTTGGGGGGGGCCCTGAGCTTGAGCCTCTTAGCGATTCAACGGACACTGTACTGAAACGGTACTGAAAGTAAGAAGGTGGAAGTGGCAGGCGCTGACCTCAGAGTGCTCACCGGTCATTCTGAGACGTGCCGCTCCTCTCCCCGGAACGATGTGCATGGTAGAGTCTGACAGACAGGGCCAGGGGCGGATTGGCCATCTGGAGTACAGGGAGTTTTCCCGGTGGCCTGCGCCACCTAGTGGCCTGGACAGGTTTTTTTTTTTTTTTTCCAGTCCAGGGCAGGCCAGGGCGCCAGGCCCAGGCCAGGCAAACTAGTGTTTCTATCCTTCAAAAAAGAAAAGGTGTCCTACACCAGAGCCTTCAAGTAGGAGAGATCTTCTAGATTCTCTAGACTAAGTTGGGCTAATTCACATGAATATTTTAACTCTTGAGGGTGTAAAAATGAAACCAAATGGACCCGCAAGGGTCCATTTGGTTTTATTTTTAAACTCTAAAAGAGTTACATCTGGTTAACCAGTGGCCTGGCAAAGGCAAAATTGTCCCGGTGGGAAAATATGTGCCAATCCGCCCCTGGACAGGGCCGGTTTATTCCCCCCATTAGCTCATTTTTCAAACAGCGATAAGGTAACTGTGACGTTAATCGAGGAGGCAATATTCTACAGCCACAATATATTCAAATGCGGCGTCCTTCTGCACGAGTCATCCGTTGTTTTATGATTCATGATTTGTGCTGATAACGATGGATATATGCAATCAAAACAGCCACTGCCAGGCACAATAATACTATAATAATGATGATATACTGGTATCAGAGGAACTCAGAGGTTATTGCCATTTTACCGCAGGACAAAAGGCAGGTCCACAAGCTCACAGCACATGTCCAATAGGGGTCGGCCAAGAAATCGATATGTCAATATATCTCAATCCTTACCGCCATGATATCAATATCGAATCACCAGTTTCAAAATAGACAATGATAAATTGTTTGGCAAAGACATTTGGTTTAGATTTTTTTTTTTTTTTTTGGGGGGGGGGGGGGGGGGGGGGGGGGGGGGGGGGGGGGGGGGGGGGGGGGGCATATAAGTAAGGGTTAAGTAAGTAGGGCTACAAGTGCTCAAATGTGTCCAGATCTTTTGACATATCTTCAAGAAGGATTATTGTCAGTATCCCACTTGACAAATATAATTGGAAGACTAAAAGTGCGGCTCAAACTAAATGTCTTCCTGAACCCGGAGTAGTTACTGGCCTCCCGAAGGACTCATGTGACTGACATTTCGTTCAGCACAGGAGCACCAGGAGAGATCCTGCAGCTCATATAGTCTGGGGCTGGTGATTAGATGACACAAAGGTAACCTGCCATTTCCTAATAATTAAAGATGTGCCTGAGATAGTGCTGCACATTAGCTGCGGTCGCTGTCCCTGCCGCATGTAACTATCTAACTCAGCTGAAGTAGATGTACCTGGTGCTTAGAGCTGTCACCAGTATAGACTTAAGTTGACACTTGTCACACAACCGTGATTAACGATTTAATTTATTTTATGTTTGCCTTGTAATTCGAAATTTCACTTGGCAAATAACACAGCTGAGCGGGATGTTGTAAGCCTGTATATCAACCTATTTCTGCTATTGTATATGGAAAGGATTTTTATATTCATGGAAAAATAACTATCATTACCTCAAATAATAGGCCTTTAGGTAAGCCCCGCCCTCTTGTCCATCCTAGGACACTTTCCAGCCGGGCTTACAATACATATCATGGACTTTACACAATAAATACTGATTCATTTTTGGAACCAGATCTCCAAGTCCATCAACAGGGCATGCCGTATGCAGTGGAAAAAATGTTTGTGACATTTATTTTTTAAAACAATTTTATTTTAAGTTTTATCATAGGAAAGCTATTGGAGAGATTTGTCTATCACATGTTATGCTTAACTGTGATTGGACCATAGCAGTTTGGGGCGGAGCTTACCTAAAGGTCTATTGTTGTGATCGGCCCACTATACTGGTGCTGACATACCTCCCTTCTTACTTAGTCGCTGTCCCTGGTCCTGAACTATCTCCATCTAAATATCTTACTTAGACGTTGCCACCATCTCTCTGGTGCTGAAGTATCTACCGTCTAGCTGTGGTCGCTGTCTTTGGTGCTGAAGTATCTACCATCTAGCTGTGGTCGCTGTCCCTGGTGCTGAAGTATCCACCGTCTAGCTGTGGTCGCTGTCTCTGGTGCTGAAGTATCCACCATCTAGCTGTGGTCGCTGTCTCTGGTGCTGAAGTATCCACCATCTAGCTGTGGTCGCTGTCTTTGGTGCTGAAGTATCTACCATCTAGCTGTGGTCGCTGTCTTTGGTGCTGAAGTATCTACCGTCTAGATCTCGTCGCTGTCTTTGGTGCTGAAGTAACGGTAGATACTTCAGCACCAAAGACAGCGACCACAGCTAGCTGTCTTTGGTGCTGAAGTATCTACCATCTAGCTGCGGTCGCTGTCTTTGGTGCTGAAGTATCTACCATCTAGCTGCGGTCGCTGTCTTTGGTGCTGAAGCATCTACCGTCTAGCCACTCCCCTGCACTAACCCCTGGTGTCTCTCGGTTGAGCTCCACACGTAGGCGCAGGCATCACCCACACAAAACTGAGAACATCCGTCCTTCAAATGTTTTATCTATACCGTTAACCTTTTATATCCTTCCCTAAAACTAATTATTAAGCCAATAATGATCCGTTATCATCACATGTGGGTGGAAAGCTAATTTGCACGGAGAAAGAGCTATCTGAAAGGAGAAGGCAATTAGAATGGCAACTTATTTAGTTGAAGCGTTTAGGGTGTGTGTGTGTGTGTGTGTGTGTGTGTGTGTGTGTGTGTGTGTGTGTGTGTGTGTGTGTGTGTGTGTGTGTGTGTGCGTGTGTGCGTGGGTGTGTGTGCAAACTACACTGCACATGACTGGCTGTAGAGTTGTAATACATAATGAATGAATGTCCACTACCTGCACACAAGAGCAGTAAAGCATGCTTTATTTCCCTGTATATAATTACACATACGTTTGTTTAAGCACAGACTTGTATCATTAAAACAGGTAAACGGCCAGGTGCTTTGGACAGATAGGCTTGATGTTTACCTTGTATCCTAGTTATGTACCATGTAATTGCCTTCTTTGCACTCTAATTGGCCATTTACCTCAGCCGTTTGTTGACTGGGATTCATCACATTTACTGTGAACTTGCACTTTGTGAGTTGCCCTGGCAATTTCTAAGTTGTTTGCGATG
Source organism: Benthosema pterotum (assembly GCA_039105355.1). Taxonomy (NCBI): domain Eukaryota; kingdom Metazoa; phylum Chordata; class Actinopteri; order Myctophiformes; family Myctophidae; genus Benthosema; species Benthosema pterotum. The sequence continues at coordinate 4,006,088 of CM076976.1, read as the reverse complement.
AGCACACACTGCACTAGCAGTAGCGAATTATTCTAGAACCATTTTTAAGGACATGTCTATCATTTTCTTGTTGCCATATCTGTAGCCGCTTTAGAAGAGTAGTAATAACGTCTTCCTGCAGACCTTTTTATTTTATTTTCTCTTTTTTGTCTTGCCCTGTTGTTGCACCACAGCTAAAATATCTGGCACCATACCAAGACGAGCCAAGGAAGAAAAGAGGAGTGAAATATTTAATATTATACTGCAGGCAAGTGGTTGAAATAAGCTGTCAAGCTGCGCTGAAATGGACATGACGGCTCACCTAGACCTTGAAGGAGCTTCACCGTGAATTTAAAATCCAATTCATTATATGAATGTTTCCCTTTGATACCTCTGTACAGTGTACACCCACTGGAGCCTAAACAACCAACTCAGATCACTCAGATCTCCATCCCCTCTCCATCCCCGGCTCCTCCTGTCTACGTGTCCTTGGGCAAGACACTGAACCCCAAATTGCCTCCAATGAGTTGGTCAGTGTGAGCTTGTTGCCACCATTGGTGTGTGAATGTGGGAAGTGGGGACGCTGGCGTTGACTGTTCGCCGCTCTACTTGCGTATGAATGAATGGACCATTGCAAAGCAGTTTGAGCACTTGGAAAAGCGCGATAAAAATGCAATCCATTATTATTATTATTATTATTATTATTATTATTATTATTATTATCAGGTGGTCCGGGGACCACCAGTGGTCCTTGAGAGAGTTCCAGGTGGTCCCAAGGCTGAATGATGGAAAGTTGGTTAACCAGATGTAAAATATTCATCATCTGAATTAGTCCAAGTCTACACAACTGGAGAATGAAGATTCATGGAATTTTTGACCTGTACAGTATGTTTGACTGTTTTGTTGGCCAAATCCAGCCTGGAATTGTGGACAAAAGCAAAACAAATCTTTAGTTTCGGGGTCTGTGGGGATAAAACGTCCTCAAATGATGGTCCATGGCCCAAATTCTGAATAAATAGTGGGCCCCTGGTATCAAAAAGGTTGAAAACCACTGCTCTATACCGGGCCGTTTCAGCTGCAGTGCCCCCTGCCCAGCTCACCGCTTCAGTCTCAGTGGGAGGGGGTGGGCCATTGGACCACAGTGGGAGGATGTGGGGACGTATCTGTGCATACCAATGACTTAAAGCACACATGTCAAACTCAAGGCCCCGGGGGTCAAATCCTGTGAATTAATTATTTTCAGCCCGTTTAGTTAAGTAGAACTGGCGTTCTGGTGGCCCAGTTCTATAAGTTTTATTTTCTCAACTAAATTGATTTACCTTCTGCATTTGACTATGACATCAGGGGATAGGAAACTGAGCTTTAAAGGGGAACTCCACCCATTTTCAACATTCTAATATGTCATTAGTATACCCTAGAGGTGCTGGGTGGACATGATAAAAAAAAGTTCCCCCATTCTGTGTTCTCAAGAAATGGAGGTCTGAAGAAAACCACTAACATGGTGAAACAACTTGATGACATCATCAAGATGTATTTTCACTAGAGATGGCAGATATTATCGGCCCTCCGATATTATCGGCCGATAAAAGCTTTCAAATTTCATATCGGAAAATATCGGTATCGGTATTTACAAACTGGAAATTATGACTATTTACAGAGATGTAGACTCAGCGCTACGGTCATGTTTATACCATTACTTTTGTACTTTACTCAAGTAGGCTACATGTTGAATTTATAGTTGTATGGAGTATTTCTAGGCTATAACATGAATTCGTATTTATACTAAATGTTTATTTATATTAAATATTTGTATAGTAATAGTTTCTGTTATTTTTCCACCACTGGAGGCCGCATATATCGGTATCGGTTGATATCGGTATCGGGAATTAGAAGTTGGATAATATCGGGATATCGGATATCGGTAAAAAAGTCAATATCGGGCATCTCTAATTTTCACCATGTTAATGGATTTCTTTAGACGCTTCTTTTTTCTGAGAGCGTACAAATGGAACCAAATGAACCCGTTAGGGTTCATTTGGTTGCATTTGTACACTCTCAGAAAAAAATGTTGAAAATAGGTGGAATTTCCCTTTAATACTCCTTCTTTTAAAGCAGGCTACAAGTGGCTCCAAGCTTGTCCAATCCCTGTACATTGTAGTTGGTACAAGCTTGTACGTCTGCTATTTTTGGAACATTTTGTAGAATGCAGTGTGAGGTCGAAATGAGGTTAACTGCGGTTTTTGGATTTAAAGTCATCCGCGTGGCCCCTAGCGGTCCCTCGCATCAGAGGAGTGGCAATGGGCTTTTTTACGAGCCTTTCGGTTCCCTGGAGTGAAGTTACATTTCCTGGATGCGTTTTAAGAGCCGCCTGTCTGAATGAAGTGCGCTAATTTGTGAGCACTATAATTGCCTGGTTATATCGCACCTTAATAATGTTATACGGTTATATCCGGAGCTCTGCTATATAGTCGTATAAGTCATGGATTTGCTCGCGCCCGAGTCGTTTGAAACAATCCAATGCCAACTGCATCCAAACACACTGCCATGGATCTATATTCAGGAATGTCATGAACTTGACAATGGCCCAAAACAGATCATACTTTCTCATACTATTTTGTAGATGTAACCATCTTGATACCAGGGCCCGTTATTTATTCAGCATTTGAGTCACAGGAGACATCCATTTGAGGAGGTCTACCTCTCAGACCAAAATGAAATACTGTGTGTAATACTTTGTAATGCTGTGTATAACAGGCCAACTGTCACCAAAATAACAATTCTGGAAAATGTAGACATTTTCCAATTGTGTAGATTCTTGAAATTTAAGTATTTTTTGTTAACATTAAATAACTCATAAGAGTTAAATATGTAAGGGTCCATTGGTTTTATTTTAACACTCATAAGACCTAAATATCTAAGGGTCCATATGGTTACTAAGTCCATAATTTAGCTGGAGACCACCCGGAATCCTCTCAACCAGTGGTCCCCGGAATGCCATTTTTGTAGATGACTAAAAATCGTCTACAAAAACAGTATGATAGTAGGAGTATTTTTTGAATATGACCATGTCTAGCATTCTAAATGCGATAGCGTATGCCAGGGGTTTTCAACAGGTGGTCCGGGGACCACCAGTGGTCCTTGAGAGGGTTCCTGGTGGTCCCCAGGGTAATTGATGGAAAGTTGGTTAACCAGGTGTAACTCTTGAGAATGTAAAACTGAAACCAAATGGACCCTTGCGGGTCCATTTGGTTTCATTTTCACACTCTCAAGAGTTAAAATATTCATCATCTGAATTAACACAATTTAATTAAGAAGTCTACACTGTTTTGTTTGCGAAATCCAGCCTGGAATTGTGAAACAAAACCAAAAGGTTTCTTTAGTTTTGGGTCTTTGGGGGTAAAATGTCATCAAATGGTGGTCCGTGGCTCAAATGTTGAATAAATGGTGGTCCCTGGTGTCAAAAAGGTTGAAAATCACTGGCGTATGTCATTAGAGTAGTATAAAAGTTAGGATCGTTCCAAAACATTGCATATCCCAAAAAAAGCAACTGGCACATACATACCTCGATCACAAACTTCCGCCTCCGGCATCAACGCATCAAAGCGTTAATGTCATCCTCGTTGACATATAATTGCTAATCGCTATAATTACTTTCCCGTCTGATTCGACGGGGCGAGGTGGCCTATATAGGTGGCCTGATGATCGAATCCTTGCGTTTATGAGTCATTTGAGCTCTTAATTGCCTTCACTAATTCATTAAATGAAATATCCATTTATATTTTCTCGAGGAATGGCATATCCCCCCAAAATAACTTGTTTATCTTCCTTCATTAGCCACAGACTCCGACTGTGAAGCACTTTCATCCCCCCAACCTAATAAAAAATGTATCTGACTAAACCTCACCAGGCTTTTTTAGATATTTTCTTTGCCCTTTTCTGCCTTTATTAATAGGTTGAAAATAACCTTGCCCGCACAATTTCGGAAACCTGATTTTGGGAGTTATTTTCTCCAGCTTAATAATACCACTATGTATTGTATCTTATATCGTTTTAATCGTTGATTAGTTACCTTTACAACAATGTAAGGTGTGTAGAGATGAGACAGTCCTGGAATGAGTAACACTAATACATGTGTGGGTTGTACCCTCAAAAGAACTGTGGCAAACTGAAATGATGTTCTGTTGGCATCAGGGGCGGATTGGCCATCTGGAGTACAGGGAGTTTTCCCGGTGGCCTGCGCCACCTAGTGGCCTGGACAAGATCCAAAATGCACTAGTGACTAGTGACTAGTGGCACTTCCAAAATGCACTAGAATGCGCTAGATGCTCGCCTGGAACATACAGATCAAATTGACCATTAATCTTCTACATTCTCTAGTTGTGTAGACTAAGTTGGGCTAATTCACATGATGAATATTTTAACTCTTGAGGGTGCAAAAATGAAACCAAATGGACCCGCAAGGGTCCATTTGGTTTCGTTTTTACGCTCTCAAAGAGTTACATCTGCTTAACCAGCTGCCCCCCCAGGGTGGCCTGGCAAAGGCAAAATTGTCCCGGTGGAAAAATATGTGCCAATCCGCCCCCGGTTGGCATTCACTGTTGTTTTGATTTTCAAGTGATGATGGCAGGGGTGTGACAGTCACAGGTGTGTGCGCCACTCAGTCGCAAGTGTGTACCAGGCAGTACCAGGGTCCTGTCACTTCCGTGACATTGCTTATGCTATCTATCAAACACAATAACAATTAGTGTTATTAACACAATTAACACTTTTGCTGAAGCTCTACGCCAAACATAGTTATGCCCCCCGCCATTGCCTTAGATCTTCAGCAATCTTTAATAGTCCAATTGCTTGATACAGTCCTAATGCTAACGGCCGTTAGCATTGCTAGACTCGCCTTGCTAGCTGCTGTTGTCAGTAACACAGGATTGTGCATCGCACCCATAGACATACATTGTATCCATTTATTTTAATTGCCCCGAGGCAAACAACAGATGGATCCATGGAGGTATAATAAGTACATAGAAGTCCCCTCTCATCCACTTGCATTAAGTTGCTCAGCCAGCGCATGAGGCGTCTTCACTCACTCCTTCAGGGTAGGAACAGAGTGCATTGTGGGATACATTGGGCCGTATTTACGTGAACGCGCTCGACCAAACAACAGCGGAGCATGGTGCGCATTCACGTGAACGCGGCCCACGGCTACTCGAAACCTGCAATACCACCTTGAGCCACTATGTCCATTTCGCCTCTAGGTTTCCTCCGAATGGCTGGTCTAGTGTTTGTACATCTATGGATGCATCGGCAACACCCTTTGCGCTGATCTAAAATGTCCACCCAGAAACTAAAACATGGCTCTTTGTTCAACATAGTTCAACATAGTGGGCTAAGCTTATACTTTACTGGCGGATTAAGGGCCTAGGTAGAGAAAATAATTCCCAAAGTTAGGACTGGGGGTCAAACCCACGGCGCTCAGCAGTCTATAAGGTGCCCAGAATGGGGGGGTTGGGGGTTGGGGTTGACAGTCAGTTGTCGTTTCTATTATGGTGTCGCTGAACTTAGCTCATCTGAATCCGTTTTCTATTTATATCCAGTGAGCAGGTTTGGCGCTCCCCCAGAGTGTACCTTGGCACAGGGTTTCCAATGTTCTCTCGGCCGCCGCCGCCGCCACCGCCGGGAGAGGAGAGAGATGCGTTTGGTCTCTCCCCGGCCCTGAAATATACTGCTGCTAGAGCAGAAGCCACCGGAGAAGTGCCCCATTATTCACCACAATTACCACTTATTTCCCCTCAATGTCAGTAGAAAGCCACGAGGTAAAAGGAAGAAGGAATACATTGGCTCGCCGCCTGCCCGTCCTGCTATTGGTTGCTCTCTCTCTCTCTCTCTCTCTCTCTCTCTCTCTCTCTCTCTCTCTCTCTCTCTCTCTCTCTCTCTCTCTCTGGCTATAATGGAAGCTATCACAGCTCCTGAAATGATTAGCAGAAAACCACCAGACGGACAGTTAAAAGCAAACCGTCCGGTGGTACATGATCGCACGCCAAGCGCTTAGAGGAGAATTCATTGTTTTATCATACTCACTTATAAGCGTCGTGGGAGACAGTGGAAGGCAGTGGTATATGTTATAAGTACATGTACTGAAGTACTGTACTTTTGAGGATGCCAATTTATCTTGAATCCACTAAGCACCAGTGTTGGGGAGTTATAGTTAGTTCTCTGAAAAAGTAACTCTTACTTTACTGGTTACTAAATCACGAAAGTAAATACCTTCCTTTATTTTATATGAAATAATAATAATAAGGCTAATAACAGGAGTGATACTACTGCTACTACAATGGGGGAAAAAGAGCACTTGTGCCAATAGTACAATATGCCAAATCACAGACGATATCCAGTCTAATGATATGGATATAATACTGATGTCCTGCCCATGGACAGTCCTACAGTAATGACCCTACTGTATGTTGACCCTGTGTTGACCAATAATCGTCATTATAACCCCAATTCCGTTGAAGTTGGGACGTTGTGTAAAATGTAAACAAAAACAGAATGCATTGATTTGCAAATCGTTTTCAACCTCTATTCAGTTGAATACACCACAAAGACAATATATTTAATGTTCAAACTGATAAACTTTATTGTTTTTTGAAATTATACAATCTTTTGTAAATTGATCCCTGCAACATGTACCAAAAAAGTTGGGACGGGGGCAACAAAAGACTGGGAAAGATGACGAATGCACAAATAACGCCTATTTGGAACATTCCACAGGTAAACAGGTTAATCTTAAACAGTTTAATATCGTGATTGGGTATAACAGGACCATCCCAGTCGTTCACAATCAAAGATGGGGCGAGGTTCACCACTTTGTGAACAATTCTGTGAGAAAATCATCCAACGGTTTAAAGACAATGTTTCTCAACATTCAATTGCAAGGAATTTGGTGATTTCATCATCTACAGTCCATAATATAATCAAAACATTCAAAGAATCTAAAGAACTTGCTATACTAAAACGACAAGGCCGAAAACCAACACCGAACACTTGTGACCTTTGATCCCTCAGGTGGCTCTGCATTAAAAACTGACATCATTGTGTAAAGGATATTACTGTGAGGACTCAGGAACACTCAGAAAACCATTGTCAGTTTACATAATTTGTCGTTACACCTACGATTGCAAGTTAAAACTCTACCATGCAAAGCAAAGCCATACATCAGAAAGGTTGGTTTGAAAAAACAACCAGAAAAACAACCAGAAATGCCTTCTCTGGGTACAATATCATTTGAAATGGTTAGACACAAAGTGGAAAAGTGTGCTGTGGTCTGATGAGTCCACATTTCTAATGATAGTGGACCCAGAGAAGGCACTTCTGGTTGTTTTTCAAACCAACCTTTCTGATATATGGCTTTGCTTTGCATGGTAGAGTTTTAACTTGCACTCGCAGGTGTAGCGACACATTATGTAAACTGACAATGGTTTTCTGAGTGTTCCTGAGTCCTCACAGTAATATCCTTTACACAATGACCTCAGTTTTTAATGCAGAGCCACCTGAGGGATCAAAGGTCACAAGTATTCTGTGTTGGTTTTCAGCCTTGTTGCTTTAGTATAGCAAGTTCTTCAGATTCTTTGAACGTTTTGATTATATTATGGACTGTAGATGATGAAAACACCAAATTCCTTGCAAATGAATGTCGAGAAACATTGTTTTTAAACCGTTGGATGATTTTCTCACAGAATTGTTCACAAAGTGGTGAACCTCGCCCCATCTTTGATTGTGAACGACTGGGATGGTCCTGTTATACCCAATCACGATATTAAACTGTTTAAGATTAAACTGTTTACCTGTGGAATGTTCCAAACAGGCGTTATTTGTGCATTCATGACCTTTCCCAGTCTTTTGTTGCCACCGTCCCAACTTTTTTGGTACGTGTTGCAGGGATCAATTTACAAAAGATTGTATAATTTCAAAAAACAATAAAGTTTATCAGTTTGAACATTAAATATATTGTCTTTGTGGTGTATTCAACTGAATAGAGGTTGAAAACGATTTGTAAATCAATGCATTCTGTTTTTATTTACATTTTACACAACGTCCCAACTTCAACGGAATTGGGGTTGTATAATGACCTCCGGAGGACATCCCCTCTGTGCATAGAGGACCTCCCTAGATGGAGATGCTCAAGAGACATCCTAACAAAATGAACCCAAACGACCTAAGCTGGCTCCTTTCCAGGCGAAGGAGCAGCGGCTCTACTCCGAGTCTCTCCCACGTGACTGAACTTCTGACCCTGTCTCTAAGGGGGATGCCAGCCACCCTGGCATGTCACCCTGGGCGCTAACTATGCTTTAGAGTCGGCGGTATAGTTGTGGAAGTTGCTGTATTTACAGTAGAGCTGGGGTCGGGCCGACTTTTTTCAGCCCGACCCTACCCTAGGGTAGGTCGGGCTATAGGGCCAGCCCGGCCCTAGCCCGACCATTATTATTAAAATATATGCGCAGCCCGGCCCGAAAACCCGACAAAAAAAAAAAAAAAAACTTTAATTATTAAAATGATAGCACACTTTTCTTCCCTTCGTTTTTCGTTTTGTTAATTATTATAATAATAATTATTATTATATAATTTATAAATAAAACGGCTATGTTTTTAATACATTGATAATATTAAAGTTGTTAAATAAAATTAAAGTTGTAAAATAATATATATAATATATATTATTCAGCCCAAGCCCGAACCCGTCCGAAAACCCGACCACCAATTAAGCAAATGAGCCCTACCTTACCCGGCCCGTCGGGTACCTGACGGGCCGGGTCGGGTTTCGGTCGGGTTTCCCACCTCTAATTTACAGTCCCCAGACAGAGAAACAACCCTGTTCAGTCCTCACTAGCATCTTGAATTGTTCATTCTTATTTTCAGAATGATGCTGATTTCAACGAACAAAGCAGTTATAGAAGTGTGCAAAGTGCACACCATTCCACCTTTTGAACCTTTACAACGACTTTTAAAATGTTTCGGTATACATTTTCAGGAGCACCGCACCGCGATTGGCTAAAAAATGGAAACTTCCAGGGTAAGTTTACACGCCGGAAGTCCCACCTTTTGATAGACTCTCTGGGGTACATTGTCCCCAGGCTTTCATTTCACAGCGCATACAGTATGTAGGGCTGGTGCCCGAGGCTGCTGGCATCTTGCATTCGCGACCTTATTCTTCGGGGTCGTGACCCACTCTTCATGAGGTGAGAGCATAGACAGCTCGGTATAGACGGAGCGCTTTGCCTTCTGGCTCAGCTCTCTTTTCGTCACAACAGTGCGGTGCAGTGGTGGAGACAGACAGGAAAGAAACTGACACAGATAGAGAGGGGCCGATGTGTTGGCCTGGATCACTAAGCACTGTAATAGGCTTGCGTCTCGCCCGGCTCTTCTTGGCTGCAGATCTCTGTGCTTCCACGCTGCCAAGAAGCACAGACTAGTACATGGGGGAAATGCGATTCTCCCCGGGAACCGAGTTATACAGACATGACAGGAGTCCTGCAAGGTCTCTCTCTCTCAACTCCTATCACTTTGAGGGACGCCATGCCGTGATAGGTGGCCAAGTTTCTCCCCCAAAAGGCTTAATGCGAGCGTATAATCTCCGACCGTCGGTTCGTAATGGCATTCAAATGATCTCGATACAGAAATAGCTTTTTGGCAATCTCAGTCTGAAAGTGGGGAGTTGTGTCTCCCTGGGCCGGCAGCCATTATTCTGACAGTTCAATCTATTGTAGTGGTGGCTGAACTTTGTTTTTGTTTTGTTTTTATTTTGTTTTGTTTTATGGCAAAGATGTGCATGGCTTCTTTAGCTTTAGTGGGCAAAATGGTGGCCATTTACAAAAAACAACACCAAACTAGTATCCAAATGCCCTGCAGGAGGGTGTGCGCGCACAACATGTGAGCGTTTTTGTCCGTGCATGTGTGCGCGCACATGTGCGTGTGTGTTTGGAGAATATATTGATTTAGTCTTAGTATTCTGAATAACACACTTTTAGTCATGTAGTCTTCTGAAATTATTTTTGTTAGATAGTCTTAGTTGACAAAATCTCAAAAAGGATTTAGCCATAGTCTTTTCCTCTTAGTCTTTAGATCTTTTAGTCTTTAGTCAAAAACATTTTAGGTTTCAATTTGTGATACATAGATAAATAGTAGATAAATACTTCACTTTTGAAAAGATAAGAGAAGGTGATGAAATGAGAGAGCTTTCCCTTTTAGCACATATTACTACTGTTTGTTTTGACAGTAATACACGCCAGCTTAGTATTCCATTCTCATGTTTAGTTTCAGCGAAATAAAAAAATAACATTTGATCTTACCACCTGCACATGGAATGACAGCACTCATCCCATATGGTGTGCGTTTGCAAATGACAGGTACAGGTAATTGTAATTTCACTGGGTGTCCAATGGTGGGCTGTGTGAGTGTGATCGCACAATAAGGTGCAGGTGTTTACTTTGAAACAACAACCCATTAAAATATCACAGTTATGTTTTTCATCTTTTCTTTTTCCTCTGTCTGAATAGACTAAGACAGAGTTACAGCAGTTTGCGTGTACATGAGCCACGTGAGCGTTTCTGCCCCCTCAATGTCACAATACTGTCCATAGTCCATATGGCTCTCTGTTGTGTTGTAGTTCTCGAGACATCGTCTCATCTCTTGTCTCGCCCCGAGCACAGTCTCGAGACAAACAAATCTTTGTTGTCTTGGTCTTCTTTTTGTCTCGCCTCAATTTGTCTTGGTCTTGTCTCAATTCTCACCGTTGTTGCACTTCATTTGTCTCGTGGTCGGTCTTGTCTTGGTCTAGTCCTCATTTGTCTTGTTCTCGTTGTCGTCTCGGAGCAAATGTCTTGGGTGTCTTCCTCCATCAAGACCACTCGATGAGACAATGAAAAGAAATGTTCTATATCCATTATGAGGACCCCATTCATAAAGACAGCCGAGTGGACGGTGCGCAACGCTGGTTGCATGACGTACATGTTGCCAGCAGTCCAGAACTACAGAGAGAATTTAGGCATGGATGGAGCACAAAAAAAATAATATCTTGGTCTTGACTTGGTGTTGCCGCTAACATGCAGTGGTCTTGGTCTCTGTCTTGGCCTCAAACTCTCTAGGTCTTGGCCTTGGTCTCTGCCCATAGATGCTAGTCTCGTCTCGATCTCGGCCCGTGCTTCTCAGTCTCATTTTGTCTCAACCCCCACCTAGGTCTTGGTCTCGATTTAGGTGGTCTTGACTTGACTAGCTCTGTGTGAAACTATTTGATATGCAGGAACGTTCTCAGAGCTGTCTTTTGTCTGCACATGACATGGAAATGTGATGACATTGAACTGAACAGGTTTTCTCACATAACGAGGTGTTTAAAATAATCTCCCTTTCTTGTCTCTCCTCTCTCCACTCCACCCCGCTGTTTCATTTCACACCTCACCTCACCACCTGTTCTGACACCCACCCACCCACCGCCTCTCCCCACTGTCTGTCTCTCTTTCTGTCTCTCTTTCTGTCTCTCTTTCTGTCTCTCTCTCTCTCTAGAAGAATTCAAGGCCTTCCTGCGGCGCCTGCCCACCGACCGCTTCCTGAACGTGTCCGCCATCGCCAAGTCGTGGACGGGCGACCTGTCCCTCCAGAAGCGCTACGCCCAGCTGGAGTCCAGCACCGCGCTGGTCCTGGGCAAGGCCCAGAAGATCATCCGAAAACTCTTCACGCTGAGCAAGCGCTGCCCAAAACAGCCCCGCGTCAGCCTGCCCCGAGACAGGTAGGTACAGTGGAAAACAAACTACAGTATGTACTAGGGATGTCCCCATACTGCAGGGGTGTCAAACTCAGATACAGAGTGGGCCAAAATTTAAAACTGAACAAAGCCGCGGGCCAAGTTTGAACGAACTAACCTTTTAAAGGGGAATTCCACCCATTTTCAGAATTTTCCTGAGAGGGTACAAATGTGAACCAAATGGACCCTAGCGGGTCCATTTGGTTCCATTTGTACCCTCTCAGGAAAAATGGGTCTGAAAGAAAAATCATTGACATGGTGAAATACATCTTGTTGATGTCATCAGATGTATTTCACCATGTTAATGATTTTTTCAGACCTCCATTTTTACACATCTCTAAGGTATATTAATGACATATTAAAATATTGAAAATGGGTGGTCTTCCCCTTTAATTTGATAATGTCGCAAGGGCCAAATGAAATTACACGGCGGGCCAAATTTGGCCCGCGGGCCAGAGTTTGACACCCCTGCCATACTGTATCGGTATCGGGAAAAGTATCGGATCTGCTTGTTCTGGATTAAGAGCGTGCTGTGATCTTATCTTGTCGATCAGCTGGGTTCGGGCCTAGAGGGAATACAGAACAGAACAAGTTTACTTTATGTGGTGAAACATCTGAAGTGTTTATGGACACTAATCCAGTACATCTATAGGAAAGATAAGGTGTAAAAATATGGATTCACAAAAACACTGATGATGGCACCGATGAGCTAATGTACTGTATCTAGGAAACGGTTCATGAACATGAAAAACCTCTTTTATTTCCCTCAAAACAGAAACTTTTTTGAACTTTTAGCCTTGATTTAAACAAACTTAAACTTGTCTTTGGAGAGTTGCAGACCAGCAGCTGGGAGGCTGTTCCAGATACTGCACTATAAATGTAAACTGAGAGCTGCCTCTCTTTTCAGATTAGACTACAAGTACGGAACACCAAACAGTCTCCAGACAATCTGGATGGTTTGTGGTGTACTGCAGCAAAAATATATCAAACTTAACATCTTTGGGAGCACGATTTTGTGGTTCACAACACACAGAATTGAATTGAAATGTTTTCCCACTCAAATGCATAATTACATTATAGATCAAATGTTGACAGCAAAATGTTGATACCCATTGAGTTTTTAGTTTTCGTCATCTATTCAACTATAATGTTTTTTAGTAGACTAAATTTTCAGTTGGTTTGGTCGACAAAAATGTATTTTTGCAGGCCTTGATGATAATCGATTTTTACACTTGATGGAATGCTGATAGTAGCCAATCTACAAGTCATATTGTGAGCTTGCAGATCTGCAATGTCAGAGCATAACCAACTATAAAATGACTTATCTTGTTCTATAGTTTTGTGTGACATACTGCCGCTCCGTTTACTCAATTCCGTATCCAACTGTATATACCTTCAGTTTTTTTATTTTATTTTGATACTTGCTTTCACCAACCAATCATATCACAGTGTCAAAAAGGGGTGGGGCACACTGTAAAGGCATGGAATGGTCCAGTGCAGCTTTTTTTCTGTTCTGTCTGTTTTACTCCAATTATTTCCTGGGCACCATGTTGGGACAGTGTCCTCAGTCGCTAATGAGCAAACTGTTTTGCAGACAATGACTTGTGAAGTGAGTCTACTTGTAAGCGCTCTCTCCATTGCCACACTTCTCTGAACTATTTTAATTATGTCTTGGTGTCACTTCTATGCCACGAATACAATCCAATATAAATAGAACCTGTGTGTGGGTGTGTGTGGGTGTGCGTGCATTTCTGTTTGTGTATGTGCACGTGTGCGTGTGTATTAGGCTGCACAACAGTGACACTTGGTGGTGAAAACGTGATACTGCAAGCCCCAGGGACACACACATAGCTGTCTAATGGAGTGGTTGTACCACTCAAAAAACAAAAATCTGATGCTTAGCAAACAGTGTGGAAGTAATCCAAAATAGTCCCATGACAAAAATTACTATAGTGGAACCATTAGTGGAACCACATTTTCCCTTCATTTATTATTATTAAAGGACTACTTCCCACAATTTTGTAACCCATTTTTCACCTGGTGCCAATTCCTAATGTGATCATGGATACCATTTTTGGTTACAGGACTTTCATTAGGCAAGTAAAGCATCAATAATAGCATCAGTTGTGGTTGAAGTTGCAACAGACACGCAGCATGCATGAAGCTCTGACTCACAGAGTTTACTGTTTTCAGTGATGACATGCTGTTGGTTTAGTGGTGGCTGTTGGCACAATGGTGGTTAGTTAGTAGCAGTAGCTGCATGTGTTTCAATCAAATATAAGCACTTTAAATTGATATATCTTGGGTTGTTTTGCATGCCATCATGTTCGGTTGGGCCAGGGGTCGGCAACCCAAGATGTTGAAAGAGCCATTTTCGACCCAAAATTAAATTCAAAATCTGTCTGGAGCCGCATTTTATTATTTTTTTTCCTGAGAGTGTGCAAATGTGAACCAAATGGACCCTGGCGGGTCCATTTGGTTCCATTTGCACACTCTCAGAAAAAAAGGTCCTCAAAGAAAAATCATTACCATGGTGAAAACACAACCTTTCTTCAGAAATGGAGTTTCTAGAAGAAAAAAAGGAGTTTTACAGAACTCCATTTCTAGTCCACACAACGTCTCTAAGGTATATTAATGACATAGTAAACTGAGTAAACCTTTGAAAATGGGTGGTTCAGATTGAAAGCTCCACCTCTGATAACTGCTGGGCTTTTTTGACATGGCCAAGTGCTACTTTAACTGGCAACTGTCAGACAGTGCAACGTGTTTTGGGTGACTGAAATGTTTATATTATGTTGGTGTGGATCACCCCAGTGTGTGTATGTAACAATGCTACAGCCACTGAGCCACTAGGGCTGTGTTCTGGAGCCGCATGCGGCTCCTGAGCCGCAGGTTGCTGACCCCTGGGTTGGGCAGACTGGGCAACCCCCCCCCCCCCCCCCCCCCCGAGGCATGGGCATGGGCATGGCGGAGGGGAGGCATGCCCATGCCTAGATCCGCCCTTGTAGCCGAGGGCAGCACAGAGAGATAGAGAGAGAGGATGGAGTGCTGCTGGACTGCAGGTGTGTGGAGCTCCACTGCAGTGCAGTGGCACGCTATAATCAAGTGCTCCGGCAGATCGACAGCCAGGCGTTCGTTTACCGAGGGCTTTAATTTCCCTGACAAGCCTTTCCCCTTTATCCGTCAATCCATCTCTCTCTGGCTCTCTGGTTTTCTCTCGCTCCGCGGCGTTACCTTTTGTTTCTCTCCTTTGGCTCTACCTCCCGGCATGTCACTCAACGTAAAACTCTTAACTCGACCCGACGCTGACAGCCGGCAACAAGCCGTCAGGCGGAGAGACCGCTCATTGACCCGCAGCGTATTTATATATTTTTTTAACCGGGGGTTCAGATCCATTTTGTTTTAACCCTTTGTGTAAACTTGCAGCTCTGATATTTTGAAAAATTGTGAAAATGATGCACAAATTTAGTTTATGTTTCTGATGCTCCTGTGTCAGTGATGCTCAACATATTTCATGCCAAGGACCCCCAGAATTATCTGTATTTGGCTGCGGAGGTCCCCCATCTGAAAACGTTGTTCTAGGGATCCCCTAGAAGCAACGGTTTTAGCTCAAAAATATTTTCTTTCGAAAGAATATATTCAAAGATTTGCATCACATTTTCACTATTTAAAAAAAAATATATCAGACCTACGAGCTCATGTCGCACCACACTCGTGGCGCGATATGAGCTTGTAGATCTAATATTTTTCAATAGCTAAAGTGTAACATATTGCGCTGAACACCAAAACGCGTTCAGTACACAAAGGGTTAACAATAACTATTTTCTTTCTTTCTTCATTTATTTTTATTTTTTATTTTTACGCAGCCTGATTCATGCAGGCCTGAGGGAGAGAGGAGGACGCTATAGAGTATTTGGGCAATGTTGTGTGTGATTTCCCACAGTTTAAGTCAAGAACGGGGGTTTCTAGGGGGGGATCGCTGCGGAGGCAATTTTCAGCATGCCGTTGTTACTCACTCTCTCACCGCAGTGGAAGTGGAGGATGGATAGTCCATGTCATTGTGTATTTAAGTGAATATTTCGTGAAGATTTTTGTAAACCAAGTTTTTTCTGTTCTATGAACCGTATGGAACATGAAAAAAGTGGTTTACATTTTTTATCTTTTCCCAGAAAATATTTACCCATAACATCCCATATAATGTAATAATTAAAAATATAATCATACTTTAAGAAGCACATGTGACATGTCAAACTAGGGGTTTTTCATGCTTCTGAATCCATCCCAAGCATTAGTTTTGCCCAAAAAAACATTCCTTGGCCTAAAAACGGCCATAGATACTTGCCCAAATGTGCTGACCTCATCACATTTTCCATTATCTCTATGGTCAATTTTAACCCAAGGAATGTTTTTTGGGCAAAACTAATGCTTGGGATGGATTCAGAAGCATGAAAAACCCTAGTTTGACATGTCACATGTGCTTCTTAAAGTATGATTATATTTTTAATTATTACATTATATGGGATGTTATGGGTAAATATTTTCTGGGCAAAGATAAAAAATGTAAACCACTTTTTTCATGTTCCATACGGTTCATAGAACAGAAAAAACATGGTTTACAAAAATCTTCACGAAATATTCAGTAAACTAGATTCTGCAACATAACTACATAGACTATTACATGTTTTGGTAGGGTTGTTTTTTCACCCGAGACGACGGCGGTGGTGGTAGTGGCAGTGGCGGCAGCAGCAGCGGCACGCCCGCCCGCCCGCCCGCCCACCTTTCCGAAATGTCATGTCGCCACGGTTCATCTACAAATGAATCACGTTCAGACTGCAAATTAGATCTTTATACATGGAGGATGGAGGGGGAAACCGGGAGACGAGATGCTCGGCAGAGCACGCAAAAAAAAAAAAAAAAAACTCCCGCCCGGAGGCAACGCTCTATTAACCACGGAGACGTATGGGGTGCCATTTTTTTTCTTACCTGCGGCCTTGACAGTAGAGTGATACTCTATGTGATCTGTTGTATTATCTATCTCTCTCTTTCTCGCTCTCTCTCTCTCTGTCTGTCTCTCTCTCTCTAATCTGGAAAGTCTGGTTGTTAAATCCTCATGACTTTTAAGTTTATATCTCTATTCAACTAGTAAATCAAAGACAATAGGACACATGAATAGCCGTAGTCAATGTCATAGCCTCTGCGGTTCCCCTGACAGAGAGAGAAAGAGAGAAAGAAACAGAGAGAGACAGAAATAGAGAGAGAGAGAGAGAGAGAGAGAGAGAGAGAGAGAGAGAGAGAGAGAGAGAGAGAGAGAGAGAGAGAGAGAGAGAGAGACCAAATAGCTGGGTCATATCCGACCTTTCTAATCCACTGGGAAAGGTCCGTTTCTCAGTGGATTCGCCATTTTAAAATCGAGCATGTTTGGCTGTATATCAGGGGTTTTCAACCTTTTTGACGCCAGGGACCACTATTTTTTCAGAATTTGAGCCACGGACCACCACTTGAGGACATTTTAGCCCCACAGACCCCAAAACTAAAGATTTCTTTTGCTTTTGTCCATCTTCTAGTTGTGCAGACTTGGGCTAATTCAGATGATGAATATTTTAACTCTTGAGAACGTAAAAATGAAACCAAATGGACCCTTGCGGGTCCATTTGGTTTCATTTTTACGTTCTCAAGAGTTACATCTGGTTAACCAACTTAGCTGGGGACCACCTGGAACCCTCTCAGGGACCACTGGTGGTCCCCGGGCCACCTGTTGAAAAACCCCTGCTGTATAGTGTACATGATCATGATGCTGTCACTGTGATTTTATGACCGTGCTTTATTTAAAGGTATGGTACGTGATTTCACTTAATTCAATTACTATTATTAGTATTATTATTTTCTTTTTTTTATATATAATCCTCCCTAGAGTGGGCTGACCATATTCAGCCAGCAAGGATTGAATTTGATTTGGCGTTCAATTTGGGCTTTGGGAGAAAAGCATTCCGTCCAATCAGGATGACGTTGCATTACGCCAACTCGGGGTGATGTTGGCCTGTTGCGCTTCCCCCCCACTGTACAGTATTGGTACTGTTTTTTTTTTTTTTTTTTTTTTTTTTTTTTTTCAAAAATCACCCTAATCACTCAATATTCCTTAAAGGGGAACTCCACCCATTTTCAACATTTTAATATGTCATTAATATACTCTTTGAGATGTTGTGTGGATATGATGAAAAAAAAAAAGTTCCCCCAATTCTGTATTTCCTAAAAATGGAGGTCTGAAAAAATCATTAACATGGTGATGAATACATCTGATGACATCATCAAGATGTATATGCACCATGTTAATGATTTTTCTTTCAGACCCCTTTTTCCTGAGAGGGTATAAATGGAACCAAATGGACCCGCTAGGGTCCATTTGGTTCACATTTGTATCCTCTCAGGAAAATTTTGAAAACGGGTGGAATTCCCCTTCAAGGTCTTGATTGGTGTTGGTTTTCCAACCTTCACACACTGAAGTCCACTGCTGCAAAACAGAAACTAACTGATGGCCATCCTATAGCGTGATCCATCATCCACACAGCCTGGTGTCAGGCTTGTGCCAAGCATATTTGCATGTCTGCAATTGGCCGGCGAACGTTACGTCGCCACGTTCCTGTTAGCAGCACAGAGCAGATAAGCCAGAGGGACGGCGGCCCGCGATTGATGTCCCCCGTCGCTTTGACCGATTACATATTTCAGAATTGATGCCCTCGGCGTGCTGTCAGCGAGCACAGGAAAAAAAAATGACAGTCCGATCAGCCCGTAGTACTACTAGATCAGAAACAGGGCCGGATCTAGAAGGGGGCAGGGGTGGGCAGAGCCTGCCCGCCCAATGAAAGGCAGTGGTTTTCAACCAGTGGTCCGGGGACCAAATGGACCCTTGTGGGTCCATTTGGTTTCATTTTTACACTCTCGAGAGTTAAAATATTCATCATTAGCCCCAACACAACTAGAGAATGTAGAAGATTAAGGGTCATTTTGATCTGTATGTTTGACTGTTTTGTTTCCCAAATCCAGCCTGGGACTGTAAAGCAAAAGAAATCTTTATTTCTGGGGTTGTGGAATCAAAATGTCCTCAAATGATTGTCCATGGCTCAAATAGTGGGCCCTGGTGTCAAAAAGAGTGGGAGTTGCCCACCCTGCCATTCTTCCAGCCCACCCTAGCAGGGCTGGCTAAATCCGGCCCTGTGCAGAAGACGTCCACTCGTTCAGAATGCCATCAGCGCAGTGAAAGGACACAGAACAGGTTTAATCAGAGCGTGCAGAGCTCTAACGACAATGTCACACTATAGCTTTTTTGCACAGGAAAGAAGCTAGCACTACTGTAGGTCGGTGGGCGTGTCTACTGCGGCATTTCGACGAGGCGCGATTTTGCCCCGCGCTGACGACATTCAGATCCGCCCAAGACGCACAGAGACAGGTGACTGAATGCTCATGGGTACCTCAGATAATGAGGTTCACATGAGTATATCCCTAGAACAGTGGTGTGTTCAACCCTTTTGACACCAGGGCCCACTATTGATTCAGCATTTGAGCCACGGACCAACATTTGAGCACATTGTAGCCCCTCTTGCTCTTGGTGCCTCTTGCTTTTGTCCGGGCTTACAGATCAAAATGACCATTATTCTTCTACATTCTCTAGATTCTCTTTAATAATTAATAGGGCTGTTGAATGATTTTTAATCAAATTAATCACAGCTTCAAAATTAATTTAATCATGATTAATCACCATTCGAACTATGTCCAAAATATGCATGTTTTTAAAAAAGAAACCAAATCTGTGAAAAAAATAACCATTTATCTTTAAAATATGTATCAAAATACGAGATCTACAAGCCCTCAATGCTTGTAGATCCTCCAGCTATACTCTAGTTCTGGTTACAGGGAGACACACAGGATATATGTCTCTGTAAAACCGTGCTCTACACATTTCGTTGAATGAGAAAATGCTCAGTGGGTTGAGTCAGTGTGCACATGAGTTAATTGCGTTAAAAATTTTAATCAGATTAATCAACAGAATTAATTTAATCCCATTAATTAACTATTTTCAACAGCCTTAATAATTAATAATATTAATAATTCACCTGATGAATATTTTAACTCTTGAGAGCGTAAACATGAAACCAAATGGACCCACTCTCAAAGAGTTAAACCTGGTTAACCAACTTTCCATCATTTAGCCTGGGGACCCCCTGGAGTCCTCTCAGGGACCACTGGTTGAAAACCACTGCCCTAGAACACTGAGTATGGGTTATTTTTACCCGGACAATTATATTTGTGCAATTTTCATAATGTTGCTGATGTCGATTTCCGCTAGAGGCGCCGCTTTGGGTGCAGGTTTGGGTGCAGGCGCGTGTCTGCCCATACAGAAGGGGCTTTCTGTGTGGAGTTTGCATGTCCCCTAGGGTTGATACCCTCACAAAACATGCAGTAATTCTCTAAACTACCTCCCCCTGGCCAGCCGGGGCGCCTGATGGAGGGGGCAGGAACTGGTTGGAATAACGTGTTCCTTCCACATGTTATGTCCAACCAAGAAAACTCCCCGTCAGGTGAAAAGACTCCTCATGCATTGAAGGAAGCATGAGGCCTCCCCAGGTTGGTGGAGGGTGTGTAGAGCCCAGGATCACGTTAGCAATTGGCACTGGGTGGAAAAAGTGGGTTACAAAAACGTGGGATAAAATAAATAAATAAATAAAGTATTATACTCAATGGAGACTCATGGATGCACATGAAAAATGAAAGAATGAAGTCCTCTCCCCGGAAACGCCACTCTGCAGCCCTCAGATTCCACCCACAAGTATTTGAAAGGCAGAGCTTTTCTAGAGAGCGACGAGAGGGAGGATGCTGGAGGATGTTTGCTATGTGGATGCGAGGACAGATGGAATGGCTGATGATGTTTTGCTTTCCACCCCTTGCTTCCTGTGAGGTTGATTTTCGTGCGTGCGTGCGTGCGTGTGTGTGTGCGTGCGTACGTTCTGAGGTTCATCTGTGTTTTCCGCTTCATCACATACAGCACGACAACAAGAGAGAGAGGGAGGGAGTGAGGTGTCGCATTATTTATTCATTATTCATTATATGTATATATATATATATATATATATATATATATATATATATATATATATATATATATATATATATATATATATATATATATATATATATATATATATATATATATATATATATATATATATATAGACTATCAACGGTAGATGCAGAAGTTACTGTACTGTACTTGCAATCCCCAGAGAAACAACCCATGTTTAGTCCTCACTAGCGTCTTGACTTGGTCACGATCAAAGCACAAGTGTGCAAAGTGCACACAAATTACATATTTTAAACATCTGCAATGGCTTTGCGAGCACAAAGGGAGAAAAGTTCTGTGGTTCAAAATCTACTGTATATGCAATCAAAATGACTTCATTCTTTATTGTGTTATTGTTTCTGTAATTAATTAATCTCAATTAAACAGTTAAAGTCCTAGCCCCCATTAGTATTATTCCTACTTATGCCAAGCAGCAAGCGATGTACATACAGTACACTGTATTTATATGACTTCTACTTACTTATATTAGGATACTGTGCAACTGTAAATACGACTACGGTATACTGTGTACAGTTTATTCATCATTCATGCTTTATTAGGAGGACTCTGCATCCGGCCAAAATAATTAAAGATGAGGCTTCATTGAAATTCTAATATTCCCCCGTCCCCCATTGCTTTCAGGGCCATGCCCATGTATCACTGTCTATTATAAAAAAAAGAGAGCTAACGTGGTTGGAATGAAAAGGGAAAGATTCCCTGGCGACGATAAATGAAAACGTGGCAATCAATATGATCTCGCTGTAGCCAGTGTAAGTGGGGCCCAGAGAGAATTTTGTAGATAGATATTTATGCATCCCAAAATGCTTTGCTGAGTACAGTATACAAGAGTCGGCTGCGAGAGTGAGGAAAATTTCAAATTCAAATGCCTTTTGAAACTATAGCCTAGACAAGCAGATATATCCAGTGCTCCAATAAAGATCGGATTAGAATAGCTCGATCGCGCGCGCACGCACGCACACACACACACACACACACACACACACACACACACACACACACACGCACACGCACACGCACACGCACACGCACGCGCACGCGCACGCGCACGCACACGCACACGCACACGCACACGCACACGCACACGCACACACACGCACACACACGCACGCACACACACACATGCACACACACACACGCATGCACATCCGCCAATACAAGCATGGGGATATGTGAGGTCAAAGAGCTAACAGCCTTTACTCTAGAGATTATAATTGGGAGTATGAAAGCTTATATCATTAGATCCTAATAATGCGATGCTGCATGGTGGAAGAACTGGTACAGGCATTTCTGATATTTCAGCGTAAAGCATGCTTTTATGCGGCTGCACGGGTTCAAATCTTTTGCAAGAAAAAAGCGGCCTTAACCAATTGTGTCCTGACCCTCGATTGGAGTTTCTGACACCAGATTATACAGTAGTTTTGACGTTAGATTCTACAGTAGTTTCAAGACTAATTCTAATTACTGACACTAAATTATAGTTTCTGATGCTAGGATCTACTTTTTGACACTAGAATTAGTTTCTGACGCTAGATCGAGTTTTTGACACTAGATTCTAGTGTTCCTGTGTCAGTGATGCTAACATATTTCAAGCCAAGGACCACCAGAATTATCCATATTTGCTGCAGACTCTGGAAACATGTTGTTCTCGGGGGTTCCCCAGAAGCAAACATTTGAGTTAAAAATGTTTGCTTCCAAAATGTATTCAGAGATTTGCAGCACATTTTCACAATTTTTCAAAATAGTAGAACTACAAGCTCATATCGCGCCACTCGGTGGCGCGATATGAGCTTGTAGATCTGCTATTTTTCAACAGCTAAAACACCAAAAGCGTTCAGTGCACAAACGGCCTTAAAGGTAATAGAGGCAACTTTTTAGCCTAAAATCAAAATAGACATAGCTATATGTATATATTTTTTGCCTTTATCCCCTCTACGTTATTGCTTCTACTTTGATGCTGCATCTGTTCCCCTGCAGACAGACACTTGCTTCGTACTGCAGACGGTCCAGAACTTTGTTGTCAACAAATCATGAAAACAGGCTCAGGAAAACTGGTGCTAATTTGTGTGTGTGTGTGTGTGTGTGTGTGTGTGTGTGTGTGTGTGTGGTGTGTGTGTGTGTGTGTGTGTGTGTGTGTGTGTGTGTGTGTGTGTGTGTGTGTGTGTGTGTGTGTGCGTGTGGGAGCGGTGGGGTTGTGTGGGGTGAGGCAGCGTTTTAGTCTCCAGCAGTTTCATAATGAGCCAATAGAGTGGAGGTGAGGTGTAGAGCTGGGTTCGGGCCGACTTTTTCCAGCCCGGCCCCAAGAGCTTTCTGTCCAGCCCGGCCCTAGCCCGAATATTATAATACCGGTATATGTGCAGCCCGGTTCGACAGCCCGACCTTTTTCCCCTAAAATTTCTTTGAGGAAAGCACTTTAATTATTAAAATGAAAGCACACATTCCCTCCTCTCTGTTGCTAACCGATAAGGAAAAATGCTATTTTTATCCATTAAAAAAAGACCATGTTGCCATGTGGTGAGTCCATCATTGAAAGAGCCACGTGCGTAATCTACTACTACATGAAATGGATAAATAGTTGGATTGTTTTCATTTATAAATAAAAATGGCTATGTTGTTAATGCTAATATTAAAGTTGTAAAATAATATATTATTTTACAACTTTAATGTTATCAATATATTAACAACATAGCCCAGCCCGGCCCGTCCGAAAGCCCGACCATTAATTATGCAAATGAGCCCAACCCGGCCCGGCCCGTCGGGTACCCGTCGGGCCTCGGTCGGGTATCCCACCTCTAGTGAGGTGGAGTTAGATTCTCTTATTAAAGTCCGATTTCACGCGTTTTCTTTATACATGCAGCACCAAGGAAAGATAGATCTGAGAAGTGTCACGGTTTGAAAAAAAAAAGAACCCGTGTAAAGTCTGAGAAGTGAGCGCATGTATAGCGGCGAAACGTGTGGGGTTAAAGAAGGGCTTGTCAGTCGCTGTCAGCGGAGACACGTGTCTGGCGCGCTGCATGGAAACCCGAACGCAGCAGGCGTGTGAAGGGCTTTGCTCCTGTCCTCTGTAAGGCTTCTGTAAGTAGGCCGATAAGCTCCCCCACGCCGCATCAATCATCAGCCCCGGAGTCACTCGCCATGAATGGGGATTATGCTAAATTAAAATAAAGGCGAAAACATCTCCGCTTGTCCTGTTACGCTTGTCTGTCTGTCCCCTCCCTTCCCTCCGCTGTGTTTGTGTGCGTGCGTGCGTGTGTGTGTGTGTGTGTGAGCAGCACAGTGATGGTGGGGGTCGCTGGTCAAAGGGAAAAGCAGTCACAGCTCTATAGTGTATAGTCTTTGAGGCTAAGAATGTCATCAAGTGTCCTCAATATAGTGGGCCCTGGTATCAAAAAGGTTGAAAACCACTGCATTACGTAATTATAGTTTCTGAGGATCTCCTTTTTGACACTAGAATCTACTTTCTGACGCTAGAATCGCGTTTTGACACTAGATTCTATAGTTTCTGACACTAGATTCTAGTTTTTCTGAAAAATCTGTGCTCCTGTGTCAGTGATGCTAACATATTTCTCGCCAGAATTATCCATATTTGGCTGCAGACCCACATCTGAAAACATGTTGTTCTCGGGGTTCCCCATGTCGCGCCACTCGGTGGCGCGACATGAGCTTGTTGATCTGCTATTTTCAACAGATAAAACAGCAAAACGCGTTCAGGACACTAAGCGTTAAAAGAGTGACCTTCCCCAACGCTGCACATGATATTCCCATCCCCTGGTTGCAGGCCGGTGAGGTTCTGGCTCCACAAGGCCCAGTCTCTGCTGTACTGCAACGAGCACGGCGCGCTGGGCTCCTTCTCTGAGGAGGCGGGCAGCTGCACCTGCCCCGCCGAGCAGCCGTCCTGCCAGGGCGCGGTGCCCTGCGTGGTGGGCGCCGCGCCCTCCGCCGCCTGCTCCTCCTGCGCCGCCGACAACGTGACGCGCTGCGGCGCCTGCCACCACGGCAACCTGCTGCACCTGGGCGCCTGCCGGCCCAGCATCGCCGCCTCCCCTGGACCACTACCTGAACTTTGACCTGGACATGTCCGACGCAGAGGTACCATACCATACCATACGATCCGATCCGGACCCTCCCCCTTTGTTTGTCTGCCAGTCTGTAATTTGGAGGAAGGAGATATATATAAGGCTAGATGGCTCACCCACGCTGCTGGTTAATGGCCACCTGTGTATAACATAACATTGATAACTTGCTTATTTTTCAACCGATTTTCCTCATAGTACATATGAGCATTCATATGACGTTTTTATAAAAAATCATAATCAAATAAGTAGTACAATAAGAAGTACAATGTACTGTACCTCAGCAAGATGGCCACTGGTGAATTATTTTCTATTTATTTTCCTCATTCTTCCTCTCTTTGTCTCTAATTGTGCCACGTTCAAGTCAACCAGTGTCAGAGTTGCGACATTGAGGGGTCAGAAACCGAGCACTGAATTGAGACAAACTGGAGTAACACAAATAAGAGCTATAGTGTGCAACATGACAACTGTTTTAGAGTAGTGTACCATAACTGTCTGCAATAATTCTGGGGGTTCTTGGAAATGAAATACTATTGGCATCACTGACACAGAAACATAGACTATTTAGAAGACATTTTGTAGACACTAGTGTCAGAGCATCATTCTGACTGTGTGTGTGTGTGTGTGTGTGTGTGTGTTTGTGTGTGTGTGCATGTGCGCGCCATCCCCGCCATAGGTCAAGTACCTGCTGCAGCGCCTGGACAGCCGCATCGAGGTCCACGCCATCTACATCAGCAACGACGTGCGGCTGGGCAGCTGGTTCAACCCGGCGTGGCGCAAGCGCATGCTGCTGACGCTCAAGAGCAACAAGAACAAGTCCAACCTCATCCACATGCTGATGGGCATCCACTTCCAGATCTGCTCCACCAAGAACTCCACGCTGGAGCCCGTGCCGGCCGTCTACGTCAACCCGTTCGGCGGCAGCCACTCGGAGAGCTGGTTCATGCCGGCCGGCCAGCCGGCGTTCTCCGACTGGGAGCGCACGCGGCTGGACGCCGGCGGTGGCGCCTCCGGCACGGGCGCCTCCGGCACGACGTCGCAGTGCCACAACTGGACCCTGACCATGGGCAACCGGTGGAAGTCCTTCTTCGAGACGGTGCACATCTACCTGCGCAGCCGCATCGTCACCGACGACCCCACCGTCAACGAGACGCTCTTCTACGAGCCGCTGCTGGACCTGGACGACGCCGGCGGCGGCGCCGCCGCGTCCAACCTGGGCTACATGAAGATCAACACGCTCAAGGTGTTCGGCT
Organism: Benthosema pterotum; assembly: GCA_039105355.1. Taxonomy (NCBI): domain Eukaryota; kingdom Metazoa; phylum Chordata; class Actinopteri; order Myctophiformes; family Myctophidae; genus Benthosema; species Benthosema pterotum. The sequence continues at coordinate 3,979,865 of CM076976.1, read as the reverse complement.
ACAGCCTGCACTTCGACCCCGAGGGCATCAAGGACCTCATCCTGCAGCTGGACTACCCCTACACGCAGGGCACGCAGGACGCCGCCTTCCTCATGCTGCTGGAGATGCGCGACCGCGTCAACCGCCTGTCGCCGCCGGCCGCCACGGGGGCGCAGCCCCTGGACCTGTTCTCCTGCCTGCTGCGGCACCGCCTCAAGCTGTCGGCCGGAGAGGTGGCGCGCATCAAGGACTCCTTGCAGGCCTTCGACGCCAAGCTGCCCAATAACAGCGCCGGCACCAGCGCCGAGAAGCCCGAGCTCGCCCAGCTGTGCAGCTAGCTCGACTCTCTCTTTTTTCGCCGAGGGTTTATTTTTTTGCGCTGTCGAGGGGGAGGAGGAGGAGGAAGGTGGGGTAGAAGGATAGAGGGAGGGGGCAGAAAACCCTGGCACTGGTCACGTGGGTTTTTGCGTTAACTTGGAAAATAGTAACGAACTCCTTAAAACTCCGTAAAACTGCACCGGGTTTTGGGCGTTGTCACTATTTGCCACCCCCCCCCATTAGTGTACGTAATGATTACTCTCTGATATGTGCACAAATGTTGGCAAAACAAAACGGGACGACATCAGTGGCCTACGACTGTAGTGTATATCGGCGAAGGGCTGCGTTAGCGGGCAATTACAGGCATTGCATTTGCCCGTAAACCTAAAGTTGTGATGGGTAAAATTTGGGAGTTCACCATAATACACGGCAATATGACATGTGTGATGGGTACAATTCGGTAGTTTACCAGAGTTTGCTGGTAAGTTAAGCGGGACTTTCCTGTAACATACATCGCCGTATTCCAGGTTTTTTGCGTGTTTTTGTGTACAGAAAACCCTCGCCCCAACGAAGTGAATTGACGCCACTCTCCTTTAACGACTCTGCTTGCTCAGAGGCACACAGGTGGGGGAGGGATGCCATAAGTAGGCCTACACTTATGGCAGGTGGGGGTAGATAGCTGCGCTTTGTGTTTGGTCTCAATGATTGTTTGTTTCTTTACCCCCAGTTTGTGGTCAGATTTGAACTCTTTTTCTGTTGATTGCTTTGTTTTCTTTTCCGGGGCTGGGGAGGGAGGGACTAACACTTGGACGCCCGCCATGCCAACGCACCAAAAAAAATAGCCGAACCTACAGTACAAGCTCTGCTATTTCCGGGTTGCGCGCAACTACGCGGGTGACTGTTGTGGCCCCATGTACCGTGTGTGGGGCACAGAGGAGATGTAGTGTTTTCAGACTGTCTGATGGGGGGGAGAACAACGGACAGCCCATGGAGGCTCTCCTTCACAACGAGAACGACCGTACGCTATAAAAGCCTCGCCGAGGGCCGGACTATTTTGCTCTTTACTGCCCTGCTTCTGACAGCAAGCATGTTCTAAACTGTACTCACACACACACACACACCACCGCCACAGAGGAATCTCTACTGACAGACTGCGTGTTGCCGGTGGACACAGAGACAGAGAAGCTGATGTCATTAAAAAAACGAAACTCTTGCCTCATAAAGATAAAGGTGGATTTTGATATACAGTATAAAGATATGGGGGTTATTGGGGGAGGGGGGTGGCAGGGAACTGGATGGAATTTCCCTTTTTATAACCCTATTTTCTTTTGGAACGATCTCGAGGGGGATCGGAATTAAAAAAAAAAAAGGTGGAAAAATGTATGTGGTGAATGAGATGTTATGCTTAATGGTTTCAAAACTTTGATAATCCCCCCGCTCCGCTGTTCTAACGTCTTTGGATAACTTTATTTTATTTTTTATTTTTTAAATTCCCCTCAATTTTTTTTCTTTACATCCAGCATTTGGAATACAGTTGCACGATACATATACGTGCTTAACATTTGAGTGATGGTCAACCGCAAGGGTACAACGTTTTGTCGGTTTGTTTTCAGTGTCACTATACCAAAAGGCAATAGACCTTGCCGTAAGCCCCTCCCCAAACTGCAATCGTTTTTCCTATATGATAAAACATTTTAGTTAAAATGTTAAAGTTAAAGTTAAAATGAAAAGAAATGACACAAACATCTTTCCCACTGCATACGGCAGACCATGATGACGAATCTGGAACAGATTTTTGAAGGTCTGGTTAAAAAAATGAGCCAGTATTTAAGGTTTAATGTCCATGATATTTACATTGGATGAATGTATGAGCCTCTCTGCGGTGTGTCCTACCCATGGTTGGACACTGGGGAGAGGGGGCGGGGCTTACAGGAAAAAAAAAGGTCTATTGTCTCACCCACGTCGAACTCTACCGTTTCCTGATCCTGCGTTGGATAGCAGATCTGCAAAGCTTTCGCCATGTATTGTGAAATTGTAGATCAGCCACTTTTATTTAGGGCGAAGAGATTTGGCTGCAGGCGAAAGCAATCCTCGACCGTGACTGCTGTCGCAGCGGTTTTGTAACTGCAGTGACCATTTTGCAGAACAACAGTGGCGGTTTTGCATTTCAATCGACCGTTTTTGCATAACAGTCGGTCGTTTTTTGCATAAGAGTCGCGACGGTTCGCATAATGGTCGAGGGTTATGGTTAGGTTTAGGCATAGATTTTACTGATCAACGTCTCCAAATCTGAGGCCATGGTTCTCAGCCGGAAACCGGTGGATTGTACAGTCCAGGTAGGGAATGAGGCATTACCCCAGGTGAAGGAGTTTAAGTATCTCGGGGTCTTGTTCACGAGTGAGGGGAGGATGGAGAGGGAGATCAGCCGGAGAATCAGAGCAGCAGGGGCGGTATTACAGTCGGTATACCACACTGTTGTGACGAAAAGAGAGCTGAGCCAGAAGGCAAAGCTCTCTGTGTACCGAGCTGTCTTCATCCCTACCCTCACCTATGGTCATGAAGTGTGGCTCATGACCGAAAGGACAAGGTTGCGAATACAAACAGCCGAAATGAGTTTTCTCCGGCAGGTGGCTGGCATCTCCCTTAGAGATAGGGTGAGAATTTCAGTCACTCGAGAGAGACTGGAAAGGAGCCAACTGAGGTGGTTTTGGCATCTGGTTAGGATGCCCCTTGAACGTCTCCCTAGGGAGGTCCTTGAGGCACGTCCCACTGGGAGGAGACCCCGGGGCAGACAAAGGACCAGATGGAGGGATTACATCGACTCTCTGGCCTTGGATCGCCTCGCGATCCCCCAGGAGGAGGTCGCCAATGTTGCCTCGGGACAGGGAAGTCTGGAGCTCTCTGGTGGAGCTGTTGCCCCCGCGACCCGACCTCGGATAAGCAGAAGAAGTTGGATGCATGGATGGTTAGGGTTAGGTTTAGTAGGGAAAGGTCGACTGTTATGCAAAATGGGCTGGACTGTATATGTAAAACATTGTTGTGCAAAACAGTCGCTGTTGTTATGCAAAACGGCCGCAACAGTTATAAAACTGCCGCACCGGTCGAGGACTGCTTTCACTAGCTCTCAGAGATATGGTGTCGGGGGAGGAGGGTATCTGGTCACCGAAATATATACCATGGGGGGACTGAATGGGTTCTATGTTGAGTTTATTTGTTGAGCAGACATCATAAGGGAATGCTCTGATGTGATAAAGGTGTGCAGATGCAGTGCTGTGTATATACTCTATCGCTCCATCTCCCCACGCAGATGTGAACAAAAGTCGCGTGCACATTGCTTTTTAGATAACAAAGATAACAAAGTGCAAAGACCAAAAAAAAGAAGAAAAGAAAAGAAAAACTATAACAAAAAAACAACAATGGTGTTTATTACAGAACAAAACTCATGCCTTACATGGAGAGTCAATGTTACGAGAAGATGAAGATGAAGCACATTTTAGTTTTTTTTTTCTGTGTTTGATTTCCCAGTGGAAGCTATTTTTCGTTTTCTTCTTTTTTATATTTCAAATGTTTCTACCGAGAGATATCCGCAAAAAAACAAAAAACAAAACAAAGAACATTCTGACGAGTACAACCACGTGGTAAATGTAGCTTTTACTGTACATGCAAACGCCATTTATTAAACACAGTTCTGCAGAGTTCATTTTTTAATATTATTATTATTATTATTATACATTTTTATGTTGTCTGATGTTTTTGGTCACCATTAACACTTTGACTGCGACTCCCGTATTCCCCGACTTCTTACCAGTGAATGGCAGTCTGGGTAGGATGCAAGATTTGATTTAAAGCAAAGTGTTAATTAGTGCTGCAAAAAATAAAAATAAAATAAAATGAAAAAACAAAACATTTCCCTAAAATGACATTTACTCCAAAGTTGGCAGAAACAGCCAGTCTCTCCCAGTGGACCCCCCCCCCCCCCCCCCCCCCCCTGTGTTTATTTTTGCACATGATATTATTGCAATATATTTTATTGTTATTCAGCCTCCGGTCCATAAAATATTACATTACAGAGAGAGAACGTGGGTTGGCACAGTCAATATCCTCAGTGTAATTTCTATTCCAAGTGCGAGATTTACACTCTCTTAAATGAACACTGTGGATTTTACTACAGCGCGGCGAAACAGCTAACAAAAACCCAAACGCCGGAGCGAGAGAACAGCATAAAGTTTTTGTCATCGTGATTTCTTTTTTTTTTTACGAGGCTACAGTTGCCACGACAAATTCATAATTTTTAATTAAGGTCATCCAACCGTGCGTTTATAATCTTCCACATTGCGAGCCGAGCGTAGAAAAATGGAATTGATCTTCGGAATGCATTTAGAGAAGTATTTTCCAGACGCTGTAGGAAATTACATGTGATATTCGAACGGACAAAACTCGTGTTAACCTCTGTTCCCCTCGCTGTAAGAGGACATGACCCGCACACGCGCACACACACACACACACACACATACACACACACACACACATGCACACGCACGCAGGCACAGACATGCAACAACACGCGCGCAACAAAGTATGTTACCATAAAACGGATGCATAAACTTCCAATTACCAGCAAGGCCCTCGTGATAAGATGAATGCCCTCTAATATATGGAGTGCAGCATATTATTTATTATTTATATATTTTTTGCAAGATGAAAAACCAATTTCCTGAGTTGTCAGGGAGTCGGAGGAGCACCAAACGCACGCACGCACGTACACGCGCGCGCGCGCACACACACACACACACACGCACACACGCACACACGCACACACACACACACACACACACACACACACACACACACACACACACACACACACACACACACACACACACTGCCAGAGCACATCACCCTGCAGGTTCATCTGAGACCGGGAGATAGAGATAAAGAGAGAGAGAGAGAGAGAGAGAGAGAGAGAGAGAGAGAGGGGTGGCAGGAAATCATTTCAACAGGAAGACTCAAGGGCTCTATATACTCCACTGAGCGGATAGCAGATCTACAAGTCTGTATAGGCCACAATTGCGTGCCAAGCTCATATACTGCAGATCTGCATTTTTCAGCAGGCATGAGGCCCGGCAAGCAAGCGAGTCGATCAGGAAGCCCTCCTTAGTCAGTAGGCACTTCAAGCTGCTGCATTTTTCAGAAAACAGCTGTCTGAAACGGCGACAGGTTTCCATGGTGACACGTCTATGCTGCATGTGTCAAACAGGCGGACATTGTGGACACTACGTTAAAGTGTAGGTTCTGCCGTAGTAGGAACGACTGCTACGGCAAGCAGGTTTATCTATCGAGCACCGATCGTCTTCCTGTTGCCGTAGTGGAGACATTTCCGTCTTACTGCTTAAAGTCCCTAGTGAGGGGTGCACTGAGCTATAGCAGACATCAGCAATGTGCATTGGGGATGCACATATATACGTTGTATATACACTCAACAAAAATATAAACGCAACACTTTTGTTTTTGCTCCCATTTTTCAGGGGATGGACTTAAAGCCCTAAAATTCATTCCAGATATACAATATAACCATTTCTCTCAAACACTGTTCACAAATCTGCCTAAATGTGTGATATTGAGCACTTCTGCTTTGTTAAGATAATCCATCCCACCTCACAGGTGTGCCACATTAAGATGCAGATGTGACATCATGATTAGTGCACAGGTGTACCTCAGACTCTCCACAACAAAAAGACACCCTGAAATGTGCAATTTTCTTTTGCCTTATTGGGTGTTTGGGCCTCCGAACCAGTCAGTATCTGGTGTGACCACCATTTGCCTCATGCAGTGCAACACATCTTCTTCTTCGCATAGAGTTTATCAGATTGTCAATTGTGGCCTGTGGAATGTTGGTCCACTCCTCTTCAATGGCCATGTGAAGTTGCTGGATATTAGTGGGAACTGTTACACACTGTAAAAATGGTAATAACACAATATTACCACATTATTACCATTTCGACAGCACATACCAGTTCCCACTAATATCCAGCAACTTCACATAGCCAGTGAAGAGGAGTGGAGCAACATTCCACAGGCCACAATTGACAATCTGATAAACTCTATGAGAAGAAGATGTGTTGCACTGCATGAGGCAAATGGTGGTCACACCAGATACTGACTGGTTCGGAGGCCCATACACCCAATAAGGCAAAAGAAAATTGCACATTTCAGGGTGTCTTTTTGTTGTGGAGAGTCTGGGGTACACCTGTGCACTAATCATGATGTCACACCTGCATCTTAATGTGGCACACCTGTGAGGTGGGATGGATTATCTTAACAAAGCAGAAGTGCTCAATATCACACATTTAGGCAAATTTGTGAACAGTGTTTGAGAGAAATGGTTATATTGTATATCTGGAATGAATTTTAAGGCTTTAAGTCCATCCCCTGAAAAAATGGGAGCAAAAACAAAAGTGTTGCGTTTATATTTTTGTTGAGTGTATATATATATATATATATATATATATATATATATATATATATATATATATATATATATATATATATATATATATATATATATATATATATATATATATATATATAGTATATTATGCACTTTGCTGTATGTGTGTGTGTTTTTCCCTTCCTTCCGCGCTTCCATCTCCCTCTATAATGAGGTAGGGGAAGGAGTCACTCGGCTTTAATAAACAGTTATTCATCTTCGCTGTACGTGCGTGGCACCCGTGGAAACCAGGAGTGGCACATGCTCTGCCCTTGGGCTAATCTTCAGGGCCGCGCCAGACAGCCGATCCATCAGCGGCGCGCGGCGTCAGACTGCAACGCCCGCTAACTTCCTGGACCTCCCAAATAAGAGAGAGAGAGAGGCATGGAGTAGAAGCGAAAAAGGAGATATAAGGAAGCTGATGTGGGGGAGGTATATAGTGGGAAGGTTGTAGGGGTCGGTCTGCGCGGTCTCTCTTTGATTTATGATGTTTAAAAAGTGAGACAGATTGAATTAATGCGGTTGAGCTGGTGAAATGGACTTCTGGAATGTGTGCGACTGCAGCTGTGCACGCGTGTTGTGTGTGTGTAGGCCCTTGTGTGCGCGTAAGTGTGCCTGCACCCTTTTTTTTTCTTCCAGTAGATCGTGCGTAGTGTACACAGTCATCAATAACGCTGTAGATTTGGGGTTTCAAAGTGCACAAATTCCAAATGTGCGTGGAAAGCGGGCCGATGGATGGAAATATATACCGACATCTTGTGTTCTTGTGACCTTCACATGAAATGATACAGGAGCATACATAGCATACATAGCTGTAGCTGTAACATAGCTGTGTTTCAACCGTTTCGAAAGGGACACGACTGTGGTCGCAATCGCAAAATGATTTCACCCCTCCTGATAAACTGTATATAATTTGATTTTTGTTGAAAACGTGGCCTGAAATGAAAATGCAAAAAATACCATGCATGATAAAACACATAACTTTATGGGATAGAGAAGGTATTAATTAACGGCTGCTATAACGCAATCGCTGTAGCTGTCAAAATCGTTAAGCAAACAGCCATCCGCAACGGCGACAGGTTACCATGGCGACACGTCTATGCAGCATGTGTCAAACAGGCGTTGTACTGTAGTAAGTGTAGGTTCTGCCATAGTAGGAACGGCTGCTACGCCAAGCAGGTTTATCTATCAAGCATTAAGGCTTCCGACGTCGCCGTCATATGGTTTAAAGTCCCTATCTGATCAGCTTCCACTGTTGCAGAGAATATTATTTAGGGAAACGTAATAAAAAACCTCCAGTGAACGGTAGGCAAACTACTGTGTTGTCACTCAGGGCCGTGGATTCATTAGGCTATAAATTGAGAGTTTCTATGCCTTCAGCCGTTGGCTTTAGGCGTTTTCTCAGGCGACCGTTTCTCAAAGCAGGGCGATGCGCACGCTGGTTAAACCGCATCCAAGGATGTGAACAACCCCCTCCATCCACCCACACTCACACACACACACACACATGAACGCACATGCCTGCACACATGCAACACCTTTTCTCCCTGTCCAAAATGCTGTCGAAAACATGTCAAGTTCCCGAGATTGCACTTCGTCCCCCAGGGTCGCCATCACCGGATGGGGTCACCATATGTGCCCCCTACCACCCCCCCCCCCCCCCCCCATCCGTCCCCTCAGCAAATAGCGGGCGCTATTTTCCCTTGTCCTCCCTTTACCCTTAGGGAGAGAGAGAGATTTGCGTGAGGTGACGGGACGGGAGGAAAGCAGAGAGAGGGAGTGCACGAAAATGAGGGGAAAAGAAAGACGAATTGAGGGAGCAACAGGGGGCTGACAGCGTCTGGCTGACATGCAAAATATTCCCCAGCGGGAACGAGCTGACCCCAAGCTGTCCCGTCCTCTCCTAGTGTGTCTCTGCCATCCGACTGCCAGAACACGATCATGACGCCATGCTCTTCTCTGCGACCACAGAACAGGCCCAAGGTGGTTCCGTAGGGCCCCTTGATCTGGAGACAACAGTTCTCATTTGTGGCTTTAAAAAAACATTATATAAATGCTTTGTATAGCATTGGGGGTGGGTGTTTTAAGCCAATCACAGTGCAGCAGTCTCCAGTAGTTTCGTAATGAGCCAATAGAGTGGCGGTGATGTGGAGTTCAAATCTGTTTGCAAATACAGTAAGTTTGTACACATTAAAGTTGCCTATGTTACCTTGAAAATGTTTGGTCCAAATCCTACAGCATTTTTTGGGGGTTCGTTTTGTTTTTGCTTTTTCCCCTGTGAGCTTGTATGTGTTTGTTGTTTTCCTAACTGGACAACAGCATCCTAAAAAAGGACAAGAAGAAGAAGAAGAAGAAGAAAAAGGACAAGTAGAAGAAGAAGTCAGATGTTTTCTGTAGATTCATCAGAGATCTTGTGCAACTTCTTTGGTCTGATTTACATTTAACTTAGCGGATGACTTGGGTTAGGGGGTCAGGACCTTCGCTATTGAGGCTTTGGTTTCAAAGGCGTTCAAATGTCAAGGTTAAAGTTCCAGCCCTTGGCGTACAGAGCATGTAGCGTGGGTGTAAGCTCTCCCTGAGTGCTTTTCAAAGTTTTTATACTTTGTTTCGTTTTGTTTTCGACTGTTCGTCTATTTGGTAATAACCTCACGTCGCCTGAAAATAGAGATATCTTCACCCTGTCGCTTAGTACGTTTGAGGAAGAAAATGTGTGCAAACAATTTGGATAGTTATAAAACAATTAACTGCACTAGAACCAAAAATGGAAAGAGTTCAAGGCTATGCCCTTCACGATGGAATGTAGTCTGTTTTTAAAAGCACAGACAGTAATTTGTTCCTCTGCGTTGTTCTAGCCTGCCAGATTCCCCCAGACATATCAGTATAGTCGTCGCAGACCTGATCGTCTGCCTACGCAAGACTGATTTGGTATCGCTTCATAGGCTTATATCAATAAAGATGTTATGTTTGCCAATTAAAACGAGACAAAGACGTTCTGCACTGATCCACCTGGTTCTGTTTTAGCTCTGTCTGTTTTTAGCCCTTCCAGTAATAGCTGAGGCATAACACTGCAGACAAAAAAGCAGCCAATTAGATTTACTTATCAAGTTAGTACCAAAACATCTACAGGCGCAACCAGGCTACCGTTACTTTGATTATGCAGTCCGCAACTCATTGACTGACGCAAGCATTCACTTTAGACGATTGTTTTATTCATTATTATTATTATTATTATTACTATTATTGTTACATTTAATATTTAACATTTGAGCTAACCTGATTGGTTTCACTGTTTGGTCCGAAACAAGAAAACGATTATTTTTGAGGAAGAGGAAGTCAAATGAGTTCTTCTTTACGAAGCCTATGGCTATACAGTACATGTTGAATTGCCTTCAATCTCTTTACCAATGACTTTGTACAGCAAACTGCGGTTTCTAATGTGCAATTCTACCAGCTCTGCTTGTGTGCCGCGCTCTCTCATCACAAAACAGATATCCACAATGTCAGCTGTCTAGATAGCAGAACGCACATGTGCAACTGCGTGCAAACACGTACGTAGGCACACATGCACACACGCACGCACACACACACACACACACACACACACACACACACACACACACACACACACACACACACACAAAAGGGCATCTTTTTGCCATGCAAGGTCACTGCAGGACACCGATAATAGAAAGACACACCGAGGTCCACAACTCATTACAGTCAAAGTACACAGAATTCTCGTCTAGAACCAAAGTGCTGAATGTATTTTTATTTGTGATTTCTTGGTTCGCTTTCAATGGGCGTCACAGCTGCCAAACGACGATTGCCGCTTTGTGTAAACCACCCCACTCCTCCTTTTTTTTTTAAAGCAAGCTTTTCTCCGTTCAGTTCCAGCAGAATGCGACGCAAACAGCCGCCCGCGTTGGAGCCTCGATCCTCCCACCGGCAGTCAATGCTTTCTATAGGCATCCGCGCTTATCTCGCCCGCAGTTCCGACGCTCACTCTGAGCGAAACAGTGTGTATAAATGTGATGTGTTAGCTGTGAACAGTATACGCCGTCTCCTCCGCACTCCCTCAAAGGACAGCTAGCATTCTCCAGGTTTTGCCACAGTCTCCTTTGGAACCATATTATGGGTAAATAAATAATAACAGACTGTGTGGCAAGTCAATCTTAACTTAAATGTAATATGCGGCTTTAGCGTGGAAAGGACTTACGTTTTGTTCACTCAACTGCAGTGTCCCTATGCTGATGCGTGTCATGTAGTCTGAAAACAAACAAGCTCACGACATACATGCCAGGGCGTGACTGCTGTGTTGTGAGCTTGTAGATCAACTATTTTCAATATAGGACATGCAACGTAGAACCGAGGCAAATATATAAAGACGTCATTCAATTGGCGGCCATCTTGCTACAGTCCGACAGAACGGTATGTTCTGTGGTAACTGGTGGTCAGCTCCTAACAAGAATACTCATAACTAAATTTTAGATGGATTTACAAATGCTGTCGTTTTTTTTATTAAAGTATGCCGAGGTCTCTGGTGTTTATAACAAGATGGCCGCCAACTAGCGACAGAGAACTGTTAAACGTGCAGGGAAACAATTCTAGTTTTGCGATCGTACAGACAAAGGCGCACAAGTTGCTCCAACAATCTCGCCAGAGGTCGTACATTGCGGTCTCCTACAACGGCGGTCTTCAACCAGTGGTCCGGGGACCACTAGGGTTCCAGGTGGACCCCAGCTAAGTGATGGTGTTGGTAACCAAGCGGACCTTTAGACATCATTAACTCTTGAGTTATAGTTTTGTGAAACATCTGCATTACTTAACTCCCAAGAAGTCTACAAAGAATAAACCTTGTCGTAAGCCCCTCCCAAAATCACTGTGGCCCAATCACTGCTAAGCATAACAGGTCACCTCTCCAGCAATAGTTTTCCATTATGATAAAACATTGTTTCAAAACACTGCATACGGTAGGCCTTGTTGACGGTTTTGGACAAGATTTTGAAGGTCTGGTTCCAAAAAACAAGCCACTATTTAACTGTGTAACATCCATGATATGTCCAAACCTTGGTTGGACACTGAGGAGAGGGCGGGGCTTACAGAAAGGTCCATTGGAGAATGTATTAAAAATGTAAATTTGATAACTTGTGCGTCAATACAGCATGGAAGATAACGAAAATATTCTTCATCTTTGGCTCCATCAGATGATGGACCGCGTCTCAAATACCCAAACACAATTATAAATGATGGGACCCCAGAAAAGAACAATGTTTTTGAAAACCACTTGCTCTATGATCTAACCACGGTGATCTGACAATGTGTGTGCGTGTTTTCTTTCTCTCTCTCTCTCTCTCTCTCTCTCTCTCTCTCTCTCTCTCTCCTTCTCTCTCTCTCTCTCTCTCTCTCTCTCTCTCTCTGTATTTTTAACCTGTACATAAAGAAGCTACCATACTACGAACAGAACAACACAAACCGGTCCTGAACATTATGCCTATAACTACTAGTCAACTCTTTGACTTTGCTTTTTATTCCCCCCTGGGTTTGAAGATCAGAAATACTTGTTTCTCTCAATGTTTTAAAGAGGATGTAAATGTTCTTATATTAAATGATGAAAGTTGATACGCAAGCTGTGTGTGTGTTTTTTATATGTACTTTTCCTGCCTATGTCCAATGGTCATCTGCGCCACAGAGGAAAAATATTGTAATAACTAGAAAAAGTGTCCTTCTGGGCAAAGGTCTCTAGGTTAGCTTTTGGCGCTATAGGCCAATGTGAAAAGGGTAAGGGTGCCATTTCCTCTAATGTGTTTGATTGCAACCTGAGACATATTGACTAAAAACACCTATTGGTGTGCGCTAAAGATTTCATGTAAATTGCAAGCTGCGTTCATGATTTGATGCCTTTTGTTCTAAACAGGCCAACCTTGCACACTTTGAAAGTTAATTGCAGATGGAATATGAAATATGGGATAGTTCCATCTTGAGAGCATGACCATAGAGATGCTGTGTAACGATTTGAATGATTTTAGGGCAAAATCTGGATGCGTAATATGATAATGTTGTGCAGAACTCGGCCTCCTGGTGGTGATATAAAAAGCTGAAGAGAAAAATACAGCTCAAAGGTTTGTCCTTGTCCTCTAGGGACAGTGCATGCATTATTTCATTTTGGGTCAGAGGTTCATTGTTGGCATCCAGGTAGTGTGTGTGCATAATTTGGCATCAACCACCGGATTAATGGTGCCGGAGATTAGCTGTACATGGATGGACGGACATGCGTGTACATGGCCTGGTGGAGACAATACAGCTGGGCAGTCCCGCCCTCTGTGACATTGCCCTTGTTCCAGAAATGGATTCCCCATTCATTTTCCTCATAGACTTTCCGAAAGTGATCCATATAAAGACGATTATGCCGCGGACAAAGCCAACTCGGGTCTCAACAAATCAGGACAACACACACAATGATTCGGGGCAATCAAATAATTTCTATGAATGACACAAAAAAGTGTTATATCCTTGTTGATTTGTTGAGACCTGAGTTGGCTTTGTCCATGACATGATCGCCATTATATAGATCATTTTCAAAAAGTCTATGAGGAAAATGAATGGGGAAACCAATTCTGGAACACTGGCGGCATCACGAGTGGGGCGGGACTACTCATCTCCATAGGCGTGCATACATAGACGTCAAGGGGGGTTTGAGCACCCCCTAGTGGCCCTCTCTGGACCAACACGCCCTTTTTAAAAAGAGCAAAAAGATGCTGAAATGCTGTTTTCTATGTGTTTTTAACCCCCCAAAACTCATTTTCCTAGAGTGCCCTCCTGGTTACATTTGAGCACCTGCCCTTGAAACTCTCTGTGCACACCAGTGCTCATCTCTATTATTTGACATATTTAGTTACTAATTACTTTGTAGATTTTAGATTATAATTACAAATATTAATCACTTCATCCCTGCATACATTTCATCCATTTGAAAATATAAGAAACAAAAGTAAACAAATATATACATATACTCTCAAGTCCATCACAGACTTAGTTATGTGCACCAGTGTGAGTAATACCCTCCTCAAGATCGGAATCAGCGATATAATGTGTGGCACGTGACATTTGCCAAATCCAATATGTTAATTGGTAATGAGCATACGGGTGTGTCAGAGGGAGATTGATTAATTATGATGATTATTATTAATTGTAGTAATCAGCATACTGGTGTGTCGGGTTTGGGGGAGAAGCCGGACTTGGTGGCCTGGTAACAGCTCTTTAATGTCTTATCTCATGCATAATTCATCATGAGTTTTTTTTTTTTTTTCCTAGGCGTGCATAGAGCAATTACCATTAACATTAACTAGAAGGTCGACCGTTTTGACTCTGTAGCGCCAAAACAAGGTGTAACGCAGAAACTTGTGGCCTGTAGAATGTTGTTACCGTATAGGGTGTGTCACTATTTGATGAGCATAGACAGATCTAGAAATTATGGGCCCCTGGGCCGACACCAGCCAAAGCCCCCCCCCCCCCCCCCCCCCCCCCCCTACACCAGAGCATGCACTGCACTGTCGATTGTTCTGGCCAGAGCCCTCTAGTAGGAGAGTTACGACATCGGGGTCAGAAACCAGAGCGGAGCAACCAGTCGTCACGTGACTAAACAGAGCCTCTCTGAGTCCTATAACTGCAGTTGGGAATACATTGTTTTCAACGAGAACGGTGCAAATAAGAGCTATTTTAGGTACTATGCAAAACGACAACTGTTTTAAAGTAACGTTCAGTCACGACTACAGCCTCTGTAATGTTTATGTGTTGTACTATTATTAAAGAACAAGGGTTTTAAAGTTGTTAAAGCTGGATTAAATATCCAAAGCATTTCGCATTAGTCCTACTGCTACATTGGACTCAGAGCAGCCTCGCAGGCAGTCTCGTGAGACGCCCCCCCCCTCCACTCTACGTCATGCAATTCTGGACGTAGTCATGGGGTTCGATCCCGGGCTCCCGCAGAGTTAGTGTCGAAGTGTCCCTTGAGCAAGACACTGAACCCCTAATTGCTCCTGATGTGCTAGCATCCTTGCATGGTTTCCACTGCCATAAGTGAATGTGTGTGTGAATGTGTTGAATGTGATGCACAAACTATGTTAAGCGCCTTGGATAAAGGCGCTATATAAATGCACCATTTACCATTTACCAAGAGCTACTAGAAGCAGAAGTGGCGAAATATATCCCGAAAATACGATAGCCGATCTTGGACTCTCGAAGGGTGATCATGTCATAATCGCAAACACCTCTCTACGAGAGTCAAAATACTCTCATTGTCAATAGAATTAAGTCTATGTAGAATAGCTGCCATTGGACTGGCCCTGTGAAGTGAACAGAGTTGGCATACCTCTGTCTATACTATATGGCTTTGGACGTGTGGCATCACGCCGACTATCACACACGATCACAACGACAAATACACACACACACCCAACGCTGTTACTGCAGTGCTGTTTATTACAACAAGTTGTTTATTTTAATATTATTACAACTCGTCAAGTAACATTACTTATTGACTGTATAGCAGTTGGTGGATAGAACTACTGTACATATAAAACAAACAGATGGAATGAAAAAAAAGCCTGGCATAGATCCACCTCAGGTCAGTATTACTGTTGCTTTCAGTTTTACACCGTTTTACAGTTTTACACCAGGGACCACTATTTATTCAGCATTTGATTTGATTTGAATGATCCGTAATCTTCTACCTTCTCAAGTTGCGTAGACTTGGGATAATTCAGATGATGAACTCTCAGGAGTTGCATCTGGGTAACCAACTTTCCATCATTTACCCTCTCAAGGACCACTGGTTGAAAAACAATGTGTTGCAGTGGTTTTCAAACGGCTTTTACACCAGGGACCACTATTCAGCATTTGAGCCACGGATCACCATTTTATGACATTTTCACCTCACAGACCCAAAAAGTACATATTT
This sequence comes from Benthosema pterotum, assembly GCA_039105355.1. Taxonomy (NCBI): domain Eukaryota; kingdom Metazoa; phylum Chordata; class Actinopteri; order Myctophiformes; family Myctophidae; genus Benthosema; species Benthosema pterotum. The sequence goes on along the minus strand of CM076976.1, from coordinate 3,964,125 downwards.
ATTTTTGCTTGTCCACAATACCAGGCTGGATTTGGGAAACAAAACGGTCAACATACAGATCAAAATGACCATTAATCTTCTACATTCCCTAGTTGTGAGAATTGGGCTAATTCAGATGATGAATATTTTAAATCTTGAGAGTGTCAACATGAAACCAAATGGACCCGCAAGTATCCATTTGGTTCCATTTAAAAAAAATCACAATTCCGGGCTGTATTTATTTTGGAAAAATAACAGGCTAATTCAATTGCCATCAAAATAACTATTGTTCTACTTTTTAGATTCTTGAATTGCAGGTAAAATTAACATTTATTATTTGGTTACATTTTATGCTGTCAAAAGTCAAACAGCTGAGGCGGTCCATGGTTACTCCACAATTTAGCTGGGGACCACCTGGAAACCACTCAGCAAACGTGTGTGTGTGTGTGTGTGTGTGTGGTGTGTGTGTGTGTGTGTGTGTGTGTGGTGTGTGTGTGTGTGTGTGTGTGTGTGTGGGTGTGTGTGTGTGTGCGTGTGTGCGTGCGCGTGTGCGTGCGCGTGTGCGTGTGTGTGTGGTATGGTTTGGCTATTTTGATGACGTGAGCTTGTAGATCTGTACTTCAAGTCTCCTTCTGGACTGGGACCACCACAGTTGATATAGTAGGAGACCCACACTGACATTTAGAAGATTTAGAACACTTTCCTGGGTGTCTTTATGTATGTAATGTGATTTTACATATTTTTGTATGTGCACTGACTTCCAGGAAGTCGTGTTGATGACATCAGAGACAATGGACTCACTGCTAAAGTATAGAATATCTAAAACCATGTAAAGAGACGCAAATACCCAGTGTCACATTCACAGTCACACAATGAGGATGTTCTGTGATTTATTTTTTTCTCCCTAATCACAGGCAGGTGAAAATGGTTGTTTGCATGGCATTTGCGTGGCACTAACAAGGGGATAAATTAATATTTGAAACTATGATGTGTCAACTCATTATTTTGTTTGTGTGTTATTTTCTCCTTCTTATGAGTAATTGTCAGAACAGGCGACATGTTGATAATTTTGTGCTTCTCTATTTTTTTCTTACTATACCTTTTTATATAATTAGTTCCTGCAATGTAAATTGTGGAACTTTACTGTTGAAATCTAAGATTTACATTTAAACGAATGGACCCTAAAAGCAACCTGTTAGCAAAAGGCACTGGTTGTGGTACTTCTTGTTTACCAGAACGGGGTTCAATTCCCTGCGGTGCACTGCTCAAGGTGTTGAATTTACTGCACATGATTTTTTTTTCTGCTCATTGTGTGGCCTTTTCATAGAATAAAATGCTCCCTGGTTCTTTACTGTGCTGCTAATCCATACAGTTAGCTTACAAGATCTATACAAAATGAATTGTTACCAGTACTAAGCATTTGTGCATTGTGCCTAAACAAGAAAACAACATGCGTTCAAATACATGTGTCCATCTATATGCCAGATCACAGTTTTTAGTTATGCATCTTTCCCTTAAAATCATGCACTGTCCACAAGTTTATACATTTGCTAGACCGTTACTGTATTGATTTCAAATCATTGCATCACATCACCTTGATGCCAATATGGTCCATGTATAGTGTTGTGATTGAAATGTGGTGTTACACCCATATATGCACGTACATGTAACCTGCTAAAGTATGTCATTTTTCATGATCTTCAAGGACTTTTAGGATGAAAATTAGTTCAGCTCAGACAACATGCTATAGCATGCCGTTTTTCATTGTTTTGGGGATATTCTAAAAACGTGGCAAACCTGGCAAAAAGGCAAGGCTATAGCGTTACAATTTTTCCATCATTCTGAGGATTTTTGAAAAATGAAGAAACCTGGCAAAAAACGCAAGGCTATAGCCTTACGTTCTTGCTCAGCATGCCGTTTTTTATCGCTTTGAGGAGTCTTGAGGATTTTCGAAAAATGACGAAACCTGGAAAAAATGCAATGCTATAGCCTTACGGTCGTGCACAGCATGCAGTTTTACATCGTTATGAGAATTTTTGAGGATTTTCGAAAAATGACGAAACCTGGCAAAAATGCAACGCTATAGCCTTACAGTCTTGCACAGCATGCCATTTTTTATCATTGATGATTTTTGAGGGTTTTCGGGAAAATCACGAAACCTGGCAAAAACGCAAGGGTATTTGTGGGCCTTGTGGTCTTGCACAACATGCTGTTTTTCATTGTTATGAGCATTTTTGAGCATTTTCGAAAAATGTCGAAATTTTGAAAAAGACGCAAGGCTATAGCCTTACCGTTTTTCATAATTTTGAGGATTTTTGAAAAATGACGAAAACTGGCAAAAACGCAAGTCTATAGCCTTATGGTCTTGCACAGCATTCTGTTTTTCATTGTTTTGAGCATTTTCGATAAATGTCGAAATTTTGAAAAAAAGAAAAACGCAAGGCTATAGCCTTACCGTTTTTGATGATTTTGAGGATTTTCGAAAAATGACAAAAACTGGCAAAAAGCAAGGCCATGGCCTTAGGGTCTTGCACAGCATGCTGTTTTTCATAGTTTTGAGCATTTTTGAGCATTTTCGAAAAATGTTGAAATTTTGAAAAAAGCGTTGCCGTTTTTTTATGATTTTGAGGATTTTCGAAAAAAGATAAAGAACTGGCAAAAACGCAAGGCTATAGCCTTACTGTCTTGCTCAGCATGCTTTTTTTCATCGTTTTGAGCATTTTCGAAAAATGTCGACATTTTGAAAAAAGCGTAAGGCTATAGCCTTACCGTTTTTTATGATTTTGAAGATTTTCGAAAAATGACAAAAACTGGCAAAAACGCAAGGCTATAGGCTTACTGTTTTGCTCAGCATGCTTTTTTTCATCGTTTTGAGCATTTTTGAGCATTTTCGGAAAAAGGTCGAAATTTTGGGAAAAAAAAAAAAAAAAAAAAAAAACGTAAGGCTATAGCCTTACCGTTTTCCATGATTTTGAAGATTTTTGAAAAATGACAAAAAATGGCAAAAACGCAAGGCTATAGGCTTACTGTCTTGCTCAGCATGCTTTTTTCATCGTTTTGAGCATTTTTGAGCATTTTCGAAAAATGTCGACATTTTGAAAAAAGCGTAAGGCTATAGCCTTACCGTTTTTTTTGATTTTGAAGATTTTCGAAAAATGACAAAAACTGGCAAAAACGCAAGGCTATAGGCTTAATGTTTTGCTCAGCATGCTGTTTTTCATCGTTTTGAGCATTTTTGAGCATTTTTGAAAAAAGGTGAAATTTTGAAAAAAGCGTAAGGCTATAGCCTTACGTTTTCCATCATTTTGAAGATTTTCGAAAAATGACAAAAACTGGCAAAAACGCAAGGCTATAGGCTTACTGTCTTGCTCAGCATGCTTTTTTCATCGTTTTGAGCATTTTTGAGCATTTTCGAAAAATGTCGACATTTTGAAAAAAGCGTAAGGCTATAGCCTTACCGTTTTTTATGATTTTGAAGATTTTCGAAAAATGACAAAAACTGGCAAAAACGCAAGGCTATAGCCTTACTGTCTTGCTCAGCATGCTTTTTTTCATCGTTTTGAGCATTTTTGAGCATTTTGGAAAAATGTTGATTTTTTTTTTTTTTAAGTAAGGCTATAGCCTTACCTGGCAAAAAACTGGCAAAACGCAAGGCCATAGGCTTACTGTTTTGCTCAGCATGCTTTTTTTCATCATTTTGAGCATTTTTGGGCATTTTCGAAAAATGTCGACATTTTGAAAAATCACACCCGTGCGAAAGTAAGTGCTGCGTGTTGGGCTACAGTATACTAAAACACACTGTCCCATTGTGCTTGTTTCTCTGAACATGGCAACATCAACAATACACACTTCGTCCCATTGTGCTTGTTTTCTCTGAACATGGCAACATCAACATGACTCCACGCATGCAGCCAGGTAGGGACACACACACAAGGGACGCATGCAGCCAGGTAGGACACACACACACAGGGACGCCATGCAGCCAGGTAGGGACACACGCACACAGTTCTGTGAATCGTCTGATGAAGTGCTTGCTACGCAGCACTTAAAAAAGCGTAAGGCTATAGCCTTACCGTTTTTTTATGATTTTGAAGATTTTCGAAAAATGACAAAAACTGGCAAAAACGCAAGGCTATAGCCTTACTGTCTTGCTCAGCATGCTTTTTTTCATCGTTTTGAGCATTTTTGAGCATTTTGGAAAAATGTTGATTTTTTTTTTTTTTAAGTAAGGCTATAGCCTTACCTGGCAAAAAACTGGCAAAAACGCAAGGCTATAGGCTTACTGTTTTGCTCAGCATGCTTTTTTTCATCATTTTGAGCATTTTTGGGCATTTTCGAAAAATGTCGACATTTTGAAAAAAGCGTAAGGCTATAGCCTTACCGTTTTTTATGATTTTGAAGATTTTCGAAAAATGACAAAAACTGGCAAAAACGCAAGGCTATAGCCTTACTGTCTTGCTCAGCATGCTTTTTTTCATCGTTTTGAGCATTTTTGAGCATTTTCGAAAAATGTCGACATTTTGAAAAAAGCATAAGGCTATAGCCTTATCGTTTTTTATGATTTTGAAGATTTTCGAAAATTGACAAAAACTGGCAAAAACGCAAGGCTATAGCCCTACTGTCTTGCTCAGCATGCTTTTTTTCATCGTTTTAAGCATTTTTAAGCAATTTCGAAAAATGTCAAAATTTTGAAAAAAGCGTAAGGCCATAGCCTTACCGTTTTTTATGATTTTGAAGATTTTCGAAAAATGACAAAAACTGGCAAAAACGCAAGGCTATAGGCTTACTG
>CM076976.1:3952596-3958857 GCA_039105355.1 Benthosema pterotum | reverse complement strand
TTAACCCATTGTGCTGATTTAGTTTTGACGATATACTTAGTCCGGCAATATATCTAGTTTCTTCGCAGAATGCAGTCTCTGACTATAGATCCTATCTAGTAGATCTAGTTTCTACCATTCATCTATATTGCACTGCTATTCTGTTAGTTCATGAAGATTCATTGACTAGATCTAGAAGCTTGTTCTGTCTATGTTCCTGTGTCAGGATCAACATATCATCAAGGACCACAGAATATTATATTTTGTACCCTACTGTAAACAGTTCTAATCAAAGATTTAAAAAGCTTGCTTCATATATTCAAGATGCACCACATTTTCACATTTTTTCAAAAATTAGTACAAGCTCATACTTCTATGATTGTAGTCTGCTATTTTTCAATAGCATAATCTTAGAACAAACGCGTTCAGTTAATTAAGGCATAATTGTCTTATTAGCCAGGGTCCTTTTAAGTTCTACTAGATCTCTTCTCCACTACAATCCTTCCATAACATCAGAGTCTAGTTTACATTGTTGACAGGACGTTGTTGTCACAATGTTTGGTATCCGTTTTAGTCGCCATAGCCTAGTTTTTATTTAGTCTTCATCTGTAAAAAATGGCGGTCTACAAAACCTTTGTTTTTCATTGTAGTTTTAAGTCTTCAAAGTGTATTATATTGTAGGCTTGTTTCGCCCTGGGACCTGGCATTCCAGGAAACAATTATTGAAAATGAATAGATCACGCCCCGCTGATTGAAAAGCTAATTTGCTTAATGTGTTGAACGCTGGTAATAGTAATACCACGGATTAATTCACAGCCTATTATTGATAATCACGGTGGGTTGGTCAAATTATTAAATCCAACTCAATTATTATGATTATTATTATGTTCTGGCAAATGAAAACATGCATCCCCCGGGGGCTAATAGTGACACCTATTTTGTCAAAACATAATTCATGAGAACCTATTTACAAATTAAAAACGTAAAAATAATTTCAGCGTGACTGTGTAATTTATTCTTATTTTATTGCTCTGTTGAACTGTTGAATGCACTCAAAAAGATGGCATTTGTAATTTGTGATGATTATGATGAGATACTATGGATTTGTTTTTATTTTCCAGAAAACAATTTACCAACTATAGATCAGCACTCGGTGGAGTGCCAACTTACGCATTGTGCACCAGTAGGCCATGGCCTATTGATAATAATTGTGCGTTGGTCACAAGTATGGCATGGCCTACATGTGTGCGAGCAGAGCAAGCGTCCCAAAAACAAGCAAAAACAGTGGGTAGTAAGTAGTGTCTCGGTTTCTTAGAGCTATTGGTTGCACGCTGACACTTACAGTATATTGCTACAGCGGAAACAAAAACAACAAAAAAATGAACCCTGTCCAATCATACTGCGCCATTCAAGGCATGGGCGGATCTAAGCATGGGCATGGGGCGGCAATGCCCTCCTAAATGCCCAGACTGCCCCACCAAACACGATGGCATGCAAAACAACAAAGATATTTCAAATTAAAGTGCATGTATTTAAAACGATTTGAAACACTACTACTGTCTGCTACTAACTACTACAGCTGTGGCACCACTAAACCAACAGCATTTCATCATTGAAATGCATGGTGCGTGTTGCAACTTCAACAACAAATAATGTTGATGCTTTACTTGCCTAATATACAGTAAGTCCTGTAAACGAAAATGGTATGGGTGCGGCTTCATCGCCTGTGACGCTTCGCGCCACGGGCGATGAAGCCGCCCCCCATACCATTTTCTCCTGCCCCTCCAATTTGGAAATGTTACATCCGCCCCTGATTCAAGGGCAAGTTTAGGAGAGAAATGACTGTAAACATCAGTCATAAAGGTAATGATGTCACCATCACGTCATTACTTGAACCTGCTAATCGGAATACTTCGAGGGACGGTAGACCACCGACCACCGTAAACCAGCGCTCATGCACTTCACGTGCGCTTGCTCTGCACACACAAGGGGGTGCATATAGGGCTAGAAGCGGCAAAGGTCCACAAGGCGTGGGATTAGAACCAGGGGGAGAAAAAAAAAAAAAAGATTATACAGTGGCAGTTGCACACACACACACATGCATGCGCGCACAAACACACACATATGAATGGTGGGCAGTGGGCCGACTACAGAGGACATGGTCGTAGATGTAAAACCTTTGAAGGATACCGGGGACTTGGCCATCGGAGACCTAGCACGCACGTGTGTGTGTGTGTGTGTGTGTGTGTGTGTGTGTGTGTGTGTGTGTGTGTGTGTGTGTGTGTGTGTGTGTGTGTGTGTGTCTGTGTCTGTGTGTGTGTGTGCCTGTGCGCTGACCCAGTACGCCCTGCCTGTCATAACCCTGGGGTGAATCACTGCAATTCTATTCGCCTTCCTTCACAATCATTTCTGTCTCACAGTCTCTCTCTCTCTCTCTCTCTCTCTCTCTCTCTCTCTCTCTCTCTCTAGGGGCAGATCTACAGTTTTTTTTTTTTTTTTTTTTGAAAAGTCCAGGGCAGGCCAGGGCGCCAGGCCCAGGCCAGGCAAACTAGTGTTTCTATCCTTCAAAAAAAGAAAGGTGTCCTACACCAGAGCCTTCAAGTAGGAGAGTTGCTCGCGCTGCTGGAGGCAGTGTTGCCAACTGCCAAGATCCAAAATGCACTAGTGGCACTTCCAAAATGCACTAGAATGCGCTAGATGCTCGCCTGGAACATACAGATCAAAATGACCAATAATCTTCTACATTCTCTAGTTGTGTAGACTAAGTTGGGCTAATTCACACGATGAATATTTTAACTCTTGAGGGTGTAAAAATAAAACCAAATGGACCCGCAAGGGTCCATTTGGTTTTATTTTTACGCTCTCAAAGAGTTACATCTGGTTAACCAGCTGCCCCCACCAGGGTGGCCTGGCAAAGGCAAAATTGTCCCGGTGGGAAAATATGTGCCAATCCGCCCCTGGGAGGAGGGAGGAGGTGTCGGTCAGTCAGTCAGTCAGGAACAGTCTTCAGCAGCATCGACTGAAACGGCCTTCAGTATATGGCTATAAAGAATGAATTGCATTGTTATCGTTCTTTTCCAAGTGCTGGCGGCGCTTTGCGACGGTTCATTAATTCAGGCACGCGTCCGCACTTCTAATATTCACACACCCTTATGAGAGTCTGACTCCCTGGAGGCAATGCAGGGTTCATGTGTCTCAGGGGCGGATCTAGGCATGGGCATGGGGGGGGGGGGGGGGGGGGGGGGGGGGGGGGGGCGGGCACCAATCATGGTGGCATGCAAATGAAGAAAGATATTTCAAGTTAAAGTGCTTATATTTAAAATGATTTGAAACTCTACTACTGCTAACTACAGCTGTGTCACCTCTAAACCAACAGCATTTCATCATTGAAAACAGAAAACTGTCTGAGTCAGACCTTTAGCTTTATGCATGCTGTATGTCTGTTGCAACTTCAACTGATGTCATTGTTGATGGTTTACCTAATGCCTAGCCTGGCCTAACCCGCAATGATTTTGGCCTTGGGGGCGGGGTGCCGTGGGATCCACACGGCAGATCGAGCTGATCTGATTTGATCTCACCAACGTGTCGTCATCCCCGGCCCCTCCCGCGCCCGTCCACTGCTGTTCTACGTCACATCATTTAGAGCGACGCCCACCCCGGAAGGTTGACTCCCCCCTCAAGGCCACTGTGTGTAACACGTTAGTCCAGGCTTTCCATTTTCGCACAATGCGAACGAAAATGAAAGCCTGCGTGTTGAGGCTACCTAATGCCTGATAAAAGTCCTGTAACTGAAAATGGTATATGGGGGCAACTTCTCCGGATTCGAATCACTGGCCCAGCTTATGCAAAACAGCCAACAACGGTCGCAATTGTCATGTAAAATGGTCATGACGGTTATAAAACAGTATAAAGCGGTCATAAAGCCATCACGACGGCCGCCACGGTCGAGGATTTCTTTCGCTGCCTTTCAATTTCCAATTTCGTTGAATGACACATCATATAAAAGCTTGTATTGTGTACTTTAATAATCGGTAAAAAGCCAAAAACTGACCCTGGCCTACTTCAGCCTGAAAGCACCAGCATCGGTCACACATTAGGACACTAAGGCCACATCCAAACACAATGTCCAGAATGACAGATGCCGGTCTGATATCATGGATATACAGTAATAGCAATACTGGGGAGGTCCCGATCAGTCTTTCTATCTTTGTTTGTTTGTCTCGTCTCGAGTGGTCTCGGTGAGACCCGAGACATTTGCTTTGAGATTGTAACAAGACCAAGACACTACTGACAATTGAGGGCGAGACAAAAACAACACCGAGACACCGAAAATTTGTCTTGAGACTGGACTTGAGACGAGACAATGTCTTGAGGACTACAACACTACAGACTGCACCACCCCCGGCCTTAATAGCATGCTACGATGCGGGTCCCGTAGCGTTCTGACGGTCGTTTTATTTATTTATTTATTTATTTATTTGCATTCAGGGAACGCCACGTCACGTGGTGGCTGCGCAGTTTATCTGTCTTACGGTTGTATTTCAATTTCCTCACCGACTAAATTGAATACATGCTGTTGACACGGCGGTAGGCGGCGCGCGGAGGCGGCCCCCGTCTTAAAGATAACCTTGTGCTGTTGTTGTTGTTTTATTTTTTCAGTTGCACTATAGCTCGCTCACCCGGGTGGTATTTTTAAGGAGCCCCGACAGAGAATGTGCTATTTAGTCATCATCTCTTCTGTTTCAGCCGACAGCCCCCCAGATCCTGCGAGAATTCATAAATCCAAGGCAGTAAACGTTAAATAAATCCTCCCAATGTCTCTTTCCCTGTCCATCTTTCCATACCCCTCTCTCTGTCTGTCTCTCTGTGTGTCTCTCTGTCTCTGTCTGTCTCTCTCTCCACATAAAGCGTCCACATGGTTAATGTTGAAATACTATATTATTGATTTCACCTGTTATAATTAAAAATGGGCGAGTGACAGCCTGGGGGCCACATGTGTCATAAATAGCAGATCTATGAGCAACACGTCACAGTCTGAGCTTGTAGATCAGTTATTTTTTTGAGTCTAGGATATATATGCAGTTTGTGTACTGTGGTGCTCTGGAGTGAATGTGAACTATAGTCTACTCTCCATCGTCAGAGTTACCCACCCCCTGCAGCTGTTGATTAACTTATTGTGTGTTTCTGACACCAGATTATACAGTACTTCCTGACACCAGATTATAGCTGCAGCAACATTCTAGCTTTTGACGCTAGATTCTACAGTAGTTTCCGACACTAGATTCTAGTTATTGACACTAAATTATAGTTTCTGATGCTAGGATCTACTTTTTGGCACTAGAATCTAGTTTCTGACGTTAGATTTTTGTTTTTGACACTAGAATCTAGTTTTTCTGAAAAGTTTGTGTTCCTGTGTCAGGGTTGCCAATATATTTCGAGCCAAGGACCACCAGAATTATCCATATTTGGCTGCAGACCAACATCTGAACACATGTTGTTCTAGGGATGCCCCAGAAGCAAAAGAAATGAGTTCAAAATGTTTGCTTCCAAAATAATGTATTCAGAGATTTGCAGCACATTTTCACAATTTTTCAAAAATAGCAGAACTACAAGCTCATATCGCGCCACTCGGTGGCGCGATATGAGCTTGTAGATCTGCTATTTTTCAACAGATAAAACACCAAAACGCGTTCAGTACACAAAGGATTAACTTATTGGAAATAACACAGTAAAGATGATCATCATCTAATATGATGTGTGCAGTTCTTTGTAGAAATTACAGCCTCTTCATGTTGATGTTAAAGTGCACCCAAGTGAAGCATTTTCATCGCATGAAATGTGTTTTTTTCTGGACCCCCCCCCCTCCCATCCTGGTGTGGCAGTGTGAGACTCACAAAGACGCCGTCTCCCCCTGCCCACATAGAAAGAAAATATATGTACATATATGCCAATATATGCATCGTATACGTTGTATATGTGCAATAATCAGTTACATATATGTGCATGTATGTGGATATATAGGACATACTGTATACAGTATGTGTCATATATAAACACATATATATGCCGAAGTCAGGTTCATATATTTAGGGGGTAGGGCATTAACCAAACGTGTTTTTTGGTAGTCAAATCAGATACTTTTGTAGTCGAATAATTTCCGACTAGTCTATAGTGATACATATTTGTGTTTTACCCAATAAAAATTGTCTGCAGTACAAAAAAATAAAATATAAGCAATTGTTATTAGCGTCGCAAATATGAATTATGAATCAATAGTCGATT
>CM076976.1:3940096-3947596 GCA_039105355.1 Benthosema pterotum | reverse complement strand
AAACAGACATACCCCTGCTTATAGTCATAGAGATAAACGTGCTCATTGCAAACACATTAAGGGCAAGTGCTCTGGCCGTTTTAAGCCCAAAGAGTGTGTTTTGTTTGTAAAAAAAAACAAAACAAAACAAAAAAAACTAATACTGGATTCAGCATTATGAAAACCCCCTAGTTAGACATATCACATCCTACATAAAGCACGATGACAAGCTCATAATCATTTGGGACCATTATTGTCTACTTACTCTTTGCTTCAGAAAGGTGACCTACCAGTACCAGTGACATCATGTCTAGTATATCTGATTTAATTGATCTATTGATCTATTGATCGATTGATCGATTGATTGATTGATTGATTGATTGATTGATTGATTGATTGATTGATTGATTTAATTGTTTCTAAGTGACTTAACCAAATAAATAGAGCTACTTTAGTTACAAGCTACCAATTCAGTTAAACTAATTCCTGGAGGAGAAAAGGGGGGTCTATAGATGTTAACACAACAGAAAATGATGCATTTCAAAAAGAAAACCCAGAAGACATGCGATACGAACAAAAAGCATGTACTAGGCTGGTTGCGCTCTGCATAAACCATCCTGCTGGCAAAAATCCTTGATCATGTGGCGCAAAGTATGTCTGCAAAGTGTGCAGAGAAATCATATGAAAGAAACTGACCACTGACCACATAATCTGTGATATTTTGTCTGATTTGCCTGTGATAAATGTTGCGATCGGATGATTCCATTTCTTCTAGAGGTTCTATTAAACCCAACAGCCAACCGAGACAGAGAGAGAGAGAGAGAGAGAGAGAGAGAGAGAGAGAGAGAGAGAGAGAGAGCACAGCGTCATGTGAATCACAGGCATGAATGAAACGTGCGTCTCGCAGGCCGCGCCGCTCTTCTGCGCCCGTCAAGGGGGGTGCCGCCATGTGCGTAATTTTCTCCCAGTTAAATTAATTTCCACCAAGCTGGGAGCATGTTTCCTGAAAGCTATTCATCATCATGCACGAGAACGACACACAGGTGTGTGTGTCGCGTCAATGGCTCGGGAAAGACGCGGAATTAAGCCAGGCGTCACTTCCTAAATTGGCTGGAGAGAAGCCTCGTTTTGTTTTTGTTTGTTTTTTTTCCTTTGGTTTCTTTTTTGCTTGCGGAATTCAGCTACTTCCTAATGACTTGGAAGCTGTTGCTGGGATTTAATTGGGAGCACGGGGCAGCGTTCCGGCACTTTGGCAAATTGCCTGGTTTTACTCCACCGCTATTCAGGCAGACCTGCAGGTGATTCTGTGCGGTTTTTGTATTGCCGATTGTGTTTGGAAAGTGATATTATCGAGGTGCAGATGTGCACTGCGCGCACGTTCGATGGAACACACACATGCACACACACACACACACACATACACAACACACACACCACGCGCACACACACGCGCACACACACACACACACACGCACACACACGTGTACACATGCTTAAAACGGACCCTAGCTGTGCCAGCCAGCAGATTTAATTATGTTGAAAAATGAGCACAGTGTGTAATATAAAAGAAGGGCATTCCAAAAGGCAAGTGCTGTTTGACTTTTTGGAGCAGTGGTCGCTCAAAGTGGGGCCCGGGTACCTCCAGGGGTCCTTTAGAGCAAGGGTTTTCAACAGGTGGTCCGGGGATCACCAGTGGTCCCTGAGAGGATTCCAGGTGGTCCCCAGCTAAGTTGGTTAAATAGATGTAACTCTTGAGAACGTAAAAATGAAACCAAATGGACCCTTGCGGGTCCATTTGGTTTCATTTTCACACTCTCAAGAGTTAAAATATTTATGTTGATGTGATGTGAATTAGCCAAAGTCTACACAACTAGAAGATTAATGGTAATTTTCTTCTGTATGTTTGACTGTTTCGTTTCCCAAATCCAGGATGGAATTGTGGACAGAAGCAAAAATAAATCTTAAAAATGAATAAATAAATCCAAAATTGTGAATAAATGGTGGGCCCTGTTGTCAAAAAGGTTGAAAACCTCTGCTTTAGAGCATGACCAAACACAACATAGCCCTATAGCGTCAAAACTGCTTCAACCATTTTAACTTTTAACTGTACATTATACACTCACGATTTGAAGAGATAATCTTTCAGCATGCTGCAGTGTTTATAGACTGTCCACATTGAGGCCAGACTAACTTAAATCAATCATAATTATTAACAGATTTTGTGCCGTTGAAATAGATCTACGTCTCCCGTTATCATTATGAAATACAGTAACGACTGATGCCACTGCCGTTGAGCTACGCCTTTGATCGTTACTTACCGGCGCCGGTTTGATGCTAACAGCAGCGTGCAGCGACCGCATATTCCATTGATAGACCATAATAAGGGACGGACCAAACCGGAACCGGAAGTGTGTGTCCGCCATCTAACTTGTCCGTGGGGAAACATGGACCGAAATATGAAATATGACTTTTTGATGAAAATCGCTGGCACTGGCTACCTCAGAAAAATATGAAAAAGGGCTAGCACTGGGTGTGTTGAGATCTTGCCCAAAATAGCCTAGCTACGGTGTAGATTTATTATTTAAATTGGGAAGACGCCCTGGACTGACGTAAAGACCATCCCCAAAAATGTGATCTGTGATCTGGCCCAGTCTTGGATGTCACTGCAGTCACTGCATGACGTTCAAAACTATAGGCCAGATCACAACCCATACATATGGGGTTGATCTATACATTATTTCCAGAACATCTTCACCAATTTAAATAGTAAAGCTTATCCCGGGCCAGATCCGACTTGATTGATTTAAGTTAGTCTGGCCTCAATCTGACTCTCTCGGATTCTTCCAGGGACGTCCGTCTTTAGTGGTCATCAGGATTTGTGTTGGTTGGAAATCAGGTGATATTCTAGGACAGATTTGACTAGTTTTGGATTACCTTGATCTGGCCAAAATCCAAGACATCACTAATTTGTCCCGGTAATTTGTACCGTGTTTGGTGGGCATGGATGAAAAAGTGAAATCTTGAAAAAATGAATTGAAAGAAGTGGTAATACATCTAAAACCAACATTACACATTGTATGCAGAAGGAGCGAGTGCGCTTTCTGGCATTGGCGTCAGCCATGGCACCGGCAACTGCCACAACGGTTCCGTTATGGCTTGGTCAAGCGTTTGGTCAGGGGGTTATGATAAGGGTTTGGTTAAGGTTAGAATTGTGGTTTAGGTTGTTGCATAAAACACTACCAGTTGCCATGGCCAGTTTCCCGCAGCGGCTGCCACTGGCGGAAAGTGCACTCACTCCCTCTCTGGCGTGAGTAATCTCTGTACCCCTGAGCCCGACCGGTGTTGACCCGAAACCGCTGCCTTTGTTGAGTTGTAACAACAACACCAGTGCACTAGAACTGTGAGGGGCGTGTGTGTCTGGAGGTTACTGCCAGGTTGGGCTTGTGTTCCGTCTGCTGGGAAGGCCTGATAAATGTGTTTCGGTGAGAAAACAGCTGGGAGGATGCTTGCGGGAGGCAGCAATTGATTCTGTCTACCTTGTCAAGGGAGCAAGAGAGAGGGAGAGACAAACCACATAGAAAACAAACACAAAAGAAAGGAGTATAAAATGTTCTGCGCGTCACGCTCGGGACTCACATCCCCTGCGTGAAAGTCCAACATCTTAACCACTAGACCAAAGGTACACCCCTTCGGTCAGGGGCGGACCTGGCACATATTTTCCACCGGGACAATTTTGCCTTTGCCAGGCCACCCTGGGGGAGGGGGGGGGCAGCTGGTTAACCAGATGTAACTCTTTGAGAGCGTAAAGATGGACCTTGCGGGTCCATTTGGTTTCATTTTACACCCTCAAGAGTTAAAATATTCATCATGTGAATTAGCCCAACTTAGTCTACACAACTAGAGAATGTAGAAGATTAATGGTCATTTTGATCTGTATGTTCCAGGCGAGCATCTAGCACATTCTAGTGCATTTTGGAAGTGCCACTAGTGCATTTTGGATCTTGTCCAGAAGTTAACTTTTCTATAAGCGCCTGCATTACTTAATATTCAAGAAGTGTACACAGTTAGAGAATGTAGAAGAATTGTTATTTGAGAGCCAGCGAAATCATTTTGCGCCCGCGTCGGGGGGCGCGCCCGTCGGAAAACGGGCGTGCCCTTTTTTAAAAACGGGTGCCTGTTTTCACAAACGGCTGCGTTTGTGAAAAAAACAGGGCGTTTTTAAAAAAATGTGTGAGGGGCTGTAGTTTTCATCACACATTAGGGTGCCTGTTTGTGAAAACGGGTGCCCGTCGGGGCACCCGACGGGCACCCGGACGCGTCCGCAGTCGCGGGCGCAAAATGATTTCGCCCCTGCTGGTCCCAGAAGTTCACTTTTCCATAAGCACCTGCATTACTTAATATTCAAGAAGTGTACACAGTTAGAGAATGTAGAAGAATTGTTATAGGACAAACAATAATAAAATGTGCTTTAATTTTGGGGTTTGAGATGCTAAATCTACTCAGATGGTGGTCCGTGGGCTCAAACGCCGAATAAACAATGATATGAAAACAGTTGAACCGCCACCCCATATTCTACAGTATGCACAGTGTTCTAACCGCATCGGGAATGATAGTATAGCGTCTCCATCAAAGTGCTTTTGAGAGGCGGGAGGGATGACAATCATAATGGGCTCTAAGAACCGGCTCTAATGATTCATTCCTGTTCCATTTCACGTCCAGGAAAAAAGCAGCAGGAGGTCCAAATTACAACACTCGGCGTAATCTTTATGTGGGGATATGGCTCCTATAAGCACCGCAGGGATCTACCTGCGCTCTGTACAAGTCTCTCTCTTTCTCTCTCGCAGAATGCGACAGCACGTTACAATCAAGACAACAATGCTGTACATTTGAAGACCAGAATCTTAAATAAATCGATTTCTATGTACCAAGATCACTTGAACGCAAGAATACACACAATGCTCAGCATTTAGCCCCCCCGCCCCCCAAACACACGCACACACACACACACACACACACACCACACACACACACACACACACACACACACACACACACACACCACACACACCACACACACACACACACACACACACACACACACAAAACACACACACACACACACACACACACACACACACACACACAACACACACACACACACACTCCCTTGTCACATTCCTGTCAGATGCCTGTTTCTCTGTAATCCTTTTCCAGTATAATGAACACGCGCCACCGCCGCGGAGCGTATAGCCCTTCCAACATTGTTTGTGTTTAGCAGCAGCTGCAGCAGTAGCAGCAGCAGCAGCATGTTGCCTGCATGGCGATCACGGTAGGGTGACCAGATCCAAACTGTTCATTTGAGGGACAGAAGTGTTGCATACGTGGGACAAAGTCGAGTGGGGAAACAGGACAAAATGTAGTTAGCAAATTATTAACATCTTGTGTCAATATTCCAAAAAATATTTCAGGATTCCATTTCACATAGTAGCAAAAACAGCTGATCTAAAATCAAAAATAGCTGATCTACAATCTCAAAATGTGTCGCAGTGCGACGCGTTTTGAGATTGTAGATCAGCTATTCTTGATACAACAGTATGCGATGTGGCCTCTCTAGAGTGAGTGTGGAAATATAGTGGTACCATGCAGGGATTGTTTAAAAAATATATATATAGCAAGAAATGATACAACAGAAATCCAACTATTAGGGCACTACAAATTATTAGGGGCATTTTGAACACTGATGCCTGTCAGTCACAATGTGGGACAGAGTCTCAGTTTGTGGGACGCTTGAAAAGTCTTGGAAATGAGGGACTGTCCCACGCAAAGAGGGACATCTGGTCACCCTAGATCACGGAAGGCACAACAACAATCGACAACATGTTGGGTGGGCCAGAGGCCAAAAACACCAGAGAACCGCTGCAAGAAAAGCCTCTTTGTTCCGAGCGCTTCTCTCTCTCTGTCTCTCTCTCACTCAGTGGGTGTTAACATGCTTGCCGGCCACCCTGGGAGCAGGGAATTGAATCTAAATTACAGAGCAGCAACGTCTCATGTTTCATGTATGGATGACCTCATTAGCAACACCGTTTCTCGGAATCACTCTCACTCTCTCTCTCTTCTCTCTCTCTCTCTCTCTCTCTCTCCCTCTCCCTCTATTCTCTCTCTCTCTGCCTGTGAGATGACCGGCGGAGCACTCTATCTCGGGAAGCTGTGATAATCATCATGGGATTCAGACCCCGAGCGTAGTAATGGACTGCTGTTTAAAGCCCTGCTTGTTATGGGCATGTATAGTACAGTAGGTATAACGACCTCTGTCTAAAACTGGACTTCATTAGTTAGTTAGTTGGGGAAGTTCTAGCAGCAGCATCACGTCTCCCGGACAACTCCTGGTGTATTGCCACTCATTTTAATGGCCGCTGTTTATGTGGGTATGTGGAACAACATCTTTGAATAAAAAAAGGTGACTTCCATAGAGTCAGCAAATATACTCTATGCACGAAGATACACCACCTTGCATTGGCGCCGCTATAGGCAAAATGGGACTACAAAGCCTACAAAGGG
Source organism: Benthosema pterotum (assembly GCA_039105355.1). Taxonomy (NCBI): domain Eukaryota; kingdom Metazoa; phylum Chordata; class Actinopteri; order Myctophiformes; family Myctophidae; genus Benthosema; species Benthosema pterotum. The sequence continues at coordinate 3,941,059 of CM076976.1, read as the reverse complement.
TCTCCTAAGTAGTCATGGTTTGCTCTCTCAGAGCCCCTATCTGTCGTGTGCATAGTGCAGGGGTTTTCAACAGGTGGTCCGGGGACCACCAGTGGTCCCTGAGAGGGTTCTTGGTGGTCCCCAGGCTAAATGATGGAAAATTGGCTAACCAGATGTAACTCTTGAGAGTGTAAAAATGAAACCAAATGGACCCTTGCAGGTCCATTTGGTTTCATTTTTACACTCTCAAGAGTTAAAATATTCATCATCTGAATTAGCACTATTTAATTAAGAAGTCTACACTGTTTTGTTTGCAAAATCCAGCCTGGAATTGTGGACAAAACCTAAAGAATTCTTTAGTTTTAGGTCTTTGGGGTGAAAATGTAATCGAATAGTGGTCCGTGGCTCAAATGCTGAATAAATGGTGGTCCCTGGAGTCAAAAAGGTTGAAAAACCCTGGCATAGAGTAATAAAATATAGAGACCCGACTGGAGCGATAGCCCCGCCCCCTCCAGTATTTAGTTCAATGTCCATGGAGTTAAAGGTAATAGACACAACTTTTTGGACAAAAATTAAAATGGATATAGTTATATTTTTCCCCCCTCTATGTTGCTTCCACTTTGATACTGCAGCTGATTCCCTGCAGACAGACACCTGCTTCGTCCTGCAGACGGTCCAGAACTTTGTTGTCGTCAACTAATCATGAAAACAAAACATTCGTCGGGCTCAGGGAAGGCGGTGCTAATGTGAGAGAGGGGGTAGGAGGCTTGTGTGGGGGTGAGGCAGCGTTTTAGCCAATCACAGCATAGACGTCTCCAGCAGATTCATAATGAACCAATAGAGTGGAGGTGGAGGTGGAGTTAGCTTCTGTTTTTAAACAAATCGGTTTACAAACACCGTGTTTGCACACGCTAAAGTTGCCTCCATTAGCTTTAAGGCACGGATCATAAGCTGTGTTCATGTTCATTATTGGACAAACATTGG